>OU744791.1:32965949-34184177 GCA_916614155.1 Mesoligia furuncula
GTATTATTTGATTACTTTCTAATGTGATTCTTATTAGATTTAGTACATTTTGTATCAAATAAACGCGTGACGTACTTCCGTGCGTCAACGGACAGAGTTGTCGCGGAGGGATTACAAAGTGGGGGCATCGTCCTATAAAACAGGTTGCACTCGGTAAGCTCGTGAGTCGGTCTTCGGATTCGACTCGATACAGAGCTCCCCTGCTCCCGACAAAACTGTCGGTTTACTTGGTACAGCGCTGCTGTATTGTTACGTTGTTTTTTTATACCTATACAGCTGCGTTACTAATAAGTAAAGTAGCATTTACATGAAAACATATTGTAGAACATTTTGAGGTTACCGAGTAATATATTTCATTGTAGTTTGACTTTGTACTCAAATACAACAAGTTGAGTTTTCCAATACTTTATGTCTGATAGATCGTCTCAGTCCTCAAGAAGGAGCAGAGTCAGACAAGGCTCAAAGAAAAGAGAGGCTAAAGCAGAGAAACCATACCAAATCGACACTAAAAGCATCTACGACTCTTCTGAAGAGGAGATTAGTTCTAGAAATTCAACAGTGGTGACTAAATCTCCAACAATGGCAACCACCTCTTCAGAAATTAATGTTACGGACGTAACCAAGACTTTGAATAAGATATCCACAGATTTGGTTAGCGAAGCCCAATTCGCCGCTGCGGTGAATAATTTCCTCACAGAATGCTCTGGTAAACTAGTAGACTGGGTTAACAACACCATTGCGTTTTCGGGTTTCGATGCGGTAAAGATGCGCAAAACAATTCTTTCCAAGATAGGAGCTGGGGGCATCATTGTATGCGTGTTGGTTGGATTAGTGAGAGGCAACAATGTTGACCGAATCAGTAAAACAATGAAGAATCCTGACTTTTATCCTCAGTTCAAAGCAGCCATTAAGACTCTGAAGATCAGCAACAGTGTTGGTGGAAATTATTCTGCGATCACCTTATCTAGGATGATAGCCTGTTTCCCTGAAACAGTTTGCCAAATTTTAGATCAACATGCTCTGCCTATGGCAGTTGACATTAGCGAAGTAAGAGGGATTCATGAAGAATTCCCTCAAGTTGCAAGACATCAAGCATGTGCTAGCATACTTCCTGATTCTCTAAAAGAAGATCATTTGCACAAGGCTCTGGATGTAATTATGGTGCCTTATATCAAAACCTCTGACGTAATAAATACAAAGAATAAAGAATGGAATAAATTAAATAACGATGCAAAAATGGAGAAAGCCAGAATGTACCTGACTAATTCCTATAATTCAAAGATCCTTTCGTCAGAGGCTAGATTGGAGTTGTGTAAAAGATTACATATCATGTCAAGTAACTCAACCCTGACCTCGGCATGGCTATCAGTGTCGGTCGAATGCGGAAAATGGTTGAAGGAGAAATACAACTTCTCCCACGCTGATTGATGAGTAGGGAGAGAGAATCACAGAATTATTGCTCATCTAAACTTTAGTTATTAGTGTTCATTATAACATTTATTATTTTAGTGTAGTTCATAGCTTTGTATCAATTGTTTAGCACACATCTTTAATTTTAGGTGCTTAATTAATGTATAATCATGTTTATTATATTTAACCCATTAATCTATTATCATTTAATCAATTTATACTCAATTAGGTTTAGAGCATTATATAATCACTTTAATTTTGTTTAACTTAGTTTATTAGCATCTTAGTTTTAATTAGAATAGATTAGGTTAGGAAAATCCAGTGACTTCTTCAAAAGATGTCAGATCACACAGATTCATTGTTTAAAAGATTGTTTTCTAATAGGGTTTGGAATTGATTTTGTTCAATTGTAGTACAAAGTCAAACTACAATGAAATATATTACTCGGTAACCTCAAAATGTTCTACAATATGTTTTCATGTAAATGCTACTTTACTTATTAGTAACGCAGCTGTATAGGTATAAAAAAACAACGTAACAGTATATTAACATAGCTGTATTTAGGCTTGCTGATAGTGAGCGATACACTGTGTAATTGGGTGGCTTGGCCACTGTACGAACTGTGACCTTAAAAGTCTGTTCGCCTAAACTTTTTACCTGCTTTATCTTTTTCTAATCATCATTATTTTACTGTGTATCTAGTTGTGTTATGTACCTACAGTGTGTGATTTGCTAGTGTGATTAATTGTTCATGAAATTATAATATGATTTGAACTGCAAACTGTTTTTCTGTTGCGCAATAACCAACACTACCCACAGTACGCCCACAGTAGTAATTAAAATATGCCTGACAATATCGAGACAGACCTTAAATCCTACCTGATCCGATATATATATATCCAATAAATTATGTTGTAGTAATAGAAAATATATATATTTTTTTGGTGAACTATTTTTAATTTAATTTTAGTCGAAACCATGCACTGAAAATCGCTAAAATGTTTATGAACAGTCATAATGAACACATTGAAACTTCATAACATCGATAAACAATTTTGTCTAGCTAGCTTGTTCTAGGCAACACACAGCTGTTTGATTGTATAGGGTAATATCATGCAACTGCAGAATAGATTTTGGACTGTATATTTTATTTTGCCTTTGAAAATATCAAAGTAGTTGTGAAGTAAATTACTGATAATAGTTTGTTCATTGCTGTTATCTATAGAGTTAGGGACATTACTATCATTATTTTAATAATCTTCATAGCAAGTCTGGCTCAGGATCATTTCTGTCCATACAGATGTTATGCAGCACAGCTATAGCTAGAACTACGGCTTCTATCCGATTTTGTTTTGGTCTCAGTTTTGAGCCAATACATGGGAACCGTCGTTTCCACACTCAATATGAGCGCTCTACTGTATTCCTTGTTTTGATGTGATTTTTATTATACAATATTTCTCCGTCCGAGTCAACAAATATTTTTCTGCTGGATATCTGGAGTCTCCTAACAAAACAAAGTCTCTATACTGGCCATGCTCAAACATTCTTTAACGTTACTAAGTTAAGGCAGATACCAGGGTATGCGGTAGATACATATTACAGTTAGGATTCATAAATAAGTAAATACCTTTTTGTGTTAGGACCTGGGCAAATTGTTTATGTCCGTAAGGATTGAGGTGCCACATTTCGTAACTTAATGAAATTAGTCTAGGAATAGGGACTATTGTGACTTTTTGAAGATGCCAAAGTCGGGTTATTTCGTCTTTTAGTTCGGTGTATTTGGATAGTTTTTCGGCTATTTATTATTATCTTTATACTATGATCGGGCGAAGGCGCGGCGGCGGCTGAGAGGGTCATGGGCGGCGCAGGCGCGCTCGCGCGTCCTCCCGCTCCGAGCGTTGGGTCACTTGAAATCTTACCACGACAAAGGCTCTGCGTTTTGTTTTAAACTTGTATTTGTGTATTACACCAGATTGTTATTCAGTCCACGCATTTTATTTATTCGCTCCTGTAGCTGAGCAATCGACGTAGAATCGTCAACAAGGGTAGTTAAGAACATGAATGGTTTATCATAATGACATGTATTGTTTTGATGAACTTACCCTCATCGCGAATTATTTGAGTTATTTAAACTCAAATAATTCGCGATGAGGGTAAGTTTATATGAAAGTCGGGTTAAAGCATAAAATTAGTTGCATTTTGGCTACTAATACGAAAACATCTACGACGTTTCTGTTTAAAGTTAAGTAGTGAATTAGTGATGGATTTGATAGCCAAGGGTAAGTAGTTTTTTGTTGTATTATCATCTTCAATATTATTTACACTGTTAGTTAGAAATAAAGGGTGTCCATGGAAATTTTTCAAGTTTAAATTGTAATTACTCCTTAACTAGCGGGGTGAGGTAAGTGAGAGGGGTAACGTTCGGCGCGCGCAATTTGCGGTTTTACTGGTCGCAATGAGTCGCTGGTCGGGAGCGCACCGCGCGTTCGCGGTTGAACAATATTTGAAGTGCGATGATTCGTTGGTCCGTGCGCGTCGCGCTTTTTGTACTCACTACAATATTCGAGGAGTAAGTGATGGACCGAGCATGCAACTTATCTGGCCGTGGGTCCAAAAGTTCAGACAAGAAGGGACAATGGTTAACCAAACTCCTCCGGGACCATCAACGTCAGCAGCGACATCAGAACATGTGGCTCATTTTCGTCGTGCAATTCTTCGCAACCCACGTAAATCGATAAGGAAGATTTCAGCTTGTACTGGAATAAAAAAATCAACAGTGCACGTTATTCTGAAAAAGAAACTACAGTTTCACCCGTACAAAATGCAGATTGTGCAGTTTCTCAACGAAAATGACTATTTTTTACGAGAAACCTTAGCAAGAACGATGCTGGAACGTTTTCGAACTGCACGAACGCTTGGAAACATATTGTTTACCGACGAAGCACATTTTCATATCGATGGATATGTTAATAAACAGAACATGAGATACTGGTGCTCCGAAAACCCCAGGGAACGCCACCAAAAACGTTTGCACTGTCCAAAAACGACAGTGTGGTGTGCAATTTCTGCCCGAGGAATAATCGGCCCTTATTTTTTTAATCAGCGAGAGATGTCACTGCTAACGTGTATTGCCGGATGATCGAAGAGTTTTTGGTACCGCAGTTGCAGCTGTTCCCCGGGTTCAACAACAGAACACAATTTCAGCAAGACGGGGCCACTCCACACACAGCTAGAGTTTCGATGGAGAAGCTGAGGGAAATTTTTCCCAATAAATTAATCAGCAAGTACGAAGACATACCCTGGGCACGTCGATCACCTGACCTTACACCGTGTGATTTTTTTTTGTGGGGATACCTTAAGTCGAGGGTTTACAGTAACAATCCTCGAACAATTCAGGCCCTACAAGAAAGTATCCGCTGTGAAGTTGCTACCATTAAAACAACGCTTTGCTCACGCGTGTTCGCAAATTTAAGAATCCGGTTGCAATAGTGTCTTAAGAGAAATGGGCGGCATTTAGACGATATTGTTTTTAAGACATAAAATCCGCATCGTCACACTCCTTTCCGTTTATATAAATTATGAGAATAACTTTGTAGTTTTTTTTTTAAATCCACTATTGAACATGAAAATTTTCCGCTGGACACCCTTTACTTCGCTAATAAAATAACATAATAAAAAAATCTTATACTTGAATTTCGAAAGACAATAAGTAAAAATTACATTTCACCGGGCCTTTTTTTGCCAATTAGAAGACACATTAATCTAGTTTATAATAGACCTAGAATTTTTTGTTCCGACTTTGTCGTAATTTTTTTCAGCCAGACCAGTTTTACTGTTTCGAAAATGAAACCTTTTGAGGAATGGGTCAAAACTTCCAAAAATGAGAAAAATGCTACGCTTTTCAAGTTTGTCGCCACACAACATGACCTTAGTGGTGTAGTGGAGCAATCGTTGAAAGAGATTAAGGCAGTTATTTCAAGATTTTCTGCAAAATTATCCGAGAAATGGGAGAGTTCAAAAAGAACTCGGGATCGCTTTCTGGCATCCAATAGGGCATGGTTAGAGGACAATATAACATTTTATACGTGTAGGAATAGTAAACATTAAATACTTCTTATAGTTTACGAACAAATTAGGATTGTCGTAGTTGAAAACTGTCATGTCACTGTTCATAAAACTTTCTAGTTCCGATGTTTACCATTCCAGGTCAAAACATTGATGGGAGGCACCATTTCGTTCGTGATAAAGTTGCTGGAGGAGTCATTGATGTGGAATACATTTAGACGGACATGATGGTAGCTGATGCAGTCTCTAAAGCACCGCCATACCCAAAACTGGCTTATTATCCAAGATGGGGTTCATTTATGTTTAAGGGAGGATGTTGGAATAGTAAACATTAAATACTTATTACAGTTTACGTACAAATTAGGATTGTCTTTGTTGAAAACTGTCATGTCACTGTTCTTTGACTTACAGTGCATAAACGTTGTTAAACTATCTATCTATTTGGGTTTACAATTACTTTCAACAATACGTTATACGATCCTGCTGAGCCATTAACATCATCTTAGCTCCCATTGACTGGCCCTGGAAGACCGAATATTGTCCACTTAGCAGATGCCACTTCAAAGACCTAACGTCGATGTATTGATTATTTGGTTCCCAGACCCTAAGTTCTGAAGAATTGGTTGGAGCTGCCGAGATATCTTCCCGACTACCAGGTATATATATATTTTAACAATATATGTAAATATTTATATGTTGGATTATATCTACCAACTCAACTTCTATTCATTTGTTAAATATTTTTTTTAGGGAAGAGAACTGTGGCCAATCTGATAAGACAGGACAGTGATAGTCCAGAACAAATCAGAGATGCCCTGAAAACCACTGACGAGAAGAAGGAATAACGATGTTTGTCTGGCGATGAAACTCTAGCGTACTACGTAGAATCTAAATCAACTAGTCACACTTACAAACAGACCCGGAAGTGGAGTATGCTTGCTGGACATACGGTATTTCCATCGTTTCACTGTTTGATGATACGAAACGAAACGAAAAGTACGAAATGTTTAAATTAAGCAAATTAACAACAATTTCATACAATTTTGTTCATATTTTATCAATCAGTAATTCGTTTAAATTTTTTGTGAGTAATAAATATATGTCGGCCAACTGGCTTTAATTATTACAATAATTGTGCGTAGTCAACTTAATATGTTATGATTTGTTGTTCTTATTATGAACTTAAGTGATTTTTACTATCAATTATTGTCTAATAAATTGTAACATAATTGATTGAGTATTCGATGTACGCACTAATTGATTTTGGCATCTTATTTCGATAATTGTAACCGATGTTTTTGTTCAAAACAATTGATGACATGTTATTTTGATTTTAAAATGATTTACTTTGTTAAATCTCCATTGTTTATTTAAGACAATTATTCTTGTATTATTTGATTACTTTCTAATGTGATTCTTATTAGATTTAGTACATTTTGTATCAAATAAACGCGTGACGTACTTCCGTGCGTCAACGGACAGAGTTGTCGCGGAGGGATTACAAAGTGGGGGCATCGTCCTATAAAACAGGTTGCACTCGGTAAGCTCGTGAGTCGGTCTTCGGATTCGACTCGATACAGAGCTCCCCTGCTCCCGACAAAACTGTCGGTTTACTTGGTACAGCGCTGCTGTATTGTTACGTTGTTTTTTTATACCTATACAGCTGCGTTACTAATAAGTAAAGTAGCATTTACATGAAAACATATTGTAGAACATTTTGAGGTTACCGAGTAATATATTTCATTGTAGTTTGACTTTGTACTCAAATACAACAAGTTGAGATTTCCAATACTTTATGTCTGATAGATCGTCTCAGTCCTCAAGAAGGAGCAGAGTCAGACAAGGCTCAAAGAAAAGAGAGGCTAAAGCAGAGAAACCATACCAAATCGACACTAAAAGCATCTACGACTCTTCTGAAGAGGAGATTAGTTCTAGAAATTCAACAGTGGTGACTAAATCTCCAACAATGGCAACCACCTCTTCAGAAATTAATGTTACGGACGTAACCAAGACTTTGAATAAGATATCCACAGATTTGGTTAGCGAAGCCCAATTCGCCGCTGCGGTGAATAATTTCCTCACAGAATGCTCTGGTAAACTAGTAGACTGGGTTAACAACACCATTGCGTTTTCGGGTTTCGATGCGGTAAAGATGCGCAAAACAATTCTTTCCAAGATAGGAGCTGGGGGCATCATTGTATGCGTGTTGGTTGGATTAGTGAGAGGCAACAATGTTGACCGAATCAGTAAAACAATGAAGAATCCTGACTTTTATCCTCAGTTCAAAGCAGCCATTAAGACTCTGAAGATCAGCAACAGTGTTGGTGGAAATTATTCTGCGATCACCTTATCTAGGATGATAGCCTGTTTCCCTGAAACAGTTTGCCAAATTTTAGATCAACATGCTCTGCCTATGGCAGTTGACATTAGCGAAGTAAGAGGGATTCATGAAGAATTCCCTCAAGTTGCAAGACATCAAGCACGTGCTAGCATACTTCCTGATTCTCTAAAAGAAGATCATTTGCACAAGGCTCTGGATGTAATTATGGTGCCTTATATCAAAACCTCTGACGTAATAAATACAAAGAATAAAGAATGGAATAAATTAAATAACGATGCAAAAATGGAGAAAGCCAGAATGTACCTGACTAATTCCTATAATTCAAAGATCCTTTCGTCAGAGGCTAGATTGGAGTTGTGTAAAAGATTACATATCATGTCAAGTAACTCAACCCTGACCTCGGCATGGCTATCAGTGTCGGTCGAATGCGGAAAATGGTTGAAGGAGAAATACAACTTCTCCCACGCTGATTGATGAGTAGGGAGAGAGAATCACAGAATTATTGCTCATCTAAACTTTAGTTATTAGTGTTCATTATAACATTTATTATTTTAGTGTAGTTCATAGCTTTGTATCAATTGTTTAGCACACATCTTTAATTTTAGGTGCTTAATTAATGTATAATCATGTTTATTATATTTAACCCATTAATCTATTATCATTTAATCAATTTATACTCAATTAGGTTTAGAGCATTATATAATCACTTTAATTTTGTTTAACTTAGTTTATTAGCATCTTAGTTTTAATTAGAATAGATTAGGTTAGGAAAATCCAGTGACTTCTTCAAAAGATGTCAGATCACACAGATTCATTGTTTAAAAGATTGTTTTCTAATAGGGTTTGGAATTGATTTTGTTCAATTGTAGTACAAAGTCAAACTACAATGAAATATATTACTCGGTAACCTCAAAATGTTCTACAATATGTTTTCATGTAAATGCTACTTTACTTATTAGTAACGCAGCTGTATAGGTATAAAAAAACAACGTAACAGTATATTAACATAGCTGTATTTAGGCTTGCTGATAGTGAGCGATACACTGTGTAATTGGGTGGCTTGGCCACTGTACGAACTGTGACCTTAAAAGTCTGTTCGCCTAAACTTTTTACCTGCTTTATCTTTTTCTAATCATCATTATTTTACTGTGTATCTAGTTGTGTTATGTACCTACAGTGTGTGATTTGCTAGTGTGATTAATTGTTCATGAAATTATAATATGATTTGAACTGCAAACTGTTTTTCTGTTGCGCAATAACCAACACTACCCACAGTACGCCCACAGTAGTAATTAAAATATGCCTGACAATATCGAGACAGACCTTAAATCCTACCTGATCCGATATATATATATCCAATAAATTATGTTGTAGTAATAGAAAATATATATATTTTTTTGGTGAACTATTTTTAATTTAATTTTAGTCGAAACCATGCACTGAAAATCGCTAAAATGTTTATGAACAGTCATAATGAACACATTGAAACTTCATAACATCGATAAACAATTTTGTCTAGCTAGCTTGTTCTAGGCAACACACAGCTGTTTGATTGTATAGGGTAATATCATGCAACTGCAGAATAGATTTTGGACTGTATATTTTATTTTGCCTTTGAAAATGTATTCCAGATCTGTACAGGGTGTACGGAAACTATTAATTAATTAAAAAATATCGCACTGTTATAATATAATTAGTAATAAGATTTATTGTTCTCATGTAAGTGACGATTGTCTTAATGGGAAATAAAGTTCTTTAAACCGAAAATAATAGTAAGTTATAGAAAACATAAGCAGTGACCTATCAAAGTAGTTGTGAAGTAAATTACTGATAATAGTTTGTTCATTGCTGTTATCTATAGAGTTAGGGACATTACTATCATTATTTTAATAATCTTCATAGCAAGTCTGGCTCAGGATCATTTCTGTCCATACAGATGTTATGCAGCACAGCTATAGCTAGAACTACGGCTTCTATCCGATTTTGTTTTGGTCTCAGTTTTGAGCCAATACATGGGAACCGTCGTTTCCACACTCCATATGAGCGCTCTACTGTATTCCTTGTTTTGATGTGATTTTTATTATACAATATTTCTCCGTCCGAGTCAACAAATATTTTTCTGCTGGATATCTGGAGTCTCCTAACAAAACAAAGTCTCTATACTGGCCATGCTCAAACATTCTTTAACGTTACTAAGTTAAGGCAGATACCAGGGTATGCGGTAGATACATATTACAGTTAGGATTCATAAATAAGTAAATACCTTTTTGTGTTAGGACCTGGGCAAATTGTTTATGTCCGTAAGGATTGAGGTGCCACATTTCGTAACTTAATGAAATTAGTCTAGGAATAGGGACTATTGTGACTTTTTGAAGATGCCAAAGTCGGGTTATTTCGTCTTTTAGTTCGGTGTATTTGGATAGTTTTTCGGCTATTTATTATTATCTTTATACTATGATCGGGCGAAGGCGCGGCGGCGGCTGAGAGGGTCATGGGCGGCGCAGGCGCGCTCGCGCGTCCTCCCGCTCCGAGCGTCGGGTCACTTGAAATCTTACCACGACAAAGGCTCTGCGTTTTGTTTTAAACTTGTATTTGTGTATTACACCAGATTGTTATTCAGTCCACGCATTTTATTTATTCGCTCCTGTAGCTGAGCAATCGACGTAGAATCGTCAACAAGGGTAGTTAAGAACATGAATGGTTTATCATAATGACATGTATTGTTTCGATGAACTTACCCTCATCGCGAATTATTTGAGTTATTTAAACTCAAATAATTCGCGATGAGGGTAAGTTTATATGAAAGTCGGGTTAAAGCATAAAATTAGTTGCATTTTGGCTACTAATACGAAAACATCTACGACGTTTCTGTTTAAAGTTAAGTAGTGAATTAGTGATGGATTTGATAGCCAAGGGTAAGTAGTTTTTTGTTGTATTATCATCTTCAATATTATTTACACTGTTAGTTAGAAATAAAGGGTGTCCATGGAAATTTTTCAAGTTTAAATTGTAATTACTCCTTAACTAGCGGGGTGAGGTAAGTGAGAGGGGTAACGTTCGGCGCGCGCAATTTGCGGTTTTACTGGTCGCAATGAGTCGCTGGTCGAGAGCGCACCGCGCGTTCGCGGTTCAACAATATTTGAAGTGCGATGATTCGTTGGTCCGTGCGCGTCGCGCTTTTTGTACTCACTACAATATTCGAGGAGTAAGTGATGGACCGAGCATGCAACTTATCTGGCCGTGGGTCCAAAAGTTCAGACAAGAAGGGACAATGGTTAACCAAACTCCTCCGGGACCATCAACGTCAGCAGCGACATCAGAACATGTGGCTCATTTTCGTCGTGCAATTCTTCGCAACCCACGTAAATCGATAAGGAAGATTTCAGCTTGTACTGGAATAAAAAAATCAACAGTGCACGTTATTCTGAAAAAGAAACTACAGTTTCACCCGTACAAAATGCAGATTGTGCAGTTTCTCAACGAAAATGACTATTTTTTACGAGAAACCTTAGCAAGAACGATGCTGGAACGTTTTCGAACTGCACGAACGCTTGGAAACATATTGTTTACCGACGAAGCACATTTTCATATCGATGGATATGTTAATAAACAGAACATGAGATACTGGTGCTCCGAAAACCCCAGGGAACGCCACCAAAAACGTTTGCACTGTCCAAAAACGACAGTGTGGTGTGCAATTTCTGCCCGAGGAATAATCGGCCCTTATTTTTTTAATCAGCGAGAGATGTCACTGCTAACGTGTATTGCCGGATGATCGAAGAGTTTTTGGTACCGCAGTTGCAGCTGTTCCCCGGGTTCAACAACAGAACACAATTTCAGCAAGACGGGGCCACTCCACACACAGCTAGAGTTTCGATGGAGAAGCTGAGGGAAATTTTTCCCAATAAATTAATCAGCAAGTACGAAGACATACCCTGGGCACGTCGATCACCTGACCTTACACCGTGTGATTTTTTTTGTGGGGATACCTTAAGTCGAGGGTTTACAGTAACAATCCTCGAACAATTCAGGCCCTACAAGAAAGTATCCGCTGTGAAGTTGCTACCATTAAAACAACGCTTTGCTCACGCGTGTTCGCAAATTTAAGAATCCGGTTGCAATAGTGTCTTAAGAGAAATGGGCGGCATTTAGACGATATTGTTTTTAAGACATAAAATCCGCATCGTCACACTCCTTTCCGTTTATATAAATTATGAGAATAACTTTGTAGTTTTTTTTTTAAATCCACTATTGAACATGAAAATTTTCCGCTGGACACCCTTTACTTCGCTAATAAAATAACATAATAAAAAAATCTTATACTTGAATTTCGAAAGACAATAAGTAAAAATTACATTTCACCGGGCCTTTTTTTGCCAATTAGAAGACACATTAATCTAGTTTATAATAGACCTAGAATTTTTTGTTCCGACTTTGTCGTAATTTTTTTCAGCCAGACCAGTTTTACTGTTTCGAAAATGAAACCTTTTGAGGAATGGGTCAAAACTTCCAAAAATGAGAAAAATGCTACGCTTTTCAAGTTTGTCGCCACACAACATGACCTTAGTGGTGTAGTGGAGCAATCGTTGAAAGAGATTAAGGCAGTTATTTCAAGATTTTCTGCAAAATTATCCGAGAAATGGGAGAGTTCAAAAAGAACTCGGGATCGCTTTCTGGCATCCAATAGGGCATGGTTAGAGGACAATATAACATTTTATACGTGTAGGAATAGTAAACATTAAATACTTCTTATAGTTTACGAACAAATTAGGATTGTCGTAGTTGAAAACTGTCATGTCACTGTTCATAAAACTTTCTAGTTCCGATGTTTACCATTCCAGGTCAAAACATTGATGGGAGGCACCATTTCGTTCGTGATAAAGTTGCTGGAGGAGTCATTGATGTGGAATACATTTAGACGGACATGATGGTAGCTGATGCAGTCTCTAAAGCACCGCCATACCCAAAACTGGCTTATTATCCAAGATGGGGTTCATTTATGTTTAAGGGAGGATGTTGGAATAGTAAACATTAAATACTTATTACAGTTTACGTACAAATTAGGATTGTCTTTGTTGAAAACTGTCATGTCACTGTTCTTTGACTTACAGTGCATAAACGTTGTTAAACTATCTATCTATTTGGGTTTACAATTACTTTCAACAATACGTTATACGATCCTGCTGAGCCATTAACATCATCTTAGCTCCCATTGACTGGCCCTGGAAGACCGAATATTGTCCACTTAGCAGATGCCACTTCAAAGACCTAACGTCGATGTATTGATTATTTGGTTCCCAGACCCTAAGTTCTGAAGAATTGGTTGCAGCTGCCGAGATATCTTCCCGACTACCAGGTATATATATATTTTAACAATATATGTAAATATTTATATGTTGGATTATATCTACCAACTCAACTTCTATTCATTTGTTAAATATTTTTTTTAGGGAAGAGAACTGTGGCCAATCTGATAAGACAGGACAGTGATAGTCCAGAACAAATCAGAGATGCCCTGAAAACCACTGACGAGAAGAAGGAATAACGATGTTTGTCTGGCGATGAAACTCTAGCGTACTACGTAGAATCTAAATCAACTAGTCACACTTACAAACAGACCCGGAAGTGGAGTATGCTTGCTGGACATACGGTATTTCCATCGTTTCACTGTTTGATGATACGAAACGAAACGAAAAGTACGAAATGTTTAAATTAAGCAAATTAACAACAATTTCATACAATTTTGTTCATATTTTATCAATTAGTAATTCGTTTAAATTTTTTGTGAGTAATAAATATATGTCGGCCAACTGGCTTTAATTATTACAATAATTGTGCGTAGTCAACTTAATATGTTATGATTTGTTGTTCTTATTATGAACTTAAGTGATTTTTACTATCAATTATTGTCTAATAAATTGTAACATAATTGATTGAGTATTCGATGTACGCACTAATTGATTTTGGCATCTTATTTCGATAATTGTAACCGATGTTTTTGTTCAAAACAATTGATGACATGTTATTTTGATTTTAAAATGATTTACTTTGTTAAATCTCCATTGTTTATTTAAGACAATTATTCTTGTATTATTTGATTACTTTCTAATGTGATTCTTATTAGATTTAGTACATTTTGTATCAAATAAACGCGTGACGTACTTCCGTGCGTCAACGGACAGAGTTGTCGCGGAGGGATTACAAAGTGGGGGCATCGTCCTATAAAACAGGTTGCACTCGGTAAGCTCGTGAGTCGGTCTTCGGATTCGACTCGATACAGAGCTCCCCTGCTCCCGACAAAACTGTCGGTTTACTTGGTACAGCGCTGCTGTATTGTTACGTTGTTTTTTTATACCTATACAGCTGCGTTACTAATAAGTAAAGTAGCATTTACATGAAAACATATTGTAGAACATTTTGAGGTTACCGAGTAATATATTTCATTGTAGTTTGACTTTGTACTCAAATACAACAAGTTGAGATTTCCAATACTTTATGTCTGATAGATCGTCTCAGTCCTCAAGAAGGAGCAGAGTCAGACAAGGCTCAAAGAAAAGAGAGGCTAAAGCAGAGAAACCATACCAAATCGACACTAAAAGCATCTACGACTCTTCTGAAGAGGAGATTAGTTCTAGAAATTCAACAGTGGTGACTAAATCTCCAACAATGGCAACCACCTCTTCAGAAATTAATGTTACGGACGTAACCAAGACTTTGAATAAGATATCCACAGATTTGGTTAGCGAAGCCCAATTCGCCGCTGCGGTGAATAATTTCCTCACAGAATGCTCTGGTAAACTAGTAGACTGGGTTAACAACACCATTGCGTTTTCGGGTTTCGATGCGGTAAAGATGCGCAAAACAATTCTTTCCAAGATAGGAGCTGGGGGCATCATTGTATGCGTGTTGGTTGGATTAGTGAGAGGCAACAATGCTGACCGAATCAGTAAAACAATGAAGAATCCTGACTTTTATCCTCAGTTCAAAGCAGCCATTAAGACTCTGAAGATCAGCAACAGTGTTGGTGGAAATTATTCTGCGATCACCTTATCTAGGATGATAGCCTGTTTCCCTGAAACAGTTTGCCAAATTTTAGATCAACATGCTCTGCCTATGGCAGTTGACATTAGCGAAGTAAGAGGGATTCATGAAGAATTCCCTCAAGTTGCAAGACATCAAGCATGTGCTAGCATACTTCCTGATTCTCTAAAAGAAGATCATTTGCACAAGGCTCTGGATGTAATTATGGTGCCTTATATCAAAACCTCTGACGTAATAAATACAAAGAATAAAGAATGGAATAAATTAAATAACGATGCAAAAATGGAGAAAGCCAGAATGTACCTGACTAATTCCTATAATTCAAAGATCCTTTCGTCAGAGGCTAGATTGGAGTTGTGTAAAAGATTACATATCATGTCAAGTAACTCAACCCTGACCTCGGCATGGCTATCAGTGTCGGTCGAATGCGGAAAATGGTTGAAGGAGAAATACAACTTCTCCCACGCTGATTGATGAGTAGGGAGAGAGAATCACAGAATTATTGCTCATCTAAACTTTAGTTATTAGTGTTCATTATAACATTTATTATTTTAGTGTAGTTCATAGCTTTGTATCAATTGTTTAGCACACATCTTTAATTTTAGGTGCTTAATTAATGTATAATCATGTTTATTATATTTAACCCATTAATCTATTATCATTTAATCAATTTATACTCAATTAGGTTTAGAGCATTATATAATCACTTTAATTTTGTTTAACTTAGTTTATTAGCATCTTAGTTTTAATTAGAATAGATTAGGTTAGGAAAATCCAGTGACTTCTTCAAAAGATGTCAGATCACACAGATTCATTGTTTAAAAGATTGTTTTCTAATAGGGTTTGGAATTGATTTTGTTCAATTGTAGTACAAAGTCAAACTACAATGAAATATATTACTCGGTAACCTCAAAATGTTCTACAATATGTTTTCATGTAAATGCTACTTTACTTATTAGTAACGCAGCTGTATAGGTATAAAAAAACAACGTAACAGTATATTAACATAGCTGTATTTAGGCTTGCTGATAGTGAGCGATACACTGTGTAATTGGGTGGCTTGGCCACTGTACGAACTGTGACCTTAAAAGTCTGTTAGCCTAAACTTTTTACCTGCTTTATCTTTTTCTAATCATCATTATTTTACTGTGTATCTAGTTGTGTTATGTACCTACAGTGTGTGATTTGCTAGTGTGATTAATTGTTCATGAAATTATAATATGATTTGAACTGCAAACTGTTTTTCTGTTGCGCAATAACCAACACTACCCACAGTACGCCCACAGTAGTAATTAAAATATGCCTGACAATATCGAGACAGACCTTAAATCCTACCTGATCCGATATATATATATCCAATAAATTATGTTGTAGTAATAGAAAATATATATATTTTTTTGGTGAACTATTTTTAATTTAATTTTAGTCGAAACCATGCACTGAAAATCGCTAAAATGTTTATGAACAGTCATAATGAACACATTGAAACTTCATAACATCGATAAACAATTTTGTCTAGCTAGCTTGTTCTAGGCAACACACAGCTGTTTGATTGTATAGGGCAGGGGCGTGCACAGATTTTTCAAAGAAGGTAGACAAAAAAAAATCTCACCAAAAATACTGCACTTTGGTTTCGGTTCGTCGTCTTGTCGATCGATGATGTAGGTAATTGCCAAATGCCAGCTCAAATATCCATAGATTGACTGATTTTATAGACATAACAATTTACGGATATTCGAAGTGGCCTTTCGGCCGGCGCGTTTGTTTGATGTTCTACTATGTTTGTGTGATTTGCAAAATTAAATAAAAGTATTGAAAAGAGTGTGTGGTGGTGTGAGTAACTGAGTATACTACATAAACTACACGGATCTATTAAGTTATTTTAAGATAATTTTATTTGTATATTAAATCTACACGCCTATCTTTCTGTAAGAATATCTGCAATATGGAATCGTAAAAGTTGGGAAGACGTTTCATTTCCGTAAGAAGATTTTTTTCTTTATTGTTTCGATTTGTTGTTATATTGTTTCGATCATTACAGACGCTACACTAGAGATTAGGTCATTTTGAATACGATTTGATAAACCCGTAAATGAGCTAGTACAATTTTGTAAATGGTTTTCCAACACTCCGTCGTATTTCGCGAGTAGGTCGACCATTTCTAAATAATTGCCCCTATTCCCTGACGAAGTAGATTCGTCATGTCCACGGAAAGCAAGCTCTTGTTTCCTCAAAAAGCAAACTATATCAATAAGTCGCTGAAAAATATTACGGTTCCGATCGACTTTCGCGTTGTGTCTATCAATATCAATTTGTATCTGAGAATTTAAACGCGTCTCTATACGATTTTTTCCAAAGGTGTGATATAGTTGCCGGCACGTAACTTGGCAAGAGTTTTTGTAGTGGGGGAAGTTTGCGCATGCACAATTTCATACATTTTTATATGCGCGAACTTCCCCCACTACGAAAATCTCTTGCCAAGTTACGTGCCGGCAATTGTATTTAAGGGAAGCTTCTAAGTGTTTTTTCGATTGTTCGTGTTTTTTCGCGGCGGTAGGAAAATTATGAATATCAGCGTAACCGACATCATTCCAGACTGTTTTATTGTTTGAAAATAGAAGGCAAACAAAACAAAACAAACGATTACTGTGTATGCAACCTGTGAGCCAATGATATGAATCATATTGTTTTTTATTGAATTTACGATTAACTTTCCCTTTAGTCTGTATTAATTGCAATTCTGGTGTAGGGCGGCCTATTTCTATCACACGTTTTTTTTTCACCGAAAGATAGTTTTGAAAACGCATCATTTTTTATTTTGTCAGTACACACACCACCAGAACAATTTTCACAGAGAAAATGATCCATTTTCACACTAATAACAACGTTAAAATCTTAAAAACCTGAGCGCAATCTCACTCATAAAAAACATAAACAAACAATATGGCGTATTATTGCAAATTGAATGCAATGCAATAGCGCGGATGTTACAGTGTTGCCAGGACCATTGTTTCGAAAGTTACGTTTTGTTTCCTGTGTGTTACATTTTTGCTGCAAAAGTTACATTATATTACGCGAGTTCGCGGTTTCGTAGCTACTTACTTAAGTAGAAAAAGAAAATAAACATGGCTGATTGTGATGTTTAGGACAACTGCGCCGTTTGCGGTTTCGTAGGTACTTACTTATCTAGAAAAGGGAAATAAACATGGCTGATTGTGATTTGCTTAGAACAACAACAATAACACATGATTCTGAAATAAAGAATATAAAATTAACATTTTGAGCCACGCAGCACAAATTGCCAGATACAATAACATTTCTATTGTGTCTGCTAATTAGGTACTCGAATCGCTATATTAAAAAAAATACTTAAATATTCTGCCGTTTTTTCTGACATTTTACTAACATCAATTTGCCTCCGACCTCCGAGCCCAAAATCACGTAAATAAATAAAAAATAAAATAATGTAACTATTGCATCAAAAAGTAAAATTTCGGATTCGACGCTAGCGCCTGGCAACACTACGCGCATGCTGGTGGACAGCCACGCGCACGCGTTGAGTATTGGCGTCTCTGTCGCTCGTAGTTCCGAGTTGACGCGAACAAAAAGGATATTATACGACAAAAAATAATGGTCGTCTAATTAGGTTTATTGATATGAAGTAATGCTACTTTCTAAAATACTTGCATTGCATAGCCAACTTCCGTTCGGGCAAGTTCGGTGCGAGTTCGTGTTCTGCTCTATGAGAAACTACAGTAAAGACACTGCCTATTATCGCAGTTGTGTGCGTAATTTTTTTCATTGTGTGGGAGCAGTGCCCACGTAGTTACAGGCGCGCACACACTCATAAAATCGTATGAGTACGACTGACCGCGAGAGCACACATCTAAACATTTAGTGACGAATAGTTTGTGTCTTTGCCGTTGAGATTGAAAGGTGGCGCATGTGCAGCGCGTTGATTCGCGCTGCACGATGCGAAATGAATTAAATCTTAATGATACTACCGACGCTCGGTAGGTGGAGCTGATTTATGATTTAAGAATTTTTATATTTTGTTAAGTTTTGTTTATTGACTTACTTAAATAATATTAGATCTGTTCTCCAAGGTAGACACTGTCTTTATCACTCTATGGAATGCCCGCCACTGGTATAGGGTAATATCATGCAACTGCAGAATAGATTTTGGACTGTATATTTTATTTTGCCTTTGAAAATGTATTCCAGATCTGTACAGGGTGTACGGAAACTATTAATTAATTAAAAAATATCGCACTGTTATAATATAATTAGTAATAAGATTTATTGTTCTCATGTAAGTGACGATTGTCTTAATGGGAAATAAAGTTCTTTAAACCGAAAATAATAGTAAGTTATAGAAAACATAAGCAGTGACCTATCAAAGTAGTTGTGAAGTAAATTACTGATAATAGTTTGTTCATTGCTGTTATCTATAGAGTTAGGGACATTACTATCATTATTTTAATAATCTTCATAGCAAGTCTGGCTCAGGATCATTTCTGTCCATACAGATGTTATGCAGCACAGCTATAGCTAGAACTACGGCTTCTATCCGATTTTGTTTTGGTCTCAGTTTTGAGCCAATACATGGGAACCGTCGTTTCCACACTCCATATGAGCGCTCTACTGTATTCCTTGTTTTGATGTGATTTTTATTATACAATATTTCTCCGTCCGAGTCAACAAATATTTTTCTGCTGGATATCTGGAGTCTCCTAACAAAACAAAGTCTCTATACTGGCCATGCTCAAACATTCTTTAACGTTACTAAGTTAAGGCAGATACCAGGGTATGCGGTAGATACATATTACAGTTAGGATTCATAAATAAGTAAATACCTTTTTGTGTTAGGACCTGGGCAAATTGTTTATGTCCGTAAGGATTGAGGTGCCACATTTCGTAACTTAATGAAATTAGTCTAGGAATAGGGACTATTGTGACTTTTTGAAGATGCCAAAGTCGGGTTATTTCGTCTTTTAGTTCGGTGTGTTTGGATAGTTTTTCGGCTATTTATTATTATCTTTATACTATGATCGGGCGAAGGCGCGGCGGCGGCTGAGAGGGTCATGGGCGGCGCAGGCGCGCTCGCGCGTCCTCCCGCTCCGAGCGTCGGGTCACTTGAAATCTTACCACGACAAAGGCTCTGCGTTTTGTTTTAAACTTGTATTTGTGTATTACACCAGATTGTTATTCAGTCCACGCATTTTATGTATTCGCTCCTGTAGCTGAGCAATCGACGTAGAATCGTCAACAAGGGTAGTTAAGAACATGAATGGTTTATCATAATGACATGTATTGTTTTGATGAACTTACCCTCATCGCGAATTATTTGAGTTATTTAAACTCAAATAATTCGCGATGAGGGTAAGTTTATATGAAAGTCGGGTTAAAGCATAAAATTAGTTGCATTTTGGCTACTAATACGAAAACATCTACGACGTTTCTGTTTAAAGTTAAGTAGTGAATTAGTGATGGATTTGATAGCCAAGGGTAAGTAGTTTTTTGTTGTATTATCATCTTCAATATTATTTACACTGTTAGTTAGAAATAAAGGGTGTCCATGGAAATTTTTCAAGTTTAAATTGTAATTACTCCTTAACTAGCGGGGTGAGGTAAGTGAGAGGGGTAACGTTCGGCGCGCGCAATTTGCGGTTTTACTGGTCGCAATGAGTCGCTGGTCGGGAGCGCACCGCGCGTTCGCGGTTGAACAATATTTGAAGTGCGATGATTCGTTGGTCCGTGCGCGTCGCGCTTTTTGTACTCACTACAATATTCGAGGAGTAAGTGATGGACCGAGCATGCAACTTATCTGGCCGTGGGTCCAAAAGTTCAGACAAGAAGGGACAATGGTTAACCAAACTCCTCCGGGACCATCAACGTCAGCAGCGACATCAGAACATGTGGCTCATTTTCGTCGTGCAATTCTTCGCAACCCACGTAAATCGATAAGGAAGATTTCAGCTTGTACTGGAATAAAAAAATCAACAGTGCACGTTATTCTGAAAAAGAAACTACAGTTTCACCCGTACAAAATGCAGATTGTGCAGTTTCTCAACGAAAATGACTATTTTTTACGAGAAACCTTAGCAAGAACGATGCTGGAACGTTTTCGAACTGCACGAACGCTTGGAAACATATTGTTTACCGACGAAGCACATTTTCATATCGATGGATATGTTAATAAACAGAACATGAGATACTGGTGCTCCGAAAACCCCAGGGAACGCCACCAAAAACGTTTGCACTGTCCAAAAACGACAGTGTGGTGTGCAATTTCTGCCCGAGGAATAATCGGCCCTTATTTTTTTAATCAGCGAGAGATGTCACTGCTAACGTGTATTGCCGGATGATCGAAGAGTTTTTGGTACCGCAGTTGCAGCTGTTCCCCGGGTTCAACAACAGAACACAATTTCAGCAAGACGGGGCCACTCCACACACAGCTAGAGTTTCGATGGAGAAGCTGAGGGAAATTTTTCCCAATAAATTAATCAGCAAGTACGAAGACATACCCTGGGCACGTCGATCACCTGACCTTACACCGTGTGATTTTTTTTTGTGGGGATACCTTAAGTCGAGGGTTTACAGTAACAATCCTCGAACAATTCAGGCCCTACAAGAAAGTATCCGCTGTGAAGTTGCTACCATTAAAACAACGCTTTGCTCACGCGTGTTCGCAAATTTAAGAATCCGGTTGCAATAGTGTCTTAAGAGAAATGGGCGGCATTTAGACGATATTGTTTTTAAGACATAAAATCCGCATCGTCACACTCCTTTCCGTTTATATAAATTATGAGAATAACTTTGTAGTTTTTTTTTTAAATCCACTATTGAACATGAAAATTTTCCGCTGGACACCCTTTACTTCGCTAATAAAATAACATAATAAAAAAATCTTATACTTGAATTTCGAAAGACAATAAGTAAAAATTACATTTCACCGGGCCTTTTTTTGCCAATTAGAAGACACATTAATCTAGTTTATAATAGACCTAGAATTTTTTGTTCCGACTTTGTCGTAATTTTTTTCAGCCAGACCAGTTTTACTGTTTCGAAAATGAAACCTTTTGAGGAATGGGTCAAAACTTCCAAAAATGAGAAAAATGCTACGCTTTTCAAGTTTGTCGCCACACAACATGACCTTAGTGGTGTAGTGGAGCAATCGTTGAAAGAGATTAAGGCAGTTATTTCAAGATTTTCTGCAAAATTATCCGAGAAATGGGAGAGTTCAAAAAGAACTCGGGATCGCTTTCTGGCATCCAATAGGGCATGGTTAGAGGACAATATAACATTTTATACGTGTAGGAATAGTAAACATTAAATACTTCTTATAGTTTACGAACAAATTAGGATTGTCGTAGTTGAAAACTGTCATGTCACTGTTCATAAAACTTTCTAGTTCCGATGTTTACCATTCCAGGTCAAAACATTGATGGGAGGCACCATTTCGTTCGTGATAAAGTTGCTGGAGGAGTCATTGATGTGGAATACATTTAGACGGACATGATGGTAGCTGATGCAGTCTCTAAAGCACCGCCATACCCAAAACTGGCTTATTATCCAAGATGGGGTTCATTTATGTTTAAGGGAGGATGTTGGAATAGTAAACATTAAATACTTATTACAGTTTACGTACAAATTAGGATTGTCTTTGTTGAAAACTGTCATGTCACTGTTCTTTGACTTACAGTGCATAAACGTTGTTAAACTATCTATCTATTTGGGTTTACAATTACTTTCAACAATACGTTATACGATCCTGCTGAGCCATTAACATCATCTTAGCTCCCATTGACTGGCCCTGGAAGACCGAATATTGTCCACTTAGCAGATGCCACTTCAAAGACCTAACGTCGATGTATTGATTATTTGGTTCCCAGACCCTAAGTTCTGAAGAATTGGTTGCAGCTGCCGAGATATCTTCCCGACTACCAGGTATATATATATTTTAACAATATATGTAAATATTTATATGTTGGATTATATCTACCAACTCAACTTCTATTCATTTGTTAAATATTTTTTTTAGGGAAGAGAACTGTGGCCAATCTGATAAGACAGGACAGTGATAGTCCAGAACAAATCAGAGATGCCCTGAAAACCACTGACGAGAAGAAGGAATAACGATGTTTGTCTGGCGATGAAACTCTAGCGTACTACGTAGAATCTAAATCAACTAGTCACACTTACAAACAGACCCGGAAGTGGAGTATGCTTGCTGGACATACGGTATTTCCATCGTTTCACTGTTTGATGATACGAAACGAAACGAAAAGTACGAAATGTTTAAATTAAGCAAATTAACAACAATTTCATACAATTTTGTTCATATTTTATCAATTAGTAATTCGTTTAAATTTTTTGTGAGTAATAAATATATGTCGGCCAACTGGCTTTAATTATTATGTCTATTATTAGTCTAAACTTAATATGTTATGATTTGTTGTTCTTATTATGAACTTAAGTGATTTTTACTATCAATTATTGTCTAATAAATTGTAACATAATTGATTGAGTATTCGATGTACGCACTAATTGATTTTGGCATCTTATTTCGATAATTGTAACCGATGTTTTTGTTCAAAACAATTGATGACATGTTATTTTGATTTTAAAATGATTTACTTTGTTAAATCTCCATTGTTTATTTAAGACAATTATTCTTGTATTATTTGATTACTTTCTAATGTGATTCTTATTAGATTTAGTACATTTTGTATCAAATAAACGCGTGACGTACTTCCGTGCGTCAACGGACAGAGTTGTCGCGGAGGGATTACAAAGTGGGGGCATCGTCCTATAAAACAGGTTGCACTCGGTAAGCTCGTGAGTCGGTCTTCGGATTCGACTCGATACAGAGCTCCCCTGCTCCCGACAAAACTGTCGGTTTACTTGGTACAGCGCTGCTGTATTGTTACGTTGTTTTTTTATACCTATACAGCTGCGTTACTAATAAGTAAAGTAGCATTTACATGAAAACATATTGTAGAACATTTTGAGGTTACCGAGTAATATATTTCATTGTAGTTTGACTTTGTACTCAAATACAACAAGTTGAGATTTCCAATACTTTATGTCTGATAGATCGTCTCAGTCCTCAAGAAGGAGCAGAGTCAGACAAGGCTCAAAGAAAAGAGAGGCTAAAGCAGAGAAACCATACCAAATCGACACTAAAAGCATCTACGACTCTTCTGAAGAGGAGATTAGTTCTAGAAATTCAACAGTGGTGACTAAATCTCCAACAATGGCAACCACCTCTTCAGAAATTAATGTTACGGACGTAACCAAGACTTTGAATAAGATATCCACAGATTTGGTTAGCGAAGCCCAATTCGCCGCTGCGGTGAATAATTTCCTCACAGAATGCTCTGGTAAACTAGTAGACTGGGTTAACAACACCATTGCGTTTTCGGGTTTCGATGCGGTAAAGATGCGCAAAACAATTCTTTCCAAGATAGGAGCTGGGGGCATCATTGTATGCGTGTTGGTTGGATTAGTGAGAGGCAACAATGTTGACCGAATCAGTAAAACAATGAAGAATCCTGACTTTTATCCTCAGTTCAAAGCAGCCATTAAGACTCTGAAGATCAGCAACAGTGTTGGTGGAAATTATTCTGCGATCACCTTATCTAGGATGATAGCCTGTTTCCCTGAAACAGTTTGCCAAATTTTAGATCAACATGCTCTGCCTATGGCAGTTGACATTAGCGAAGTAAGAGGGATTCATGAAGAATTCCCTCAAGTTGCAAGACATCAAGCATGTGCTAGCATACTTCCTGATTCTCTAAAAGAAGATCATTTGCACAAGGCTCTGGATGTAATTATGGTGCCTTATATCAAAACCTCTGACGTAATAAATACAAAGAATAAAGAATGGAATAAATTAAATAACGATGCAAAAATGGAGAAAGCCAGAATGTACCTGACTAATTCCTATAATTCAAAGATCCTTTCGTCAGAGGCTAGATTGGAGTTGTGTAAAAGATTACATATCATGTCAAGTAACTCAACCCTGACCTCGGCATGGCTATCAGTGTCGGTCGAATGCGGAAAATGGTTGAAGGAGAAATACAACTTCTCCCACGCTGATTGATGAGTAGGGAGAGAGAATCACAGAATTATTGCTCATCTAAACTTTAGTTATTAGTGTTCATTATAACATTTATTATTTTAGTGTAGTTCATAGCTTTGTATCAATTGTTTAGCACACATCTTTAATTTTAGGTGCTTAATTAATGTATAATCATGTTTATTATATTTAACCCATTAATCTATTATCATTTAATCAATTTATACTCAATTAGGTTTAGAGCATTATATAATCACTTTAATTTTGTTTAACTTAGTTTATTAGCATCTTAGTTTTAATTAGAATAGATTAGGTTAGGAAAATCCAGTGACTTCTTCAAAAGATGTCAGATCACACAGATTCATTGTTTAAAAGATTGTTTTCTAATAGGGTTTGGAATTGATTTTGTTCAATTGTAGTACAAAGTCAAACTACAATGAAATATATTACTCGGTAACCTCAAAATGTTCTACAATATGTTTTCATGTAAATGCTACTTTACTTATTAGTAACGCAGCTGTATAGGTATAAAAAAACAACGTAACAGTATATTAACATAGCTGTATTTAGGCTTGCTGATAGTGAGCGATACACTGTGTAATTGGGTGGCTTGGCCACTGTACGAACTGTGACCTTAAAAGTCTGTTCGCCTAAACTTTTTACCTGCTTTATCTTTTTCTAATCATCATTATTTTACTGTGTATCTAGTTGTGTTATGTACCTACAGTGTGTGATTTGCTAGTGTGATTAATTGTTCATGAAATTATAATATGATTTGAACTGCAAACTGTTTTTCTGTTGCGCAATAACCAACACTACCCACAGTACGCCCACAGTAGTAATTAAAATATGCCTGACAATATCGAGACAGACCTTAAATCCTACCTGATCCGATATATATATATCCAATAAATTATGTTGTAGTAATAGAAAATATATATATTTTTTTGGTGAACTATTTTTAATTTAATTTTAGTCGAAACCATGCACTGAAAATCGCTAAAATGTTTATGAACAGTCATAATGAACACATTGAAACTTCATAACATCGATAAACAATTTTGTCTAGCTAGCTTGTTCTAGGCAACACACAGCTGTTTGATTGTATAGGGTAATATCATGCAACTGCAGAATAGATTTTGGACTGTATATTTTATTTTGCCTTTGAAAATGTATTCCAGATCTGTACAGGGTGTACGGAAACTATTAATTAATTAAAAAATATCGCACTGTTATAATATAATTAGTAATAAGATTTATTGTTCTCATGTAAGTGACGATTGTCTTAATGGGAAATAAAGTTCTTTAAACCGAAAATAATAGTAAGTTATAGAAAACATAAGCAGTGACCTATCAAAGTAGTTGTGAAGTAAATTACTGATAATAGTTTGTTCATTGCTGTTATCTATAGAGTTAGGGACATTACTATCATTATTTTAATAATCTTCATAGCAAGTCTGGCTCAGGATCATTTCTGTCCATACAGATGTTATGCAGCACAGCTATAGCTAGAACTACGGCTTCTATCCGATTTTGTTTTGGTCTCAGTTTTGAGCCAATACATGGGAACCGTCGTTTCCACACTCCATATGAGCGCTCTACTGTATTCCTTGTTTTGATGTGATTTTTATTATACAATATTTCTCCGTCCGAGTCAACAAATATTTTTCTGCTGGATATCTGGAGTCTCCTAACAAAACAAAGTCTCTATACTGGCCATGCTCAAACATTCTTTAACGTTACTAAGTTAAGGCAGATACCAGGGTATGCGGTAGATACATATTACAGTTAGGATTCATAAATAAGTAAATACCTTTTTGTGTTAGGACCTGGGCAAATTGTTTATGTCCGTAAGGATTGAGGTGCCACATTTCGTAACTTAATGAAATTAGTCTAGGAATAGGGACTATTGTGACTTTTTGAAGATGCCAAAGTCGGGTTATTTCGTCTTTTAGTTCGGTGTGTTTGGATAGTTTTTCGGCTATTTATTATTATCTTTATACTATGATCGGGCGAAGGCGCGGCGGCGGCTGAGAGGGTCATGGGCGGCGCAGGCGCGCTCGCGCGTCCTCCCGCTCCGAGCGTCGGGTCACTTGAAATCTTACCACGACAAAGGCTCTGCGTTTTGTTTTAAACTTGTATTTGTGTATTACACCAGATTGTTATTCAGTCCACGCATTTTATTTATTCGCTCCTGTAGCTGAGCAATCGACGTAGAATCGTCAACAAGGGTAGTTAAGAACATGAATGGTTTATCATAATGACATGTATTGTTTTGATGAACTTACCCTCATCGCGAATTATTTGAGTTATTTAAACTCAAATAATTCGCGATGAGGGTAAGTTTATATGAAAGTCGGGTTAAAGCATAAAATTAGTTGCATTTTGGCTACTAATACGAAAACATCTACGACGTTTCTGTTTAAAGTTAAGTAGTGAATTAGTGATGGATTTGATAGCCAAGGGTAAGTAGTTTTTTGTTGTATTATCATCTTCAATATTATTTACACTGTTAGTTAGAAATAAAGGGTGTCCATGGAAATTTTTCAAGTTTAAATTGTAATTACTCCTTAACTAGCGGGGTGAGGTAAGTGAGAGGGGTAACGTTCGGCGCGCGCAATTTGCGGTTTTACTGGTCGCAATGAGTCGCTGGTCGGGAGCGCACCGCGCGTTCGCGGTTGAACAATATTTGAAGTGCGATGATTCGTTGGTCCGTGCGCGTCGCGCTTTTTGTACTCACTACAATATTCGAGGAGTAAGTGATGGACCGAGCATGCAACTTATCTGGCCGTGGGTCCAAAAGTTCAGACAAGAAGGGACAATGGTTAACCAAACTCCTCCGGGACCATCAACGTCAGCAGCGACATCAGAACATGTGGCTCATTTTCGTCGTGCAATTCTTCGCAACCCACGTAAATCGATAAGGAAGATTTCAGCTTGTACTGGAATAAAAAAATCAACAGTGCACGTTATTCTGAAAAAGAAACTACAGTTTCACCCGTACAAAATGCAGATTGTGCAGTTTCTCAACGAAAATGACTATTTTTTACGAGAAACCTTAGCAAGAACGATGCTGGAACGTTTTCGAACTGCACGAACGCTTGGAAACATATTGTTTACCGACGAAGCACATTTTCATATCGATGGATATGTTAATAAACAGAACATGAGATACTGGTGCTCCGAAAACCCCAGGGAACGCCACCAAAAACGTTTGCACTGTCCAAAAACGACAGTGTGGTGTGCAATTTCTGCCCGAGGAATAATCGGCCCTTATTTTTTTAATCAGCGAGAGATGTCACTGCTAACGTGTATTGCCGGATGATCGAAGAGTTTTTGGTACCGCAGTTGCAGCTGTTCCCCGGGTTCAACAACAGAACACAATTTCAGCAAGACGGGGCCACTCCACACACAGCTAGAGTTTCGATGGAGAAGCTGAGGGAAATTTTTCCCAATAAATTAATCAGCAAGTACGAAGACATACCCTGGGCACGTCGATCACCTGACCTTACACCGTGTGATTTTTTTTTGTGGGGATACCTTAAGTCGAGGGTTTACAGTAACAATCCTCGAACAATTCAGGCCCTACAAGAAAGTATCCGCTGTGAAGTTGCTACCATTAAAACAACGCTTTGCTCACGCGTGTTCGCAAATTTAAGAATCCGGTTGCAATAGTGTCTTAAGAGAAATGGGCGGCATTTAGACGATATTGTTTTTAAGACATAAAATCCGCATCGTCACACTCCTTTCCGTTTATATAAATTATGAGAATAACTTTGTAGTTTTTTTTTTAAATCCACTATTGAACATGAAAATTTTCCGCTGGACACCCTTTACTTCGCTAATAAAATAACATAATAAAAAAATCTTATACTTGAATTTCGAAAGACAATAAGTAAAAATTACATTTCACCGGGCCTTTTTTTGCCAATTAGAAGACACATTAATCTAGTTTATAATAGACCTAGAATTTTTTGTTCCGACTTTGTCGTAATTTTTTCAGCCAGACCAGTTTTACTGTTTCGAAAATGAAACCTTTTGAGGAATGGGTCAAAACTTCCAAAAATGAGAAAAATGCTACGCTTTTCAAGTTTGTCGCCACACAACATGACCTTAGTGGTGTAGTGGAGCAATCGTTGAAAGAGATTAAGGCAGTTATTTCAAGATTTTCTGCAAAATTATCCGAGAAATGGGAGAGTTCAAAAGAACTCGGGATCGCTTTCTGGCATCCAATAGGGCATGGTTAGAGGACAATATAACATTTTATACGTGTAGGAATAGTAAACATTAAATACTTCTTATAGTTTACGAACAAATTAGGATTGTCGTAGTTGAAAACTGTCATGTCACTGTTCATAAAACTTTCTAGTTCCGATGTTTACCATTCCAGGTCAAAACATTGATGGGAGGCACCATTTCGTTCGTGATAAAGTTGCTGGAGGAGTCATTGATGTGGAATACATTTAGACGGACATGATGGTAGCTGATGCAGTCTCTAAAGCACCGCCATACCCAAAACTGGCTTATTATCCAAGATGGGGTTCATTTATGTTTAAGGGAGGATGTTGGAATAGTAAACATTAAATACTTATTACAGTTTACGTACAAATTAGGATTGTCTTTGTTGAAAACTGTCATGTCACTGTTCTTTGACTTACAGTGCATAAACGTTGTTAAACTATCTATCTATTTGGGTTTACAATTACTTTCAACAATACGTTATACGATCCTGCTGAGCCATTAACATCATCTTAGCTCCCATTGACTGGCCCTGGAAGACCGAATATTGTCCACTTAGCAGATGCCACTTCAAAGACCTAACGTCGATGTATTGATTATTTGGTTCCCAGACCCTAAGTTCTGAAGAATTGGTTGCAGCTGCCGAGATATCTTCCCGACTACCAGGTATATATATATTTTAACAATATATGTAAATATTTATATGTTGGATTATATCTACCAACTCAACTTCTATTCATTTGTTAAATATTTTTTTTAGGGAAGAGAACTGTGGCCAATCTGATAAGACAGGACAGTGATAGTCCAGAACAAATCAGAGATGCCCTGAAAACCACTGACGAGAAGAAGGAATAACGATGTTTGTCTGGCGATGAAACTCTAGCGTACTACGTAGAATCTAAATCAACTAGTCACACTTACAAACAGACCCGGAAGTGGAGTATGCTTGCTGGACATACGGTATTTCCATCGTTTCACTGTTTGATGATACGAAACGAAACGAAAAGTACGAAATGTTTAAATTAAGCAAATTAACAACAATTTCATACAATTTTGTTCATATTTTATCAATTAGTAATTCGTTTAAATTTTTTGTGAGTAATAAATATATGTCGGCCAACTGGCTTTAATTATTACAATAATTGTGCGTAGTCAACTTAATATGTTATGATTTGTTGTTCTTATTATGAACTTAAGTGATTTTTACTATCAATTATTGTCTAATAAATTGTAACATAATTGATTGAGTATTCGATGTACGCACTAATTGATTTTGGCATCTTATTTCGATAATTGTAACCGATGTTTTTGTTCAAAACAATTGATGACATGTTATTTTGATTTTAAAATGATTTACTTTGTTAAATCTCCATTGTTTATTTAAGACAATTATTCTTGTATTATTTGATTACTTTCTAATGTGATTCTTATTAGATTTAGTACATTTTGTATCAAATAAACGCGTGACGTACTTCCGTGCGTCAACGGACAGAGTTGTCGCGGAGGGATTACAAAGTGGGGGCATCGTCCTATAAAACAGGTTGCACTCGGTAAGCTCGTGAGTCGGTCTTCGGATTCGACTCGATACAGAGCTCCCCTGCTCCCGACAAAACTGTCGGTTTACTTGGTACAGCGCTGCTGTATTGTTACGTTGTTTTTTTATACCTATACAGCTGCGTTACTAATAAGTAAAGTAGCATTTACATGAAAACATATTGTAGAACATTTTGAGGTTACCGAGTAATATATTTCATTGTAGTTTGACTTTGTACTCAAATACAACAAGTTGAGATTTCCAATACTTTATGTCTGATAGATCGTCTCAGTCCTCAAGAAGGAGCAGAGTCAGACAAGGCTCAAAGAAAAGAGAGGCTAAAGCAGAGAAACCATACCAAATCGACACTAAAAGCATCTACGACTCTTCTGAAGAGGAGATTAGTTCTAGAAATTCAACAGTGGTGACTAAATCTCCAACAATGGCAACCACCTCTTCTCAGAAATTAATGTTACGGACGTAACCAAGACTTTGAATAAGATATCCACAGATTTGGTTAGCGAAGCCCAATTCGCCGCTGCGGTGAATAATTTCCTCACAGAATGCTCTGGTAAACTAGTAGACTGGGTTAACAACACCATTGCGTTTTCGGGTTTCGATGCGGTAAAGATGCGCAAAACAATTCTTTCCAAGATAGGAGCTGGGGGCATCATTGTATGCGTGTTGGTTGGATTAGTGAGAGGCAACAATGCTGACCGAATCAGTAAAACAATGAAGAATCCTGACTTTTATCCTCAGTTCAAAGCAGCCATTAAGACTCTGAAGATCAGCAACAGTGTTGGTGGAAATTATTCTGCGATCACCTTATCTAGGATGATAGCCTGTTTCCCTGAAACAGTTTGCCAAATTTTAGATCAACATGCTCTGCCTATGGCAGTTGACATTAGCGAAGTAAGAGGGATTCATGAAGAATTCCCTCAAGTTGCAAGACATCAAGCATGTGCTAGCATACTTCCTGATTCTCTAAAAGAAGATCATTTGCACAAGGCTCTGGATGTAATTATGGTGCCTTATATCAAAACCTCTGACGTAATAAATACAAAGAATAAAGAATGGAATAAATTAAATAACGATGCAAAAATGGAGAAAGCCAGAATGTACCTGACTAATTCCTATAATTCAAAGATCCTTTCGTCAGAGGCTAGATTGGAGTTGTGTAAAAGATTACATATCATGTCAAGTAACTCAACCCTGACCTCGGCATGGCTATCAGTGTCGGTCGAATGCGGAAAATGGTTGAAGGAGAAATACAACTTCTCCCACGCTGATTGATGAGTAGGGAGAGAGAATCACAGAATTATTGCTCATCTAAACTTTAGTTATTAGTGTTCATTATAACATTTATTATTTTAGTGTAGTTCATAGCTTTGTATCAATTGTTTAGCACACATCTTTAATTTTAGGTGCTTAATTAATGTATAATCATGTTTATTATATTTAACCCATTAATCTATTATCATTTAATCAATTTATACTCAATTAGGTTTAGAGCATTATATAATCACTTTAATTTTGTTTAACTTAGTTTATTAGCATCTTAGTTTTAATTAGAATAGATTAGGTTAGGAAAATCCAGTGACTTCTTCAAAAGATGTCAGATCACACAGATTCATTGTTTAAAAGATTGTTTTCTAATAGGGTTTGGAATTGATTTTGTTCAATTGTAGTACAAAGTCAAACTACAATGAAATATATTACTCGGTAACCTCAAAATGTTCTACAATATGTTTTCATGTAAATGCTACTTTACTTATTAGTAACGCAGCTGTATAGGTATAAAAAAACAACGTAACAGTATATTAACATAGCTGTATTTAGGCTTGCTGATAGTGAGCGATACACTGTGTAATTGGGTGGCTTGGCCACTGTACGAACTGTGACCTTAAAAGTCTGTTCGCCTAAACTTTTTACCTGCTTTATCTTTTTCTAATCATCATTATTTTACTGTGTATCTAGTTGTGTTATGTACCTACAGTGTGTGATTTGCTAGTGTGATTAATTGTTCATGAAATTATAATATGATTTGAACTGCAAACTGTTTTTCTGTTGCGCAATAACCAACACTACCCACAGTACGCCCACAGTAGTAATTAAAATATGCCTGACAATATCGAGACAGACCTTAAATCCTACCTGATCCGATATATATATATCCAATAAATTATGTTGTAGTAATAGAAAATATATATATTTTTTTGGTGAACTATTTTTAATTTAATTTTAGTCGAAACCATGCACTGAAAATCGCTAAAATGTTTATGAACAGTCATAATGAACACATTGAAACTTCATAACATCGATAAACAATTTTGTCTAGCTAGCTTGTTCTAGGCAACACACAGCTGTTTGATTGTATAGGGTAATATCATGCAACTGCAGAATAGATTTTGGACTGTATATTTTATTTTGCCTTTGAAAATGTATTCCAGATCTGTACAGGGTGTACGGAAACTATTAATTAATTAAAAAATATCGCACTGTTATAATATAATTAGTAATAAGATTTATTGTTCTCATGTAAGTGACGATTGTCTTAATGGGAAATAAAGTTCTTTAAACCGAAAATAATAGTAAGTTATAGAAAACATAAGCAGTGACCTATCAAAGTAGTTGTGAAGTAAATTACTGATAATAGTTTGTTCATTGCTGTTATCTATAGAGTTAGGGACATTACTATCATTATTTTAATAATCTTCATAGCAAGTCTGGCTCAGGATCATTTCTGTCCATACAGATGTTATGCAGCACAGCTATAGCTAGAACTACGGCTTCTATCCGATTTTGTTTTGGTCTCAGTTTTGAGCCAATACATGGGAACCGTCGTTTCCACACTCCATATGAGCGCTCTACTGTATTCCTTGTTTTGATGTGATTTTTATTATACAATATTTCTCCGTCCGAGTCAACAAATATTTTTCTGCTGGATATCTGGAGTCTCCTAACAAAACAAAGTCTCTATACTGGCCATGCTCAAACATTCTTTAACGTTACTAAGTTAAGGCAGATACCAGGGTATGCGGTAGATACATATTACAGTTAGGATTCATAAATAAGTAAATACCTTTTTGTGTTAGGACCTGGGCAAATTGTTTATGTCCGTAAGGATTGAGGTGCCACATTTCGTAACTTAATGAAATTAGTCTAGGAATAGGGACTATTGTGACTTTTTGAAGATGCCAAAGTCGGGTTATTTCGTCTTTTAGTTCGGTGTGTTTGGATAGTTTTTCGGCTATTTATTATTATCTTTATACTATGATCGGGCGAAGGCGCGGCGGCGGCTGAGAGGGTCATGGGCGGCGCAGGCGCGCTCGCGCGTCCTCCCGCTCCGAGCGTCGGGTCACTTGAAATCTTACCACGACAAAGGCTCTGCGTTTTGTTTTAAACTTGTATTTGTGTATTACACCAGATTGTTATTCAGTCCACGCATTTTATTTATTCGCTCCTGTAGCTGAGCAATCGACGTAGAATCGTCAACAAGGGTAGTTAAGAACATGAATGGTTTATCATAATGACATGTATTGTTTTGATGAACTTACCCTCATCGCGAATTATTTGAGTTATTTAAACTCAAATAATTCGCGATGAGGGTAAGTTTATATGAAAGTCGGGTTAAAGCATAAAATTAGTTGCATTTTGGCTACTAATACGAAAACATCTACGACGTTTCTGTTTAAAGTTAAGTAGTGAATTAGTGATGGATTTGATAGCCAAGGGTAAGTAGTTTTTTGTTGTATTATCATCTTCAATATTATTTACACTGTTAGTTAGAAATAAAGGGTGTCCATGGAAATTTTTCAAGTTTAAATTGTAATTACTCCTTAACTAGCGGGGTGAGGTAAGTGAGAGGGGTAACGTTCGGCGCGCGCAATTTGCGGTTTTACTGGTCGCAATGAGTCGCTGGTCGGGAGCGCACCGCGCGTTCGCGGTTGAACAATATTTGAAGTGCGATGATTCGTTGGTCCGTGCGCGTCGCGCTTTTTGTACTCACTACAATATTCGAGGAGTAAGTGATGGACCGAGCATGCAACTTATCTGGCCGTGGGTCCAAAAGTTCAGACAAGAAGGGACAATGGTTAACCAAACTCCTCCGGGACCATCAACGTCAGCAGCGACATCAGAACATGTGGCTCATTTTCGTCGTGCAATTCTTCGCAACCCACGTAAATCGATAAGGAAGATTTCAGCTTGTACTGGAATAAAAAAATCAACAGTGCACGTTATTCTGAAAAAGAAACTACAGTTTCACCCGTACAAAATGCAGATTGTGCAGTTTCTCAACGAAAATGACTATTTTTTACGAGAAACCTTAGCAAGAACGATGCTGGAACGTTTTCGAACTGCACGAACGCTTGGAAACATATTGTTTACCGACGAAGCACATTTTCATATCGATGGATATGTTAATAAACAGAACATGAGATACTGGTGCTCCGAAAACCCCAGGGAACGCCACCAAAAACGTTTGCACTGTCCAAAAACGACAGTGTGGTGTGCAATTTCTGCCCGAGGAATAATCGGCCCTTATTTTTTTAATCAGCGAGAGATGTCACTGCTAACGTGTATTGCCGGATGATCGAAGAGTTTTTGGTACCGCAGTTGCAGCTGTTCCCCGGGTTCAACAACAGAACACAATTTCAGCAAGACGGGGCCACTCCACACACAGCTAGAGTTTCGATGGAGAAGCTGAGGGAAATTTTTCCCAATAAATTAATCAGCAAGTACGAAGACATACCCTGGGCACGTCGATCACCTGACCTTACACCGTGTGATTTTTTTTTGTGGGGATACCTTAAGTCGAGGGTTTACAGTAACAATCCTCGAACAATTCAGGCCCTACAAGAAAGTATCCGCTGTGAAGTTGCTACCATTAAAACAACGCTTTGCTCACGCGTGTTCGCAAATTTAAGAATCCGGTTGCAATAGTGTCTTAAGAGAAATGGGCGGCATTTAGACGATATTGTTTTTAAGACATAAAATCCGCATCGTCACACTCCTTTCCGTTTATATAAATTATGAGAATAACTTTGTAGTTTTTTTTTTAAATCCACTATTGAACATGAAAATTTTCCGCTGGACACCCTTTACTTCGCTAATAAAATAACATAATAAAAAAATCTTATACTTGAATTTCGAAAGACAATAAGTAAAAATTACATTTCACCGGGCCTTTTTTTGCCAATTAGAAGACACATTAATCTAGTTTATAATAGACCTAGAATTTTTTGTTCCGACTTTGTCGTAATTTTTTTCAGCCAGACCAGTTTTACTGTTTCGAAAATGAAACCTTTTGAGGAATGGGTCAAAACTTCCAAAAATGAGAAAAATGCTACGCTTTTCAAGTTTGTCGCCACACAACATGACCTTAGTGGTGTAGTGGAGCAATCGTTGAAAGAGATTAAGGCAGTTATTTCAAGATTTTCTGCAAAATTATCCGAGAAATGGGAGAGTTCAAAAAGAACTCGGGATCGCTTTCTGGCATCCAATAGGGCATGGTTAGAGGACAATATAACATTTTATACGTGTAGGAATAGTAAACATTAAATACTTCTTATAGTTTACGAACAAATTAGGATTGTCGTAGTTGAAAACTGTCATGTCACTGTTCATAAAACTTTCTAGTTCCGATGTTTACCATTCCAGGTCAAAACATTGATGGGAGGCACCATTTCGTTCGTGATAAAGTTGCTGGAGGAGTCATTGATGTGGAATACATTTAGACGGACATGATGGTAGCTGATGCAGTCTCTAAAGCACCGCCATACCCAAAACTGGCTTATTATCCAAGATGGGGTTCATTTATGTTTAAGGGAGGATGTTGGAATAGTAAACATTAAATACTTATTACAGTTTACGTACAAATTAGGATTGTCTTTGTTGAAAACTGTCATGTCACTGTTCTTTGACTTACAGTGCATAAACGTTGTTAAACTATCTATCTATTTGGGTTTACAATTACTTTCAACAATACGTTATACGATCCTGCTGAGCCATTAACATCATCTTAGCTCCCATTGACTGGCCCTGGAAGACCGAATATTGTCCACTTAGCAGATGCCACTTCAAAGACCTAACGTCGATGTATTGATTATTTGGTTCCCAGACCCTAAGTTCTGAAGAATTGGTTGCAGCTGCCGAGATATCTTCCCGACTACCAGGTATATATATATTTTAACAATATATGTAAATATTTATATGTTGGATTATATCTACCAACTCAACTTCTATTCATTTGTTAAATATTTTTTTTAGGGAAGAGAACTGTGGCCAATCTGATAAGACAGGACAGTGATAGTCCAGAACAAATCAGAGATGCCCTGAAAACCACTGACGAGAAGAAGGAATAACGATGTTTGTCTGGCGATGAAACTCTAGCGTACTACGTAGAATCTAAATCAACTAGTCACACTTACAAACAGACCCGGAAGTGGAGTATGCTTGCTGGACATACGGTATTTCCATCGTTTCACTGTTTGATGATACGAAACGAAACGAAAAGTACGAAATGTTTAAATTAAGCAAATTAACAACAATTTCATACAATTTTGTTCATATTTTATCAATTAGTAATTCGTTTAAATTTTTTGTGAGTAATAAATATATGTCGGCCAACTGGCTTTAATTATTACAATAATTGTGCGTAGTCAACTTAATATGTTATGATTTGTTGTTCTTATTATGAACTTAAGTGATTTTTACTATCAATTATTGTCTAATAAATTGTAACATAATTGATTGAGTATTCGATGTACGCACTAATTGATTTTGGCATCTTATTTCGATAATTGTAACCGATGTTTTTGTTCAAAACAATTGATGACATGTTATTTTGATTTTAAAATGATTTACTTTGTTAAATCTCCATTGTTTATTTAAGACAATTATTCTTGTATTATTTGATTACTTTCTAATGTGATTCTTATTAGATTTAGTACATTTTGTATCAAATAAACGCGTGACGTACTTCCGTGCGTCAACGGACAGAGTTGTCGCGGAGGGATTACAAAGTGGGGGCATCGTCCTATAAAACAGGTTGCACTCGGTAAGCTCGTGAGTCGGTCTTCGGATTCGACTCGATACAGAGCTCCCCTGCTCCCGACAAAACTGTCGGTTTACTTGGTACAGCGCTGCTGTATTGTTACGTTGTTTTTTTATACCTATACAGCTGCGTTACTAATAAGTAAAGTAGCATTTACATGAAAACATATTGTAGAACATTTTGAGGTTACCGAGTAATATATTTCATTGTAGTTTGACTTTGTACTCAAATACAACAAGTTGAGATTTCCAATACTTTATGTCTGATAGATCGTCTCAGTCCTCAAGAAGGAGCAGAGTCAGACAAGGCTCAAAGAAAAGAGAGGCTAAAGCAGAGAAACCATACCAAATCGACACTAAAAGCATCTACGACTCTTCTGAAGAGGAGATTAGTTCTAGAAATTCAACAGTGGTGACTAAATCTCCAACAATGGCAACCACCTCTTCAGAAATTAATGTTACGGACGTAACCAAGACTTTGAATAAGATATCCACAGATTTGGTTAGCGAAGCCCAATTCGCCGCTGCGGTGAATAATTTCCTCACAGAATGCTCTGGTAAACTAGTAGACTGGGTTAACAACACCATTGCGTTTTCGGGTTTCGATGCGGTAAAGATGCGCAAAACAATTCTTTCCAAGATAGGAGCTGGGGGCATCATTGTATGCGTGTTGGTTGGATTAGTGAGAGGCAACAATGTTGACCGAATCAGTAAAACAATGAAGAATCCTGACTTTTATCCTCAGTTCAAAGCAGCCATTAAGACTCTGAAGATCAGCAACAGTGTTGGTGGAAATTATTCTGCGATCACCTTATCTAGGATGATAGCCTGTTTCCCTGAAACAGTTTGCCAAATTTTAGATCAACATGCTCTGCCTATGGCAGTTGACATTAGCGAAGTAAGAGGGATTCATGAAGAATTCCCTCAAGTTGCAAGACATCAAGCATGTGCTAGCATACTTCCTGATTCTCTAAAAGAAGATCATTTGCACAAGGCTCTGGATGTAATTATGGTGCCTTATATCAAAACCTCTGACGTAATAAATACAAAGAATAAAGAATGGAATAAATTAAATAACGATGCAAAAATGGAGAAAGCCAGAATGTACCTGACTAATTCCTATAATTCAAAGATCCTTTCGTCAGAGGCTAGATTGGAGTTGTGTAAAAGATTACATATCATGTCAAGTAACTCAACCCTGACCTCGGCATGGCTATCAGTGTCGGTCGAATGCGGAAAATGGTTGAAGGAGAAATACAACTTCTCCCACGCTGATTGATGAGTAGGGAGAGAGAATCACAGAATTATTGCTCATCTAAACTTTAGTTATTAGTGTTCATTATAACATTTATTATTTTAGTGTAGTTCATAGCTTTGTATCAATTGTTTAGCACACATCTTTAATTTTAGGTGCTTAATTAATGTATAATCATGTTTATTATATTTAACCCATTAATCTATTATCATTTAATCAATTTATACTCAATTAGGTTTAGAGCATTATATAATCACTTTAATTTTGTTTAACTTAGTTTATTAGCATCTTAGTTTTAATTAGAATAGATTAGGTTAGGAAAATCCAGTGACTTCTTCAAAAGATGTCAGATCACACAGATTCATTGTTTAAAAGATTGTTTTCTAATAGGGTTTGGAATTGATTTTGTTCAATTGTAGTACAAAGTCAAACTACAATGAAATATATTACTCGGTAACCTCAAAATGTTCTACAATATGTTTTCATGTAAATGCTACTTTACTTATTAGTAACGCAGCTGTATAGGTATAAAAAAACAACGTAACAGTATATTAACATAGCTGTATTTAGGCTTGCTGATAGTGAGCGATACACTGTGTAATTGGGTGGCTTGGCCACTGTACGAACTGTGACCTTAAAAGTCTGTTCGCCTAAACTTTTTACCTGCTTTATCTTTTTCTAATCATCATTATTTTACTGTGTATCTAGTTGTGTTATGTACCTACAGTGTGTGATTTGCTAGTGTGATTAATTGTTCATGAAATTATAATATGATTTGAACTGCAAACTGTTTTTCTGTTGCGCAATAACCAACACTACCCACAGTACGCCCACAGTAGTAATTAAAATATGCCTGACAATATCGAGACAGACCTTAAATCCTACCTGATCCGATATATATATATCCAATAAATTATGTTGTAGTAATAGAAAATATATATATTTTTTTGGTGAACTATTTTTAATTTAATTTTAGTCGAAACCATGCACTGAAAATCGCTAAAATGTTTATGAACAGTCATAATGAACACATTGAAACTTCATAACATCGATAAACAATTTTGTCTAGCTAGCTTGTTCTAGGCAACACACAGCTGTTTGATTGTATAGGGTAATATCATGCAACTGCAGAATAGATTTTGGACTGTATATTTTATTTTGCCTTTGAAAATGTATTCCAGATCTGTACAGGGTGTACGGAAACTATTAATTAATTAAAAAATATCGCACTGTTATAATATAATTAGTAATAAGATTTATTGTTCTCATGTAAGTGACGATTGTCTTAATGGGAAATAAAGTTCTTTAAACCGAAAATAATAGTAAGTTATAGAAAACATAAGCAGTGACCTATCAAAGTAGTTGTGAAGTAAATTACTGATAATAGTTTGTTCATTGCTGTTATCTATAGAGTTAGGGACATTACTATCATTATTTTAATAATCTTCATAGCAAGTCTGGCTCAGGATCATTTCTGTCCATACAGATGTTATGCAGCACAGCTATAGCTAGAACTACGGCTTCTATCCGATTTTGTTTTGGTCTCAGTTTTGAGCCAATACATGGGAACCGTCGTTTCCACACTCCATATGAGCGCTCTACTGTATTCCTTGTTTTGATGTGATTTTTATTATACAATATTTCTCCGTCCGAGTCAACAAATATTTTTCTGCTGGATATCTGGAGTCTCCTAACAAAACAAAGTCTCTATACTGGCCATGCTCAAACATTCTTTAACGTTACTAAGTTAAGGCAGATACCAGGGTATGCGGTAGATACATATTACAGTTAGGATTCATAAATAAGTAAATACCTTTTTGTGTTAGGACCTGGGCAAATTGTTTATGTCCGTAAGGATTGAGGTGCCACATTTCGTAACTTAATGAAATTAGTCTAGGAATAGGGACTATTGTGACTTTTTGAAGATGCCAAAGTCGGGTTATTTCGTCTTTTAGTTCGGTGTGTTTGGATAGTTTTTCGGCTATTTATTATTATCTTTATACTATGATCGGGCGAAGGCGCGGCGGCGGCTGAGAGGGTCATGGGCGGCGCAGGCGCGCTCGCGCGTCCTCCCGCTCCGAGCGTCGGGTCACTTGAAATCTTACCACGACAAAGGCTCTGCGTTTTGTTTTAAACTTGTATTTGTGTATTACACCAGATTGTTATTCAGTCCACGCATTTTATTTATTCGCTCCTGTAGCTGAGCAATCGACGTAGAATCGTCAACAAGGGTAGTTAAGAACATGAATGGTTTATCATAATGACATGTATTGTTTTGATGAACTTACCCTCATCGCGAATTATTTGAGTTATTTAAACTCAAATAATTCGCGATGAGGGTAAGTTTATATGAAAGTCGGGTTAAAGCATAAAATTAGTTGCATTTTGGCTACTAATACGAAAACATCTACGACGTTTCTGTTTAAAGTTAAGTAGTGAATTAGTGATGGATTTGATAGCCAAGGGTAAGTAGTTTTTTGTTGTATTATCATCTTCAATATTATTTACACTGTTAGTTAGAAATAAAGGGTGTCCATGGAAATTTTTCAAGTTTAAATTGTAATTACTCCTTAACTAGCGGGGTGAGGTAAGTGAGAGGGGTAACGTTCGGCGCGCGCAATTTGCGGTTTTACTGGTCGCAATGAGTCGCTGGTCGAGAGCGCACCGCGCGTTCGCGGTTCAACAATATTTGAAGTGCGATGATTCGTTGGTCCGTGCGCGTCGCGCTTTTTGTACTCACTACAATATTCGAGGAGTAAGTGATGGACCGAGCATGCAACTTATCTGGCCGTGGGTCCAAAAGTTCAGACAAGAAGGGACAATGGTTAACCAAACTCCTCCGGGACCATCAACGTCAGCAGCGACATCAGAACATGTGGCTCATTTTCGTCGTGCAATTCTTCGCAACCCACGTAAATCGATAAGGAAGATTTCAGCTTGTACTGGAATAAAAAAATCAACAGTGCACGTTATTCTGAAAAAGAAACTACAGTTTCACCCGTACAAAATGCAGATTGTGCAGTTTCTCAACGAAAATGACTATTTTTTACGAGAAACCTTAGCAAGAACGATGCTGGAACGTTTTCGAACTGCACGAACGCTTGGAAACATATTGTTTACCGACGAAGCACATTTTCATATCGATGGATATGTTAATAAACAGAACATGAGATACTGGTGCTCCGAAAACCCCAGGGAACGCCACCAAAAACGTTTGCACTGTCCAAAAACGACAGTGTGGTGTGCAATTTCTGCCCGAGGAATAATCGGCCCTTATTTTTTTAATCAGCGAGAGATGTCACTGCTAACGTGTATTGCCGGATGATCGAAGAGTTTTTGGTACCGCAGTTGCAGCTGTTCCCCGGGTTCAACAACAGAACACAATTTCAGCAAGACGGGGCCACTCCACACACAGCTAGAGTTTCGATGGAGAAGCTGAGGGAAATTTTTCCCAATAAATTAATCAGCAAGTACGAAGACATACCCTGGGCACGTCGATCACCTGACCTTACACCGTGTGATTTTTTTTTGTGGGGATACCTTAAGTCGAGGGTTTACAGTAACAATCCTCGAACAATTCAGGCCCTACAAGAAAGTATCCGCTGTGAAGTTGCTACCATTAAAACAACGCTTTGCTCACGCGTGTTCGCAAATTTAAGAATCCGGTTGCAATAGTGTCTTAAGAGAAATGGGCGGCATTTAGACGATATTGTTTTTAAGACATAAAATCCGCATCGTCACACTCCTTTCCGTTTATATAAATTATGAGAATAACTTTGTAGTTTTTTTTTTAAATCCACTATTGAACATGAAAATTTTCCGCTGGACACCCTTTACTTCGCTAATAAAATAACATAATAAAAAAATCTTATACTTGAATTTCGAAAGACAATAAGTAAAAATTACATTTCACCGGGCCTTTTTTTGCCAATTAGAAGACACATTAATCTAGTTTATAATAGACCTAGAATTTTTTGTTCCGACTTTGTCGTAATTTTTTTCAGCCAGACCAGTTTTACTGTTTCGAAAATGAAACCTTTTGAGGAATGGGTCAAAACTTCCAAAAATGAGAAAAATGCTACGCTTTTCAAGTTTGTCGCCACACAACATGACCTTAGTGGTGTAGTGGAGCAATCGTTGAAAGAGATTAAGGCAGTTATTTCAAGATTTTCTGCAAAATTATCCGAGAAATGGGAGAGTTCAAAAAGAACTCGGGATCGCTTTCTGGCATCCAATAGGGCATGGTTAGAGGACAATATAACATTTTATACGTGTAGGAATAGTAAACATTAAATACTTCTTATAGTTTACGAACAAATTAGGATTGTCGTAGTTGAAAACTGTCATGTCACTGTTCATAAAACTTTCTAGTTCCGATGTTTACCATTCCAGGTCAAAACATTGATGGGAGGCACCATTTCGTTCGTGATAAAGTTGCTGGAGGAGTCATTGATGTGGAATACATTTAGACGGACATGATGGTAGCTGATGCAGTCTCTAAAGCACCGCCATACCCAAAACTGGCTTATTATCCAAGATGGGGTTCATTTATGTTTAAGGGAGGATGTTGGAATAGTAAACATTAAATACTTATTACAGTTTACGTACAAATTAGGATTGTCTTTGTTGAAAACTGTCATGTCACTGTTCTTTGACTTACAGTGCATAAACGTTGTTAAACTATCTATCTATTTGGGTTTACAATTACTTTCAACAATACGTTATACGATCCTGCTGAGCCATTAACATCATCTTAGCTCCCATTGACTGGCCCTGGAAGACCGAATATTGTCCACTTAGCAGATGCCACTTCAAAGACCTAACGTCGATGTATTGATTATTTGGTTCCCAGACCCTAAGTTCTGAAGAATTGGTTGCAGCTGCCGAGATATCTTCCCGACTACCAGGTATATATATATTTTAACAATATATGTAAATATTTATATGTTGGATTATATCTACCAACTCAACTTCTATTCATTTGTTAAATATTTTTTTTAGGGAAGAGAACTGTGGCCAATCTGATAAGACAGGACAGTGATAGTCCAGAACAAATCAGAGATGCCCTGAAAACCACTGACGAGAAGAAGGAATAACGATGTTTGTCTGGCGATGAAACTCTAGCGTACTACGTAGAATCTAAATCAACTAGTCACACTTACAAACAGACCCGGAAGTGGAGTATGCTTGCTGGACATACGGTATTTCCATCGTTTCACTGTTTGATGATACGAAACGAAACGAAAAGTACGAAATGTTTAAATTAAGCAAATTAACAACAATTTCATACAATTTTGTTCATATTTTATCAATTAGTAATTCGTTTAAATTTTTTGTGAGTAATAAATATATGTCGGCCAACTGGCTTTAATTATTATGTCTATTATTAGTCTAAACTTAATATGTTATGATTTGTTGTTCTTATTATGAACTTAAGTGATTTTTACTATCAATTATTGTCTAATAAATTGTAACATAATTGATTGAGTATTCGATGTACGCACTAATTGATTTTGGCATCTTATTTCGATAATTGTAACCGATGTTTTTGTTCAAAACAATTGATGACATGTTATTTTGATTTTAAAATGATTTACTTTGTTAAATCTCCATTGTTTATTTAAGACAATTATTCTTGTATTATTTGATTACTTTCTAATGTGATTCTTATTAGATTTAGTACATTTTGTATCAAATAAACGCGTGACGTACTTCCGTGCGTCAACGGACAGAGTTGTCGCGGAGGGATTACAAAGTGGGGGCATCGTCCTATAAAACAGGTTGCACTCGGTAAGCTCGTGAGTCGGTCTTCGGATTCGACTCGATACAGAGCTCCCCTGCTCCCGACAAAACTGTCGGTTTACTTGGTACAGCGCTGCTGTATTGTTACGTTGTTTTTTTATACCTATACAGCTGCGTTACTAATAAGTAAAGTAGCATTTACATGAAAACATATTGTAGAACATTTTGAGGTTACCGAGTAATATATTTCATTGTAGTTTGACTTTGTACTCAAATACAACAAGTTGAGTTTTCCAATACTTTATGTCTGATAGATCGTCTCAGTCCTCAAGAAGGAGCAGAGTCAGACAAGGCTCAAAGAAAAGAGAGGCTAAAGCAGAGAAACCATACCAAATCGACACTAAAAGCATCTACGACTCTTCTGAAGAGGAGATTAGTTCTAGAAATTCAACAGTGGTGACTAAATCTCCAACAATGGCAACCACCTCTTCAGAAATTAATGTTACGGACGTAACCAAGACTTTGAATAAGATATCCACAGATTTGGTTAGCGAAGCCCAATTCGCCGCTGCGGTGAATAATTTCCTCACAGAATGCTCTGGTAAACTAGTAGACTGGGTTAACAACACCATTGCGTTTTCGGGTTTCGATGCGGTAAAGATGCGCAAAACAATTCTTTCCAAGATAGGAGCTGGGGGCATCATTGTATGCGTGTTGGTTGGATTAGTGAGAGGCAACAATGTTGACCGAATCAGTAAAACAATGAAGAATCCTGACTTTTATCCTCAGTTCAAAGCAGCCATTAAGACTCTGAAGATCAGCAACAGTGTTGGTGGAAATTATTCTGCGATCACCTTATCTAGGATGATAGCCTGTTTCCCTGAAACAGTTTGCCAAATTTTAGATCAACATGCTCTGCCTATGGCAGTTGACATTAGCGAAGTAAGAGGGATTCATGAAGAATTCCCTCAAGTTGCAAGACATCAAGCATGTGCTAGCATACTTCCTGATTCTCTAAAAGAAGATCATTTGCACAAGGCTCTGGATGTAATTATGGTGCCTTATATCAAAACCTCTGACGTAATAAATACAAAGAATAAAGAATGGAATAAATTAAATAACGATGCAAAAATGGAGAAAGCCAGAATGTACCTGACTAATTCCTATAATTCAAAGATCCTTTCGTCAGAGGCTAGATTGGAGTTGTGTAAAAGATTACATATCATGTCAAGTAACTCAACCCTGACCTCGGCATGGCTATCAGTGTCGGTCGAATGCGGAAAATGGTTGAAGGAGAAATACAACTTCTCCCACGCTGATTGATGAGTAGGGAGAGAGAATCACAGAATTATTGCTCATCTAAACTTTAGTTATTAGTGTTCATTATAACATTTATTATTTTAGTGTAGTTCATAGCTTTGTATCAATTGTTTAGCACACATCTTTAATTTTAGGTGCTTAATTAATGTATAATCATGTTTATTATATTTAACCCATTAATCTATTATCATTTAATCAATTTATACTCAATTAGGTTTAGAGCATTATATAATCACTTTAATTTTGTTTAACTTAGTTTATTAGCATCTTAGTTTTAATTAGAATAGATTAGGTTAGGAAAATCCAGTGACTTCTTCAAAAGATGTCAGATCACACAGATTCATTGTTTAAAAGATTGTTTTCTAATAGGGTTTGGAATTGATTTTGTTCAATTGTAGTACAAAGTCAAACTACAATGAAATATATTACTCGGTAACCTCAAAATGTTCTACAATATGTTTTCATGTAAATGCTACTTTACTTATTAGTAACGCAGCTGTATAGGTATAAAAAAACAACGTAACAGTATATTAACATAGCTGTATTTAGGCTTGCTGATAGTGAGCGATACACTGTGTAATTGGGTGGCTTGGCCACTGTACGAACTGTGACCTTAAAAGTCTGTTCGCCTAAACTTTTTACCTGCTTTATCTTTTTCTAATCATCATTATTTTACTGTGTATCTAGTTGTGTTATGTACCTACAGTGTGTGATTTGCTAGTGTGATTAATTGTTCATGAAATTATAATATGATTTGAACTGCAAACTGTTTTTCTGTTGCGCAATAACCAACACTACCCACAGTACGCCCACAGTAGTAATTAAAATATGCCTGACAATATCGAGACAGACCTTAAATCCTACCTGATCCGATATATATATATCCAATAAATTATGTTGTAGTAATAGAAAATATATATATTTTTTTGGTGAACTATTTTTAATTTAATTTTAGTCGAAACCATGCACTGAAAATCGCTAAAATGTTTATGAACAGTCATAATGAACACATTGAAACTTCATAACATCGATAAACAATTTTGTCTAGCTAGCTTGTTCTAGGCAACACACAGCTGTTTGATTGTATAGGGTAATATCATGCAACTGCAGAATAGATTTTGGACTGTATATTTTATTTTGCCTTTGAAAATGTATTCCAGATCTGTACAGGGTGTACGGAAACTATTAATTAATTAAAAAATATCGCACTGTTATAATATAATTAGTAATAAGATTTATTGTTCTCATGTAAGTGACGATTGTCTTAATGGGAAATAAAGTTCTTTAAACCGAAAATAATAGTAAGTTATAGAAAACATAAGCAGTGACCTATCAAAGTAGTTGTGAAGTAAATTACTGATAATAGTTTGTTCATTGCTGTTATCTATAGAGTTAGGGACATTACTATCATTATTTTAATAATCTTCATAGCAAGTCTGGCTCAGGATCATTTCTGTCCATACAGATGTTATGCAGCACAGCTATAGCTAGAACTACGGCTTCTATCCGATTTTGTTTTGGTCTCAGTTTTGAGCCAATACATGGGAACCGTCGTTTCCACACTCCATATGAGCGCTCTACTGTATTCCTTGTTTTGATGTGATTTTTATTATACAATATTTCTCCGTCCGAGTCAACAAATATTTTTCTGCTGGATATCTGGAGTCTCCTAACAAAACAAAGTCTCTATACTGGCCATGCTCAAACATTCTTTAACGTTACTAAGTTAAGGCAGATACCAGGGTATGCGGTAGATACATATTACAGTTAGGATTCATAAATAAGTAAATACCTTTTTGTGTTAGGACCTGGGCAAATTGTTTATGTCCGTAAGGATTGAGGTGCCACATTTCGTAACTTAATGAAATTAGTCTAGGAATAGGGACTATTGTGACTTTTTGAAGATGCCAAAGTCGGGTTATTTCGTCTTTTAGTTCGGTGTGTTTGGATAGTTTTTCGGCTATTTATTATTATCTTTATACTATGATCGGGCGAAGGCGCGGCGGCGGCTGAGAGGGTCATGGGCGGCGCAGGCGCGCTCGCGCGTCCTCCCGCTCCGAGCGTCGGGTCACTTGAAATCTTACCACGACAAAGGCTCTGCGTTTTGTTTTAAACTTGTATTTGTGTATTACACCAGATTGTTATTCAGTCCACGCATTTTATTTATTCGCTCCTGTAGCTGAGCAATCGACGTAGAATCGTCAACAAGGGTAGTTAAGAACATGAATGGTTTATCATAATGACATGTATTGTTTTGATGAACTTACCCTCATCGCGAATTATTTGAGTTATTTAAACTCAAATAATTCGCGATGAGGGTAAGTTTATATGAAAGTCGGGTTAAAGCATAAAATTAGTTGCATTTTGGCTACTAATACGAAAACATCTACGACGTTTCTGTTTAAAGTTAAGTAGTGAATTAGTGATGGATTTGATAGCCAAGGGTAAGTAGTTTTTTGTTGTATTATCATCTTCAATATTATTTACACTGTTAGTTAGAAATAAAGGGTGTCCATGGAAATTTTTCAAGTTTAAATTGTAATTACTCCTTAACTAGCGGGGTGAGGTAAGTGAGAGGGGTAACGTTCGGCGCGCGCAATTTGCGGTTTTACTGGTCGCAATGAGTCGCTGGTCGGGAGCGCACCGCGCGTTCGCGGTTGAACAATATTTGAAGTGCGATGATTCGTTGGTCCGTGCGCGTCGCGCTTTTTGTACTCACTACAATATTCGAGGAGTAAGTGATGGACCGAGCATGCAACTTATCTGGCCGTGGGTCCAAAAGTTCAGACAAGAAGGGACAATGGTTAACCAAACTCCTCCGGGACCATCAACGTCAGCAGCGACATCAGAACATGTGGCTCATTTTCGTCGTGCAATTCTTCGCAACCCACGTAAATCGATAAGGAAGATTTCAGCTTGTACTGGAATAAAAAAATCAACAGTGCACGTTATTCTGAAAAAGAAACTACAGTTTCACCCGTACAAAATGCAGATTGTGCAGTTTCTCAACGAAAATGACTATTTTTTACGAGAAACCTTAGCAAGAACGATGCTGGAACGTTTTCGAACTGCACGAACGCTTGGAAACATATTGTTTACCGACGAAGCACATTTTCATATCGATGGATATGTTAATAAACAGAACATGAGATACTGGTGCTCCGAAAACCCCAGGGAACGCCACCAAAAACGTTTGCACTGTCCAAAAACGACAGTGTGGTGTGCAATTTCTGCCCGAGGAATAATCGGCCCTTATTTTTTTAATCAGCGAGAGATGTCACTGCTAACGTGTATTGCCGGATGATCGAAGAGTTTTTGGTACCGCAGTTGCAGCTGTTCCCCGGGTTCAACAACAGAACACAATTTCAGCAAGACGGGGCCACTCCACACACAGCTAGAGTTTCGATGGAGAAGCTGAGGGAAATTTTTCCCAATAAATTAATCAGCAAGTACGAAGACATACCCTGGGCACGTCGATCACCTGACCTTACACCGTGTGATTTTTTTTTGTGGGGATACCTTAAGTCGAGGGTTTACAGTAACAATCCTCGAACAATTCAGGCCCTACAAGAAAGTATCCGCTGTGAAGTTGCTACCATTAAAACAACGCTTTGCTCACGCGTGTTCGCAAATTTAAGAATCCGGTTGCAATAGTGTCTTAAGAGAAATGGGCGGCATTTAGACGATATTGTTTTTAAGACATAAAATCCGCATCGTCACACTCCTTTCCGTTTATATAAATTATGAGAATAACTTTGTAGTTTTTTTTTTAAATCCACTATTGAACATGAAAATTTTCCGCTGGACACCCTTTACTTCGCTAATAAAATAACATAATAAAAAAATCTTATACTTGAATTTCGAAAGACAATAAGTAAAAATTACATTTCACCGGGCCTTTTTTTGCCAATTAGAAGACACATTAATCTAGTTTATAATAGACCTAGAATTTTTTGTTCCGACTTTGTCGTAATTTTTTTCAGCCAGACCAGTTTTACTGTTTCGAAAATGAAACCTTTTGAGGAATGGGTCAAAACTTCCAAAAATGAGAAAAATGCTACGCTTTTCAAGTTTGTCGCCACACAACATGACCTTAGTGGTGTAGTGGAGCAATCGTTGAAAGAGATTAAGGCAGTTATTTCAAGATTTTCTGCAAAATTATCCGAGAAATGGGAGAGTTCAAAAAGAACTCGGGATCGCTTTCTGGCATCCAATAGGGCATGGTTAGAGGACAATATAACATTTTATACGTGTAGGAATAGTAAACATTAAATACTTCTTATAGTTTACGAACAAATTAGGATTGTCGTAGTTGAAAACTGTCATGTCACTGTTCATAAAACTTTCTAGTTCCGATGTTTACCATTCCAGGTCAAAACATTGATGGGAGGCACCATTTCGTTCGTGATAAAGTTGCTGGAGGAGTCATTGATGTGGAATACATTTAGACGGACATGATGGTAGCTGATGCAGTCTCTAAAGCACCGCCATACCCAAAACTGGCTTATTATCCAAGATGGGGTTCATTTATGTTTAAGGGAGGATGTTGGAATAGTAAACATTAAATACTTATTACAGTTTACGTACAAATTAGGATTGTCTTTGTTGAAAACTGTCATGTCACTGTTCTTTGACTTACAGTGCATAAACGTTGTTAAACTATCTATCTATTTGGGTTTACAATTACTTTCAACAATACGTTATACGATCCTGCTGAGCCATTAACATCATCTTAGCTCCCATTGACTGGCCCTGGAAGACCGAATATTGTCCACTTAGCAGATGCCACTTCAAAGACCTAACGTCGATGTATTGATTATTTGGTTCCCAGACCCTAAGTTCTGAAGAATTGGTTGCAGCTGCCGAGATATCTTCCCGACTACCAGGTATATATATATTTTAACAATATATGTAAATATTTATATGTTGGATTATATCTACCAACTCAACTTCTATTCATTTGTTAAATATTTTTTTTAGGGAAGAGAACTGTGGCCAATCTGATAAGACAGGACAGTGATAGTCCAGAACAAATCAGAGATGCCCTGAAAACCACTGACGAGAAGAAGGAATAACGATGTTTGTCTGGCGATGAAACTCTAGCGTACTACGTAGAATCTAAATCAACTAGTCACACTTACAAACAGACCCGGAAGTGGAGTATGCTTGCTGGACATACGGTATTTCCATCGTTTCACTGTTTGATGATACGAAACGAAACGAAAAGTACGAAATGTTTAAATTAAGCAAATTAACAACAATTTCATACAATTTTGTTCATATTTTATCAATTAGTAATTCGTTTAAATTTTTTGTGAGTAATAAATATATGTCGGCCAACTGGCTTTAATTATTACAATAATTGTGCGTAGTCAACTTAATATGTTATGATTTGTTGTTCTTATTATGAACTTAAGTGATTTTTACTATCAATTATTGTCTAATAAATTGTAACATAATTGATTGAGTATTCGATGTACGCACTAATTGATTTTGGCATCTTATTTCGATAATTGTAACCGATGTTTTTGTTCAAAACAATTGATGACATGTTATTTTGATTTTAAAATGATTTACTTTGTTAAATCTCCATTGTTTATTTAAGACAATTATTCTTGTATTATTTGATTACTTTCTAATGTGATTCTTATTAGATTTAGTACATTTTGTATCAAATAAACGCGTGACGTACTTCCGTGCGTCAACGGACAGAGTTGTCGCGGAGGGATTACAAAGTGGGGGCATCGTCCTATAAAACAGGTTGCACTCGGTAAGCTCGTGAGTCGGTCTTCGGATTCGACTCGATACAGAGCTCCCCTGCTCCCGACAAAACTGTCGGTTTACTTGGTACAGCGCTGCTGTATTGTTACGTTGTTTTTTTATACCTATACAGCTGCGTTACTAATAAGTAAAGTAGCATTTACATGAAAACATATTGTAGAACATTTTGAGGTTACCGAGTAATATATTTCATTGTAGTTTGACTTTGTACTCAAATACAACAAGTTGAGATTTCCAATACTTTATGTCTGATAGATCGTCTCAGTCCTCAAGAAGGAGCAGAGTCAGACAAGGCTCAAAGAAAAGAGAGGCTAAAGCAGAGAAACCATACCAAATCGACACTAAAAGCATCTACGACTCTTCTGAAGAGGAGATTAGTTCTAGAAATTCAACAGTGGTGACTAAATCTCCAACAATGGCAACCACCTCTTCAGAAATTAATGTTACGGACGTAACCAAGACTTTGAATAAGATATCCACAGATTTGGTTAGCGAAGCCCAATTCGCCGCTGCGGTGAATAATTTCCTCACAGAATGCTCTGGTAAACTAGTAGACTGGGTTAACAACACCATTGCGTTTTCGGGTTTCGATGCGGTAAAGATGCGCAAAACAATTCTTTCCAAGATAGGAGCTGGGGGCATCATTGTATGCGTGTTGGTTGGATTAGTGAGAGGCAACAATGTTGACCGAATCAGTAAAACAATGAAGAATCCTGACGTTTATCCTCAGTTCAAAGCAGCCATTAAGACTCTGAAGATCAGCAACAGTGTTGGTGGAAATTATTCTGCGATCACCTTATCTAGGATGATAGCCTGTTTCCCTGAAACAGTTTGCCAAATTTTAGATCAACATGCTCTGCCTATGGCAGTTGACATTAGCGAAGTAAGAGGGATTCATGAAGAATTCCCTCAAGTTGCAAGACATCAAGCATGTGCTAGCATACTTCCTGATTCTCTAAAAGAAGATCATTTGCACAAGGCTCTGGATGTAATTATGGTGCCTTATATCAAAACCTCTGACGTAATAAATACAAAGAATAAAGAATGGAATAAATTAAATAACGATGCAAAAATGGAGAAAGCCAGAATGTACCTGACTAATTCCTATAATTCAAAGATCCTTTCGTCAGAGGCTAGATTGGAGTTGTGTAAAAGATTACATATCATGTCAAGTAACTCAACCCTGACCTCGGCATGGCTATCAGTGTCGGTCGAATGCGGAAAATGGTTGAAGGAGAAATACAACTTCTCCCACGCTGATTGATGAGTAGGGAGAGAGAATCACAGAATTATTGCTCATCTAAACTTTAGTTATTAGTGTTCATTATAACATTTATTATTTTAGTGTAGTTCATAGCTTTGTATCAATTGTTTAGCACACATCTTTAATTTTAGGTGCTTAATTAATGTATAATCATGTTTATTATATTTAACCCATTAATCTATTATCATTTAATCAATTTATACTCAATTAGGTTTAGAGCATTATATAATCACTTTAATTTTGTTTAACTTAGTTTATTAGCATCTTAGTTTTAATTAGAATAGATTAGGTTAGGAAAATCCAGTGACTTCTTCAAAAGATGTCAGATCACACAGATTCATTGTTTAAAAGATTGTTTTCTAATAGGGTTTGGAATTGATTTTGTTCAATTGTAGTACAAAGTCAAACTACAATGAAATATATTACTCGGTAACCTCAAAATGTTCTACAATATGTTTTCATGTAAATGCTACTTTACTTATTAGTAACGCAGCTGTATAGGTATAAAAAAACAACGTAACAGTATATTAACATAGCTGTATTTAGGCTTGCTGATAGTGAGCGATACACTGTGTAATTGGGTGGCTTGGCCACTGTACGAACTGTGACCTTAAAAGTCTGTTCGCCTAAACTTTTTACCTGCTTTATCTTTTTCTAATCATCATTATTTTACTGTGTATCTAGTTGTGTTATGTACCTACAGTGTGTGATTTGCTAGTGTGATTAATTGTTCATGAAATTATAATATGATTTGAACTGCAAACTGTTTTTCTGTTGCGCAATAACCAACACTACCCACAGTACGCCCACAGTAGTAATTAAAATATGCCTGACAATATCGAGACAGACCTTAAATCCTACCTGATCCGATATATATATATCCAATAAATTATGTTGTAGTAATAGAAAATATATATATTTTTTTGGTGAACTATTTTTAATTTAATTTTAGTCGAAACCATGCACTGAAAATCGCTAAAATGTTTATGAACAGTCATAATGAACACATTGAAACTTCATAACATCGATAAACAATTTTGTCTAGCTAGCTTGTTCTAGGCAACACACAGCTGTTTGATTGTATAGGGTAATATCATGCAACTGCAGAATAGATTTTGGACTGTATATTTTATTTTGCCTTTGAAAATGTATTCCAGATCTGTACAGGGTGTACGGAAACTATTAATTAATTAAAAAATATCGCACTGTTATAATATAATTAGTAATAAGATTTATTGTTCTCATGTAAGTGACGATTGTCTTAATGGGAAATAAAGTTCTTTAAACCGAAAATAATAGTAAGTTATAGAAAACATAAGCAGTGACCTATCAAAGTAGTTGTGAAGTAAATTACTGATAATAGTTTGTTCATTGCTGTTATCTATAGAGTTAGGGACATTACTATCATTATTTTAATAATCTTCATAGCAAGTCTGGCTCAGGATCATTTCTGTCCATACAGATGTTATGCAGCACAGCTATAGCTAGAACTACGGCTTCTATCCGATTTTGTTTTGGTCTCAGTTTTGAGCCAATACATGGGAACCGTCGTTTCCACACTCCATATGAGCGCTCTACTGTATTCCTTGTTTTGATGTGATTTTTATTATACAATATTTCTCCGTCCGAGTCAACAAATATTTTTCTGCTGGATATCTGGAGTCTCCTAACAAAACAAAGTCTCTATACTGGCCATGCTCAAACATTCTTTAACGTTACTAAGTTAAGGCAGATACCAGGGTATGCGGTAGATACATATTACAGTTAGGATTCATAAATAAGTAAATACCTTTTTGTGTTAGGACCTGGGCAAATTGTTTATGTCCGTAAGGATTGAGGTGCCACATTTCGTAACTTAATGAAATTAGTCTAGGAATAGGGACTATTGTGACTTTTTGAAGATGCCAAAGTCGGGTTATTTCGTCTTTTAGTTCGGTGTGTTTGGATAGTTTTTCGGCTATTTATTATTATCTTTATACTATGATCGGGCGAAGGCGCGGCGGCGGCTGAGAGGGTCATGGGCGGCGCAGGCGCGCTCGCGCGTCCTCCCGCTCCGAGCGTCGGGTCACTTGAAATCTTACCACGACAAAGGCTCTGCGTTTTGTTTTAAACTTGTATTTGTGTATTACACCAGATTGTTATTCAGTCCACGCATTTTATTTATTCGCTCCTGTAGCTGAGCAATCGACGTAGAATCGTCAACAAGGGTAGTTAAGAACATGAATGGTTTATCATAATGACATGTATTGTTTTGATGAACTTACCCTCATCGCGAATTATTTGAGTTATTTAAACTCAAATAATTCGCGATGAGGGTAAGTTTATATGAAAGTCGGGTTAAAGCATAAAATTAGTTGCATTTTGGCTACTAATACGAAAACATCTACGACGTTTCTGTTTAAAGTTAAGTAGTGAATTAGTGATGGATTTGATAGCCAAGGGTAAGTAGTTTTTTGTTGTATTATCATCTTCAATATTATTTACACTGTTAGTTAGAAATAAAGGGTGTCCATGGAAATTTTTCAAGTTTAAATTGTAATTACTCCTTAACTAGCGGGGTGAGGTAAGTGAGAGGGGTAACGTTCGGCGCGCGCAATTTGCGGTTTTACTGGTCGCAATGAGTCGCTGGTCGGGAGCGCACCGCGCGTTCGCGGTTGAACAATATTTGAAGTGCGATGATTCGTTGGTCCGTGCGCGTCGCGCTTTTTGTACTCACTACAATATTCGAGGAGTAAGTGATGGACCGAGCATGCAACTTATCTGGCCGTGGGTCCAAAAGTTCAGACAAGAAGGGACAATGGTTAACCAAACTCCTCCGGGACCATCAACGTCAGCAGCGACATCAGAACATGTGGCTCATTTTCGTCGTGCAATTCTTCGCAACCCACGTAAATCGATAAGGAAGATTTCAGCTTGTACTGGAATAAAAAAATCAACAGTGCACGTTATTCTGAAAAAGAAACTACAGTTTCACCCGTACAAAATGCAGATTGTGCAGTTTCTCAACGAAAATGACTATTTTTTACGAGAAACCTTAGCAAGAACGATGCTGGAACGTTTTCGAACTGCACGAACGCTTGGAAACATATTGTTTACCGACGAAGCACATTTTCATATCGATGGATATGTTAATAAACAGAACATGAGATACTGGTGCTCCGAAAACCCCAGGGAACGCCACCAAAAACGTTTGCACTGTCCAAAAACGACAGTGTGGTGTGCAATTTCTGCCCGAGGAATAATCGGCCCTTATTTTTTTAATCAGCGAGAGATGTCACTGCTAACGTGTATTGCCGGATGATCGAAGAGTTTTTGGTACCGCAGTTGCAGCTGTTCCCCGGGTTCAACAACAGAACACAATTTCAGCAAGACGGGGCCACTCCACACACAGCTAGAGTTTCGATGGAGAAGCTGAGGGAAATTTTTCCCAATAAATTAATCAGCAAGTACGAAGACATACCCTGGGCACGTCGATCACCTGACCTTACACCGTGTGATTTTTTTTTGTGGGGATACCTTAAGTCGAGGGTTTACAGTAACAATCCTCGAACAATTCAGGCCCTACAAGAAAGTATCCGCTGTGAAGTTGCTACCATTAAAACAACGCTTTGCTCACGCGTGTTCGCAAATTTAAGAATCCGGTTGCAATAGTGTCTTAAGAGAAATGGGCGGCATTTAGACGATATTGTTTTTAAGACATAAAATCCGCATCGTCACACTCCTTTCCGTTTATATAAATTATGAGAATAACTTTGTAGTTTTTTTTTTAAATCCACTATTGAACATGAAAATTTTCCGCTGGACACCCTTTACTTCGCTAATAAAATAACATAATAAAAAAATCTTATACTTGAATTTCGAAAGACAATAAGTAAAAATTACATTTCACCGGGCCTTTTTTTGCCAATTAGAAGACACATTAATCTAGTTTATAATAGACCTAGAATTTTTTGTTCCGACTTTGTCGTAATTTTTTTCAGCCAGACCAGTTTTACTGTTTCGAAAATGAAACCTTTTGAGGAATGGGTCAAAACTTCCAAAAATGAGAAAAATGCTACGCTTTTCAAGTTTGTCGCCACACAACATGACCTTAGTGGTGTAGTGGAGCAATCGTTGAAAGAGATTAAGGCAGTTATTTCAAGATTTTCTGCAAAATTATCCGAGAAATGGGAGAGTTCAAAAAGAACTCGGGATCGCTTTCTGGCATCCAATAGGGCATGGTTAGAGGACAATATAACATTTTATACGTGTAGGAATAGTAAACATTAAATACTTCTTATAGTTTACGAACAAATTAGGATTGTCGTAGTTGAAAACTGTCATGTCACTGTTCATAAAACTTTCTAGTTCCGATGTTTACCATTCCAGGTCAAAACATTGATGGGAGGCACCATTTCGTTCGTGATAAAGTTGCTGGAGGAGTCATTGATGTGGAATACATTTAGACGGACATGATGGTAGCTGATGCAGTCTCTAAAGCACCGCCATACCCAAAACTGGCTTATTATCCAAGATGGGGTTCATTTATGTTTAAGGGAGGATGTTGGAATAGTAAACATTAAATACTTATTACAGTTTACGTACAAATTAGGATTGTCTTTGTTGAAAACTGTCATGTCACTGTTCTTTGACTTACAGTGCATAAACGTTGTTAAACTATCTATCTATTTGGGTTTACAATTACTTTCAACAATACGTTATACGATCCTGCTGAGCCATTAACATCATCTTAGCTCCCATTGACTGGCCCTGGAAGACCGAATATTGTCCACTTAGCAGATGCCACTTCAAAGACCTAACGTCGATGTATTGATTATTTGGTTCCCAGACCCTAAGTTCTGAAGAATTGGTTGCAGCTGCCGAGATATCTTCCCGACTACCAGGTATATATATATTTTAACAATATATGTAAATATTTATATGTTGGATTATATCTACCAACTCAACTTCTATTCATTTGTTAAATATTTTTTTTAGGGAAGAGAACTGTGGCCAATCTGATAAGACAGGACAGTGATAGTCCAGAACAAATCAGAGATGCCCTGAAAACCACTGACGAGAAGAAGGAATAACGATGTTTGTCTGGCGATGAAACTCTAGCGTACTACGTAGAATCTAAATCAACTAGTCACACTTACAAACAGACCCGGAAGTGGAGTATGCTTGCTGGACATACGGTATTTCCATCGTTTCACTGTTTGATGATACGAAACGAAACGAAAAGTACGAAATGTTTAAATTAAGCAAATTAACAACAATTTCATACAATTTTGTTCATATTTTATCAATTAGTAATTCGTTTAAATTTTTTGTGAGTAATAAATATATGTCGGCCAACTGGCTTTAATTATTACAATAATTGTGCGTAGTCAACTTAATATGTTATGATTTGTTGTTCTTATTATGAACTTAAGTGATTTTTACTATCAATTATTGTCTAATAAATTGTAACATAATTGATTGAGTATTCGATGTACGCACTAATTGATTTTGGCATCTTATTTCGATAATTGTAACCGATGTTTTTGTTCAAAACAATTGATGACATGTTATTTTGATTTTAAAATGATTTACTTTGTTAAATCTCCATTGTTTATTTAAGACAATTATTCTTGTATTATTTGATTACTTTCTAATGTGATTCTTATTAGATTTAGTACATTTTGTATCAAATAAACGCGTGACGTACTTCCGTGCGTCAACGGACAGAGTTGTCGCGGAGGGATTACAAAGTGGGGGCATCGTCCTATAAAACAGGTTGCACTCGGTAAGCTCGTGAGTCGGTCTTCGGATTCGACTCGATACAGAGCTCCCCTGCTCCCGACAAAACTGTCGGTTTACTTGGTACAGCGCTGCTGTATTGTTACGTTGTTTTTTTATACCTATACAGCTGCGTTACTAATAAGTAAAGTAGCATTTACATGAAAACATATTGTAGAACATTTTGAGGTTACCGAGTAATATATTTCATTGTAGTTTGACTTTGTACTCAAATACAACAAGTTGAGATTTCCAATACTTTATGTCTGATAGATCGTCTCAGTCCTCAAGAAGGAGCAGAGTCAGACAAGGCTCAAAGAAAAGAGAGGCTAAAGCAGAGAAACCATACCAAATCGACACTAAAAGCATCTACGACTCTTCTGAAGAGGAGATTAGTTCTAGAAATTCAACAGTGGTGACTAAATCTCCAACAATGGCAACCACCTCTTCAGAAATTAATGTTACGGACGTAACCAAGACTTTGAATAAGATATCCACAGATTTGGTTAGCGAAGCCCAATTCGCCGCTGCGGTGAATAATTTCCTCACAGAATGCTCTGGTAAACTAGTAGACTGGGTTAACAACACCATTGCGTTTTCGGGTTTCGATGCGGTAAAGATGCGCAAAACAATTCTTTCCAAGATAGGAGCTGGGGGCATCATTGTATGCGTGTTGGTTGGATTAGTGAGAGGCAACAATGTTGACCGAATCAGTAAAACAATGAAGAATCCTGACTTTTATCCTCAGTTCAAAGCAGCCATTAAGACTCTGAAGATCAGCAACAGTGTTGGTGGAAATTATTCTGCGATCACCTTATCTAGGATGATAGCCTGTTTCCCTGAAACAGTTTGCCAAATTTTAGATCAACATGCTCTGCCTATGGCAGTTGACATTAGCGAAGTAAGAGGGATTCATGAAGAATTCCCTCAAGTTGCAAGACATCAAGCATGTGCTAGCATACTTCCTGATTCTCTAAAAGAAGATCATTTGCACAAGGCTCTGGATGTAATTATGGTGCCTTATATCAAAACCTCTGACGTAATAAATACAAAGAATAAAGAATGGAATAAATTAAATAACGATGCAAAAATGGAGAAAGCCAGAATGTACCTGACTAATTCCTATAATTCAAAGATCCTTTCGTCAGAGGCTAGATTGGAGTTGTGTAAAAGATTACATATCATGTCAAGTAACTCAACCCTGACCTCGGCATGGCTATCAGTGTCGGTCGAATGCGGAAAATGGTTGAAGGAGAAATACAACTTCTCCCACGCTGATTGATGAGTAGGGAGAGAGAATCACAGAATTATTGCTCATCTAAACTTTAGTTATTAGTGTTCATTATAACATTTATTATTTTAGTGTAGTTCATAGCTTTGTATCAATTGTTTAGCACACATCTTTAATTTTAGGTGCTTAATTAATGTATAATCATGTTTATTATATTTAACCCATTAATCTATTATCATTTAATCAATTTATACTCAATTAGGTTTAGAGCATTATATAATCACTTTAATTTTGTTTAACTTAGTTTATTAGCATCTTAGTTTTAATTAGAATAGATTAGGTTAGGAAAATCCAGTGACTTCTTCAAAAGATGTCAGATCACACAGATTCATTGTTTAAAAGATTGTTTTCTAATAGGGTTTGGAATTGATTTTGTTCAATTGTAGTACAAAGTCAAACTACAATGAAATATATTACTCGGTAACCTCAAAATGTTCTACAATATGTTTTCATGTAAATGCTACTTTACTTATTAGTAACGCAGCTGTATAGGTATAAAAAAACAACGTAACAGTATATTAACATAGCTGTATTTAGGCTTGCTGATAGTGAGCGATACACTGTGTAATTGGGTGGCTTGGCCACTGTACGAACTGTGACCTTAAAAGTCTGTTCGCCTAAACTTTTTACCTGCTTTATCTTTTTCTAATCATCATTATTTTACTGTGTATCTAGTTGTGTTATGTACCTACAGTGTGTGATTTGCTAGTGTGATTAATTGTTCATGAAATTATAATATGATTTGAACTGCAAACTGTTTTTCTGTTGCGCAATAACCAACACTACCCACAGTACGCCCACAGTAGTAATTAAAATATGCCTGACAATATCGAGACAGACCTTAAATCCTACCTGATCCGATATATATATATCCAATAAATTATGTTGTAGTAATAGAAAATATATATATTTTTTTGGTGAACTATTTTTAATTTAATTTTAGTCGAAACCATGCACTGAAAATCGCTAAAATGTTTATGAACAGTCATAATGAACACATTGAAACTTCATAACATCGATAAACAATTTTGTCTAGCTAGCTTGTTCTAGGCAACACACAGCTGTTTGATTGTATAGGGTAATATCATGCAACTGCAGAATAGATTTTGGACTGTATATTTTATTTTGCCTTTGAAAATGTATTCCAGATCTGTACAGGGTGTACGGAAACTATTAATTAATTAAAAAATATCGCACTGTTATAATATAATTAGTAATAAGATTTATTGTTCTCATGTAAGTGACGATTGTCTTAATGGGAAATAAAGTTCTTTAAACCGAAAATAATAGTAAGTTATAGAAAACATAAGCAGTGACCTATCAAAGTAGTTGTGAAGTAAATTACTGATAATAGTTTGTTCATTGCTGTTATCTATAGAGTTAGGGACATTACTATCATTATTTTAATAATCTTCATAGCAAGTCTGGCTCAGGATCATTTCTGTCCATACAGATGTTATGCAGCACAGCTATAGCTAGAACTACGGCTTCTATCCGATTTTGTTTTGGTCTCAGTTTTGAGCCAATACATGGGAACCGTCGTTTCCACACTCCATATGAGCGCTCTACTGTATTCCTTGTTTTGATGTGATTTTTATTATACAATATTTCTCCGTCCGAGTCAACAAATATTTTTCTGCTGGATATCTGGAGTCTCCTAACAAAACAAAGTCTCTATACTGGCCATGCTCAAACATTCTTTAACGTTTACTAAGTTAAGGCAGATACCAGGGTATGCGGTAGATACATATTACAGTTAGGATTCATAAATAAGTAAATACCTTTTTGTGTTAGGACCTGGGCAAATTGTTTATGTCCGTAAGGATTGAGGTGCCACATTTCGTAACTTAATGAAATTAGTCTAGGAATAGGGACTATTGTGACTTTTTGAAGATGCCAAAGTCGGGTTATTTCGTCTTTTAGTTCGGTGTGTTTGGATAGTTTTTCGGCTATTTATTATTATCTTTATACTATGATCGGGCGAAGGCGCGGCGGCGGCTGAGAGGGTCATGGGCGGCGCAGGCGCGCTCGCGCGTCCTCCCGCTCCGAGCGTCGGGTCACTTGAAATCTTACCACGACAAAGGCTCTGCGTTTTGTTTTAAACTTGTATTTGTGTATTACACCAGATTGTTATTCAGTCCACGCATTTTATTTATTCGCTCCTGTAGCTGAGCAATCGACGTAGAATCGTCAACAAGGGTAGTTAAGAACATGAATGGTTTATCATAATGACATGTATTGTTTTGATGAACTTACCCTCATCGCGAATTATTTGAGTTATTTAAACTCAAATAATTCGCGATGAGGGTAAGTTTATATGAAAGTCGGGTTAAAGCATAAAATTAGTTGCATTTTGGCTACTAATACGAAAACATCTACGACGTTTCTGTTTAAAGTTAAGTAGTGAATTAGTGATGGATTTGATAGCCAAGGGTAAGTAGTTTTTTGTTGTATTATCATCTTCAATATTATTTACACTGTTAGTTAGAAATAAAGGGTGTCCATGGAAATTTTTCAAGTTTAAATTGTAATTACTCCTTAACTAGCGGGGTGAGGTAAGTGAGAGGGGTAACGTTCGGCGCGCGCAATTTGCGGTTTTACTGGTCGCAATGAGTCGCTGGTCGGGAGCGCACCGCGCGTTCGCGGTTGAACAATATTTGAAGTGCGATGATTCGTTGGTCCGTGCGCGTCGCGCTTTTTGTACTCACTACAATATTCGAGGAGTAAGTGATGGACCGAGCATGCAACTTATCTGGCCGTGGGTCCAAAAGTTCAGACAAGAAGGGACAATGGTTAACCAAACTCCTCCGGGACCATCAACGTCAGCAGCGACATCAGAACATGTGGCTCATTTTCGTCGTGCATTCTTCGCAACCCACGTAAATCGATAAGGAAGATTTCAGCTTGTACTGGAATAAAAAAATCAACAGTGCACGTTATTCTGAAAAAGAAACTACAGTTTCACCCGTACAAAATGCAGATTGTGCAGTTTCTCAACGAAAATGACTATTTTTTACGAGAAACCTTAGCAAGAACGATGCTGGAACGTTTTCGAACTGCACGAACGCTTGGAAACATATTGTTTACCGACGAAGCACATTTTCATATCGATGGATATGTTAATAAACAGAACATGAGATACTGGTGCTCCGAAAACCCCAGGGAACGCCACCAAAAACGTTTGCACTGTCCAAAAACGACAGTGTGGTGTGCAATTTCTGCCCGAGGAATAATCGGCCCTTATTTTTTTAATCAGCGAGAGATGTCACTGCTAACGTGTATTGCCGGATGATCGAAGAGTTTTTGGTACCGCAGTTGCAGCTGTTCCCCGGGTTCAACAACAGAACACAATTTCAGCAAGACGGGGCCACTCCACACACAGCTAGAGTTTCGATGGAGAAGCTGAGGGAAATTTTTCCCAATAAATTAATCAGCAAGTACGAAGACATACCCTGGGCACGTCGATCACCTGACCTTACACCGTGTGATTTTTTTTTGTGGGGATACCTTAAGTCGAGGGTTTACAGTAACAATCCTCGAACAATTCAGGCCCTACAAGAAAGTATCCGCTGTGAAGTTGCTACCATTAAAACAACGCTTTGCTCACGCGTGTTCGCAAATTTAAGAATCCGGTTGCAATAGTGTCTTAAGAGAAATGGGCGGCATTTAGACGATATTGTTTTTAAGACATAAAATCCGCATCGTCACACTCCTTTCCGTTTATATAAATTATGAGAATAACTTTGTAGTTTTTTTTTTAAATCCACTATTGAACATGAAAATTTTCCGCTGGACACCCTTTACTTCGCTAATAAAATAACATAATAAAAAAATCTTATACTTGAATTTCGAAAGACAATAAGTAAAAATTACATTTCACCGGGCCTTTTTTTGCCAATTAGAAGACACATTAATCTAGTTTATAATAGACCTAGAATTTTTTGTTCCGACTTTGTCGTAATTTTTTTCAGCCAGACCAGTTTTACTGTTTCGAAAATGAAACCTTTTGAGGAATGGGTCAAAACTTCCAAAAATGAGAAAAATGCTACGCTTTTCAAGTTTGTCGCCACACAACATGACCTTAGTGGTGTAGTGGAGCAATCGTTGAAAGAGATTAAGGCAGTTATTTCAAGATTTTCTGCAAAATTATCCGAGAAATGGGAGAGTTCAAAAAGAACTCGGGATCGCTTTCTGGCATCCAATAGGGCATGGTTAGAGGACAATATAACATTTTATACGTGTAGGAATAGTAAACATTAAATACTTCTTATAGTTTACGAACAAATTAGGATTGTCGTAGTTGAAAACTGTCATGTCACTGTTCATAAAACTTTCTAGTTCCGATGTTTACCATTCCAGGTCAAAACATTGATGGGAGGCACCATTTCGTTCGTGATAAAGTTGCTGGAGGAGTCATTGATGTGGAATACATTTAGACGGACATGATGGTAGCTGATGCAGTCTCTAAAGCACCGCCATACCCAAAACTGGCTTATTATCCAAGATGGGGTTCATTTATGTTTAAGGGAGGATGTTGGAATAGTAAACATTAAATACTTATTACAGTTTACGTACAAATTAGGATTGTCTTTGTTGAAAACTGTCATGTCACTGTTCTTTGACTTACAGTGCATAAACGTTGTTAAACTATCTATCTATTTGGGTTTACAATTACTTTCAACAATACGTTATACGATCCTGCTGAGCCATTAACATCATCTTAGCTCCCATTGACTGGCCCTGGAAGACCGAATATTGTCCACTTAGCAGATGCCACTTCAAAGACCTAACGTCGATGTATTGATTATTTGGTTCCCAGACCCTAAGTTCTGAAGAATTGGTTGCAGCTGCCGAGATATCTTCCCGACTACCAGGTATATATATATTTTAACAATATATGTAAATATTTATATGTTGGATTATATCTACCAACTCAACTTCTATTCATTTGTTAAATATTTTTTTTAGGGAAGAGAACTGTGGCCAATCTGATAAGACAGGACAGTCATAGTCATAGTGGATAGTCCAGAACAAATCAGAGATGCCCTGAAAACCACTGACGAGAAGAAGGAATAACGATGTTTGTCTGGCGATGAAACTCTAGCGTACTACGTAGAATCTAAATCAACTAGTCACACTTACAAACAGACCCGGAAGTGGAGTATGCTTGCTGGACATACGGTATTTCCATCGTTTCACTGTTTGATGATACGAAACGAAACGAAAAGTACGAAATGTTTAAATTAAGCAAATTAACAACAATTTCATACAATTTTGTTCATATTTTATCAATTAGTAATTCGTTTAAATTTTTTGTGAGTAATAAATATATGTCGGCCAACTGGCTTTAATTATTACAATAATTGTGCGTAGTCAACTTAATATGTTATGATTTGTTGTTCTTATTATGAACTTAAGTGATTTTTACTATCAATTATTGTCTAATAAATTGTAACATAATTGATTGAGTATTCGATGTACGCACTAATTGATTTTGGCATCTTATTTCGATAATTGTAACCGATGTTTTTGTTCAAAACAATTGATGACATGTTATTTTGATTTTAAAATGATTTACTTTGTTAAATCTCCATTGTTTATTTAAGACAATTATTCTTGTATTATTTGATTACTTTCTAATGTGATTCTTATTAGATTTAGTACATTTTGTATCAAATAAACGCGTGACGTACTTCCGTGCGTCAACGGACAGAGTTGTCGCGGAGGGATTACAAAGTGGGGGCATCGTCCTATAAAACAGGTTGCACTCGGTAAGCTCGTGAGTTGGTCTTCGGATTCGACTCGATACAGAGCTCCCCTGCTCCCGACAAAACTGTCGGTTTACTTGGTACAGCGCTGCTGTATTGTTACGTTGTTTTTTTATACCTATACAGCTGCGTTACTAATAAGTAAAGTAGCATTTACATGAAAACATATTGTAGAACATTTTGAGGTTACCGAGTAATATATTTCATTGTAGTTTGACTTTGTACTCAAATACAACAAGTTGAGATTTCCAATACTTTATGTCTGATAGATCGTCTCAGTCCTCAAGAAGGAGCAGAGTCAGACAAGGCTCAAAGAAAAGAGAGGCTAAAGCAGAGAAACCATACCAAATCGACACTAAAAGCATCTACGACTCTTCTGAAGAGGAGATTAGTTCTAGAAATTCAACAGTGGTGACTAAATCTCCAACAATGGCAACCACCTCTTCAGAAATTAATGTTACGGACGTAACCAAGACTTTGAATAAGATATCCACAGATTTGGTTAGCGAAGCCCAATTCGCCGCTGCGGTGAATAATTTCCTCACAGAATGCTCTGGTAAACTAGTAGACTGGGTTAACAACACCATTGCGTTTTCGGGTTTCGATGCGGTAAAGATGCGCAAAACAATTCTTTCCAAGATAGGAGCTGGGGGCATCATTGTATGCGTGTTGGTTGGATTAGTGAGAGGCAACAATGTTGACCGAATCAGTAAAACAATGAAGAATCCTGACTTTTATCCTCAGTTCAAAGCAGCCATTAAGACTCTGAAGATCAGCAACAGTGTTGGTGGAAATTATTCTGCGATCACCTTATCTAGGATGATAGCCTGTTTCCCTGAAACAGTTTGCCAAATTTTAGATCAACATGCTCTGCCTATGGCAGTTGACATTAGCGAAGTAAGAGGGATTCATGAAGAATTCCCTCAAGTTGCAAGACATCAAGCATGTGCTAGCATACTTCCTGATTCTCTAAAAGAAGATCATTTGCACAAGGCTCTGGATGTAATTATGGTGCCTTATATCAAAACCTCTGACGTAATAAATACAAAGAATAACGAATGGAATAAATTAAATAACGATGCAAAAATGGAGAAAGCCAGAATGTACCTGACTAATTCCTATAATTCAAAGATCCTTTCGTCAGAGGCTAGATTGGAGTTGTGTAAAAGATTACATATCATGTCAAGTAACTCAACCCTGACCTCGGCATGGCTATCAGTGTCGGTCGAATGCGGAAAATGGTTGAAGGAGAAATACAACTTCTCCCACGCTGATTGATGAGTAGGGAGAGAGAATCACAGAATTATTGCTCATCTAAACTTTAGTTATTAGTGTTCATTATAACATTTATTATTTTAGTGTAGTTCATAGCTTTGTATCAATTGTTTAGCACACATCTTTAATTTTAGGTGCTTAATTAATGTATAATCATGTTTATTATATTTAACCCATTAATCTATTATCATTTAATCAATTTATACTCAATTAGGTTTAGAGCATTATATAATCACTTTAATTTTGTTTAACTTAGTTTATTAGCATCTTAGTTTTAATTAGAATAGATTAGGTTAGGAAAATCCAGTGACTTCTTCAAAAGATGTCAGATCACACAGATTCATTGTTTAAAAGATTGTTTTCTAATAGGGTTTGGAATTGATTTTGTTCAATTGTAGTACAAAGTCAAACTACAATGAAATATATTACTCGGTAACCTCAAAATGTTCTACAATATGTTTTCATGTAAATGCTACTTTACTTATTAGTAACGCAGCTGTATAGGTATAAAAAAACAACGTAACAGTATATTAACATAGCTGTATTTAGGCTTGCTGATAGTGAGCGATACACTGTGTAATTGGGTGGCTTGGCCACTGTACGAACTGTGACCTTAAAAGTCTGTTCGCCTAAACTTTTTACCTGCTTTATCTTTTTCTAATCATCATTATTTTACTGTGTATCTAGTTGTGTTATGTACCTACAGTGTGTGATTTGCTAGTGTGATTAATTGTTCATGAAATTATAATATGATTTGAACTGCAAACTGTTTTTCTGTTGCGCAATAACCAACACTACCCACAGTACGCCCACAGTAGTAATTAAAATATGCCTGACAATATCGAGACAGACCTTAAATCCTACCTGATCCGATATATATATATCCAATAAATTATGTTGTAGTAATAGAAAATATATATATTTTTTTGGTGAACTATTTTTAATTTAATTTTAGTCGAAACCATGCACTGAAAATCGCTAAAATGTTTATGAACAGTCATAATGAACACATTGAAACTTCATAACATCGATAAACAATTTTGTCTAGCTAGCTTGTTCTAGGCAACACACAGCTGTTTGATTGTATAGGGTAATATCATGCAACTGCAGAATAGATTTTGGACTGTATATTTTATTTTGCCTTTGAAAATGTATTCCAGATCTGTACAGGGTGTACGGAAACTATTAATTAATTAAAAAATATCGCACTGTTATAATATAATTAGTAATAAGATTTATTGTTCTCATGTAAGTGACGATTGTCTTAATGGGAAATAAAGTTCTTTAAACCGAAAATAATAGTAAGTTATAGAAAACATAAGCAGTGACCTATCAAAGTAGTTGTGAAGTAAATTACTGATAATAGTTTGTTCATTGCTGTTATCTATAGAGTTAGGGACATTACTATCATTATTTTAATAATCTTCATAGCAAGTCTGGCTCAGGATCATTTCTGTCCATACAGATGTTATGCAGCACAGCTATAGCTAGAACTACGGCTTCTATCCGATTTTGTTTTGGTCTCAGTTTTGAGCCAATACATGGGAACCGTCGTTTCCACACTCCATATGAGCGCTCTACTGTATTCCTTGTTTTGATGTGATTTTTATTATACAATATTTCTCCGTCCGAGTCAACAAATATTTTTCTGCTGGATATCTGGAGTCTCCTAACAAAACAAAGTCTCTATACTGGCCATGCTCAAACATTCTTTAACGTTACTAAGTTAAGGCAGATACCAGGGTATGCGGTAGATACATATTACAGTTAGGATTCATAAATAAGTAAATACCTTTTTGTGTTAGGACCTGGGCAAATTGTTTATGTCCGTAAGGATTGAGGTGCCACATTTCGTAACTTAATGAAATTAAATACTTATTTAGTAGTAAGTTTAAAAAATTTGTAGGTTCGATCCTCGATTTTGTAGTATAATACTTCAATAGTTATATGAACATAAAGGTGGCACCTCAATCTTGTTTGGATTGAGTAGCCACGTCAGACCTAGGAACATCATGGATGTATACATATTATAATTTGGTATGATTTAGTAGTATTTGAGAGTAGTTAGTAGACAAAATCTGAGCTTGATAGTGTTAAAATTAAAAAAGTTACCATATATTATATGTGGCTCCTCAGACCACACACATACTACTCGTCATTTTTCAAAGAAACAGTAGTTCAATTAATGGGCAATTTCTTAATCATTTAGTAGTACGTACTTACACGGCACGGAATGTGCATCAGTCGATGAGCAAGTTAATATTTTTACGGCGAAGCTTATCGAGCTCTACGATCAACATGCACCTGTTCGAGCAGTTAAGGTTAAACATTTGCCGGCGCCGTGGCTCACGAATGAGATTAAAGCTCTAATGCTCAAAAAAGTTACGGCGAAGTCTAAATTTAAGCGCAAGGCCAATGACGCTAACAGGGAAAGATACCTCTCAATCCGTAATCACTGCAACAAGGTGTGTAGGAATGCTAATCGCCACCACATTCATACATCTGTCCAAAATGGGGACGCATCCAAAGTTTGGAAATTTCTTAGATCATTGGGGGTCGGCAAAACCCGACAAGAGACAATTCCAAAAGATTTAGACATTGATGCAATGAATAATCATTTTACTGCTTCGTCCAATTTTGATGGGACAATCAAATCGAATACACCGAATTATCTTTCTTCTCTTCCGACTCCCAGTTATTCTCCATTTGTTTTTGGTCAGTTCACCGCGTGTGATGTTAAGAAGAGCATAATATCGATTACTTCCAATGCAGTAGGAAGTGACTGTATCAGCCGTAATATGTTGGTCCCTGTGCTGGATGTTATCCTACCCGTCATTTGTCATATCCTCAATTTTTCGACATCTAGTGGTGTATTTCCATGTTTGTGGAAAGATGCTCAAATAATTCCTTTACCTAAAAAGTCTAATCCCACAACCTTTTCTGAATACCGTCCAATATCCGTTTTACCATTCCTATCCAAAGTCCTTGAACGGTTAATCCACAATCAATTAAGCACTTTCCTCTCTAAAAATAATCTCCTCAACCCCTTCCAGTCTGGCTTTCGTCCTGGTCATTACCCACCACAACCCTTCTGAACATTACGGATGATATAAGGTCAGCCATGGAAAACGGTAATCTAACGGTTTTAGCCTTGCTAGATTTCAGCAATGCTTTTAATACTGTTGATTTTGATGTTTTGCTTGGCATTCTTTGTTCTCTTAACATATCTCCATCGGTAATTGACTGGTTTCGTAGTTACCTGTTCGGTCGCCGGCAACGTATTTGCATCGGAGAGACCTTGTCTTCCTGGCGTAATACTTCTGCCGGTGTACCTCAGGGTGGCGTTCTATCCCCTTTACTTTTCGCAGTTTTTATTAACTCAATCTCCGACGAACTAATTTCTTCCTACCATCTTTATGCAGATGATTTACAAAACTCGCAAGCTCCTCTTGGAAATCTGTCCCAGGCTGTCTTAACGATTAATCGTGATCTGGCCTGTATATGCGACTGGAGCAAGAGATTTGGACTTTTGGTCAACCCTAACAAAACGCAGGTTGTAGTGGTGGGCAGTTCTAGAACGGTCTCCAGAATCGACTGGACGACCCTTCCCCAAGTTTCTTTTGACAACTCAGTAGTTCCCTTTACTGACAAAGTTAAAAACTTGGGGATATTTATTGATAAAGCCTTCTCTTGGACTGCCCAGCTACAGGAAGTTAGCCGCAAGCTATTTTCATCCGCTGCGTCTTTGAAGAGATTGCGTAATTTCCTACCGACTGCCACTAAGATTGCGCTTGCACAATCGCTTCTTCTACCCATCCTTGACTATGCTAATGCCAGCTATCTTGATCTTACCCAAGACCAACTTGATAAACTTGAGCGGCTTCAAAAGGAGACTGAAACGATTACATACAATCCTGGGCCTGGGTGTAAAAAGATGAAAGTAGTGTCAATTAATAGCTTATATATTATCAACCTTTCACTGAAAACTCTGCGGATTTTGTCAATCTGAGAACAGATATATAAGAGATTAAGTAAAAGTGAGGTTATGTTACAATATTTAACTACCAGCTGATTCCTGAAGTGCAAAATATGTTCTCTTGCACTAATAGTTATTATATTTAGTAGAAAATGTTTGAAAAATCATACGAATGAACGTGAATGACTTCAAGTCATAAGTAGGTAGCTATGGAGTTAAGGAAAGGATGATTGTCTGCTAAAATAAAGTAAAAATCATTTAATATAGTGTTTTATTCGTCTTCTATTATAATTAAAATGTCGTCTAGGAATTGTGCAGGTGGTACTTTATGATCTTGGTACCTAGCCCAGCTAAGGTACCATATAATGCACATTATATTATGAGCGCAGCAATCCAAGAATTGTTTCATCGCGTAAGGGTCGTCGGCCCAGTGTATTACAGTGACCAGTTGTTACCCCACAACCGCACACAGCGATCCATAGTTTGAACAATATCCAATCCACAAGCCGGCGGCGGTAAAATCCAAAATAACAATTCCAAGTCAAACGTGTGAGTGATCTTCGGTGTCCAGTGTGAAAGCAAGGGTCGTACAAGGTAGGCAGGGTAAAATACAAAGCAGTGGTCGTGAAAAATGAAGAATAATCGAGAAAGCACTCAAAACGCATCTGAAAACACGAAACGAGTGAGCAAACGGCAACTGTCACAGAGTACTTTTTGATAGACTGAAAGCAACTGTCTAGTGTCAATGTCAGTCAGCTGTCATACCAGTGTATTGACCTCATACAGGTCAGTGTGCCAGTGACATAAATACATAGACTAAAAATAGAAGACTTGTTTTAATCGATATGAAATCGATAATCATTAATATTGGTTTTTCAGTAAATTAATTGATATTTTATTTATTAATATTACTGTAATTATATGCAATAGCATATAGTAGTGCATTTAATTACTTTGACTTAATTACTTAGTGCAAAGGTTTTATTTTCGTAACTGTGTAATCGATTACTCAATTGATAATCTCACGAAAACTATCTTTCTCATATTTCTCCGCTTCCAGATTGCGGATTGAGGTGATTTTTCATATTCTAAGATAAAAAAATATGACTAATTTTTTAGAACTTATCTCATTTCATTACATTTGGGCCCACCGTTTTCCATCTCCTTTTTGTATAAGGTTCATATTCGGTCTGCGCAAATATGACCACGTTTCCGAATTTCGTGTAAAGCTCAAGTGGTTACCAATTCGCCTTCGTCGGAATGCTCATATTCTTTCCCTTTTATACAATGTGCTCTTTTCCCCTTCTACCCCTCTCTATCTCAAGAAACGTTTCCAGTTTCTTTGTGACTCCCACACGAAATTTTTAAGGTCATCAGATAACTTGAAGCTCAAAATACCTATGCATTCCACAACTTTCTTTGATAAATCCTTTACCGTCCAGGCTGCTCGTTTGTGGAATGCATTGCCAGTTGAAATTAAACGCGCGCAGTCGTTACATGTGTTCAATAGACTCGTGAAGGAACACTACTTGTCGTTGTGATCATGTTGTCCTAACTGCAATGGACTACTGTCTTCTTTTATTTTCGTTGCTTATACAATTTAGTATGTATGTATTTATGTATCTATAATTTTGGATATGTATATATCTGTGTATCTATTTAAGTGTATTGTATACATAATATTTGCACCAACGACAGCCCCATTTTATGTCCTGGAAAATCACTGTCCATTCCAAGGTTGCCTGGAAGAGATCGCAGAAAGCGATAAGGCCGCCCATTGTATATTTTGTAGTGTTTGATGTATCTTTTTCACGTTATGTATTTTTGTGGTGTACAATAAAGTATACAACATGTCCCAAAATTCAACGATAAGCCAGCACCGGAGGATAGACCTGCCCATGACTACTCGGGGAAAAAAAGAAAAAAAATATATATCTCTTTTTTTTTGAAGTTATAAAAAAAAAGAAGAAATTCTTAAAAAAGTGAGACCTTTTATGATATTTTTCACTACCATGACCACACTTTTTTAAATATTTCTGTTATTTTTTTTTATAGGCAACCTGAATAGCACTGCTATCTACCACAATTCTTAAAAAATCCAGAATACCTCTAGTTTTTTCACGTAAATTAATGAAACTTAATTTATTCCCTAAATTTTTTGAAGATTTTTACTTTTAATCAACTTTAACTCATCGTGGTGTAAAAAAAAAGTATGAACACTACTATGGCAAGTTTTTTTATAAATTGACGCAACTAATCAAGATTCCAAAATGGTATAATACTCTAGGAAAATCAACCACAAAAAAATTATATCCATACTAGTTCAAAACAAGAACCAAATTCCTTAAATTATAGTTGACAGTAATCACTTTCACTGCGTGCCCAAAATGGGTTCTTGTTACAATTTCTAGGAATTTGAGTGGGGCATACATACCTTAGAAGTTAGAGAGAGATAGATAGATAGAGATATTTACGTTAAAAAGAGACAACAACAGGGCAGGTAGTGGGTTCTTGTTACAATTTCTAGGAATTTGAATGGGGCATACATACCTTAGAAGTTAGAGAGAGATAGATAGACAGAGATATTTACGTTAAAAAGAGACAACAACAGGGCAGGTAGAGAAGCTGTTATTATTCTCAGAGCAAGTCAGTTCAGTACGCTCTGCTCCTTTGTTTACTGCGCACCGTTCCGTATTCAACTGACGTGGCTCTCGTACGTACTAACGACTTTTGGCTTGGCTTTTTGGACTGGAATCGATCTGCAAACTGAACTGACCTGGCATTATCTTGGACTACGATTGTGTGTTTTGTGACTACGATTGTGAGTTTTGTGATTTGGAGTTCTGGCGCATTTTGGACTGTTTAACGATCAACATGCCGCAACCATACACACCACAGGAATACGCAAATATGCACCTCATCTATGGAGAAACCCGATGCAATGCTAACGCTGCTAGCAGACTGTATCGAGAAAGGTACCCAAATGCTCAAAGATATCCTGATTATCGAGTGTTTATTAATGTGCATCAAGCGTTTTCGGAGGGTCGTATGCCATCCAGTAGGAGAAACGCTGGAAGACCTAGTTCGGATCGTGATGAAGAAGTTCTCAATGAGATAGAAAATGATTCGACTACTTCGGTACGCGCCATAGAAGAAGCTACAGGAATCCCGAAAAGTTCTGCACATCGAATTTTACAACGTCACAAGCTTCACCCATATCATTACAGGCGTGTGCAGACGTTGTTACCGCGGGACTATCCATTAAGAGTCACATTTTGCCGTGTGATGCTGCAAAGGCACAGGGAAGATCCCCAATTCCTGGACAAAATTCTATGGTCGGATGAAACAACATGCAAGAAAGATGGATATTTAAATCTACACAACCTACATAGTTGGAGCAATGAAAATCCGCACTTGATGAGACAAGACAGATCCCAATATCAATTCAAGGTTAACTTATGGACCGGCATATTAAATGGAAAAGTAATTGGGCCCTTTGAGTTACAAGGAAACTTAGATGGCAATAGTTATTTAAACTTTTTACAAAATGACTTGCAAGAATTGCTAGACGACGTGCCCTTAAATGATCTCCAAAACATGTGGCTCCAAAATGATGGTTGCCCAGCACACTATGCCCGCCCTGTGCGAGAATATTTAAATCAAGAGTATCCAGGGCGTTGGATCGGGCGACTTGGTCCTATCTTATGGCCACCTCGTTCACCCGATTTGAACCCCCTGGACTTCTTCTATTGGGGTTGTCTTAAAGACAGGGTCTACTCAAAACCCATTGCGTCATTGGACGAGCTTCGTCGAAATATCAGTCAGGCTGCGGATCATATTAATCGCAGAAGATATGCAAGACAAATAAAACGGTCATTTTTAAGGCGATGTCGTGCATGTATTATTGCTGGTGGCAAACAATTTGAACATTGGTTATAATGTTAATAAATTACATGAGAAATTGTTTGACCATTTATTTAAATATTAAACATTTTCCAAGAACTAATACTTTTTATTACCAGACCGTCATTTGGCCCCTGTTTAGAAATAATAGGAACATTTTTTTTTTTAACTTGTTTGCCTAGAGTATTATACCATTTTGGAATCTTGATTAGTTGCGTCAATTTATAAAAAAACTTGCCATAGTAGTGTTCATACTTTTTTTTTACACCACGATGAGTTAAAGTTGATTAAAAGTAAAAATCTTCAAAAAATTTAGGGAATAAATTAAGTTTCATTAATTTACGTGAAAAAACTAGAGGTATTCTGGATTTTTTAAGAATTGTGGTAGATAGCAGTGCTATTCAGGTTGCCTATAAAAAAAAATAACAGAAATATTTAAAAAAGTGTGGTCATGGTAGTGAAAAATATCATAAAAGGTCTCACTTTTTTAAGAATTTCTTCTTTTTTTTTATAACTTCAAAAAAAAAGAGATATATATTTTTTTTCTTTTTTTCCCCGAGTAGTCATGGGCAGGTCTATCCTCCGGTGCTGGCTTATCGTTGAATTTTGGGACATGTTGTATATAAATAAATAAATAAGTAAATATCTAGTACATGGGTACCCTGCATCTGCTACCAATATTCCATTTAATTCATTTGTCTGCAATCTAATATTCAGTCTTGAATTTCTGAATATACGGTTGTCATGTGTGCTTCCAGCCCATCGGACTACTATATCAAAAATCTCTAAATTTGGACCACCAACCACTTGAACGTTTAAAGAAAAGTAACACTTACGATTTCTATACTGTTCAGTATGCTCGATCCCACGGGGCTTACTTGGTGGCAAAGTAATCAAATTTTAGGTCGAATCGTATTGCTATATAAATGACAGGTCGCAGGTGGTGGTGGGTGGTGATGGTGGTGGTGTTAGGTACCTGAAAACGCGAAAAAAAAATCAGCTGTTTCCTATATTTTGACGAATTATACGAACATAAATGTAGGGAACAGCTGATTTTTCGCGATTTCTGGTTTGGTCCCATAGTAATAGTTGTTCATAATGATGAGGACAATGACCTCTTAAGAGGTTGTTAATGTTTTACCAATATCCCTGTATATCTGAAATGAGGAAAAAGAAACATTCGAGAATATAGAGTATTAGTTATAATAGTACTAGAGTCCCTTCTTATAGTTGTGTCGTGGTCATTGGTTACATAGCAGTATAGTTAATTAAGTAACCCTAATAATTTCATGTAACAAAGCAAAAGAAATATAGCGGACGTTGCGAGCCGGATATATCATTTCAGCCGAAAGACGTCCACTGCTGGACATAGGCCTCCCCCAAGCACCTCCACTTCGACCGGTCCTGTGCTTCCCGCATCCAACGGGTTCCTGCAGCCTTCACAAGGTCATCGGTCCACCTTGTGGGAGGCCTTCCAACGCTACGTCTTCCGGTACGCGGTCGCCACTCCAGAACCTTTCGGCCCCATCGGCCATCTGTTCTGCGAGCAATGTGCCCTGCCCACTGCCACTTAAGTTTGGCAATTCTTCGGGCTATGTCGGTTACCTTGGTTCTCCTGCGGATCTCCTCATTCCTGATTCAATCACGTAGGGAAACTCCAAGCATAGCCCTCTCCATTGCCCTTTGGGTGACTTTTAGCCTTCTTATAAGACCCATTGTGAGCGACCACGTTTCAGTTCCATAAGTCATTACTGGCAACCCACACTGGTCAAAGACTTTCGTCTTGAGACACTGCGGTATGTGGGACGAGAAGATATTGCGTAGCTTCCCGAACGCTGCCCAGCCGAGTCGGATTCGTCGATTGACCTCTTTCTCGAAGTTAGACCTACCTAACTGGACAGTTTGTCCTAGGTAAACGTACTCGTCCACGACTTCGAGTGTAGCGTCTCCGATTTTTATGAGAGTAGGTGTTACATGGGCATTTGACATGACCTTCGTTTTGTCCATGTTCATTTTAAGACCCACTCTTTCGGAGGCTCTACTGAGGTCATCGAGCATTGTACTGAGGTCCTCCATAGTCTCAGCCATGACTGCGATGTCGTCGGCAAACCGAAGGTGAGTTATGTACTCGCCATTGATGTTGATGCCAGCCCCTTTCCAGTCCAGAACCTGATACGTCCGATATAAAAAAAAAGCAGGGAAAACCGGCTCCGGCAGACAATATCATAATTACACGTGGAGCGCTCAAATGGCATTTTTAGATAGTACGTTAGAACTAAGGCCAACGAGCACCAACATGACAGCACCGCAGGACGCTGGATCTCAATCGCCAGAGTCACCAATCTCGCGACAAGTTTCGTCGTCATTACCACCATTGTCTCCACAACTAGGACCTTCCTACGCAGTGACACCTACATCGCCAGGGTCACCCAAAACTGCATCTTCCATACAATTACCACTGCCTAATTCCAGGCACGCCAACAAACAATCATTGCCACCTTCCGCAGACAGATCTGTTAAAAAATGAACCTTTTCAACCAACCTTTCTTCCGAGGGGAGGGCAGACAAGGTTCTAGAATATCTGCAGAACAAAAATAGGAAAAGACATGAATATGACGACGTGGACCATTTATTCGCAAGTTATGCAAAAACATTTCTGGCAAAACTTTTCGCTGAGGCGGAAATAACTGAATTAGATAGCGATACTCAAATTAATTAATCCCCGCAGTCACAATTGGTGTACTTGTCACCCGAATACTTAACAATTTCTGATGAATCAACACAGCCTTTTATATTAGCTTCAATGTCAGACGTACAAGTACAACAACCTATAGCCGTAGATAGACCTTTCACAACCGGGACAGTCTACCACCGAAGACCTATCACGAGAATCAGCCGAACCTATGCCTGAAGCCGAAGGAGTCATTCTTTACTAGTTAACTAATGATACACAAAATTAATGATAAACAAAAATTGATAAAATTATTTTGTGTTGATTATATTTATATTAAAAAAAACACTTGAAATATAGCTGTTTAGCTAAATCGTGCATTCAAAACATAAACGGCCGTTTTTGTTACAAATGCACGATTTAGCTAAACAGCTATATTTCAAGTGTTGACAATGTGTTATAAAATTACGTTATTGCCTTTTCTACAGTAATAATAGACCACATTTTGTATTTTTGATTCTATTTACGAGTTATGACATTTTTTCGATTGGCGGCGCTAGTGGACTGTAAAACGCCCCTTAATCATCCCATTTCCATTTGCCATTAATAATATAATTCCAATACCATGTCAAATATCTATTTATTTTATAATGAAATTGCTAAAAGTTGTGTATCAACTAAATTTAATTTATAAATTGTAGGAGGACCCTGTAACTATAACAGTAAATGAAGAATCACATACAGCTAACAGCCAAACACCATTGTGGTCAAGGAGACGGCGACCACAATTAAACCGTAATAATGAGCGCTCTGAAGCTATATCTACTGTGTGCTCAGGCATTGCGGAAATAAATGTAAAAAGAAAGGATTTAGAACAACTCAAAATACAGCTACTGGAAGAAGAAGTGGAGTTCAAACGTAAACTGTTTGAGCTGCAATTGCAAGCGGCTACAAAAGAGGTAGAAATTAAAACTGAAATTATGCGTCAAATGAAAGGTATGTGTACGGTTACAATCAAAATGTATTATTCTTGGATTACATTTTCAAAGTATTCTACTAACTGATTTCTACGAAATCCATAGATTGGATCAGGACCATTTGGTACCTCTACGTTTATTTTCCCATGTTCAATGAGTTCTTGTAAATTGGGTATGAATTGTTCATCTATAGGGTCAGCTTCTCTTCTCAAGATGCAAACATGCAATATTGAACAAACCAATATAACATTGACTGCTGTTTCCAACTTCAACCTTATTCCAACTGCCAACACACGAAACCTTCTTTTAAGTAGTCCATACTGTCGTTCTACTACATTACGATTTTTAATTTGGGCTTTATTATATTTGTGTTGGCCTTCAGTCATCGGATTCAGAAACGGTGTGAGAAGATGAGACTGAAAAATTAAAACAAATTATTACAATGTTTCATTTTCTTTTCAGATGGAAAAATCTTTAGTCATTTGGTAGGAGCTCCACAGCGATCACAGAAGAAAGAAGATTACTTAATTAAAATTTGCATTAATTAAAAAGCTCATAACATTTTCTTTTAAAATTTAACCTCACTTATAATAACATCATCCAGCTGGTGCTAGCACTCCTGTAAAGATATCAAAATGCTGGAAATATACCTTAAGGGGGTAACCACTGTCCCCTAACATGTAGCCTGAGCCGTAAACTCCCCTTTCAAATCTACTGTATGTATTACTATTTTGATAAATAGCTGAGTCGTGAGTTGAACCAGGCCAGCGTGCTACAATTTCTGATATTAACAAATCTGATGGTTTGGACATTAATGGACATGTATGATTTGCGATTTCGAAATAATTCAGCGTCATCACCACCTGAAACAATACATTTAGTAAGTACTAGTTAGGTTTAGTAGGTATATACCTACCAATTATTGAAAATTATTCAGATCTACAGTTCCTTTTTTTCATAAATATTGATAAATAGAGATTGATGATACTGATTAAGTTACCTGGTGATTGTATTTTTATATGGGTACATTCAGATCAGATCATTTACTATAGCTAGCAAGGCTCGGGAGACAACTTGGGGGTTTCCTATCACAGGTATCACAAGCCCAGTACCCTGTGAGCAGATTTCCATACAAGACTATGATCAATCCAGCGAATCAGAGAGATCCGACTGCATCATAGCAAAGGTATCCTATAGTCTTAAAACTCAGGGAGTTAAAGCACTCGAGTCTCGCGGCCCTTACACACCTTATCTGGGTTCCTCTACACCTGAGAAAATGACTAAACCTAAACTGACAGTGACATGCCCTAATCCTACAGTAAAGTCAATCAGGAAACTTTATTACATAATGACATACCTAATTCGTATGGACCCTGAAAGTGCTCTCATAGGTCTATTGAGAAGAATGATTGCTGATAAATTATCTACGCTACCCCATATATTCCAGAATATACCCCTACGATGACTATGTGTGTAATGGACAATATACAGGCTAGATTTTATATCCAAATTTATATTGATATCAAGGAGTATGAAGAAGAAATCCCTGGATTGTTCAACTTCTACTTAAATCTGCATTCATTCTTAATTTATCTGAGAGAGAAGTATCAATCCCGGTTCTTTGAAATTATGAAAAATTGGGATGCCTTAGCGATAGGATACATAGTATCAGATGAGGTAGATGATATGGGGTTCAGTACACTTAGGGATACCCTCATGAGAGATATGTATGATATCATGGATCAATTTGATGCTGATAAATGGTTAGATTTTGTTACAACCCACTCCCTGTCAAAAAATCGAAATCAGGCAGCCCAGTTGTCTCTCTTTTTCGCCAATTTGTGTAAGAACTATGGGCATCCAGTTCTCAACCCCATAGACGGTATTGCAAAACTAAGAGAAAATTCTAAAAAACAAATCGAGGTAGATGAGAACTTAGCCATTAAGACACTCTGGAAGTTTAGGCAGACATATATGCTTTCTTTCTTTAAGAAGAGAGGTCATTATCCTAATCATCGAGTGGTTGGAAGGCTAAGCCAATCCTTAAGTCTATGCCTGAACGATTCACGACTCCCTACCTCTAAAGAAAAACCAATGATACCTTTGAGTGATTGGGGAAACATTCAACTAGAAAAGAATCATGAATTGGCATTAGAAATTGATAAAAAGAACTACTCAAAGATACAGCATGTGCTCCCCCAAGAACGGAGTGGTTCATCCCGTATGATCCTTGTGCATTCAAAATCTTACACAACCAGTATAAGCCAAGAGGATCTAGTACATACGAGCCACGTGTCCTTTCTAGATATCTTAAGGGAGAAGAGGGGGAACTATCAAAAAAGATAGGAGAACAGGAGAAACTCTATTATAACCACATGAGAGATGATATTGTTCAGTTATGTCGCAAAGAACGGGAGTTAAATGTACAGGGAAGGGTTTTTTGTAAACAGACCTATGAAATGAGACTCCTTCAAGTGGCCTTGGAAAAATCGTTGAGTGATAATATCCTTCCCTTCATCCGTGAACAAACAATGACAAGCACTGAATTGGAAGTAACCAAAAGAATGGATAAGGTAGCCTCTACTATATCAAAAGAAGGAAACTATAATATCAACTTAGACTTGTCTAAATGGAATCAACTTCAACGATTAGAATTGAATATCGGAATATTTAATGAGCTGGATCAACTTCATGGGAGAGAAAATCTATACTCGGATTCACATACTTGGTTTAATAGGTGTGTTGTTCTACTAAGCTCTCGGCTAACACCTCCTAGGATAGGTACTAATGGAGAGCCTGAACCTGGAGACTTTTGTCATTATGACCAACTTGGGGGATTCGAGGGCATGAGGCAAAAAGCTTGGACATTAACCACAATTATGATAATTAAATTAGCCCTAGATGACTGTGACTTGATTGGAGAAACGATGGGTCAAGGGGACAACCAAGTTATACATTTGAAACTTAATAAACAACAACAATGTGATCCCAATAGGTATATTAAACTCCTTTTGAATACCCTCGATCACTATTTCTCGTTAGGGGGACTCAAGTTAAAACTTGAAGAGACATGGTTCTCACAGAATCTTTTTGAATACTCAAAAACTAGATTTTTTAAGGCAATGAGGATCGATGACAGCCTTAAAAAACTAAACCGTTTAATACCCGACATAAATGAAGGATTTCCATCTATGCAATCTTTATTAACAGGGGCATCTACAACCACTGAAAACCTATCTCGAAACTGCAACTCTCCTTGTGTCCCATTCCTTCTATACTCAATAGAGGCAGGAAACATTATGAGGAGGAAGAAATTGTTAAAACCTGTCACAGATAAAATGAGATTGCCAGTTCTTCTCAACTCTCCTTCTATATTCGGGGGTTTACCTCTATCGAATCTCTATCAGCACTGTCAGAGGGGGTGTCCAGATCCTCTTACAATATGGATTAAGATCTGGCAAATTATAAGAAGTGACTATAATGAAGTTTTTGAATTGTTAATAAAGGTCATGCCCTGTATTATCAAGACACCCATGGATCCAATCCGACTTGTTGAGGACATGTATAGTCTGAATATTGCGAGTCTGCCCAATTTTGAAAGAAGAGCAAGAGAGATAGTTGAGGAGTTCCTGCCGAATTATATAACTAACCCCCATGTAGTTAAATTACTAGGCGCCTCCAGGGAAGATCTAGAAGGACTATGTTCAATACTTATAACTATGAACCCCTATATTGCAAACCTAGCCCATGAGATTTTACGAAATTCCAATGAAGGGGTCCATCTGCAACTTATCGGAAGTTTTACAAACTTACAAACAATAAACAGAATCATTTATGAACAATCAGATGACAATGAGACAATTTTTCAGGCAGGTTTAATGAAAGATCAGGAAGCAATCCAAGCACTTGAGAGACGTTTCAGTCAAGATCAAAGAACCCATAGATCAGTCCATATCATTAGGGACTTAATCAATAGTGAAAACTGTTCATTTACTATAGCTAGCAAGGCTCGGGAGACAACTTGGGGGTTTCCTATCACAGGTATCACAAGCCCAGTACCCTGTGAGCAGATTTCCATACAAGACTATGATCAATCCAGCGAATCAGAGAGATCCGACTGCATCATAGCAAAGGTATCCTATAGTCTTAAAACTCAGGGAGTTAAAGCACTCGAGTCTCGCGGCCCTTACACACCTTATCTGGGTTCCTCTACACCTGAGAAAATGACTAAACCTAAACTGACAGTGACATGCCCTAATCCTACAGTAAAGTCAATCAGGAAACTTTATTACATAATGACATACCTAATTCGTATGGACCCTGAGAGTGCTCTCATAGGTCTATTGAGAAGAATGATTGCTGATAAATTATCTACGCTACCCCATATATTCCAGAATATACCCCTCGAAGACTGGTGTGGGAAGAATTATGGAGGGAGTTATGAACACAGATTTAAAGCGTCCTCACAGAAGAGGTCTGCTCTTTTTGCACTAACCACCAATCTAGCCACTCACGTAACTCTAAATACTAATCAACTCGGACGGGCCTTAAGAGGCAATGAGGATTATAATTTGTTTTTCCAAGAGATATTTCTTTTTGTTCAGAATTATATAACAGAGATTGCCGTCCGTGGATTCAAGGTCTACGATACATATGCCATACCACTAAAGTGTACAAATTGCACATATCAAATAGTTAATAAGCCTATATCACTCAGTTCCGATTACACAGATTACAGATCTCAGATGATGGTAGATCTTCCTAAATCATCATTAAGTCGAGTGGACCTTACACCCTGTATCAGAATTTGTACTTCTGCAATGTCTATCTCAATAGGAAGACGACTAGTACAAACTCGGTTATACGAAGTAGAGGTCCATGATGCGAGGGAAGCATATGGAAATAGCAAGACAGAAGAATCATCAGATCGTCTAAGTAGTAATTTTATGTCTGAATTTAGATCTTGTGATATCAATTACTTATTTGTAGGGGCAATCCAAGCTAGTAAACAACTGAGAGACTATATATTGTCAGAGGGAACTGAGTATCCTGGTTCTTTTTTCGAACACTTAGCATATTTGACAATCAACAGTGAGCGTTTGTCAGAGCTTGCGGACCACTTAGATCTTAAAATTGAAAAGCATTCGAGTGTTACTCAGGTTTCGGGACTTTCTAAGACTCTAGCAACTGGTTTTAGATCATATATATTAACAAATCTTGAATTATTTTTTAGATCATGCGTTTTTACATCATTTAAAAGTGATACTATATCCAATCATGCTTATTGGTGGAGAGTTTTTCTTATATACTTACTACGGAAAACCAAGAAATTTTCAAAGATACAATTGGCGGGAATTGGAAGGATTCCAACCCTCGGTGGGGAAACAACATATGAGTGGAATAAGAAACTCATTAGGGACGAGAGAAGAAACCTAACTTTAGAAATCCCATATGATGAGAATGATGCAATATCTGTTTGGAGGGATTTAAAAGGAATGATAAATGATTTAATAGGACCTCACTCACCCCTCTCAGACCGAATTAAATCGAAAAAGTTTAAGCCTGCAATGATACCCCTCCCAATATCTTCTCCTGTCAACAAAGGTGTCTTTCTCTTTAATCCAGAATGTCTTGATAATTCAGCCAAATCCCCTTGCCCTATTTGGACTCGATACATTCATCACATATGTAGAACAGTTGGGAAAATTAGTACTTCCGCATCTAAAATGATACATGTTTTAGAGCACTATCCCAAAATATGGAATGAGGATGGATTAATAATCGCCTTAGCCGAGGGATCAGGAGGTATTCTCCACACACTTGCTCACACTTTCCCTGATTCTGGGCTTATCTACAATACCCTTCAAACGGATACTGTTGAACTTAAAGAAAACACTCTAAACTGTGAACCACCAGCATTCATCGGTGATAAGTGTGATCTGCTTAATAGACTACATGGGCTTAGGGATCTTTGTTTGGGTGAGTCTGATATAACGAAAGAAGAGTTTGTTAATAAATTTACTAAGCTTGTGAGAGGTCTGAATGAGACCGTAGCTTTATGGTCAATGGATGCAGAATTGAAGACAGATATGTCAAATTTTGATAAAATAGAAACATATCTGCCTTTAGCAGATGAGTTTCTTTCGATGAACGGATTATTAATAAATAAAATGTTCCTCTTCAATCCTAGTCAAATATCAGCACTAAGAACAAAACTAAGGAGTCACGGTTTCATCTGTAATATCCACAAGCCTCCTTCCAGCCACCCTCATAATCACGAGTTTTATGTGGTGATGTTTAGGGATCAGTCGGAACATTTAGGTGTGAAAGATATCATGGGTGAATCTCATATAGGAAAGCATCTACTAAGTAATTCAGAAAAGCAATTAATGTCCAGTAATCAATGTCGAGTCTCCTATTTTAAATACCTCACATCAAAAATGAGGAACGATATCCTTATAAGGTTCATTAATAATCCTTGTTTTGGAGCAATTCGGAAAATATATGATCCCTCTGAGATAACAATTCAATTCCTAACTCCTAGACATCAACGGAATTTAATTTTACTCCTACTGAATATTGAGGATCCCGGAATCATTGTTGATGAAAAAACTGATCTGAGTTATCCTATCACCTTCTTATCAAAGGATACCCTCAATTCTCTACTTGTCCTCTCTATCTCCCTGAGTTCATGCAGATCCCCAGATCAGGTAGTATCAGTTCTTGATACATTATCACATGTTAAACCATTTAGTAACATAATTCCGGGTGCAAAAGTTGAACTCCACTTGATTCCAATCGAAGCTTTCTCAGATGGTCAAGAAAGTGTTATAGGGATCCTTGGAAATAAAATCAAAGATTTAATGAGAACCTTTAATTCTTTCTCAACAAATGTCGAACACGTACCACAGCTAAGTTTTACAAAACAAACACCATCTCAAAGAGAATTAGAGGAAATTAGGGTTTCTGTTAAAAAGAACTTGCTCGATATTGTTGTTAAAGGAGCTAGGGGTACACATCATTTTTAGATATTAAAAGAAATTCGCAAAAAATGGCAAGTTTCTTTTCTAGGAACTCAAATCTTTTAGCAGCTATTTCCCTTAATCCATAAGCTTGACCTTCTGAGATATTGTCTCTGAATGGCAATCTTACCACATATCTTCCTTCCTTGTCCCGGATCGTTGTAGCTTCGTAATACTCTTCACACATTTAGTTAGTACTAGTTAGGTTTAGTAGGTATATACCTACCAATTATTGAAAATTATTCAGATCTACAGTTCCTTTTTTTCATAAATATTGATAAATAGAGATTGATGATACTGATTAAGTTACCTGGTGATTGTATTTTTATATGGGTACAATCTATGCAACCCAAACAATTAGGGAATTTAGCAATTTTGAAAAAGTCCATCTTTATTTTGGTCTGTTCTTCTTCATTCTCTGGAAACTTAATAAATTCTTTTCGAAGACGCACAATAGCTTCTGAAACTCGCTTAACAACTCTACTACCAGTGGCTACACTGATTCCTCCCATGTCTGCTACTGCGAGCAAGTGGTTACCAGTGGCGTAAAACCGTAAAGCGATCAGTAACTGATTTATAGGAGCCACTGAATTATTTCTGAAATAAAAAAAATGATAGATATGACATAAAATAAAGTAAGTAAATATTATGGTCCGTCATAGTAGAAACAAATGTAAGTATATCATTGGTTTATTATATATTTGTTAGATAGATACTTACTTATTGTCCGGGAATTCTAAAATCTTCAATTTTCTCCAACAAAAATATCACACTCTCTTTTGATAACCTGTACCTACGAACTAAATCTACGTCGTCATAACTTTCAAAGAAATTTGGTCTTTCTCTAAAGATGTGTGGCGAAATATATTGTACACATTTTCAATCTCATCTATAGCATCTAAATTATCTAAAAACTCAAAAATATCGTCCATTGTAGGCAACTTATTGTATTTATTAATTTATTTATCTTTATATATTAAAAACCCTACATTTATACAAACTTATAATTTATATATTGCTTATTTATGTATTGTTTAACACACACACTTACATCACTCATACTAATCACACTTACATCACAAAACCGTGTAAAACAATAATTCACAAGCATCGCCGGATGACACTCGGTAGTATGCGGCAGGTCGGCTAGTTTCGTACCTACATACGTACATCTATGCACCGCCGCGCGCGCACGGCGACCAGCGGCAACACACCTACCCTCAGTCGTAATTAATACACCGCCGCGAAGCTTGTATGCGAACTGTAACAGTGCACCTTCTAAAACCTTCTACTACTTATTATTTTTCTAAATCTATTCTCTAAACCTATTCTCTTATATCTTGCTACTACTGTGATTTCTCCTTCTATCCAACTACAAGAATAAACTTACTTGTGACTATTGAAGTGGGTGTTTATCTTCTTAACCACTAAACATCTACATCCATTTTGTACAATTTTTAAAAACTTTCTACAGACAATACAAAACTGACCTGCCACTTAAACAATAGGAGACCCCTTCCTCGGCCCCATAGCTTTAAGGGGCCACTTATTGCGCTAGGTGACACTTAACGCCTGGTGATAGCTATTTTACAGTTAGGTGCTACTTAAATATTGCTAAGTGACACTTAAATGTTAGGGGTTGGCGGTGAAAACGGGCATTAAAGACATAGTAATATAGTGTGGTAGCCTATATGTGCTAATAGCTCGTTAATTACCTATCTGTGATTGAAGAATGATTGTAATAAACAAACCTTAAACAAATCACTAATCTTTCTCTGGTTCCAATAGCCTTCCTGTAGTTGGTGTCCAATTTACAGATGTGAGGTGTCACCAAATCATGTAACTCCTCAAAAGAGCTTCTTGACATGTGCAAAAACCAATAAAAACGATCTATATAAGACTCAAGCTCTCGGCATAGTGTATGATATTCACTGCATTCCTCTCTTCTATTCACTGCGTTACACGATTTTGGTACCCTCTTAACTGATAGCTGGAATGAATAGGTAATGAGTCACAGATGAAATGTTCCAAACATATGTGGTATCCATCACGTCTAGTTTTCGAGGTACAGTCAATTACGAGGGCGGGTCAAAAAGTTCGCGGAATGGAAGGGTTGGAGAGGGGTGGGGGTATTTTTTTTTACCTGTCACTACTTGTCAACTCAATACAACTATAAATACCAAGTTTTATTCCAATCGGTTCATTAACCTTTGAGATATCGCTGGATACACAAGTCAATCGGGAAGAAAACGTCAACTATGGAGAAAATTGAGTTTCGTGCCGTGATTAAGTTCCTCACTAAGCAAGGAAAAACACCACAAGTGGTCATGGAAGAAATGTCATCTGTTTACGGGGACTCTTGCCCTGGAAATCAATGATTTATAAGTGGCATATTCTTTTCAAGCAAGGTCGGGAGTCGATTGAAGACGATGAGCGCTCAGGCCGACCGATTGAAGCGACGTCCTCAGACATTGTCGATAAAGTTGAAAAACTTGTTCTGGAAGATGCCCGTTTAAAGAAGAAACAAATCGCAGAAATGGTTGGAGTATCATCTACAACCATTTTGAACATCCTCCATGATCATCTTGGCATGTCTAAGGTCAGTGCAAGATGGGTTCCGAGAATGCTCACACCGCTTCAGAAACAACAGCGCGTCGAGTGTTCGCGCGAGTTTTTGAGTCTGTGTAGTGAAAACAGGGATGAATTTATGAACCAAATTGTTACTGGAGACGAAACTTGGGTTCATCACTATGAACCTGAGTCAAAGCAGGAGTCTATGCAGTGGCACAAAAAAGGTGCAGCACCTCCGAAGAAGTTTAAAGTGTCGCAATCGGCCGGCAAGATTATGGCTACGGTCTTTTGGGATGCAGAGGGTATTTTATTGACCGATTATAAAGAAAAATGTGTCAGTATTACCGGAGAATATTACGCTACATTATTAGAAAAATTAAAAGACGCTATTAAGGAAAAAAGAAGGGGAAAATGGACTCGAGGTGTGCTCCTTTTGCAAGACAATGCACCTGTTCACAAGAGTCATGTTGCGATGGCTGCCCTACACAGATGCGGGTTCGGAACACTGAACCACCCTCCCTATAGTCTAGATTTAGCCCCATCAGATTATTATTTATTTCCAAATATGAAAAAAGAGCTTCGAGGAAAAAGATTTACCGATGATGAAGAAGTGAAGTCGGCTATTTCTACGTATTTTGAAGGCCTAGACAAAAACATTTTTTTTGAAGGTATTAATAAACTTTATGAAAGATCTGAGAAGTGTATTAGGCTTAAGGGAGAATATATCGAAAAGGAAAAATAAATTTGGTTTTAATTTCGCGCCCCTTCCTCTCCATTCCGCGAACTTTTTGACCTCCCCTCGTATATCGTAGGAATACCTTTACTTTGGAAAAGTTGTTTGTTTTTATCTCCTTTATTAAAATATGATGTAAAAAAAAATTATAACTACCCTGTTACCGCTTTCGATGTATTGTACTTTTAAATATTTTGTTTTGTTTAGTAATCGTTTCCATTCGATAACGTCGACATCTTTGTGCATATTTTACTTGAAAATACAAATTGAATACTGGACTAAGTGGTCGTCGCAACTGCTCAAATGCACCAAATAAGTTTTGTTACGTTTGCGGACAGTATATTGTGAAATCACAAACGAAAAATGTTTCCGAAAAAGTGAGAAGTGCATATTTACTATATTTTGGACGTGCTATTAATCAAGATAAACCATGGATACCAAAGTTTTTTTGTGTTTCGTGCTATGCTACTCTCATATCTTGGTTCAATGGGAACAAGACATCAATGCCATTTGCCATACCAGCTTTATGGCGGGAACCTAGTAATCATTTTAATGATTGCTACTTTTGCATGACTGACATACGTGGTTTTACAAAGAAAATCAAGCACAACATCAAGTATCCTGACGTTCCTTCAATGTCGAAACCAGTACCTCACAGTGAAGAAATGCCTCCTCCTTTACCTCCCTCCAAAAATGAAATTGAGGTTCCAGAAGAACCAGATTTGCCAAATGTTGTAGAATACAGTGAAGAAAGCAGCGAAGACCCAGAGTTTTTACCTTCAACAAGTTCTCTTGGCCGTCCACATCTGATAAATCAAAATGAATTGAATGATTTGATACGAGACTTAGATTTATCAATTAGGCAAGCTGAATTACTAGGATCTAGATTAAAAGAGTGGAATTTGTTGGCTCCTAACACAAATGTATCTGTGCAACGAAAACGTAATAAGAAACTGGCTTCATTTTATTCAAATTTTGAAAACATATGTTACTGTAACGATATCGAAACTTTGATGAGTGAGTTGAACATTCCTTACCAAACACAAGACTGGCGTTTATTTATTGATGGTTCAAAAACAAGTCTGAAAGCGGTATTGCTTCACAATGGCAACAAGTATGCATCAGTACCAATAGCATATTCAACTGTTTTAAAAGAAACATATGAAAATATGAAATCAATATTAAATTTAATAAAATACAAAGATTACGGCTGGAAAATATGCGCTGATCTCAAAGTTATAGCTATTTTGCTCGGATTACAGGGTGGATTTACTAAATACTGTTGTTTTCTTTGTATGTGGGACAGCAGAGCCACAGAAAAGCACTATACTACAAAAGTATGGCCAGAAAGGTCAGAGTTTGTTTGCGGAAAATCTAATGTGAAACATATACCATTGATAGATCCTAAAAATGTCATTTTACCTCCCCTCCACATAAAACTTGGTTTGATGAAAAATTTTGTGAAGGCTATGAATAAAGAGGGAGATGGATTTTTATATTTAAAGACAGTATTTTCAAAATTAAGTGATGCAAAACTCAAGGAAGGGATATTTGTGGGACCGCAAATACGCACATTGATGAAAGACCCAAATTTCGACAAAAAGCTTACTAATAAGGAACTTGACGCCTGGTTATCACTTAAAGCAGTTATAAAAGGGTTTTTAGGGAACCACAGAGCCGAAAATGCGGAACAGCTGGTTAACGACATGTTAAAGGCATACGAAAAGTTGGGTTGCAGAATGTCATTAAAAATTCACTTTCTTCATTCTCATTTTTCTTTCTTTCCATCTAATCTTGGTGCGGTCAGTGATGAGCAGGTTGAGAGGTTCCACCAGGATGTAAAGAAGCTTGAGGAACGATTTCAAGGTCGTTGGGACACAACCATGCTAGGTGATTACTGTTGGCATTTAAAACGAGAAGATCATTCAGAGCACAAAAGAAAAAGTTAAATTTTCATGATATTTTGTATTAAAATTTTATAAAATGGCTTTTTTTGAGTTTTTTTTTACCATGTAAAAAATTCTGGTTGATTTTATTTTATTAGATTTCTTTAAAATATGTTTATGCCTTTTAATTTTTAATATAAATTGGCACATTCTTACAGAAGAAAAATGAGACGTGATGAAAAGAAAATTTGTATGTATGTTTAATAAGCGATAGGTATAAATAAGAAAACATGACATTTCAAAGCGGGTACTCAAATTTTTTTTTAATTTGTAACGCAGTTTAATATCATGGACCCAAAGTCTCTTTGTAGCAGCAGCAGATTCTTGGCATAGTAGCAACAATAACGCTTTTTCTTCAGAAGAACTGCTGTTGTCTAACATATTTTCAAGGTGACAAGGTGGCTCGCACGCGCGTGCAGCAGTTACCTGCGTGACGTGTTGCGTGTATTAGATTAGAAGTATATATCTATCCAAAATATTAAGCTTGGAATATCAAAATGGTTACTAGTTATTTAATAAATGTGTATATTAGGGATTAAAGTATAACCTATCTGTAAGTATATCTAATTATTACCCAAATATAAAGCTCTGAATATCAGTATTGTTACCAGTTATTTAATATGTGTAATACCTTTGAATATGGTATGTAGGGGATAGATTTTATAAAATAAAGCACAGAAAGACAAGACCAGACATTTATTTTAATTTAGGCTTGTCAGTAATCAGAAAGCTAGTCGTCCGTTCCAAATCTAGGTCATCATGGAGAAGAAGGACAAGAAACTCCATGGAAACAGTATTATAGTATTCTATCAACAAATTTATTATATTTATTATTTACTATATTGCCATAAATTAGCTATTGTTATTTCAAAGCAATTAATTAACTTAAAATAACGGCAATATAATAATAATAGCAATAAAACATAATAACAATAGTAAAACAACAAACATTTAAAAACAGTTCCTAATCATAACATAATAATATAATAACAGTAATAAAATAACAGTAATAAAATAACAGTAATAAAATAACTTATAATAATAATACCTGTAAGCCGGAGCACCGTTCTGGTCGATGTCTCGAACAAGAATTGCCTGTGCCACTCGGAACTCCCTCTTTTATAGTCGTGAACAAACAACTTTGACGTTTCTATCTACCGTCATTCAAAATATCAAAATATCAACGACATAAAAGGTGGATATCGTTAGGAATATTTTCTATGTTTTGCTACACTATTTCTTAAGATTTTAGCTAGTCTACTTTTACAAACATACTGAAATAATGAAAGATTTATTGAATAATGTAAATTAGGTACGGTATTAAATTAGATACTTGTTACAAGTTTTAGGTTATGCAAAACATTACTATTTTATCAAGTTTTTAACAGTAAAGAATACTTACGATAACAATACCTATAACTAGGATAATCTATTACGTGCGCGCGCGACGTGTGCTGCACCGGTCTTAGCCGGTGTGACAGGGCTCGCACGAGCGTGCGCACGTCATGTCACGCTACGCATCCGGTGTGACCGCGCCTTTAGAGACGTTTGAACCAAGACTCGTACTATCACGGCCTTTTCCGCCTGCTCACTTAAAAATTTTTTCGCCTAAATCCTGCGGCGGCGCCAAACCACGCCCCCCTTAAAGTTTTCGTCTATTAGGAAAGCGATAACGCAATTAGTTGCAACCTGCACTGCGCAGCTTAGTGACGCATTACGTGTACTCCTTTTGTGAATTTTACGGACGAACTCTTTGATCTTGGCGCGCTTTCCGGACCTTTTGAATATTGCCCATTGCTCTGTTTACCTGACCCTTGATTGCCTAAACGTTAACCTGTGCGAGAATATTGGACAACGACCTGTGCTGGATCATTTTTGTGCATAATGTCTTCCAGAATCTCATACGCGAAGAACGTAATCAAATAATAATTTTGCATGCACAAGGGTTTAATATTAGTCAAATTGCTGAGCAGCTGCATATGAGCGTAAGTAGTAAATCATTTTCTTATTGTCATGGTAGGTTGAGACTGTTCTGGAATTTCAGCAGCTCATTGAGATGTCAGATACTCAGCGTGTTGTTGACGCCGATCTTGGGACTGTTCCGGTGTTTCAGCAGCCCGTTGAGACACCAGATACTCAGCACGCCGTTGACGTCGAGGATGAGACTGTTCTGGAGTTTCAGCAGCTCATTGAGATGCCAGATACTCAGCGTGTTGTTGACGCCGATCTTGGGACTGTTCCGGTGTTTCAGCAGCCCGTTGAGACAACAGATACTCAACATGCCATTGACGTCAAGGTTGAGACTGATCTGGAGTTTCAGCAGCACGTTGAGATGCCAGATATTCAGCGTGTTATTGCCGATCTTGGGACTGTTTTGGTGTCTCAGTAGCTCTGTGTGCCGCCTCACGCGCCGCCTACTCAAACCTTTGGAAGCTCAGTTTGTTGAGAAGTCTCGTTAAGTTTAGCTATTTCATAGCTCGAGCTTTATTAGAGCTTTGTGGAATATTAGATTTACGCTTTCGCGTCATTATTGTGAGTACTATTAAAAAAATTACAAAATCGGTAGTAATTTTCAAACTAACTAAAATAATTCCAATAGGTAATTAAGAGGAAAACGAATCTATCTTCTCTACTTACAACACAACCTAAACCTAAAACTATACGTTATACTTAAACTCACAAAAAAAAACAATTGTAATAATCTAATTAATGAAAACAATAACAAATCCATTTAGGTACCTACTTAATACTTACAAATACAACCTATACCTAACTAACTAAAAATACAAACAAAGAAAACAATTCTAATATGACTCTAATAATTAAATTAATAACGAATCTATATTTCTACTTAAAATATACTACCTAAAAATTATAATTATGCCTACTGTAAGTTAGTAATAATTCGCTTCGCAAAATGAACACAACCGTCAACGACGTCTGCCGGTCTGCCCTCACGCCCAGTAGGTATTATAAAAAGTTATGCGTGGTCATACTTTAAAAAAAAATATACACGTCGACTTGAGAACCTCCTCCGTTTTCTCGTCGGTTAAAAAGTGCTCTGTGCCTCACGCTTCTGCATGGCCTACGTTCGGGGATTCGTCGCGCACTCGGCAATGGCGCGCGTCATTGCCTCATAGGCGCTCCACTCAGGTCAATCTTATCGTGATAACTTTTAAAGTATTCGTCCAAATTGCTTAGTGTAAAAGACAAAGTTTATCTACATTAAATATCGAAAGCGATAAATGTATTAATTTTGATAAGAATTAACTAAGAACTCTAAAATATGCATTGTAAAAAATTGAAAAAAAAAAGTATCCAATTAAATGTATTTATATCTCACTATTTTGGATATAATGACTTCCACATAAAAGGTAGATATATGCTGTCGCGGACTTTTATTTAGGACTATTTAAGACAAACATTCCCACGATACATTATCTTCGGGTAACTTTAACGGTTTAGGCAGCGCACGCCAAAATAGCTCTCAGAGGGCAGGAATTTTTCCGACTTACTTGATACTTATCGTTATATTATGGCCAAATCACACAAAATCTTTATAAATTGTAGCCTATGTGTTATTCTGATGTATAAGCTATATTACTGTGAAGTTTCATCGAAATCAATTCATTAGTTTTTGCGTGAAGGAGTAACAAACATCCATCCATCCTCACAAACTTTCGCGTTTATAATATTATTAGTAGGAAGGATAGTAGGAAGTAGGAAGTAGGATTAGTAGGATAGGATATGTAACATAATAAATACACAAAATACAAACACAAACATTAAACATGCACAATAATACATAACATAAATAATTAATATAAAACTTATTAGTAGTTGAGTCGCCGATCGTCACCGCGTCGTCGTCGTGTCGCACCGAGTAAGTGCGAACCAAGTCCCGTTACTCACCGAAACAAAGGAAGTCTCGAACCATCGCCGCCGGCGCAGCGACGCGCGCGCCAGCGCCCCGCAGTCCGTCTCGCACCCTCACAGCAGACGCACGCTCGCTTTCTACGCGAATCTAATTCTTCCGCATACGCTATAACGCTTACGATCGCCTATTCATTTCAACTATCTATCCGCTTGTGCTTGTTGTTGTTATTATTAATATTAGTGGTGAGAATAAACTGTTGTCAAAGTGTCTGGACTGTTTAATTGTGTTCCCCGAAGATCACTTCACATCACGAAGAGAAGACACACACAACACTTACATCTCCTACATTAAAACAAACAGAAAAAATAATCAGAGTTAAACTTGGTAAAGTTGAAATTTACCTTTTATGAGAGTGGTATGCTTTGTCGTGACGAACTCGCGAACACGAAATAACATTTATTTTAAGTAATGTTTGTTTTCGTCTCGTTAGCTCGGAGATTTAGACGAAAACAAACATTACAAAAAAAATGTTCTTTTATATCGATTTTATGCAATTTCGAGCGGCCATTGTTGTTTACATCTTTCGCAAATTTAGCGCGGCCGGACCTTACCAAGATTCCGTGCAAATAAGTAGGTAGTTACTAATTATTAAATAATTCATTTCTAGAAATTTTACAATAAGCCTAAGCCTGCACGTGTCCGAACAAAAGAGTCATAAAAGTCAATAACCGCAGTGGGCAAAAATCGCTGGCATCGTTTGATGCTTTTGTTATAACAGGTTTTGGTAATTACATAGAGGTCTCTCTTTCTCTCTCATTCATTTATTATGAAGAAAATTTGATTTTAAGATCTCTAAGATAAGAAGCATCTCTTTCTTTTGACATTACAATGCTGCCCCAGTGCAACTGATAACAAGTCATTTTATGTGTGTCAACAACGTGTCCGTTACCCAGGCCAGATGTTGTCGAAAATGGTCATTTGAATCTTATAGATAATTAGTTTTGCGGCTTCTGTAATTGTTGCGCACATTTTTAAATTTGTTGCGCTTATAGTTTTTTAATTATTTCACAAAAACATTTCCTGCTGGGGTAACGTTACCCCAGCCAGACCTTTTTCTTTCTAATGGGAATATTTAAATAATTACTAGCTATAAAATTAGTTGTCTAGATGAAGTAAATGTTGTGCCTTATTTTGTATTTGTTCTTTCATCGGTTGCGAAGTTATTCGAGATTTTGCTGGGGTAACGTTTTTGGTTTTGCTAGATCTTTGAAATGGTTAAGCGGATTCTTATCATATTTTGTACATGGCTTCTTAGGAATTAGTTTATATTTGTTCTGCAATAAAAAAACTAAAATAATACATAGCTTAAAGGTTATTTCATTAAATAGAAAAACACTTCAATTGGTCCCAGCACTCTCAATAAGAGCTCTAAAGACTTACTTTAAACGTTATTTTAAAGCTTATAACTGCCTTCAAATGTACGTGAAGTTTCATTAGTATCCTGTAAGTATTTAACAAGTTATGATGCTATTGAGTTCTTCACGAGCACGGTCTTGATGCGCGCGGTGTTATTTGGCCACTGGATTGGATATATGAACTGAATGTTATGTCAATTATTAGTTTTTTAGTTCAGTTGTATGTCAGTAAAATTTCAGCTCAGTACATTGGATAATTAATGAGATAATACGATTAAAGTCATCAGGAAGTGAATGACCGTGGTAACCCGACCAAGTTTAGGTGGTTACGAAAAAGCGAAAACGCAAAACATTATGGTACCTTCTAAAATATGTAGGATAGTGTTACAAATTTAGTACAGACATGTACACAAGTTTAAAAAAAACTACGTGATTATTAAATAATTTTTATTACCAACTTTACCTTACCAAATTAAAAAACTACGTGATTATTAAATAATTTTTATACCGGTTGGGAAATCATCATATGACTCCTCCCGATCTGGGTGGAGCGGAAGGGAGTGTCAGACTCTTACTGACTAAAACCCACCCGTGTTCCTTCCTTAGCCCTTTATGTTCCGGGCCAGCGGTAACCCTTTCGGACAATCCCGCTGACCCGGCAGGCTTCGGCCCTAAGGGGGCCCCTCCCCGATGCTGACATCTCTTTGAGGCGCGCGTGGAACACGTACGCGCCGTCCGGCACGGCCCTGGTCCTGATCGGACGGTGAGCTACTCATTACTCTTCGCCCGCAGGCGCGCGCGCCTACGGTGGCCGGGAGTCGTCACGCGGCTCCCGACGCCGGGGGCGTCCCCCGCGGAAATACAAACCATACAAGCACTATTCTTACCATCAGTACTTTTGCGCATTCTGACTATACATGTAGATATATGTATACAGACCGGGAAAGTTGGGCTTGGGACTAGGGTTCAGTAGACGAAACTTAAAGTGATTTGTTTACAACTATTTAGTCAGTTATTTTAAATGAAACCACTTCTTAGGAGACTATTTATTGCTTGTAGAGAAACACTGTCCGGCTGTGGATCAGACGCCATGAAGAGGGTGTCATAGAGGATAGACCGCGGGCACCACGTCCATATCTCATAACAGAAGACAATCTCCAGCGTATGGTGGACACCTACCAACAAGAGAACGCGTTCACGCCGACGAGAGTATTCGCCGAGGAGTACGACACATCATTGCACCCGGTTCGTCGTGCTTTACATAAAGCGGGGCTCCATCATCGGAAACCAGCAAAAAAAAAATGTGCTCACCGAGGAACAAAAAGCGGCAAGAGTGAGATTCGCAAGAGACTACAGAGATATGGATTTTACAAGCGCTATATTCTCAGATGAGAAATGTTTTAGGTCGAGCCAACATGGTCGTCGACACCTGTGGCGCGTGATGAATACACGCTACGAAACTAGAAACGTGATTCCCAATAATGATTCTGGAAGGATGAGTGCTGATGGTCCCGGAGAGCTTGTCCATTTCCCAGGGCGAGCAAATGGCGAAACTTACAGGGAACTATTAGAAAACATAATGGTCCCTACTGTTCGCACAGTTTATCCGAGAGCAGAGGTCCCGGAATTTATTTTTATACAGGACAATAGTCCCGTTACATACATCAAGCACGCGTTGTTCAGTCTTGGATCAACAACCAGCCAGAGATAAGAACCTTACGCTGGCCATCCCGATCTCCTGACCTGAACCCCATCGAAAATTTGTGGGGTATAATGGTCCAGAGATGGGATCACCGACTGGAAAGAACGCAAGTAGAACTTCTTGCTCATTGTGACGAAGTTTGGGAATCTCTAAGGGGCTCCAACTTGTGTGAAATTCTTGTACGATCTATAAGAACGAGATGCGATGCCGTTATAGACGCAGGAGGCGCGATGACCAAATATTAAAATTTTCATCGCGGTAATGAAAAAAATGATGAATGTGACTAATTGATGATTATGTTATAAACTAGTATTTAATTTTTAATTTACAATCTTGTCTTTCATTCGTCTATTCAAGGTCAACGGGGCGGGGCTAGAGAGCGCTTCTGTTTTTTTGAGTGCAAGCAAAAATGAACTTAGTGGTGGTCAGGCGGAAGTGTCCATGATAGTACATGCCACTCTTGGATTTAAAATTATAGGTGGCAGAAGTGCTGACCATGAAAGGGTCCCGTATTTATACACCAACCACTAGAGGCAGACCATCTTTTTCTCATGAGCCAAAACCAAAGAGAAGCAGAAAACGAAGAAGCAGAATCTTGAGAAGTAGCGGAAGATGGCATGCATCACTTCCCAGAATGGACAGACGAGCGCCAAGTCTGCAAAAACCTTGGATGCAAAGGAAAGTCATACATATGGTGCTTGAAATGCAAGGCCCATTTATGTTTATATAAAATAAGAAACTGCTATATGGAATATCATGTACAGTAATCAACATTAGATTTATGTAAAGGTTCCTAATAAAAACCCAAGTTCCTAATATTCTAAAGAAATAAAATAAAACATAAATAAATATGAGCGTTTTTCTAATTTAACTCCATCTCTCCCTACACGTATGCAATCTATCCTCAGCCTATACTAGCAATCTTGCTCTACCTCGTCTATTTTCTCATTTTGATCATAAATTTTTATTTCGCGCCAGCTATTTCTGCATACAATGACATATTTGGCAAACTTGATAATAAACCTAGTACTGCATTCAATGCCATATTTGGCATTGACAGTTTCTTGAAAATGTTTTCAAAAATTTTAGGGATAGATTTTTTTCTTCTTGGATGGTCTTGAGGTCAAATATTCAAGAAAAGAAACTGTGAATTCACTTGCAACTGTAAATTCTAGCATAACCAACCATTCAGGAAACAAGTGTGTCAGTAGACCCACACCTGATTTTTAAAAGGATTTCCTCTTATAAAATCTCAAGAAGAAATGAAAACCTGTATTTGTATTTGTATTTGTTGTATTAGTAAACGCTGACACTAACACTGGTTAGCACCGGGCTTTCTAGAACATGATTGGTCACAGGCTTCCAGTTCGGGTTTGGCATTCAAAGAGTTGGGACGTATACCGAGTTTCCCCTAAAATACATAATTATATTGTCTGTAATTAGAAGTTCAAATAAACCTTTTTTTTTAATTCGGGTCTTTTCCATTCTAACAGTACGTTTCCATGGCGGATACAGAATAGAAGTTTGTCTAGACACTAATCGTCTTATAAAAGGGAAAATAAAATCAAGACATCTCAAGACGTCAGGACTATGTAAGTATACATTTTGATAGCAAATGGTATTAATGGATGAGAAGGCATTATACAACGTGGCGCTTTAATGGTGACATTAATTTAACACACATATACGTTTTCACATTTTCATTTCATGAAGCAATTATATTTCCATTAAACGTTATTATTTACGGATTTATTTAAAATTTTAGAAAATAGTATTTTAGAGCAACCTGTACTTAAAGAACTGTCGCGCAGCGGTCATTTGCCGGGGTCACGGATCATAACATCGCATCAATGAAATAAAACGAATAAGCAATACTATTAGGATGAAACAAATGCAAAGAGTAGGCGGATTGAAGGAAAGACATATGACTCTTTGGCGGCACCGACAAAGAGATATTTCTTTCCTTCCGCCGCCTAGCGGCTCCTTTGTCGCTTGCCGCCAAAGAACATGGTGCAGGTGACTGGCGCCCCCTACCGCCCGCCGCGCCCCCGCATGCACTCGATTCTTTTTTTGCCTTTGTAGTAATCTAGTGCAAGCCGAACCCGTGTCCTTGACACACTTCGTCAAACTAGTGCGCATAATTACGTCGTGAATATTGTTGTGAATGTTGCCGCGAAAAAGACGCTTACCTATTGTTTTACTTATTTATTTTTGTGTAATTAGATTATGGTACTTAGATAAAGACGCTTTGCTATGTTTCCTAATCCGGACATGATCCTAATTTATGGAGAATGTCATCAAAGTGCCGCCCTTGCGATAAGGACCTCTTCAGCGCATCCACGAAAACCGGCCAGTGGATCCTAGGTCTTTACGCCCAGACCGACCGCCTACACGACAAAATGTGCTACAAATTTCGAAGACTAACCCAAAACTGAGACAAAATAAAAGCAGTGATTAGTGATGACTGTGATGAGTGATGTGATGATAGTTATAACTAATAGTACTTAACAAGAAAGGGTGACGTTAGACTAAGCACCGCTGTAGGTACCTACGACTTTCGCCGCGCCGCGCCGCGCCGCTCGGATTCTTTGATAAATGCCGACAAAGAATCGGACCGATCACGAGTACGATCGCGCGAAGCGTAGGTAAGTAATTTCATGAATGAATTTTTGCAAGGGTGATCCCAATTTTAGTTACTATTATATTATTTAGTTTGTTTGAAAAATTTTTTTTTTCAATTTACGAATTATTTTAACCTATACTTATATATATGATTAATGGGCACTAGCCCTACCCGTGTGTTAAATTAATGTCGCCATTGTAGCGGCACGTTGTAGAGTATTGCTGCAACTGAATTGTAGGACGTCGCACTGTAGGTTGTTGTGCGCATGTTATGACTTTTCATGCCCTTTTTTTTTGATTCCGGGGTGGAATATGCTCATGGATGTCCTCCGCCCTGGGGCGGACGGGCGGTGGGTCTGTCAGACTCTTAATGATTAAAAACCACCCCGGTGTTCCATCTCACACCTACGCCGGGGGTTGCGGGAACGTACGATCCTTCGGCAAGCCCCGACTGGTGCCGGCCCGGCGCTGCGGGCCTCCTCGGGTCAAGGGGTGAGGTGTTTCACTCCCCCCGCGACGTCTGAGAGGGGGCGCGTGGAACACTGTGCACCTCCACCTCGGATGACATTTCATGCCTTGCCCAACCTAAGTACCACACTTAGGTTGGGCTAAACCAACATTTTGGCTCTAGCGGCACTTTTAGATGAAGTGGTTGTACGAAAACAAATTGAATAAATAATAATAAATCAATTCCTGTTTTTAGGGTTCCGTACCCAAAGGGTAAAAACGGCACCCTATTACTACGACTTCGCTGTCTGTCCGTCTGTCTGTCACCAGGCAGTAGCTCAAGAACCGCGATAGCTTCGCGAACCCTTCGTGTGCGAGTCCGACTCGCACGAAGCCAGTTTTTTTTATTTAATTTCCCTGTCCTCGCCAAAAACATGTAGGTGGCCAGCTATTTCGTTATCTATTTATGTCGTGATGGCGCAGAGGTTAACGCCTCGCCTCTCATGCACGAGGCTGTGAGTTCAAATCCGAGCAAGTACCAAAGTGTCTTATTCAATGCGTAGAGTACCTACTTACTTTTTAAGTTTATCTTGGACATCAGTGAAGGAAAACATCGTGAGGAAACCTGGATTAATATAGTGAGCACTTATGCCCGGTTCCTATAATGACAAAACGGTTCGTTTTATTTACGGACAGTAAAATATTTTACCAGGCGTAAGTCTAAACCGTTCCTATAAAAAACGTATCGTAACGCATCTTACCAAACAGAGCCTACCAACGGATGGGAGGATTACCATTACCGATCCGTAACCATGAAGTATGGAAATGATGGTCTGTGGTGTTCCTATAAAAATTTCAAACGTCAGTCAAATTGTCAAACTTACTGTTTGTAGTTGGTTTGTGTACCGGCCGCTTTAGAACGGTTATAGAAAGTTTTGTGGTATTTTTCAAGTGATAAGTGTAAAATTATTACAAAATGTCGACTTCAGAAGGTGAAGTGAGTGATTTAGAAATGTTACATTTACTGTCGGATTCCAGCGACTCTGATTCAGAAGAAAATAATCGCCGTATTAGAGTTTACAAACCTAGAGTCAACTATCTTTATACGTTGGATGATTTTGAGTTCCAGCTGAGATTTCGGCTTGATAAAACATCCGTTCAAGAGTTACTGCTTGAAATATACCCATATTTAAAAATAACAGGAGCCAGGTTAGTAAACTAAGTGCTTAGGTATGTAGATACCTACTTATGAAGAATGATTGGTATACATTGTTTTCATTTCAACCAAAATGGTACATTGAACTCTAGACACTAACGACCTAATTAATATCTACCTTATGTTTTACTTGGTTTGTTTAAGGAATCATGGAATATCTCCAATACACCAGCTATTATTAACTTTAAGGTTCTATGCATTGGGAACAATGTTAATATCAGTGGCAGATTTTATAGGAGTTTCGAAAACATCAGCATGCCGTATTGTACGTGATGTCAGTAATGCTATAGCACAGCTGTATAGCAGATATATATACATGCCTACCGATACCGAGCAAGACTTTTATTTTGTAGCTCGATTTCCTCGAGTACTTGGTGCAGTTTATGGAACACACATCAGGATACAATCACCATGTAAGTGCATTGTATTAGACCTGTACCAACTAACTTTACTACTAACTTTAATCACACTAATATTATAAAGGCGAAAGTTTGTGAGTGTGTGTGTGACTGTGTGTGTGAGTGTGTGTGTGTGTTTATATGTTTGTTACTTCTTCACGCTCAAACGGCTGGACCAATTTGGATAAAATTTGGTATGGAGGTAGCTGACAACCTGGATTAACATATAGGCTACTTTTTATCCCGATATTCCCACGGGATCGACATTTACGCGGGTGAAACCGCGGGGCGCAGCTAGTTACAAATAAATATTTAATCACAATATATATTTTTATGTCAGGTACTCAGATTGGAGAAGAATTTAGAAACCGTAAAGGGTACTTTTCCATTAATGTGCAAGCAGCTCGCAACTCCAATTTGCAGTTTAGGAATGTAGTGGCTCGCTGGCCAGGATCTGCTCATGATGCCACTATATTCAACAGTTCAGAACTGCGAGGTACATATTAATGTTGTTATATTTCATTAATTTAAAACAAAGTAGGTAAATGGGTAATTTAATACTGTCTTTACTAAATTATAGTCCTAATTTTCAGCACAATAAGAAAATGGACATTTTGGATATAAGTGGCGGCTAGGGGATAGTGCATATCCTTTGAAACCATATCTCTTAACTCCTTTGTTAAATCCAGTAACACGAGGTGAACAACTTTATAATGAAGCCCACACCCGAACTAGAAATGTCTATGAAAGGTATGTGGAGGATAAGGAATAGCTATCATAACAGATTGATTTGACTGACTAGCATACATTTATGTAATAAATTAATTTATTACTTATTTTCATTTTCATAAAGGTGTTTTGGAGTTTGGAAACGAAGATTTCCAGTTGTGGCTTTAACCTTACGTCTGAGTCTTTTAAGAGCCAATGCAGTAATTATTGCTACAGCAGTACTACACAACATTTGTAGAATAAAAAGCCTAGATGGCCCAGAGGTTGAGATTCCAGATGTTGATGCAGTGCCTACACCTAATAATACTGAGGCAAATAATAATCAGACGTTAAGAGATACTTTGATCACAGAATATTTCAATAAGTGAGTAATTCAAATCATATTAATACTCATTGTAACTAGTAGTAATATATATATGTATAATAGTTATGCCAATTATACATCATTACTTATAATATCCAGTCGCGTAACACCACACATCCCTCTTTAACATTCTCATCTCAGATACATGCCTTCCATTCTTCCCTTTTGTGGCCCAACATTCTGACCCATACCAAGACAGCAGATCTAACCTAACAAGTGATGTGTACTATAATATTTTCTTTTTTTTTCAGTCTGGAGTAGAAAAGATTGCATCTTTATATTTTTGTGAAACAAGATCATGGATATTAAAAAGAAGCCAAAATAGTGTCTTATATTATGTAAACGTCTACATACTCTTCTGACATTTATATAAATGGATTTTTATTTTCCAAAATACTTTGTAAATAAAATCATACAAATGTTGATTAAAATGATTCATTTGTCATTATTTAATGTTTCATTCATTCATTTGTCATTGTTTAAATACTTTGTACATAAAATCAAACAAATGTTGTTTAAAATTATTCATTTGTCATTATTTAATGTTTCTATTACTTACAAATTACCAAATATCATTAATATTATCTTTATTAGCTAACTTTAGCAGTCTTATCTCTAAATCTAGCTTTTCTGCCTTCTTATTATAATAATTTGCTATAGCTAATTTTTTTTCTAGTTTTCCATCTTCAATTCTTTTCTTCTTGCCTGTAACAAAAATATAAACTGTGTTTATACATAACACCTACAACAATAGCTGTACCGTGGAATGGGGTTAGTTTGATTCAAGGGGTAACTTTGATAAAAACTTCATATTCTTTTAAAACAGGAATTGTTTAATTTCTGAACGCAACCGAAAGTTTTCGTCTTTTGCGTTGGCAGCGCTGAATGTCACTTATAGACATTGCGCAAGCGCTGCACGTACAAACAGATCGCTACCGGAGATTTTCATAAAAAACTGTGAGTATTGTGTTTAAACTATTTTAATGGTTAAAATAACTTCAAGGGTACCAGATAGGATATGAAAGGTGCTAGAAAAGATTATATTTTATCTTGTTATGTGTTTAATTACCTTGAGAAAGAAATTGCATTTTGTTTTCTAACCTAAAAATTTCATTCACTGCCGGTTTATCTTTTATACGGGGTGTCATTGATCACAGGCATGGGGTCACTTTGGTCATTGATCAATCTCACCCCAAGACCTAGCAATTTTGCTGTTTGTGCTTTTTTAACATACATTATCAATATATTTGCAATGATGGCTGCTTTATATGCTTTTTTTTTACTTTCAGCGCTATGCCAAGAACATATACGAAGCGTTTAGACGCTCGCGCCTATCGCAATTATAATGAGGACGTGTTAGAACGAGCAGTAGTTGCAGTTGTAGAAGGTCGTATGACCTTACGTGGGGCTTCAGAGAAATTTAAAATACCGTATGGTATGATTTACAACAAATACCACGGAAAATTTATAAAAAAGCCGGGTGCTCAGCCAGTATTTTCTGAAAATGAAGAGAAATCTATATTGAAAGCTTGTGCTAAATGTTCTGAGTGGGGATATCCTCTTATAATGTTAGATTTGCGCATGTTTGCTAAAGTTCTTTTAGACAGACGAGGCAGAACAGTTTCTAAATTTAAAAACAACCTTCCTGGACAAGACTGGGCATACTCGCTACTGAAGCGACACAAAAACGAATATTCTAAACGGGTTGCTACTAATATCAAACGAGCTCGAGCTGCAGTATCTCCTGAAAGTATCGAGGAATATTTCAACAACCTTGAAAAAACTGTGGAAGGTGTGCCTGACTCAAATATTTTTAATTACGACGAGTCTAACTTAAATGATGATCCAGGGAAGAAGATAGGAATATATCGTAGAGGTGTCAAATACCCGGAAAAGGCGATGAATTTCTCTAAGAGTGCTACATCGATAATGATTTGTGGGTCTGCTGATGGGGTGCTTTTACCACCCTATATCATATATAAAAGTCTACACCTTTATGACACGTGGAAAGAGAGAGCTCCATGCGGTCCACCAAATTGCAATCAGTCTTGTTGCTCAGCAGGATCGCGATTTAACCGTACAGTCAGTGGTTGGATGGACGCCCCAACATTCAGAGATTGGTTTGTAAGTAGTTTTTTGCCTCATGCAAAAAGATTGCCTGGACGTAAAGTTCTTATTGGTGATAATCTCATTTAGATGAAGAAGTCATAAAACTTTGTGGTGAAAATAACATTGATTTTGTATGTTTAGTGCCACATTCGACGCACATATGCCAACCTCTGGATGTGGCGTTTTTCCGCCCTATGAAAACAGCCTGGCGCCAAGTGCTGACAAATTGGAAAATGCAAAATGCTAAATTGGCAACTGTTCCTAAGGATACATTCCCGTATCTTCTGACAAAAGCTCTTGAAAAAATGGATCAAGCTGTACCAAAACCAAATTCTCCTTATATAGACATAAGTTCCGGGGTCAAACGTAATATCGTGAGCGGATTTTGTGCAACTGGCATTTACCCTTTCAACAAACAAAAAGTTCTTAATCGCCTTCCAAGAGAACACATTGAAGAACACGAAGTTGAAAGTACTTTGACAGATTTCTTGAAGGAATCAAGATATGGAAGCACTTCAAACCAACCTGCAAGAAGAAAGAGACGTTTGGATGTAGCTCCTGGAAAAAGTATTGCAACGAGAGAGGAAGCGTCCCAACCTGAAAATCAGCAAAGTAATGATCAGAACGCTTTAGATTCCGATCATCAAGAAATAGAAACTCAATCATTGATTGAATCGGCTTCATCTCAAGCTGGAGCTGCAGGTGTACACAGTGAGGAAATCCCGGATAGACAACTGATTGAAAATGACCCTGACGAAGATATAGTAGAATATGAAGACAAGCAGACGGAGTGCACTTTAGGAAGATTCTTATTGGTGAAATTCTTTTCGAGACGTGGTAAAAAGACCTACAAATATGTTTGCCAAATTACTGAAACAGATCCTTTACTTGTTGAAGGTTTTAAATCAGCTGGAGATAAAAAGAAAGGACATGGATAAAGTGTGGCCCTGCACGGACAAAGACTTAAATATATTTAAAAAAAAACTTATAATACTTGAATTTCTATCATGACTTTCAATTCTCCGCACATGTGTGTGGGAAAATATCTATTTAAAAGGGTATTATTTTGTTTGTTTTATTTTGACTTCCATCCGTGAGTTTCAAATGTTGCAATTATTTGAAATAAGATGGTAATTAGTACATGTTCATCGTTCGAAACAACATGTATTTACCTGTATTTTAGATAATAGAGTAAGAAAAATATATATTTTTTTATGCGCGTTTAGTGATAACGGAAGTAAAAGTAAAAAAGACACATTTTATTTATCTCTAATTAAAAATCAATAAATCAAGTAGGTGGTAGTAGTTTTCTTCAAAGTAATGGAAACACTGTATTCTTCTGTTAAGGCAGTTACAGACGAAGCAATAGATGTTTTCAAAATAAATCTTAATTCGATATAGTGTTTGACCCAATATTCACATAATATCACGCCTGTAATCCTCGAAGGGTTCGACAGAGGTATACCTATAGTACCTACCCCCCCATTTCTAAAGTTATATTCAAGTCCCATGACATAGAGGGCGAGCCTATTGCCATCAACCGGGACAATATTCAGACTCCGCGCTGCTACTGAGAAACTCAATACAACATAACATAATTACATAGAAATTAACAGATAGTGTCTAACAGATATTTAGTGCAGGACACATTATTGTATTATTATAGTAAGGTGATTTAATTAAGGTGATTTTATTTTGACATATTTTTGTGACATTTACGATATTATAATTCCTGTTATATTAAACACATGCACAGCTAAACCTAATAATTATATATTTGACTGCACCTTATGTATACAACACAATATATCAGTTTTATTATTGTGACGCGCCTAAATGACTAGATGTATGAACGTGGACAAACCAAAACGAGTAAGTAGGTAAGGGTCATAATACTTAGTAGAGGGCGTTTTATAGTTTCTGCCTTCCCGCATGGCATAAGCAGGTAGTTTATGTATGTTTGTATACATATTGCAGCTAGGTACGTGTGATATGGGTTTTATGTCGATTGTCATGACATTTGCCTTTCATTAATAATTTGACAATTTAAGTCATTCCTGTGGTAGGTTCTTGTGGCTCGCATTTTGAATGATTTCTTGTGGTGTTTTACGATGACCTTTGGCTTTGTTTCTGGATATCTGTTGTTGTACCTTGGCTACTGCAAGTAGCCAAGGTACAACAACAGATATCTTTGGACAACTGATTTTGCCCTATTTCTAATGGAGAACCAGCGCTGCACTAACTATGGTATAGCAACGTTTCGCATAAGGAGACATTTGTGGGATTCGGATGAAATACAATCTGTTATAAGACAGTGGATTACTGAGTGAGTGGATTACTGACGATTGGTGAGTTTTAACATGCGTGAGTTTTCAGTAACGTCTTCAGCACGTCTTTTAAGGGTGTAGCTATTTGTTTATACTTATGTAAGTTGTTTATTTTAGGTCACTGCGTCTGATAATGTGTGCAATTCTTGCTAGTTACTGGCTAGGCAGACATTATCACAGTCTGGTACAAGTGGAAGACCAAACCCTAGTGTTTGCCATCGTAATGTGTGTGTAAACTGTGGAAGATCCCTGATGCGTGTTCGTTTTCACACACTGACTCGGAACTCTGAGAGCAATAGACACATTCATGATGTTATATCTGAAAGGATTTTTCCTCAACAAGTTAGTATGAAATATGTTTGCGCTTCAATATGTTTATACAATTATTATGTTATGAAATGATACATTATGAACTTTTACGTATATATAGGTGAGACCGACAACTCTATTTGCCACCCATGCCGCCAACGAGCTTACAGAGCGCAATCTCCAGTACCTAGGCGGCCCAACAGCGTCAACGACGACGGTCAGCAACAAGAAAATATAAATGTGCCACCAGTCTCCGAGGTTCTACCGTTCCCTGAAGTTCCACCAGTCCCTGAAGTTCCACATGTTGAAATATTTGTCACATTGCCAGATTCTCTAGAGCTAATAGTACAGAAAGACATTGCTTTGTTTTAGGATGCCAGAACATAGATATTATAAAAATGTCTTATGTCGGGCGTCTTGGGGGACCGTCTTATGTAATTTTGACGTTCATAAAGTGCTGATTCTCAGCCTAGTTTGAATAAATGACTTTTGATTTGATTTCCTCATACAGAGAAAGAATGAGCATTGATCACTACGCTTATTCATATATTACACTCTTACAAACGAACTAAAGAGTTTTCTTTAAAATAATAGTCATCATCATCATTCAGCCAAAGAAGTCCACTGCTGCTCATAGGTACCTAAGCCTCACATGCTGAACATATGACCTGGTAGAAGTCGCAGGAATTCGCGAGAAGCACGGGACCGGTCTATGTGATACCTATACATTATTGTACACACGTAGTTAAATATGATTAAAAGTAAATAATAATAATAATACCAGCCTATTATTATCTCATCTCGTACCGAAGAGACACGAGCATTGCACGTTTGCTCAAGACCGGGTTGGCGATATCTATTTTAACTAGAAGTCCAGGTTTCCTCACGATGTTTTTTCTTCACCGATGTCAGTAATGTCCAAGATAATCTCGGAAACTACATATGAATTTAAAAAAAAGTGGCACTGGTACTTGCCCGGAATTGAACCCACAACCTCGTGCATGAGAAGCGAGGCATTAACCACTGGACCATCACGACAATGTACATATTGTCTACTGTATTTAAACGTCAAAATATTATACCAGAATGTTCACCTAAAATGTCTTATATCTCGTTACCACCGACTTCTGGAGTAATAAAATATAAACAGGACTATTAAGTACAAATATTCCTTCATGATATATATTGTTTTATTAATGTCCGTGCTGGACCATACTTGTATGGGAGCGTTATCCTTCTCCTTTAAAAGAATTCCGAATGATATTTCTGAAATAGATCACGACGACATTGTATCTTTTTTACCAAAACCTGTAGAGGAGGGTGAATTTTGTATTTTTCCTTTTGAAATTAATATTCAAGAAATGTAGATTTAAGATGGTGACTGATTTTGATTTTTCTTAAATATGTTTATACAATTAATATTTCTGATCTCAAGGAAACTGTTTTGTTTTTCGTATATTTTTTTCTATTTTTATTTAACATTCAAGATGTTGACTGATTAATGTTCCTAATTATGTTTAAATTTACAATTAATATATCTGATCTCAGTGAAACGTGAAATAAAGTTGATTTTTCAAAAAGTATTTTTTATTGTCTTGATCAATGTCACCCCTAAACTTTAAAAAAATTAATATCTTTTTTTGCACTTGACAGATTTTTTTTGTTCTTTCGTAAAAGTATCGTTTAAAGGGGTTACTTTCATTTGCCGTGAAAAAACTAGGGGGTATCAAAGTAACCCCACGTACGGTTTAACATTGATCACTCACATTTATATTTTTTATCGACATAATAATTAATTTTAAAAAAATCTATTTCATTGTATCGATTGTATAGTAAAAACCGATATTCCAATTTTTTTTTTCGTCCTTGGTACGTTTATATTTTAGGAAATACGGCCATTTGAATTTTGAAATTGATCAATGACACCCCATTCCACTTGCTTTTATTAAATGTTAGAGAAGAACGAAATATAAGAGATAAAATAATTCATTTGTCATTGTAGGCATTCCATATAAACATTTTGCTCTCGCATTGCCCTCTACAACTCCGTCTTCTGGTATCAATACATTTAATTTCCTCTTTTTAACTGAAAAATGGGAATAAGTTATACATCTTTCTAAACAAATGTGTATGAACAGGGTTTGTAAGAATCATATAATTATTATAACCGAGAAAAGATTACATTACTCGTTAATTATTATTGATTCATCAAACAATCTTAACCCAACTGGATCCTTCTGTCGGCTTCTTTCTCTTAAGTTAGTATTGAACTCAAACTCAAAGCATTTATTTCAATTAAACCTTGTACAGGCACTTTTGAATTGTCAAAATTAAATATTCTGTCAGTTAGTCAGAAAGTTGAAGCTAGTTGCCCATTCCAAAACGTAGATCTCTATGGAGAAGAACGGGCAAGAAACTCCATGGACACTCTTTTAAATCAAGTTATTCCAAAATCCTGGGTACATTATTCTTGTTGCTTCTATATGTGAGAACATTGTAAAAAAAAGATAAATGAAGAAACAATTCAAAATATAAGATTAAAAATAAGCCTTGGCAGTTAAGAGATGACCAGTCTCAACCGACGGCACCCGTTCACGAACATGACGCGTGGATCAGCACCATCCAGCTCAACCATTTTGTAGGGAACCGAATAATCCAACACACGCGCCACCATCGGTGAGACATTTAAGTGAGCATGACACGTTCTCAACTGCCATGCTCTTTCAAGTCAACAACAGAAAAAATCATAATAAACGGAAACATGGTTCTTACATTTACAAAATTAAAAAAAAAAATGCTTCTAAATTATACAAAACTATAGTTTGCAATTTATTTAAGATGTTAATATAATTTACTACCAAACAGGAAGAGGTACCAAACAGAAACTGGATTGAATAAAATAAAAAAGTTATGTTCGTAATGTCAGAAATATTGAAAAAGAAAAAGGGAAGCACCTCTTCCAAATATTGAAATTTTAACTAGTGAGCCCAAGTGCCTGTGGAGCAGGACCAGCATTAAGCCAAGCATTTTTATCTACGATATAATCATCCAACTTGTAATATGCTTGTCTACTTAGTGTGCGTTTAATGCATGTTTTAAATGTCTTCTCATTTAATTGAAGAATATCGAATGGTATTTTATTATAACATTTTACACAGTAACCCATAAAAGAAGTTTTTACTTTAGACAATCTGAAACGCGGTTGATCTAATTTGTCCCTATTTCTAGTGTTAAAATTATGTCTGTCACATATCTTACTAAAAAGATGTCGATTTTTTCGAACGTACATAATGTTTTCATATATATATTGACAAGGAACCGTCATGATGTTAATTTCTTTAAACAGTTCTCGTAGAGAATCGCGTCTGCTGAGCTTGTAGATGGCTCTGACAGCCCTCTTTTGCAGAATGAAGATAGAATCAATATCTGCAGCCCGTCCCCACAACAAAATACCGTAAGACATGATGCTATGAAAGTAACTAAAATAGACCAGTCTCGCGGTATCCACGTCTGTTAATTGGCGAATTTTCCAAACAGCGTAAGCGGCCGAACTTAGCCGCCCTGCAAGCCCCTGAATCAAACTTATTGTTACAACCACGCCCTGAATCAAACTTATTGTTACAACCACGGCCAGTGCTATCTACTGACTAGTATTATAGTAAATATTATTAAAGAATAACAAGACTTGGCATCATTGCTACACCAACACTTGCCTAGCACTTAAATTTTGAATGGATGGATGATAATCTGAAAAAGTTGATTAATTAGAAATCATAATAATACCTTCATTTGTACATGGAAGGAAATCATCCGTGGGTATTTGCACTCTTGCACTGTCACCAACCTCTTGTTCTACATCAGTGCCCACCTCCAACTCTACAAGCACAGTACCATCAAAGTATCCATCACCACCAAAGGGAACATCAAAGCCCGTGCAGGTAGACCCCATTAAACTTGCCACTTTGTCGAGGATTTCATCGGCTGGAATGAAATCTGCTGTCCCACCACCAGTCTGCAACAAAATACAATCATGATAGATGGCCTATTTATTACAGTAGGTACGAATTATCAAAGATAATTAGACCAAGGCATACGATAACTATGTATTCTTTTGTCTTGTGTAGCAACATAACTATATAAATATTCTTTGCTACTGACACTTGCTACAAAATTGACCTAGTACGTATTACGTATAGAATATTATTTTAAGGTTAGTACGTATTACGTAAAGAATATTATTTTAAGGTACCTTTACCTACCTTTAACCTATTCATGCGAATTTGTTGCGTTCTTTTACTGGCTGCCTTTTTCAAATTGTCCCATTTTAGCTTCAGTTGTTCCTTGTTTTTTGGGAAACCTCCACATTTTGCGTTGAAGGCAGCCGCCAAAGTGACCCACGCTTCGTCTTTTAACTTGTTGGAGCTGGCGCTTGTTTCTTTTGTTGTTAAAACAGGGCAATTTTGTATTATCTCCACAAAATAAAGTACTTCATCTCTCGTCATTGCCCTTTTGCTTTTCTGTAAATATGTTAAACAAATCACACAATCATTACAATAAATTTCACCAATAGGTCATATACAATCGTAACAAGGAACAGACTACTTACCGGTGTAGTATCCATATTTTATGATATTTCTTCTGAATAATTGAAGAGATTTTTGAATTTTATGTCATGTAATATTACAGTATTTTATTGTTTATTTAGTGAAAATTATATAATAGAACCAAAATCAAAGTAATCAAACCTAACGCTTTGCTGGAATTCTGGGTTTGCTTCCCATAGACTCAAGTCTATGCTGTCTCGTCACAGCTATAGCGTTTTGTTCACACTTTAGCAACAATAGCAATTGTGTTTAAAATGTAAGTCTTAAAGGACTTCATTTTTTTCTTAGCTTAAGAACCGCAATAAAAGAAAAGCTAACATTAATAGTATGTTACACGCAGCTGCATAAGGGGAATTGCCCACTCAGCACTCAATAGTTTTATTATAGAAACATACGCTGCAAATTAAACGAACGACGGAAACGGCGAGCTGAGATAGCACTTTGTGACGCACGGACCTAGTTTACCCAATTATTGTAACTCTGTAAAATTCCATTCCATATTCATACTTCGAATAGGCACTTAGGCTAATTTAAGATTAATTAATGTATTTCTTTTATTTTAAATAAATTAAGTAAAATCATTTTTGGTTTTTTTAAATCCTCCGATTGCAGCTAACGTAATTGGCGCAGTCGGTAGGATATTCGCGGGCCGGTTCGCGAGCTTTAGGGATCTCTAACATCGATATCCGCGTACGCGAATCGCCTGGGTGGCTATCGAGCCCCGGCGCCGAATATCCGAATCTACGGTCCAGCTGCAGTTCCGGAAGGAGAATCCAGACTTCGATTCACGAGAAAACCAGAGATGAAAAATTTGTGAGTACACTTGAATTGTTCCTGTGTTGCTTCATTTTTAGCCCTTATAACACCCCCATCTTCCAAGATTTTTCACCCGAGAAATTCCAATTCCCAGGAGCCCGCATCTCGTACGGCTCGCTGGAGTACTATAGATAATAGATTTAAATAGTGGTAGTGAAGTTAGTAGTATAAATAGCGTAAATATGGCCCACGACCCAGATACAATTTTCAAGACCCTTCGTATGGTCCCGGAGTTCGATGGGAACCCAAATGTTTTGACTAGGTTTGTTAGAATATGCGATCAAATAGTAACTCAGTATGTAAGTGATGCCCCAGGTAGCGAGTTAAATAACTTATGCCTATTAAATGGCATCTTGAATAAGATAAAAGGCTCTGCCGCTTGTACCATTAATTCTAACGGCATACCTGATAGTTGGCTAGGGATGAGGACATCCTTAATCAACAACTTTTCGGATCAGCGGGATGAAACAGCTTTGTTTAGAGACCTTTCTTTAGCTACGGAAGGAAATAAGACACCTCAAGAATTCTATGAGGAATGCCAAACTTTGTTCAGTACGATGATGACGTATGTAACACTACACGAGCCAATTCTTACTACAGTAGAAGCGAAACGTACACTGTATAAAAAAGTTACTATGCAGGCTTTTGTAAAAGGATTAAAAGAACCATTGGGGTCCCGAATAAGATGCATGCGCCCCGATACTATTGAAAAGGCCCTTGAATATGTTCAAGAAGAACTTAATGTTATCTATTTACAGGAACGTAGTGAGTTTTCAAAATCCACTACCCAAAAGAATTCTAACCCTCTAACACCCCACGCAAATACCAACCCCGTTCCTCCACGTAGTAATAATTTCGCAGTACCAATTCCTAATTGGCCCAATCCCATAGGAATTAGACCCAACCAACTACCACCACCACAACCATTTAAGTTCAACCATAACTTTATTAATCAGCAGCCCCAATATCGCATGCCTAATCGTACTCAGCAAATATTCCGTGCGGTACCTCAGAATTATAATGCTCAAAGTAACATGTTCCGTTTGCCACCTAGAAACATTCCGACGCAAAATCAAAATCAAGGCCTTAAACCTATGAGCGGTGTACAGCATTTTACACCCAGACCCATGTTATCTGGCCATAATTGGCAGAATTCAGGTAATCCGCCACCAACTAATTATTTTAAAAATCGTGAAATGAACATGAATGAGTGCGCGTCATACGACGACTCATATTACCCGACGGAGTACTATTACGATTATAGCCCGTTCGCTACATTAGAGTGCAACCATGATCCGACTTTAAGCGAAGTAGGTGTCCAAGAAAAAGTTACTGGTTCAATTGAACCCCAGGCGGGTTCAAGTCAGGATTTTCAGGAGGCCCAGAAATCAAAAAAGCTAAAATAGAATTAAATCTCCAAACGCAGCGTCAGTTGCCGTACATACTAATATCGGAGCCACCTTTAAAATTACTAATTGACACCGGCGCGAATCAGTCTTTTATAAGTCCAGAAGCTGTAGAGAAATATTTTCCGAATCTTCCCTTAAATTACGACCCGTTTGAAGTTACCAATGTACACGCGGTTAGTAGAAATAATTATTCTATAAGTTTAGGTACCTTGCTTTGCGGAATTTAATGATCCAGAGTTTATTAAGTTATTTGTATATCGTTTTCATGAATATTTCGACGGTTTAATTGGTTTAGATTTGCTAACTAAATGGGAGTCCAAGATAGACTTAAAAGATCAGAGGTTAATAACGCGCACATCATCGAATCCTATCCGTATGTATAATTCCTGCAATGTTAACTTATATGAAGACATAATACCTGCTCAATCTTCGAAATTTGTTAGAATACCGATTGACGTTCCTAATGGTGCAGCATTAGTTAGCGAACAGACTATATGCAATTGCGTCATACGCGAGTGTCTTACCGTTATGGACAATAATCGCGGCTACTTAGAAATAGAAAATACGAGCCCGAATGATATTATAATATCACTAGACCGACCAGTCCACGCAAGTTTATTTAATATCGAGTGCACCCGTACCGAACATTGCACCGCGCGGGTTCAAGAAGTGACAACGCGATTACGAACAGATCATTTAAACGAGGAGGAGAAAATCAACCTTATAGCTCTTTGCTCAAAATATACTGACGTGTTTTACATCGAAGGCGAGGCGTTAACCTTTACCAATCGAATAAAACATCGTATTAAGACTACAGACGAGGTCCCGGTTTACACAAAAAGCTATAGATACCCATTTATTCATCGTCAGGAGGTTAGGGAACAGATTTCAAAAATGTTAGATCAGGGAATAATAAAACCATCAGATTCAGCATGGAGCTCACCCATTTGGGTGGTCCCCAAGAAAATGGACGCCTCGGGCAAACAAAAATGGCGTTTAGTAGTTGACTTTAGGAAACTCAATGAAAAAACTATCAACGACAAATACCCTATCCCGAAAGTAGGATATTATTGGGCATTCTACCCCACCTTCCGTTCCATCGGCTCACTCCGTTCGCCTCGTCACTCTCGGTGGAGTAGAATGCCCAATAATATAAATGAAAAATATTGGTTCGGCGCCTATTCCACCCGATGGAACCCAAGGTGGAGTAGAATGCTCAATGATATAAATGAAAAATATTGGTTCGGCGCCTATTCCACCCGATGGAACCCAAGGTGGAGTAGAATGCTCAATGGTATAAATGAAAAATATTGGTTCGGCGCCTATTCCACCCGATGGAACCCAAGGTGGAGTAGAATGCTCAATGGTATAAATGAAAAATATTGGTTCGGCGCCTATTCCACCCGTTGGAACCGAAGGTGGAGTATGAATTCCTACATAGTGCAGTAAAATACTGGTTCGGCGCCTATTCCACACCAAAATGTGCGCACCGTGACTTACAGCTTTTTCAAGTGCGTACGATGACTATAAACCTAGCCCCCTAGTTATCCTAACGCCCTAGCCTACCATACAAACCACACCAAACGTAGGTTACGTTGGTTTTACGTGAGGGAAGTCTGTTACAAGGAAACCTACGGTAACAGACGGAACTTGGGTAGGAATAGGGATTTGTGTACGTCGTGCAATGTTCACAGGAAATGGTTTTCTCACCGCCGATCCCACAGACTCATAGGATCGATGACGGCTAAAGGTGTCATGGCCACAGTGAGAGGAACACTTTACTTCTAAAACTCAATAATAACTTACCGTGTAACTGTTATTTTAATTAAGTCATGCAGTCGACACTAGTTGAATTAGTAACAAATAAGGGCGGTCACTGCGTTAGCCTAAAATTCAGGACAGATTGTCTCATGTCTCTTCACAGAGCAAGAAATAACATGCACTTATAGGCACACGTATATCCTATTTCTATGACCCCAGATTGGGCACCAAGGACATCTGAACTTTAGGATATCGTAAACATTAAACTAACATTTGGGACAGATTGTCTCATGTCTCTTCACAGAGCAAGAAATAGCATGCACCTAATGGCACACACACATTCTATTTCTATGGTCCCAGATTGGACACCAAGGACATCCAAATGTTAATTTAATTAACTCATACAGCGGACACTAGCTTACATATTAACAAATAAGGGCGGTCACTGCTTGAACCGTTAGCCTAAAATTCAGGACAGATTGTCTCATGTCTCTCCACAAAATCAAGAAACAGCATATACCTATAATAAGTACACACCATTCTATTTTCTGTGACCAGATTGGCTCGAGGACATCCAAATTTAAATTTAATTATGTGATTCAAACAAACGGCACTACGATAAACTTTAACAAATACTTAAGGGCGTTCGCTGTCTAAATTGGTAACCTAAAATTCAGGACAGATTTTCTCATGTCTCTTCACAAAAGCAAGAAATGGCAGAAACCCATTACAGAGGCATACCATTCTATTTTCTGTGACCAGGTTGGCACAAGGACATCTGAACTTTAGGATACTGCATTTATTAAACTAAAATTTGGGACAGATTGTCTCATGTCTCTCCACAAAATCATTCTATTTTCTGTAACCAGATTGGCTCGAGGACATCCAAATTTTAATTTAATTATGTGATTCAAACAAACGACACTACCTTACACGTTAACGACGACAAGTGAATATTGAATGATCTGTGGATATAGTACCTAATCATGCGCTCTAAGGTTCTTTCACACACACGGTTTCCGTCGTAACGACTTCACGACGGTTTGTTACTGTAAGCATTAAGTACGCAGTATAATTTGAAAGCTTCTAAACTTTCTTGTTTACGTGTTTTATTTGATAAAAAAATCTACGCACGTCTTTTGAATGCAATCTGCCAATAATTTTCAATGGACAAAACTCAATATTAACAAAGTATACTCTTTCGTAATCAATCGAATGGATATAGTGTAAATGAGCCTTTATAATATGTCCAAATTGCAGAATTGCATAATGCATTATCGCATGAAGTGTACCTATGGGTAATTTCCATGAACAAAAATCACAGTAAGATGATCGCTGTAGTATGTTGCAGTGTATAGTTTAAATTCGGTTCTTTATTGAATTTTCCATGTTTTCTTATATTTTGTTCAAAAGTACGATGTTTCTTAAACATTTTTAATAATTGCAAATAATGATTCGTATTTACGCTAATACTTTAACATAACTTTCTTTAAAATAATATTATATTTCATAATAAGCTGTTTCTCATGATTTTGATAAATTTTTGTTGTTTAGATAAGATGATTCTTAAAATCAATATGCTTAAGTCATCATTTTTAAAGCAAATAGTTTTGCTTGACATGTTTATAAACAAAAATTAGTAGTTGTATGAATTATACCAATTTTGAGTTTAATAGCAGAATAATTGTAAATTATTTTTTTAGCACAAATAAGTTCCCATAGTATTAAGTTCACATAGATTTGCATAAATTATATATAGGATGTTTTTCACGAATAACGTTGTCTTTAAAACTGTTTTAATATTATAGTATTTGTGTTGGCATGCGAATTTTATAATTATCATCACATAGCCACGCACCGGTATTCTTCAGTGGTTATCCTGCTGAGCCTCAGAGGTGTAAATGTAATGTTGTGCACCCACATTATTATTAGAACAAAAATATGTCCAAAATTATTTAGGTATATCAGTCACAGTCAGGCTCAGTCGAGTTTCAATTTACCTTTACATTTAATTTCTCACAGTAAACATGCAATTTGACGGAATAGATTTCATTTTAATTTAACGTAACTGCCATTATATTTCATTCAACTTAATAGCATGTATATAAAGTCCAATTTTGTATCAAAGTGATTTTTGTTGAATTGCTATTTTTTATGTATATAAACGAATTAATTTCAATCAATAAATTACATTCGCTTCAGTATCTTCAAAGTGACAACACAGTTCTAAATCGACTTTCTATCATGTAAGTAAGTACTTCTTACTAGTTATAATGCCCAGCTACGGACCTGGTTTTTGCCTGCCGACTGATGTTTTATTGAACTCTAATGTAATTGTTACTCAGCTACGGACCTGGTTTTTGCCTGCCGGCTGATGTTTTATTGAACTCTAATGTATGTAATTGTTACTCAGCTACGGACCTGGTTTTTGCCTGCCGGCTGATATGTTTATTGAATTCTAATGTGATTGTTACTTAGCTACGGACCTGGTTATTGCCTGCCGGCTGATGTAACTGTTATCATCCTATCATTATTTTATCTTAAAAAAACTTAGGTTATTTGTTCTGTTAATAAAATTTTATGTTGTTTATTAGGTCTGACTCCGACGTTTCCCGAGTTTCCGACTACATCAAGAGCCCGGTGACAGCTACAGCTAAGACAGTACCGAGCAAGACGAAAAAAACAGCAAAGCGTAAAGCACCTAGCACCGTCGTGGAAGAGTCAAGGTAGTTATGAGTAGGTACTTCTTTCTGAATTATCGCTATTATTAGTTATTATTACCTCGTCCTCCTCTTTATGAATACTCCTTTCTGAATTATTATTATAATGTAGATGTGAACAGAGAAATGAGATTCGCAAAAAAATCCAAGTACATCTTATAATTACTACATAAGCAGGTACAATAAAGGGTTTCTTTGTAATTTTTTTTTAATTAATTACAGTAACAAGAAATCGAGGGACCTCTTCGGTTTGGAAGACTCGAGTGGCCTTCCTTCGACATCGCAGTCGGAGTTATTAAGTTCATCGTTGCTGACCCGCGTCGCCAATGGGAAGGTACGACGGTCAGCGGATATTAGTGGTGCCTACTTTATTGAATTAAAAGTCTACAATAAAGTAGACATCACATCCACTGCTCCACAGGAGCGTTGGAAGAAGGCAGAAGTTGCCTTAAAATTGCAACTAGACCGAGGTACCTCGCAGTGGGACGCCCTGCAGAAATTCGTGCACAAGGCTCACGACTTATTTAAGGGAACTATATTTTCTATCACCAAAATTTATTTTTGTCATTAAGTTGTATCACCTAATAAATAGATCTATCGCCACGAAATATTTTCGTTCTCAGATAAACAAAAATTGTTCCCAGGTATGAATTATCAAATTAATGTTAATATATGTGTAAAATAAGAGATCGATAACCAATAAAAATATATTGCATTACATGAATATAAACTTCGTTCTTATAATAACAGTTTTGTTACTTAAATAATAGCTCTGTGCTCAGAATGGTAGATCTGTCACCAAATAAATCGATTATCGATCCCTGACTGCGACTCCTTTTTATTTGATATTTTGTCACCAATACAGTAGTAACATTTTATTTCGTTCAGATATTAAATTAATAGTATTCGTTACCAATTTAATACATCAATTTATAATTTTAATGAAAAAATGATCAAAGGGGCGGAGACAAATTGGCGCGCTTTAAAAATTGACCAATCCGGCCTCAACGATGGGTTGTAGGTAACTAGGTTCGATCACACGATGCGCGACGCGGGCGGCGTGCGAGAGAGATGCAACTTTACTTCATTCGCGATTTCACGTTCATTGTTGTAGGTGCATTTTATTATCGTTGTGGATAATTTGTTGTTTTAGTTAATTTCTTAAATGTTTATTTTTGATTATGGCATCAAGTAGTGGTGAAGGTAATGCAAGTCATTCAAAAAGTTTATCGTCGTTTGTCGAGCAATCATTCGTGGAGAAAGTGCCGATATTGGAGTCTGATGAGGAAAATGAGGAAGGTACTGACACTGATGAAGGCACCATACCAAAGAAGAAACGGTCGCAAAGCAAGGATTGGATTTTCGTTAAAAAATTTGAAGACAAACACAGTGCTGAGGAGTATATAAAGGCTGAAAATTTGGTCTTTTCTGCGAACGCATGATGTAGAGGAAGGGAGAAAAAAGTACTTTAGATGTAATAAAGTGGTGCGGAAGGGACCACAGTGTTCAGCTCAGTTGTATTTACTCATGTACTCATTCTCGGATGAAGTATTGTTGTTTCGGACAGATTCTGATCATGACCACGATTCAAAAACGCTCGCTTGTTATGGGCTTAGTGACAGAGTAAAGGAAGAAATAAACAAATTATACGACTTACATCTCAAACCAAAAGCCATACTTGCAAATTTGACTAAAATTGATGGTATTAAAGTGCCAAAATTGTCCCAAGTAAGGACGTATTTAATTGACAGACGCCGTTGTAAATACGGACAGCCCACGATCAGCCTAGTCGAATTGGAAGCTTGGCTAAGGTCTCATTCACCAATTCCTGATAACGAACATGAAGTTTATGTTATTGGGTATGAAGTGATTGAAGAAACTAGTTCACCACGCTTTAGATTTGTACTATCCACAAAATATGTGCTGCAAAAAGCACGTGACGTAAAAGTTATTCATGCTGATGCTACATACAAGTTGGTGTGGCAAGGATTCCCCGTTCTTGTCGTTGGAAGTACAGACAAAAAATAAACGATTTCATCCATTCCGGCTTGGGGTTGCCACTAATGAGGCAAAAGAAGACTTTAAGTTGTTGTTCGATGCCATCAAGACTAATATCTTTAACTTGTACTCACAAACCTTCAAACCAGAAGTTCTAGTATGTGACGCAGCGAAAGCAATACAAAATGCATTTATAGAGGTATTTGGTGAAGATGTCACAATTCGAATGTGTTGGGCACATGCTAAAAAAAAATTCAGGCTCATGTAGAGAAAGATACGCGAAAAAATGTTCACAAAGATTTGTTGACAGATGTGGATTCTCTCCAAGCAGTGACTGATTCAGAAACGTTCCAGTTAGCTTCACAAGCATTCTTGAAGAAATGGGAGGATGAGACAACTTTCATCCAGTATTTTAAGGAGCAATGGCTCATACAAAACCGTAACTGGTATTTGGGGGCTCACATGGGTTCACCAGCGACTAATAATGCACTAGAATCACATAACCGAGTAATCAAAGATGAATACACGCTCCGTGAACGTTTGCCACTGTCTCGTTTTTTGACAGTTGCTTCAGAGTTTGTAAATGGATGGTCGTTAGCTGTCGATGAAGTATTTGCGACATTACCAACTATGACTCTGAAAGACTGGACAGAAGCCTACCAATGGGCTAAGTTGCCTAAAGAAGTAATACTGACGTATAGTGACGATGCTTTTAAACACTACGAAGTACCGGCTGGTAAGGCAAACAAAATACAAAACTTTGAAAATACATGGACTGATTTTGATGAATACAAAGTCCAATGGTTCAGCAAATGGAGAGTGGATCTACCGCACAATATTGATTGGATGCATGGGAAATGCAACTGCCCTGCGTTTTACAAGAAATATATGTGCAAACATATTATCGGATTAGCCATACGCTTAAAGCTGGCCAACCCCCCACCAGAAGCAAAAAATGTGCTTATCGGCCAGAAAAGAAAAAGGGGGCGCCCTTCGAAATCCAAACCAGCGCTGATTATTCAGTGATTATTGTTTTTTAATAATAAATATTGATTATTTTAACTTTAATTAAGTGTTTTATCTATTATTCTGCTAGCCATAAGCCAGCTATTTTAAACCAGCGCTGATTGTTCAGTGGTAATTATTTTAAACAATAAATATTGATTATTTTGACTTTAATTGTTTTATTTACTACTCTGCTAAAAATTTTATTTAAATATAATTTATACTACCAGTGGAAATTTAAAACCTTGGGAGTCTAGTTAAGTAGCAGAATCTTTTGGTTGAAACGATGATGACAACCCTAATTTTTTATTTGAACTTAATGCAATTTTCTAGTAACATAATATGATTTATTGGTGATCTCTTTAAATTAGTTTATAATACATACAAAAACATTTATTTGGTACTAGACCTTATATCTCAGGATTTTAGGTGATTTATTGTGGAACTGATTTTGCATTGTTTGGTGACTACATTTTGGTGACAGATCTACTATTTTGAGGACAAACCCTATTATTTAAGAAACACAAAACTAATTAAATTGGTGATAGCTTGAATGATACCCGTTATTTAATAACGGGAACTAATTTTTTGAGCTGTTATTTAAATATTCGAGATGTTATTATGATCAGTTGAAAAACATATTGAGCAGTTATTTAATTTAATGGCGGTTGATTAATTATTGCGACAGTAAAACATGGACAGTAATAAAAAATCAATTAGACTGTTATTTTATCATACAATGTCAATTCTAAAAATAATTGAGCAGTCCAATAACTAAATGAGCGGTAAAAATGATGGAATGGGCGGTTCGCTAAATAGTTCGGCAGATCATAGCGGATGCAAGAGCGAGCGAAGCGAGCTCGGGACTTGGGGCACCCCGACTCGGACAGGTTAGGTTCGAAGGGGATGACGGGGGCTCGAGTGAGCGAGCAAAGCGAGCGAACGAGCCCCCGTCATCCCCTTCGTGTTAGGTTCCTTTAAACCCTGTAGACAGAAATAGGGGCCCCGCGAAGCGGGGCTCCGTCGACTACAGACCCAAAACTACTTTACCACCTCATTGTTTATAGAATTGCTTAGAATGAGATTTATTACCGACAAATTCCGATTTATTACTGCCCACACGTAACTGCCCATTCATTCATTTTTACCGCCCATTTAATTATTTTCCCACTCAATTATATATTCACTGATCCATTTCATTATTTTTTATTACTCATTTTTGTTTACTTTACTGCTTAGTTTTAACTGCTGAACAAGTTATTAAACGTGCCATTTATAATTTTTAACTTACCAAAACCGCTATTTACAACTGCCTCTTTAAATCAGTGCCTTTAATAACTCAGAGCCTGTGTATTACAGCGACAAGATACATTTTAAGTAATTTTAGAAGTCTGTGTATTAGAATAGAATACTCTTTATTATGTACACCATATTAATTACAGACATAAGGTATAGAAACTGTACAAAGGGTGACACAATGGGCATTACAATGGGTATTACAGCAACGTAATACATTTTATGTGATTCTCGAAGTCTGTAGAAGTAATTAATTAAACTAGAATGCCTTTCTGCACTGTTTGTAAGACATCTGTTGAGCGCAGTCACTGGACAGGTCATTTACGCAGTACTGATCATAAAAATAAAAATATTTCATACGTTTGTGAAGGTGTTGAATTAATTAATTCAGCATTTCTAAATCGTATAGCTTCTTATAGAATTATTGACACAAATGAAAGTTATTCGTTAGATTCGTTTTTTTAATAACAATCAAGTAAAAATCGAGACGTTAATAAAGAAATCCCTTAAGGACCATATCAGTCTAAAAATTAATTTTGAGTATTATGCTTTGTTTTTGATGGTTAAAAATGATAGTTCTGCGATGAAATCATTTGGTACAAAGAATTATGTGGTACATCAGAATTATGAATATGATTCATTAATAAACCAGGTTAGAAATACATTGAAAAAAAAAATAGAAGAATTTCAAGATCGTGACAGTGGGTGGACATTTTTAAACAGTTCGCATTTGGAAGTTAATATTAACAGATATCAACCTTTGCGCGGCTCAAGCTTTATCGAGTTGCCAGCAGCGATTAAATCAAAAAAAGCATGTATTAATATTCACAATAAAGATGATTATTGCTTTTTGTGGTCAGTTGTCGCTGCTTTATATCCAGCTAAAACTCACGCTGAAAGAGTATCGTCTTATCCTAATTTTCAAAACGTGTTAAACATAAAAGATATTCAATTTCCATTGAGTTTCACAGATATTGCTCGATTCGAATTAAATAACCCTGAAATTTGTATATATATATATATATATGGCTTAAAAAATAATACCGTGATTGGACCGTTTTATAAACCAAAATTTTTAAAGGAAAAAGTGATTCATTTACTTTACTTAGAAAAAGACGAATTATCACATTACTGTCTCATTACGGATTTACCGCGTCTTGTAAAGAATCAAATAACAAGACATCACAGTAAATTATACTTCTGCGATGTTTGTTTAATGTTCTTTGATTCATGTGATGATCTTAGTTCACACAGTTGTGGAGGAGTTGCTACTGAACTGCCTCCAAAAGGTTCTTTCATTCAGTTTGAAAATTATGGTAGAAAACAATTTGTACCATTTGTTATATACGCTGATTTTGAAACAATGCTAGAACAGTACGACTCCTGCTCGCCTGACGCAACTCAGGCCAGCACTGTTACGAGCCAGCGACATGTACCCGTCGCTTTCGCTTATCATATTACGTGCTCTCTAGATGAAACCTATAATCGTTATGTCTCGTATCGAGGTGCGGATTGTGTTTCTAAATTTGTTAAGTCTATTTATAAAGATGCTAAAAAAGTTTATAGAATTTTAAATAATAATATTCCTATGATTTACACGAATGAAAACGCTCTTGACTTTGAAAACGCTGATACATGTCATATTTGTGAGCATACTTGTTTGGTGATAGGGTTCGCGATCATTGTCATTTGACTGGTAAATATCGTGGCGCAGCTCATAGTTACTGTAACCTACAATATAAAATGCCAAAATTCCTGCCAGTATTTTTTCATAACTTATCGGGTTATGATTGTCATCTTTTTATAAAAGAATTAGGTAAAGCTCCGGGATATATTAAAGTCATACCTAAAACAAAAGAAAATTATATTTCTTTCACCAAGTATATTCCGATTTCCGATAATGAAAGCATACACGTGCGATTTGTGGATTCTTTTAAGTTTTTAGGAACTAGCTTAGAAAAGTTAGCAAGCACAATGAAAAAACAAGACTTCAAACTATTAAAATTTTATTTTCCTGAAAAGACACAATTTGATCTACTTACCCGTAAAGGGGTGTACCCATACGAGTACATGTCTCAATGGAAACATTACGAAGATACATGTTTACCATCTAAAAATCATTTTCACAACTCATTGACTAATGAATCAATTAGCGATGAAGACTATGGACATGCTCAGACCATTTGGTCAGTATTTAATATTCAAAATATGGGTATGTATACAGATTTATATCTTAAAACCGACGTTCTTTTGCTCACAGACGTGTTTGAAAGTTTTAGAAAAACTAGTAAACAATATTATAATCTCGATCCCGCGTTTTATCTTACAGCACCAAGTCTATCATTCGATGCAATGCTTTTAAAAACTAGAATTAAATTAGAATTGATAAGTGACGTTCAAATTTTTAGGATGATACAAAAAGGTATTCGAGGAGGTATTTGTATGTGTTCCAAAAGACATGTCAAAGACAATAATAAATACTTGGATTCCTACGACCCGTCCGTTCCGAATTCATTTATTATTTATTTAGATTGTAACAATTTATACGGTTATAGCATGTGTCAATATTTGCCTTATTCTGATTTTAGATTCATGAGTAGGCAGGAAATAGATGAATCAAAGTCAAAGTCAAAACATTTATTTCAAGTAGGCACTTAAAAGGCACTTTTGAACGTCAAAAATTACGAAAAAATATAATTGATTCTAGTCGCCCATTCCAAAAGGTAGTTTTCGTATGGAGAAGAATGGGCAAGAAACTCCACCGTTACTCTTTTAAAATGTTTTTCAATATTTTGTATACATTAATTATATAATAATATGTGAAGACGATGCACCTAAAATAAAATAAAATTACTATACCAAAATAGGTAAAAGAATTAAAAATGAAAACATGCCATAAATTAATTATCTAATAGATACATGGTGCTCACATATTTACAAACATGGTAAAAATAAACGATTTTCATTAAAATAAAAAATTACAAGTAATAAGTCAGGGTGTGAGTTTAAGTAATTACAGAATATAAATCAACGTCAAAAAAAAGAAGAAAGAATCAATTTTACAATTAAATTAGCAACCAGTTTGATTTTGTCTAGACTCTAGATTGTCCTATGGAGCAGGACCAGCATGTTTCCAAGCGTTCTTATCTTGGATATAATCTTCTAATTTATAGTATGCTTGTTTACAAAGTGTACGTTTAATGTGAGTTTTAAATTTTCTTTCATTTAATTGCAATATATCACAAGGTATTTTATTGTAACATTTAACACAGTACCCCATAAAAGATGTATTTACTTTGGCTAATCTAAAAAATGGTTGATGTATTTTATCTTTATTTCTAGTATTAAAATTATGTCTATCGCTTATTTTATTAAAAAGATGTAGATTTTTTCTTACATACATAATATTTTCATAAATAAATTGGCAAGGTACCGTCATAATATTAATCTTTTTAAAAAGTTTCCTGAGAGATTCGCGGCGACGTAGATTATAAATGGCTCTGACAGCTCTCTTTTACAAAATAAAGATGGATTCAATGTCAGCAGCTCGACCCCATAGTAAAATGCCGTACGACATTAAGCTGTGAAAGTAGCTAAAATAGACTAAACGCGCGGTTTCTACATCAGTTAATTGCCTATTCTTTCTAACAGCATAAGCGGCCGAGCTAAGCCGCCCCGCAAGAGATGTTATGTGAGGTCCCCATTGTAATTTCTCGTCTAGCGTGATTCCCAGAAAAACCGTTCGAGCAACAAATTCCAGTTTTTCTCCATTAAGTATGATGTCACATTCGCTACTTCTAACATTAGGTAATTTAAATCTAATGCATTTGGTTTTCTTTTCATTCAGTACCAAATTATTTACCGTGAACCAATCTTGGACCTGAAGAATAGAGTTATTCACATCGTCAAGATTTTGTGCCCGTCTGTCTATCTTAAAGATCAATGATGTATCATCTGCAAATAACACCATCTTCGGTTGATTTTGAAGTAATTGGGGTAAATCATTAATGTAAACTAAAAAGAGGAATGGACCCAATATCGAACCTTGAGGAACACCCATTGTCATTTCAGACCCTAATGAGTTTACGCCGTTTACTTGAACTTTAACCTTTCTATCTTTCAGGTATGATCTTAGCAAATCAAGTGCTGTTTTTCTAATTCCATAGTGCTCCAGTTTCATCAGAAGTGTTTCATGGTTTACGCAATCGAACGCCTTAGAGAGGTCGCAAAAGATTCCAATGGCGTCTTTTGCTTCTTCCCAGGCATTAAAAATGTTCTTTATTAGGGTAACACCGGCGTCAGTAGTGCAACGCCCTTTGGTGAAACCGTACTGGTGTTCATGAAAGATGGAATTTTTATTAAAGTGACGTAACATTTGATTAAGCATCAACTTTTCAAACACCTTACTGAGAACTGGCAGAATTGAGACAGGTCTATAATTGTTAGGTTCTTTACTATCACCGGATTTGAACAATGGTACAACTTTACTATGTTTCATAAGATCCGGAAAGACTCCTTGATCAACACTGGTGTTAAATATGAAAGCTAAATAGGGCGCAATGGTTTCGATGAAAGATCTACATACTTTTACAGACAGATTTACAATTGAGCTTAATAGATATTAGCGATACCGCGGAAAACGGTTATATTCTAGAAGTTGATTTATTATATCCTAAAACATTGCACATTGAACATAATGACTTTCCATTTTGTCCAGAAAAATTTGTTCCACCGGGTGGCAAGAATAAAAAATTAATACCGAATTTGTATGACAAATACCACTACGTTATTCATTACGTACATTTAAAAAAATGCTTGCAACATGGATTGGTGTTACGAAGGGTTCATCGAGCAATTGTTTTTAAACAAAGCTGTTTTTTAAAACAGTATATCGATCTTAACACTCAACTACGACAAAAAGCAGAATCAACGTTTGAACAAGATTTTTTCAAATTATTAAATAATAGCATTTTTGGTAAGACTCTGGAAAATAATGAACAAAGAGTAGATGTAAAATTAGTTAACAAATGGCGTGATTCAAACAATAAAACGAAAAAGACCACTTGTGCTGAGAAATTGATAGCTAGCCCATATTTTCATAGTGTTTCTGTGTTTTCTGATGATCTAGTAGCAATACAAATGAAGCCTTCGCGTGTTATTCTCGACAAACCTATATAGTTAACTACCGGAGGCACTGCCGCAGGTTTTTTAAAAGAAACAAATGAGTCCAGTCGTGAAGACTGTTTAATGTAGACTGCCATAGCTTAACCTAAATCGAATACAATACAGTATACACAGTTCTTCTTTGTTCTTAATATTAGGTCCTTATCTCTATTGTCGCCGGGGCTAGTCATAACATCCTGCGACTCTATCGTGAATGGTGTTCAGTGTGGGTCACACAAAGCGAGACGGTGTTATAAGTACAATGTGTCGATTCAGCATGCATAACTATATACATAGGGTTTGCTGTTTTGGAGTTATCTAAAAGCCATATGTATGATTTTCATTATTCCATCATAAAGCCTTTTTATGGTAACCGAATTGAATTGTGCTATACTGACACAGACAGTCTTATTTATAATGTATACACTTACAACCTTAACAAGGATATCAACATGCATTTTCTAAAATATTTTGATACCAGCAATTACGACAGTAATAATGAGCTTAAACTGCCAATTATAAATAAAAAAGTTCCAGGATTGTTTAAGGACGAAATGGGAGGTAAAATTATCAAAGAATTTGTAGGACTGCGCTCAAAACTTTATTGTATTAAAACGTCAGATAAAACAATAAAAAAAGCAAAAGGCATAAAGAAATGTGTTGTAAAAAAATTAAATATTCTTGATTATGAAAACGTATTGTATAATTGTAATGTTATCCGCAAAAAAAAATGTGTTGTTTAAATCAATAAAACATGAAATATTTACACAAAGTGTAAATAAAATAGCACTGTCAAGTAATGATGATAAGCGGATGCTACTACCAGATAAAGTATCTACTTTATCCTGGGGAAATGCATCCATATTTATGTAATTGAATGATTTAAATAAGATAATAGGATTTATGTAAAACTGCTACATTTTAACATGTAGGTATTTTATTGATTGTAAATAATAAAACTTGTGACGTCCTAAATGGAAAGTTAGATAATCTTTCAACCTACCTACTGTCTTACATATTATTAATGATAAAACGAACTTACCTGTACGTGAAGTTCTATCATAATTATGCGAGCTGCTCAATTCGAAGCGATTAATTTTTACTTGTAGTACTGTTTCGTATTTCTCGGCCATTACCACGAATATTTTAAAGAAAATAATAATAATCTAAAAATTAAAAGCAATTTGACTAATACCCCCACTTATGCCCGATGCCACCTCGCTCGACTCGTACCATTTTATTCTCATTAAGTTTAAAGCATTTTCTGAAACATATACAGATTAGTATGGACAACACGGGTCAAAACAGATCTTGATTGTTGCGGGAGGGTTAATAAACGGGCGGGTTGTTATATTAATCGCTTCGAATTGAGCAGCTCGCATAATTATGATAGAACTTCACGTACAGGTAAGTTCGTTTTATCATTAATTATGCTTACGCTGCTCAATTCTCGCGATTAATTTTTACTTGTAGATGTTTAAAGATGATCAAGATCTGTATTTACCCGTTTGTTGTTCTAGAGTTATGATTAGATAAAAAGAAAATATACACTCAGATTCTCAATCAGACATGTATTTCACGAATATTATATTTTATCAAATATAACAGCAAATACTTAGAAAGAAATAAAATAACAAGTAATATACTTCTTTTCCTCGAAAAAAATAATAATCATTAGTAAATTAACGTATAATTAACATATTCTGACGATTGAAGAATTGAACGACCAAAAGAATCATCAAGATGAGAAATAATGATATCCCGATTGTAAAACCTCGCAAAAACGGATGACGACGTGCTCCACCCTGCGGTTTTTCTATTGTATCCACATTCACGCCAACAGCTATCGCTTTAGACGTGGATGCGTGACGCGTGCTATGCGAACTGTATACGCTTGTATCGATACCGCTTTTGTGGAGCATGTCCTTTATCCAATGACTCAAAGTTTGAGTAGTCACTTTTGCATGAGGTTTCCTATAGCTAATGAATAAATCGTCAGAAACTCTTACAGAATCAGTTTTATTTTTATAACACAACAAAGTCAAAGCTGGACAGATTTCTGGTTTTTCATTAAAGTATGGTAGTTTTAATAATGGTTGATGAGTATTCGGTTTTGAAGTCTTAATAACTTGTGAAATTTTTATCAATATACAATTATGGTCAAAAATAATATTTTTAATTTCAATTTTTGAAAGTGTTTGAACTCGGTGAGCTGTTACGATAGCTAATAACGTAATTAGTTTTTTAGATAATAATTCGAGGCTTAAGTCTTCATTGGGAAACATTTGTGATAAATAGTTTAATACAGAATCAACATTCCAAGTGTATTCATATTTTGGTTGAGGTGGTCTAGTCTTAAAGACCCCTTTCATGAACCTCGCAATTCTATCATCATTAATGCTGGTTGACCCAAGAATACAAGATAAAGCCGATTTGCAGCTATTGAGGCTGCCGTATTTGTAACCTAAATTATAAAGCTGAGTCAAAAAATATATAACATTTGGAACCGATGCTGCTAAATAATCAATATTTTGAATCTGACAAAAATTGAACCATTCTTTATAGTAACAATCATATTGCTTACGGGTATTAGGCGCTTATGAATTTATCATAATATCTACAGACGACGGGGGAACGCTTCGTTTCAGGAGTGCTTCCCTTATAATACTGCTGCAGCCAGGGTAAGACTTTTGTGCAGACTGTGTTACATCCTGGAATCACCAAAAATTAACAACTCACAGCTAGGCTTAAAATATATAACATCGGAGCTGACCAATTTCTTAAAAACAGGGTACCATGGTTGGGTAGGCCAATTAGGTACAACAACTATGCCTAGAGCTTTGTCTGCAATTATTTTATTTAAAGTTTTAAGAATGATTGCGAATGGGGGAAAAGCATAGAAAAAAATACTCATTCCATTTTATCGTAAAGGCGTCAATACAAAACGCGTATGGATCAGCTCCCCATGAGACATATTTATTGCATTTCGCGTTGGATCTACTAGCGAATAGGTCGATTTCAGGAATACCAAAAGTCTTAGTAATGTGTAAGAAAGCATAAGGTGCTAGCTCCCATTCAGTTTCAGTCTGCGTTCTTCGAGACTCAAAATCAGCGATGGTATTTTGAGATGATTTAATATATGAGGCATAAATAAACAAATTCCTTTGTTCACAAAATTCTCAAATTTGTTTGGCTATTTTGTGTAAATGAGGGAACTGAACACTGCCCATACGGTTGATACACGAAATTGCAGTAGTATTATCTACTCGTAGTAGAACTTGTGTCTGAGAGAGGTCTTTGGCAAATATCTTTACGGCAAATAGAGCTGCTAACAGTTCTAATATATTAATATGATATTGTTTTTCCTCATGTGTCCAAAAACCATTTGCTTTTTTATTTAAGCAAGATGCGCCCCAACCTGTCAAAGAGGCATCTGAAAATATTTCGAGGTCATAATTTGGGTATCGAGGAGATGACGATTCAGCAATATTTTTGTGCCACCAATTTAAATCGTCCTTAATTAGATTGTGATTAATTTTCATTACTTTTTCATAGTTCTGATTTTTATCCCAGTTTAAGAATTTAATTCTCTCAAATATTTTTATGTGTAACCAACCATATTCTATTCCTGGGCAAATAGATATTAATAAACCTATAAACTTTGCAAAATCTCTAATTTTACACGAGTCAATAGTTTTAAATTTTTCTAATTCCTTTTTAATCTTGTCGCGTTTCCCTTGGGGCGGTTTCACACAATATGTTTTCATATCCAATTCAAAACCTAAGAATTTACAATGTGTTTTGGGTATAATTGCACTCTTTTCATAATTAATAAGAAATCCTAATTTTTCTAAGAGACGTAACGTATTATTTACATTTTGAGTACATTTGTCAAAAGAACTGTCAATACATAAGATATCATCTAAATAAATAGTGGATAACCATCCATGTAGCCGTAAGTGTTCCATAACTGGTTTCATGATTTTTGTGAATACCAGAGGACAAGTGTTCAAACCAAATGGTAAACAATTAAATTCATAGCAAGTAGCTTGAAACTAGAAACGAAGGTACTTTCTATGCTCTAAATGTACAGGTATCAAAAAATACGCATCTTTTAAATCAACAGACGCCAAATAGCAGTCCGGTGTTACTAGTTTTATTGCGGTTCTTAAATCTTCCATTTTAAAATGTGGGGGGGTAATATATTTATTTAATTTTTTTAGAATTAAAATAAATCTTTTGTCGCCATTTGGTTTTTCCACAAGAAATATACTAGACAAAAAATCTCCATCAACTCGACGGCATGCAGATATAGCACCTTTATCAAGTAGTTTTATATATTTCATTTTGAAAATTTAATAAATCGCTTTTAATATTAACTTTATTTTTAGGATAGTTATCCTGCTTAGGAACTGAAGAAAAAGGTATTTTATACCCTTGAACCCAGGATAGTATTGTCTTATCATTTGTAAGCTTATGCCAAGTACTTAGAAAATATTGTAATCTGCCTGCTGGTTTAGTTACCTGCAGGTCTATTGCCTCCTCGGGTTCTTGTAGTGGGCACTGCTGCGATGTGCACGCGATGGTGCTGCTCTGCGTGTCGTCGTCTCGTTCCGATGAGCAGTCGATGAAGACCCCGCAGTCCTGTGGGTTGACGATGTCGACTTCCGATTCGAATTCTGCGTATTGAACTGCGGGTTCTTCCAGTTTAAATGATTAGGTGGGTTATTAAATCTGTTATTTTTTATAGCAGGTTTAGGCTTTGCTACATAAGATTTTAAATCTTGGCCAGACTTGCTTATAGCCTTACTAGCTCTTAGGTTTTCAGGCAGCGATTCTCCGAACAAATGTTTATCTCGTTTAGACTCTTTTAATGTATCTTTCAATTTATTATTTAGAGTCGAAATTAAAAAGTTTCTCCTAAGCTTTGTATCTATGTGATGCGAGTCGCATAGTAAACGGCTAGCATTGCTTATATGTTTTAAAACAGATTGGTTGGTATCTGATTTTTCTGAGACCAGGGTATCTATAGCACAAGTCAAAGCTGAAAGGGCCACGCCGAGTTGTCCTTGTCGCGCAGCTAAAGATGCATCTTTTTTCTGTAAGATATCTGATACTGCTGCTTTGTCTTCGGGGTTTAAGATCGGTGCCTTAAATAGTTGGCAATTGCCAGGGGTTGGATATTCTTCTATAATTTTATCTTTTTCCTCTTTTTTCAACCCATTTTGTAAGACATGTAGTAGCCTTGCAGATATATCTGGATGTACATTTTTACCTACAGCTGTTTCCTCTCTTGGAGCATCCCCCAGAAGAGTTAGTATGTCATCATCTAAATGCTCTGGAGATACGGATACTTCATCATTTTGATGGCAATCTACTTCGACTGTAATGTTATTTGATGGTTGTGGTATGGTCTCATCTCCCGCTGCGGGTGTGAGTGGTAATATCTCATGATCCACATTAGGAACTGTCTCCATATCTTCTGAGCATTGGTAATTGACAACGTAATCGTCCACTTCAGGGCCTGGAAGGCAATAAATGTGATATCACAACCGTGAAGGCAGTGATCCCGAAAATCACTCGCAACACTGGACAACTTATGTTTGTAAGAATTCGTAAGTATTTGTGAAGGTAACGGTCCCCATATGTACCGTTCGCATCACTACATTAGTTAAAGGTATGCTCATTAGTACATACAGTTAAATTACGTATAAAATATCGCACAGTGTCGAATATTGTACACTGCCTATGATACTATAGTTATGTGAAGGTAACAGTCCCAGTGTGTTCTGTTCGCATCACCATAAAGTACAAAACAATGTGTTATGCTTAATCTCAAATGAAATACATAAAAAAAAAAGCAAAACAAAAAACAAAAGAAAAAATATACAATGTGAAGGTAACAGTACAATAACAGTCCCAATAATGATAGGTACGTTCGCTTCCGTTAATCATTAAATCGCTTATTTGCACAATTTTATATATAAAAAAAAGAGGGTACCTACTAAGATCGTGCTATATTATCTTTTATCTCACGCAAAAGATATAACAATAGACATATTAAATAGTGTTTACAGCCGCATCAATTTTAAGTATAGTGTTAGACACTTACCAGAATTGTCTGTACTTGCAGAGCTGGATGAATATCGCCGTCGTTTACGTAATTCACGCTCCAACTTTCTTAATATACGTTCACTATCCTTGTCCCTATCCCTGTGTTTCCGTTTTCTTCCCATGTTTACAGCTAGATTTTTAACCGTTTAACGCACTTATTGTAAACTAAACGCTATCAAGAACTGAAAAGAAAAGCACTAAAATCACAGAGAATTTGACAGGTAACGGCCGGTACTGCACGAAAACAGATAATGAGAATAAAATGGTACGAGTCGAGCGAGGTGGCATCGGGCATAAGTGGGGGTATTAGTCAAATTGCTTTTAATTTTTAGATTATTATTATTTTCTTTAAATTATTCGTGGTAATGGCCGAGAAATACGAAACAGTACTACAAGTAAAAATTAATCGCGAGAATTGAGCAGCGTAAGCATAATTATAAAAAGTTTGATAATCTTTTAATGTGAAATGTATTATTGTTGTGTAATGTAATTAATTGTAAAATGTGTGTATTCTTGGTGTCCCTTGTACTTCTTATAATATGTTTTATCTGTACCTAAATATATATATATCCTTAAATAAATAATATTTTATGTTCATAAATCTGTTTCATTTCCATTCCTGATTGATGACAAAGCATACAGGGCTTGCAGCGTGTCATGCACGAGGATACAGGCTCCAACTTGATGAAACATGTAATGCCTATTTTTGATGACGAAGCACTCATGGCTCGAAGTTTGCACGCGCCGTATAGAATTTGACACCGAACAGGTGGTCGTGCATGAGCCCAGACATGTTGAAACATGAAAATTGATTCACAGCACACGGTTTTATGGAGTTTGCAGTTCATAATAATGTGATTATTACAGTACATCAAAAGGCAGTCAGCCAGAACGGTCACATCATAACTCGTTGAATAAAAACGAAACGAATTGTAAGTATTGTACAAGTACCAATCTACTTATATTGTTATTTCATCATGTTGTTTTATGTAATTATAATTTATTATTATTTCTTTGTTACAGATCATTGATAATGTGTGATTCTCCAGATATTATCGACTTCTCACAATACGCTCAAGGTTTTCCGATTCCAAGTTTAAGCTGGCATATCCCAGATTTTCCAGAACAACAAAGCCTTGTTAACAAAGAGCCTAGATCAAGACAAGACTGCGGACCTGCCAACAAGAAGCCTAGAGCAAGACGGGAGTGCCAAAAACGAAAATCATCTGAGCAGCCTGCGTGTCAATCGTACGTCGTAAACAATGAAATGAAAAAAGGTTTACGACTTATACAAGTGAAAGTTTTGGACATCAGTGAAAATCAAGAACCTGCAAGTGACAATGAGGAGGTGATAGTGTTAAGTGCGCAGTATGTAGTCAGTGAACCAGTCGACAATGTTATGAACGAGACAATGTCGTTAATTAACAAAATATCCAAGAAACTCTGCGATGACTATTATTAGTGATATTATTAAGTAAGTGTTTTCGTATTAGTTATGGCAAGTTATTTTTATCTTATTTTTCTGTATTTAAAAATAGTTCCTAAGTTATTGTGTAAGTAGTTATAATAATAAAATATCAAAAAGTTTTCAATTTTATTGTAATTAATGTTGAAATAAATAATACATAAAGTATGTAGGTACTTATAGGTTAAAAAGATGAAATAATTCAATATTATAATTTGTAAATTGGTAAATAAATGTTAAATGTATAAATAAAATAATTTTCTTTCTTATTGTAGAATAATAATTACGCATCACAAATTTGTAAATAGATAAATAAATGTTTTACGTATTAATATCAATTTTGTAAATAAGTAGGTAAATGATGAATGTATTAATAAAAGAATTATCAAATAGGTATTATAAGTTTTTGTTGTAATTCATGTAGCAACTAGGTAAATAGAATTAAGGGGAATGCTCCAACCAGCCCGCGAAATTCAAAAGTTCTTGCGTTTTTTGCAATTTGCAGGCCAGTGCTAGGTTATATGTTGATTAAAATATTATTCGCGGCTGTAAGACGTATGTAGTTACAGAATTATAATAATCAAAATCACCAGTACAACCCTCCAACTTCATAAAGGTGTAAGAACAAAAAAAAAACAGAAAAAGTAATTCTAACAGCTTTATGAATTTAGAGCGTTTTATTGATGATTTTCATGATTATAATTCTGTACCTATATATGTCTTACAACCGCGAATAATATTTTAATCAACATACAATCTAGCACTGGCCTGCAAATTGCAAAAAACGTAAGAAAATTTGAATTTCGCGGGCTGGTTGGAGCATTCACTTTAAGAAAATGTATTAAGAGATGGCGAGATGGCGGGGAGGAAGGACTCGCTGCGCGGGCTTTCGGTAAGTTGCATTGTATTCGTTGTTTTATACACTCGAGAGCAATGAATCCGGGTCACTTAAAGAATCCTAAAAATCTCGGAAACTAAAAATGCTAGGTTAATGCAATAAATTGTATTTAATAGACAATGTAATACTCCTTAAATGAAGGTATTAAAACTTCTTAGTTATTGTAAAGTTATATCATAAAAAAATCAAATTTGAAAAAGGGCCACTTTCGAAGATGGAACTACGAAATTACAGCATTTGGTTTTGCTTTTGTTTGTAATCTGTCATTTATGTGGGTACATAAACCATGTTGATAGTGCTCTATGTTCATTATTCAAGCTGAAATTATGTCGCTTACGCCTGAAGAATGCACCAGAATACTTACAATGCTGGAAACCGGCCGGAGCCAGCGCGATACAGCCAGGACTGTCGGTGTGTCGCTGTCAACAGTACAAAGAGTTCTCCGACGTTACGAAGAAACTGGTTCTAACCTACGCAGACCAGGAACGGGCAGAACCAGGTGTACCACAGCACGAGAAGACCGATACTTGGTGAACACCATGCTTCGAAATCGCTTTATCACAGGAACTGAACTCACAAATCAGTTTCGACGCCTCGGAGGAAGTAACCCAAGTGCATGGACAGTAAGACGTCGGCTTGCTGAATCTAACTTAAAACCCCTTAGACCTGCAAACGGCCCTAAACTGGAGCGTGGGCATCGTATTTCAAGACTAAGATATGCCCAGAGCCTCGTAAATTGGAGTATTGTAGATTGGTCAAAAGTTATGTTCTCCGACGAATCAAAATTTATGCTCTACAAGCACGATGGAAGACACAGAGTGTATCGAAGACCAGGGGAAAGATTCAAGCAAGCATGCATCGAAGAAAAAGTAGCCTACGGTGGTGGGTCTGTACTTGTGTGGGCCGGAATTTCTTCTGAAAGTCGCACAGAGCTGGTGATCATAGAAAACGGCTCTTTAACTAGCGTAAGATATGTGGAAGAAATCCTCAATGATCACGTTGGTCCATTTATGGTCAATTTAGGTGAGGATGCTATATTTATGCATGACAATGCCCGACCTCATACAGGTAGGATTGTGAAAACCTTCAAGAGATGAACATTACTCGTATGGAGTGGCCAGCGCGCAGCCCGGATATCAACCCGATCGAGCATGCTTGGGACGAGCTAGGCAGATGCGTAAAACAACGAAACCCTCCCCCAATCACGCTTCGTGAGCTCAAAATTGCTCTCACAGAGGAATGGGAGAATATTCCCCAAAATCGTATAAGGAACTTGGTGTACAGCATGCCAAACCGCGTAAACGCAGTAATGGAAGCACGAGGAGGCAATACGAAGTATTAAAATTCAAGAAAATCGTAATAAAGTTCAAAAATTTCATGTTTCCTATTTTTGTTTTAAGGAGAGATCAGCAGTTTTTTTCTTTATGTAATTTTGTGTTAATAAAATGTATGGTGACTCATATTTTTTTTACTTTCATTTAAGGAGTATTACATTGTCTATTAAATACAATTTATTGCATTAACCTATCATTTTTAGTTTCCGAGATTTTTAACATTCTTTAAGTGACCCGGATTCATTGCTCTCGAGTGTAGTTTATTTTCTTGTAATATAATTGAAAACTAAAGATAACATACCTCGAAAGCTACTCATAATATTTTGATTATCTTATTTAGTATTATTTAGTTTTTACGACGCCAACAATTTGTATGTCCAGTATACTTCCCGTCGTCGAATGACTAGTAAAGTAACTTCTAAATCTTATGTCCCCTCGTCAAATTAGTAGAAAACGAAACACAAAATCGTATGTCTAGTATACTTCCCGTTGCCGTATTATTAGAATCTTAAGTACTGTTGTATCTCGTAAATATACACACATCAAAAGTGTCTAGGGATCAACATATATTTTTGCAATAACTTTTCTCCTGATTGATATTAATTAAAATTTTCTTTAAGGATTCATCAAATAAAGTGTTTTCGTTTGTCACAGTAACGATAAACCAAGTCACCTTTGCATTAATAAAGAAATTTGCCATTTTCCTAATAAAGGGATTTTTGACATTTGAACCACTAACACAAAAGTTCGAAAAAAAGACTGAAATAACAGTTTTCTTTAAAATGTTATTGGGTAACTTAAACAATTAATAATCCGTGTTTCTACCGCGAACACTAACAACACAAGAACATCGGTTTGGCATACTCAAAATGAGTTCATCCAAATCACGCTGTGGAATGGCCGCCCATGTTCGTTGCAACAACAAAAAAAGGTCTTCTTGCGACTGGATACCCTCCATATTCGGCAGAGTTCTTCTCTGTAGCATATCCCATGCATGCTCAATCGGGTTCAAGTCTGGCGACTGAGCAGGCCAGGGCAGGACATTGATGTTAGCTGCGGCGAGAGTCTGTCTTACAACTCTTGCGGTGTGCGGTCGTGCATTATCATGCATTAACTGAAATAAGGGACCGATTTGCACTTGTAGAGGAACGATGACGTCTGATACAATCGTCTCAGCATAAATTTGAGCGTTGAGGTTGCCTCTGATCCAAATCAACTCAGTTCTTCCGCCGATCCAAATACCCGCCCATACCATGATGGTTCCACCACTATAAGGATGGACTTCCTGGCAGGATTTTAATCGCTGTTGGCGTCCAGGGGTTCTCCAGTGTCGTATACGTCTTGTATCCGGTCTCATACCAAAACGAGACTCATCAGAAAAGCACACGAAACGCCATTGTTCTTCTGCCCAATTTCTGTGTTCAAGAGCCCATTGATATCGAATCCTACGATTGTGCATTGCTATAGGTGGTACCCGTAGCGGTCTTCGGGAATGAAGGTTCACTTCATGCAAGCGGTTTCTGACTGTTTGGTTGCTAATTAAGTTCCCTGAAGAGTGATGAAGCCTCACGGCTAACATCATGGCGGTTATTGTTGGAGCTCTTCGAGTTAAGATTTGAATGTATCGGTCTTGTCTCCGTGTGGTGCAGCGATACCGTCCTCCATGGCGCTCAGCCACGGTACCAGTGCTTCGGTAACGTGTCCAAAGTCGACTGATAACACTCTGACTTGTATTCAGAGCTAAAGCCACAGTACGTTGCCGGGAACCAGCTTCTATCATTCCCACGGCTCTGAGCATTTCTTCCCTGCTTAAATGACGTCGCCGCTCCATAATAACGTTGGTTTTAATCAGTAGTAGGGAAACAGTAGCACTAATAATGTCTTCAATGCGTTGTATGTTTTTATAGGGAAAATATTGACAGCTGATTTTCATCTTTTACTCGAATTTGATTCACAGTTCCTGATTCAAATTATGAAATGCACCAAAAAGGATCCATATAAATTAATAAAATCATAAATTTATTACAAAGCCACATCTCAATCTCAAGAAATCCGCATAAAAATGCTTGATCCCTAGACACTTTTGATGTGTGTATTTTTAGGGATCAGTATACAAAACTGTCTTACACCTTATTACTTTTCATTTTTCAGAGCTTTAAGTCTAGAGGACATCGCATAGTAGGATTGGTCCCACCTGAAAATGCACCATCAGATATAGACAGCGGTTCTGAACCAGAGAACGAAGAGGAAATCGCTGTTTATAGAATTGAAGAGTTGTCCTCCTCACCCTGCCCTTCCATCGATTCAGACATAGAGCGCATGCATATCTTAGACAGCTCCGAAATTAATACATCAGAGGACCATGTTAGCGACAGTGGCAGTGAAAACAATCCTGTGATAGATGTGATGTGAATTGAAAACAACTTGAACCAAGCGCAACCTCCGTTGACTCCTATTATTAACAACGTGCTACCACCGACTGGTGAAGTAAATTTTAATGCTTTACCAAGTTTGGCCTCATTACTGTCAATTCCGTCGTCAAATGCTTCGTCTATTGCCAGTCCATCAACTACAAGAATAACCAGACGTAAGAGAAAACAACCAGTACAAGCTGTGCCAAATGTCCGAGCAAAAAAGACCAAAAAAACACTAATTGTGAGCTACAAATGGAAGAAAGGGCAATTCAGACATAAGGCTGACATTCTATCAAACGACTTCGTGTTGATTTACCGGCTACTGACTCTCCGTTGGACTTTTTTTTATCGTTTTTTCTCACCAGATATACTTTTTGATATCGTCGAAAACACGAATTTATACTCAACCCAAAGAACTGGTAAATGCATACAATTGACCATCGAGGAGTTGAAGGACTTTCTCATGGTTCTTCTTATTATGGGTATAGTAAAAATGCCTTCCTATCTAGACTATTGGTCTACAGAATTCAGATATGCCAAAGTGGCTGACGTCATGCCATTGAAACGATTCGAGCAGATTCGACGCAACTTGCACTTTGTGGACAACGTCAATTCAGATGAGGACAGATATTACGCCGTTGGTATATGAACATCTTTGGCCAAATGTTAGATATAGCGGTTAAAAATGCTTGGCTACTCTACAGGAGAAATTGTGACACGAAGAGCCTGAAAAACGTAAGCCTAAAAAAGTTTAGACAGAGGTTGGTAGTCGAATTGAGGCAAATGGGAAGATCAATTGAGACGGACCCACCAAACCCTGTACCTAAAAAAGTGCTAATCCAAAATCCAAGTGCACCGAGGCCCCCAGTTTCTGTGCGTTATGATGGTTTCAGCCACTGGCCTGAATATACGACGTATGGACGTTGCAAGTTCTGCAAGAACAACAAAACGAATATACATTGTTCTAAATGCAAGCAGAGGTTGTGCTTAGTGACCAAAAGAAATTGCTTTTATAATTTCCACAATAAGTAAGTAAGGGAGACAGGGGAGTAAAGATTAATCTAGATTGATATTTTTGATACTTTTAAGAACTAGAAGACTGATTATTTTTTAATAAGATAAATGTTGATTATTATAAGAAGAATTTTATAGATATTTTGTTATTATGTTCAAAACATATGTGATTTCTTTGTACTTATAAGGTTTCAGAGTTCCTATTAGTGTTTTAAGCGTAAGTCAATGTAACAAGAACACTAATTTTCTAAAATATAACGAGTATTTTCCTACGGAATCACTGGTATTTTATTCTTTCTCTTTGATAACGGGAAGTATACTGCACATAGCTGGAGTGTATCTGTTTCTTTTGAACTTGATGATGTCCATTATAGTGGACGTAGATTTTTCAGGAAACTGAAGCCGGTAGATTTTTTCAGGTATTTTTTCTACAATCCCCTACAAGCTAAGGAACAAAATTTATAACGATTTTACAAATTTTATACAAAAAAAATTCTGTCGAATTAAGGGTTAAGCCAGGTGTATTTTGGTATTTACGTCCAGCCACGGTGATGTATTGATCGTTGATCGATATGCAAGCAGAACCTAACATCAGTTTCCCGCGGTCTGCTCTAACCCCAAATGGAATATCTACCAACGCTTCTGAAGATACTGACCAGGATGATGTATCACAATCTTGATTCCTTTCAACTACTGATTCATAAGAAGAATCACTGTTGATATCGGATTCATATTTGTCTTCATCGGCACTTACTTCGGCTTCTTACTTTCTGCGCTACCAGTTCCTTCTTTCGGCAAAGATTCGTTAATAAACGGAACATCAGCAAAATCATCACTAGCACGCAGGAAAGGAGTTTGCTTACTAGCATTAGCAATTAGGTTGAGAGGTTCTGTTACAGGTTTGAAAACAGATTCCAGTGCTTGTTTATTGTTAATCTCAGCATCTCTCATTTTTCGTACTTTTATCTTTACAGCTTCTGCTGCATCAACAATTTGTCGTTTCAATGATTTTTCCATATTGGTAAAATAGGTTGTAATGGTTGTGGTTGTGTGTTGACGATGTAGTGTCGTAAGGTGAATAATAATGTCAGGCAGGTAACAGCCTTTTATATGTATTCGTATTCTTAGTCAAAGACTATAAACGTGTCAAATTTACTTCTGTAACATCCTTTGTTTTTGGAACAATCTTTATTAATTACAACATAATTATAAGGTGTACTCCATATTTTATAACACATTTCACGAAATTCAATCCATGACATGTCACTGTTGACGTGTTCTTCATAAACATGTCTCATATTTCTTTCATCTTGTTTAAACAATACGATTAGGTTTGCGTTGTCTCTTATTAACTGCTTAGGGATTTTACTATACGTCTGATTTAGATAAAAACAATCTATGAACTTGTGTCTCCCCATAGCAAAATAACCACGCATACTACTTTGATTTTCACAAGCAACATCATCAAATACAATTACAGAATTCGGTTTTGCGGTCTGAACACTCAGTACTTGCTCATTTTCATGATATTTCTGAAATGAAATGCCTGGTACTCGATGCAAGACTCTTTCTAAAAAAACGTACTTGGGTTGTTGCAAGGTTTTCGAATAAACATAAACATTTTGAAATCTTAAACCATTCTCGTGTATAAGAAGACCAATTAATAAATTAGTTTTTCCACAATTTGACGGTCCACAAATGATGCATAGCACCGATTTAGGTAATAATTCTCCATGGCGAAAACCAGTCTCCTGAGAATGAACACAAAGTGTATTTACGTGTAACGATTGTGGTTGTTTTACAAATTTCATGACGACTGCTTGAACGGTTATATTAATAATGAGTTAATTATTGTATTACGTTGACATTTATAACTCATTGGTGTTAACTCGAACAAAAGTACGAACAACTTTACCATGGTTGTCCTTCAGTATAAGATAGTGAGTGTTTTCTAAATTAGATTTAACCGAATCTTGTATCTGCCGGTGGTTTTGAAGAACCGTTATCTGTATTTTTCTGACCAATTTGCAAATCTTGAATATATATAATCTCGCCACTAGAATTCTTGATAATAAGTTTACAAATATCTTCTAAATCAGATTTCACCGAGTCATGCATTGTAGTTAACTTAGTTATAACAGGTGTATTTAGTTTCGTGATACAAAGTTCAACCTTCTCACTACAATAGTGAGGATCGAATGTAGCGTTAAATTACTGCGATCAATTATTTATAAGTTATTCACCTTCCCTGCTAATAATAATGAGTCAAATAATGTATTACATTGACATTTATAACTCATTGTCGCTAACTCGATCAAACGTACGAGCAACCGCCATTCTGTCCACCGAAGGCGATGAAGGCGACCGCATCAACAGCTATTTAAAATGAATCCAAAAAATTATAGTCCTCGATATGAAATTTATAACAAACATCAAATTCGTCTATTTTCGTTCAGACATTATTGGGCGACCGCTCATTCACAAAAAAGATTGGTGACGGAGATGGTTGATGCAGGATTTTTTTATTGTGGAAATGGTGTAAACGATAAAGTCATGTGTTTTTCTTGTGGAGGTAGTATCGAAGATTGGGAGATTCACGATGATCCTTGGTTGCAGCATGCTTTAAACTTTCCTGAATGCTATTATTTAAATGCTGTGAAAGGAAAAAAATATGTTGAGAAGTCAATATCTCATAAAGAGTGAATGTCAGAAAGAATAAAAAGAGTTTAAAACTGAAGTACATCGTATAATAGGAGCCAACAGGACAATCTATTAATGTTATTGTCAAACAAACAAGATTTGAAAGTGGAGTAGCGCCCTAACCACACACTGGAAAATATTTCTGTTCCATCAGGTGGAATAGACATCGAACTGGAATAGGCACCAAAACCAGTACCTTTGCACGGATTTCATTTATATTATTGGGCATTCTACTCCACCGAGAGTGACGAGGCGAACGGAGTGAGCCGATGGAACGGAAGGTGGAGTAGAATGCCCAATAATATCCTACTGGTGTACATGAGCTTACAGGTCGACAGTCATTGTTTCAGTAAGAGTTTATGAATTTGTTCTTCGCAAGTAATGGTTATAGTGGGCGCTTGTTCATCATTTCAGCCGAAAGTTGTCGACTGTTGGACATAGGCCTCCCCCAATTTCGGGGGGGGTTTGCCATAATCGCCACGCTTGGCAGGCGGGCTGGCGATCGCAGTATGGTATGATGGTGTAATGCATAGAGAACGCTGCTGCCCATTCTCCGGTCTCCCTTAGTCCCTTAGCCTTTTACGACACCCACGGGAAGTATGGGGTGGTGCTATTCTTTAAGTCCAGCACCACACAGACACGCGCACGACACTGGCGCTTGTTCATCCTTCTTTATATATACTTTGCCGTACGCTGTCCAACAGAATTTGTAGGCTCCTGCCCTCGCTAAGTCTCTTGCAAGGAAGTGTAGACGTGAACAGCAACAGGGTAGTGGCACAGTAGATAGAGGTGGTTCCTTTCGCTCCCGCGGGGCTAGACAAAACCAAAAATACTACCCTCACAAACGTGGCGGAAATAAGCGAAGGTCATCCCCTTCAGGCTTCAATGCCAAGAGAAGTAAATATTGACATCAAAATATTTCAAGCCGATCAGTTATCGAATTTCCTTAATTTAATCATGCCCAGATTAGACAACAAGGCGTTTCACACTCCTGTGTCACCGGAAATGACCTTAATCATCCAAAAAATGTTGAATCAAGGAATTCTGGAAATTGCAAGCCCAACACCAAGCTTCTTATCTACTCTCTTTCTAGTACCAAAGAGCGATGGGTCAGTCCGACCGATTTTCAATTTAAAGGCACTAAACAAATTCGTACTGACCACCCCTTTCTGTCTAATAAATGTGTTCAGAGTCCCAGATTTCATTCAGTTGTGCAAGCTGGACATCTCAGGCTTAATTTCATCTAAACATAGCAAAGTCTCACAGGCGCTTCTTACGCCTTATTTACGAAAAACAGCTTCTTCAAATGACCTGCCTACCTTTCGGTCTCAGCACAGCTCCAAAAACTTTAGCCAGTTCGACGTATTGGATTGCCCAAGTAATGAGAAGCCGTGGTGTGAGAATATTGGTATATTTCGACGATTTTCTTTTGGCTCACCAAGACCGGTACTTTGGACCCAGTAGTTCTTGCAGGCCAGGTGAGTTTTTTCGTAAAAACATTACATCTGGGTTGGGTCAACAACTACATTCCGGGGAGGTACAACAACCATGCCGACCACTTATCGCGGTATCGCCAGGCCCCCGAATGGCATCTGATGCCCGAAATAACCAGGATAATATTCTTGAAATGGGGATTTCCCCAAGTGGACCTGTTTGCCTCCAGCAACGCTCAAGTAGTCCCTCGTTAAGTGTCGAAAGATCAGAACGACAAACAAGCTGTAGTCCACAACGCATTGTCGATTGTTTGGAAATTCGATCTGGCATGGGTGTTCCCGCCCCCATTTCTGATACCCAGAGTTTTAAGCTACCTCAATCAGGCATCGGGAATTTACTTGATAGTAGCACCGAGATGGGAGTCTTTAGGCGCGGGGATCTCAAAGCTCGGGCTCTAGATCCACCGTTCACAATACACAACCTGAGCAAAGTATTGATCGTGAAAGTAGTGACAAGAGTGTTGGAAGTGTGGAAATGTGGGGGTGGACAAATCATTTAGGTAATTGGAATACTTCTCAGATAAATCTTTTAAAAAATTCTTGGCGTGCTTCCACCCTGAAAACTTATAAACCTGCATGGAACCGCTGGGTCTCGTGGTGCCAAACTAGTCATATTAACCCTAAGAACCCCTCAGGATCGGATCTAGCTCGTTTTCTGGCTGATCTGCATATAATACATAAACTGTCTTAAAATACAATATTGTTACATAAGTCTGTAGTCTCCACCCTTTGTAATGTAAATGATTCAGGTGTTCTAAGTAACCATATTTTGGTAAAACATATTTTGAAATCAATTTCGATTAAATATATCTAAGTTACCCGTGTGGAATATTGATGATTTAGTATGTTTTCTTGGCGATAGAACGATAAATCATGACAATATTTTTGATGTATCGAGTCAAGCCACTGCCCTCTCCTCTTAGTACTCTGTTTTGCACGCGTAGCATGAGCACCGGCTTGTCGACGGAAGAGTAGACAAAGATGACGTTCCGTGTAGACAAAAAGATTTATAAGATTAAAGACTACGTTGAAGACAAGCTAGTCTGGCAATAATTCCTTCTGCACATGTGGCTTCCCTGGCTTCTCATTAACGGCATAACTATGTAAATGTCTATTAACTGCTCTCAAATTACGATGTTTAATTTTTATTTTATTATTATTATTTTTTTACATACTTTTTGACATAATTCCTTTATTATTTGACATTATATACTTTTTGACATAATTTCTTTATTAATTGACATTGTATACAGACACTTGAAATTTTTCACCTCTTTATTAGTGGTTTTATTGAGAATCATAACACTTGGTTTTAGTAGGTTTTTATTATTATTTTTCTTTTTTTATTATCTATCCTTTTGATAGATTCTTATTTTGTAAATGTGAGGACTTTGTAGGCCTGATAGACTTTAGATCTGTAGACCATTTTCTATTTTATCAAGTAGTTGGTACTTGTTGACAGGCCTGCGCTGTCCTTCCATACCTACTTACTGTAATCTGGAAACATTGTAAAAGCCAATAATTTTTAAAAAGAGTAACCATGGAGTTTCTTGCCGGTTCTTCTCCATAGGAAACGACCAATTGGAACCGTGCACCTAGCTTCTGACGTTTCATAAGTGCCCATGTAGGTTTATGTGAAATAAAACATTTTGATTTTGATTTTTTGACAGTACGACGGCAGCAAAGTAGAAAAAGTCAACTGCACTTTTTACGAAATTCACTCTTTTACATAATTCGGTCTGTGTGGTGCCGGACTTAAAGAATAGCACCACCCCATACTTCCCGTGTGTGTCGTAAAAGGCGACTAAGGGAGACCGGAGAATGGGCAGCAGCGTTCTCTATGCATTACACCATCATACCATACTGCGATCGCCAACCCGCCTGCCAAGCGTGGCGATTATGGCAAACCCCCCCCAAAATTGGGGAAGGCCTATGTCCAGCAGTGGACGTCTTTCGGCTGAAGTGATGATGATGATGACATAATTCGACTCAGAATTCTTTGTTTTGACGATTTTTTTTCTTTTTAAATCTTAATTTTTACTGATATTAGGTCACACTATAAGGAGGGGTCCGTGGCTAAACAATAACAGCCGCACAAGTTGATCGATCAGGTTAAGCTACGCTTGCCGCGGTAGGTCCGTGGATGGGTGACCATCTTTACATACCGAGACCCCTCCGTGCCTCGGAAAGCACGTTACGCCATTGGTCCCAGCTGTCATTCGTGGATCTTTGACAGTGGAATTATGGGAATTTTGTTTTTTTTTTCGTGGGATTTTGTAGATAACCGTATATACTTTGTGGCCGTCGAGTAGAAAGTTTTCAACTGTCTTTAGCGATCACAAAATCTCTTCACTACCTTAGACAACTTACAGTTGTCAGTGTGATTTTGACATTTGAGATAGAAAACTTTCTTCTGAAATAGTCTACATAAAAAAGGACCTAGACAAAGATCGTTGGAAATGAAAGACAAAATGACAGATTGTAGAAAGATTTCTAGGCGGTATGTCAAAAATGAAGAAAAGAAATGTCACTTTGTATAGAAAGTAATGTGTCTACTCTTCGTAGAGATAGAAGTGTTCATGCTACGCGTGCTGGTAGGCGTATTCATGACTTGACACTCCTTAGGACTGATAAAGAATAATTATTATCTTTGTGGCCAGCCTTTGGGTCTAAGACTGATTCATCTGACCATAGGCAATCAGGATGAAGATTATTCAAAAATAATGATAATAGGAACTTGGACCCCGTATACTGGGTTGAACGGACCGTATCACTGCTCTCCACCAGACGTCAGGAAGCTAAATGTCCTAACTTGTTTATCACTACGAGAGGTACAGCTCGTGCGGCCTCACGGACTGTTATTGCAGGCTGTATTAAAACTCTGATGCGTCAGGCAGGTATTGTTGCTACTCCTGGAAGTGTTCGTTCCGCTATTGCTTCCAAAAATTGGATAGACAACTTCCCCATGGAAGATATTATGGCTCGAGGAAATTGGAGGTCCTCAAACACTTTTATTCGATTTTATAAACGACATGTTTTAAGCTCTTCTAGGAGTAACGGCATTACTGCTCTGTTTAACCCTGTCTTATAGTGAATTTTAACTAGAATATTAACTTCTCTAATCTAATTTGAATATTACCTATCATCTAACTTGAATATTACCTATCATCTATTATTTAGGATTGAGAGTATAATAAAACCTGATTACTAATTTTGTTCTCCTATTTTTTGTAATAAAAAACAAATTGCAATTACTATCTTTCTATTAATCTTTCCCTACACATTGGCGTTCGTCATGAGCGTCACCAGGCGATAACAGACACATCTCAATTGTTTAATTATGCTTCGAATAACGGTTAAGTGGTTTAATATCGGCGTTTTACCTGAAATAAAACGCTTATTAAACTACTTACCTTATTCGAAGCATTCCCAATCAAAGAACTTTACCAGCAGTGCAAAGTACTGACAGTTCGCCAATTATTCATTTTAAGCACTATCATTCGTAGGCATACTCAACTTCCATACAATCCTGTCGAAATCCTTACCAAGAGACGCAAACACAGAGTCTGTAAAACAAGGTCCTTCAAAACCAGATTCAGCCGTAGATTCTTTTGTTTCCTAGGAGATTACCTTTACAACAAAGTCAATAAAGCCATTTCCATCTACTCGTTATCTTTATTCAATTGTAAAACTAAAGTCCAAAATTGGCTTCAATCTCACGACTATGAAGCCACCGAGAGACTCTTGGAAGTCGTCTCATAAAAAAGCAGCTCGGCAGGTCCTAAGTAGGTATACCGTATTATGATATGTTTTTTGATCATCACACACACACTCACTACGCACCCACACCCACACACCCACACCTACACTCACACACCCACACCCAAACACCCTACTTTGCTGTTTAATTAATTAATTATTTGTAGTTTCCTTTTTTATTTTTTTACATTCCTTTTGTTTTCTATCTTTGATCCCAATATCATTGTCTGTTAGTAGACGTTTGTATCAGTGTGACTTGTCCGTGTAGTTTGGAGGCCTGGAGACCTGTAACACAGGTATTCCTAGTACAGGCTCCAGTCTCCACAACATCAATGTATTTTGTATTCACGCTTATGTATTGTACCTATCTACTAACTATTCATTGTGTAGTGGAGAAAATAAACGTTTTTTTATTATTATAATAGTAATTTCTGCCTGATAACAAAGTCAATCATCCAATGAACAAGACGAGTCGCGCGCGCTCAAAAGTGCCCTGTCCAAGTCGTCCTGAAGTTCAGGTATCTAATCACAAATATTCACTACTCTTCCATCGCCAACGGTTATTAGTACAGGCTGTGCATTGCCATTTCAAACTGCTGATGTGGATTTTATCATATGAGTATGAAGGTTGGACAGTTCTATCTAACTAGCCTGTACTGTCCCACTGCAGGGCAAAGGCCTCCCCCCTCTCCCTTTTCCACACAATTCTGTCTTTAGCTAGTGCCGGCCAGTCCTTACGGTAGGAGTCAAGCTCGTCCCGCCATCTTCGTCTTGGCCGGCCACGATGGCGTCGTGCGTTTAGTGGGACCCAATCGGTGGTTCTCTTAGCCCAATTGTCATCTGACATGCGACAAACATATCCGGCCCAGTCCCACTTAAGTTTAGCGGCTTTTTGGGTAACGTCTGTTATCTTAGTTTTTTAGTTAGTTGGACAGTTAACTGTGGAATATGTACAATGGGTGTACCATAGAAGATAGCCCAGACACCAGACATCATGGATGGATGACACAATATAGTCTATTTACTTTTTGTTTTAGGATAACAATAATGTTTGGAGTGGTTGGTATCCAGCTGCACTAAAAACCAAAACGTCTGATGCACTGACTACACAAAAAAAGCGGAGTCCGACATGACTTCACAGGAGAAGGGCTTCAATGGCCGACAATTTACTGTCTAGCTAGTTGGAGCTAGTAGAAAATTTGAAAAAAAAAATGCTTTAATTTTTGCAGAGAAGAAAAATTTATTGCTTGAAGAGCAACTCAAACAAGAAAAAATAAAAACTGAGCTTTTGGAATTACAATTATCATTGTCAAAAAACAGTAAACAATAAAACATAATCATTTTATAGGTACTTATATAAATAAGTAATAAAAAGTAGTTTACACTATAAAATGACTTTTATTTATAATGTTTGTAAATACAAACTTCTGAAATAATTATTAATAAGACTTCTGCGCACAGGATTTATATCTCTGTTTATGTTATCATTAAGTCTTTGCTCTCTTATATGTCCTTGTTCTATTAAATCTTCCCAAGGAGCAGGAAGTTGTATTTCCGGATCATCAGATGACAAATCTTCTTTTGCTTTTATTAAGATGTTGTGCAACACAGCCGTAGCAACAATTACAGGAAGGCAATTTTTTAACTGTACTTGTATACTAATGCGTCGTTTCCCAGTAAGTATGGAAACGTCGTTTCCCAGTACTTACTGAGAAACGACGTTTCCATACTCCAAACAGGCGTTCAATGGGGTTCCTGCTTCTTATTTGAGATTCATTGTACAATCTCTCTTCTGGGGTTATTGGATTCTGCAGTGGCATCATAACGTATAGTCGGTTCATGTAACCACAGTCTGCTAAAAGAAAGGCGTCACCGTATCTACTTCAAATATAGAGTTTCTGTATGATCCGTTCCAAATAGTTTGGTCGTGGGTACTTCCTGGCCATCTCGCCACCAAATCTAAAATATCTAAGTTAGCATTTCCTATCGCTTGCACATTAATAGACATGTAGCCTTTCTATTCCTAAATGTTCTCCATTTTCCCCACCAGGAGAACGAATGCGTATATGTGTCCAATCCAGAGCACCCAGCGCCTTAGGAAAGCGTGCTATGTTATAAAATTGTAGTTGTTCTTTTCTTCGGAGACAGGAAATTTTATAAACTGGCGACCGAGTGATGCTATCGCCGCAGTAACTCTGTGTATAATTCTGTAAGAAGTGGACTTGCTTATTCCACAGTAATCACCCATAGTTATTTGTTGTGAACTAGTGGCATAATATCTCAAAGTTAAATGAAGTTGGTTTATTGGCGAAATTGACTGGTTCCTGTAAGCAAACAAAATTTCGGATTAACTTCATCCATGCTCATCTTCTGCGAGCAATGTGCCCTGCCCAGATGGCCGATGGGGCCGAAAGGTTTTGGAGTGGCGACCGCGTGCCGGAAGACGTAGCGTTGGAAGGCCTCCCACAAGGTGGGCCGATGACCTTGTGAAGGCCGCAGGAACCCGTTGGATGCGGGAAGCACAGGACCGGTCGAAGTGGAGGTGCTTGGGGGAGGCCTATGTCCAGCAGTGGACGTATTTCGGCTGAAATGATGATGCTCATCTTAAACAAAATCTCTAGACGCTTTGTATAACATTCACGGTAGAGATGATGGGGTGGTCCTGTTACTAGTGGGAACCACTGTGTGAGCTTTTAAACTGGATTAAAATTAATATCCAAACATTTCTAATAATATTACCTACACGCCTTACGTAACAAGTTGTACTTACCTACTAATCAACAAAACATAGGTAGGCATATTTTTATTACAATTCACATAGTAAGGCAATGTTAAGGTAGGTAAGTACCTTCAATAATTTGCAAAACATCCATACAACATTCTTTCGATAAACGAAATCTTGTCCTGAAATCTACATCATCATATTCTTCAAAATAGTCACGTCGATATTCAGGAAAAGTTTTTAACCAGTGCGCAAATTTTTTTTGGTGGCTCAGTGTAAGCAATAGAACACATTTCCATTTTTAGTTTATGACTTTTTTTTTTCATTTTTCCACTTTGTCCCAATTTGAAATAAGCAAGACATGGACATAATTTAATAGTAATACTATGAATGAGCATGAATGAAAACGCGAAGGCCGCCCGCCGGCCACCCCTGGACGCCCAGCGCACGAGACGGGGCGGGGGTGCGGGGGCATGCGGCGCGGCGCCGCCGGCGTTTGATAAACAAAACGCATGCACATGCAGTACGTCACTTGCGGAAGCGGAGGTCGGATGTCGCTTCGCCGTCCCTGCGCGCGTGCCGCGTACTAGACTAGCGTAGTGACAATGTCTCATTTTACTCACCGCGAGTATTATGAAATGGTGCGAGTGTATTTGTTAAGCAATGAAAATTTACGAGCAGCACGAAGAAGATACGAAAGGGAGAGCGTACCTCGTATGCGAGCCCAAAGGATCCTCAATCCCACGGTCCCTAATGAGAGGACAATTTTAGTAGCAAACCAAGGTGTATGAAACAAGTGAAATGCCGGCTGTATGTAGAAGACTAGAAGAGGCTCAGAGCCTAGATGACTTGAAAGAAAAAATAATTAACGCTTTCATTGAAGTAAAAAGTGGTGTTAGTGTCCTAAACAAACTAAATGCTTACTTATTTAAACGTGCACGTTTATGCCTTGAAAAAGGAAGAGGTCACTTCGAACAATACCTACCTAAAATTATTGTGATTAATAAAATGTAGAGGTAAGAAGAAATTATAAACAATCTTAGTGTCTTAGGTTCTCTTTGATTAGACATTGACGCAAATTGTATCATGTCTAAGTACCTATCATACCTAAATGTTTTATTTTGAATGGACTAAAACGTATTACTTTCTTACTTATTATGATTTATTTTCTGCATTTTGATGGTCCTAAGCCCATGAAAGTATGAAGGATAAATCGGAATTTACGAAAAATTACGTTTACAAATAACTTTACACAGTCTAAACTTAAAAAATTGTAGCGCTAAACTGGGGTCAATAATCCGCCGTCGCATGAGCGAGCGCGCGCGCGTGAGTACTTCTGATAGCAGCTGGCGCGTCAGGCGACCGGTCGACGCGCGGCGTGAATCGGGCGACCGGTCGACGGACTGGCAAGCGACGTCCATAAAATAAATTTCTGAGTAAACAAGTCTCGTAAGCGTTAACTTAATTTTTTACTATTGAAACATATCAAAACAAAAAATACGTGTTTATTAAAATATATTCAAGTTTATTATGTCAAAATTTGCGCACTGGATAAAAACTTTTCCTGTTTATATGTTTAGGACGTCGAACATTATTATCTAAAAGTTCTAAATTTTCTAAAATATCACGTTCAAATATAAAATTATGCGCCGCTTCCATTTTATTTGACCAACTGACAACCGATATTGATTGCCGTTGAAAGCATTAACGGACCTTCGGAGCAGTGATCAAGTTTAACGTCTTGTTGAGAGAATTAACCATTCATTAGTATGTGGTGAAATACTCACTACGTTTAACGGGCCATTATCTATTTAATGGGACGTTAAAACTAACTAACAGAGTATGGTGAAACTAGCTCTTACTGCCACACTCAGAAAGGTTCATTAAATTAGTCCTAATTAGTACTTAACTAATTATCATTAAATCTGTTAATGAACGATACATCCCAGAGACAATATTTAGTTCATTAGTTAATGACAACTTTAAGTATCCGTAGGGCAGAGTAACGTCAAATTGTCTTTGAGATTGCTTATCGATAAACGTTTGGTGTAGCCACACTTGAAAATGTGACATTATTAAGTAGCAAAAAACTTTATTTAAATACATTCAAACCTTTTATATTAACAATATAAATAAGAATTCGTTCATTTCCCGGTCGTATTTACATAAAAAACAAAACGAAACAGCTATTTTCATGTAAATAAAATAAAGTACACGGACCCTTTTTTCTTTGGTATCACTAACTGTCAATGTTGTAAACTGTCAGTGTTAAACTCAAACTCAAACCATTTATTTCAATTAAACCATTTACAGGCACTTTTGAATTGTCAAGAAGACGGTCAGTCAGAAAATATGAAGCTAGTTGCCCATTCCAAAGCGTAGGTACCTATGGAGAAGAACGGGCAAGAAACTCCATGGACACTCTTTTAAATTGTATTTTTACAAAAATATTAGTTACATCATTAATGTTGAATTTACAAGTAAATGTGAGAACGATGTAAAAAAAATACGTACGCGTTAAGAGCGTCCAGAGTACAGCAAATAGTAAGAAGACAACAATCATAAAATAATTAAAAATAAGCCGAGGCAGCTGAGTGATGACCAGCCCCAACTGACGGCGCCCGTTCACGAACATGACGCATAGATCAGCACCATTCAGCTCAACCATTTTGAAGGGAGCTAAATGATCCAATACACACGCCACCGTCAGCGAGACATTTGTGTGAGCATGACATACTATCAGCCGCCATGGCACATTCAAGTCAATGAAAGACATATTACCCGGTAAATGGTAAAGAAGGTATACTTACATAGAACTCACATCTGTGCTATGCAGTTATACAATGCAAAGGAAATTGAGTTTATACAATGCAAAGATAATCTTACAATCTTCAGCAGCTCCAACAGTATTTTCCAGTGTTAATCAATTAGTTGTGGTTGTGGAGCAGGACCAGCATTGAGCCAGGCATTTTTATCAGCGATGTAATCCCCTAACTTATAGTATGCCTGACTGCATAGTGTGCGTTTTATACAAGACTTGAATTTTGTCTCATTCAGTTGAAGAATGTGGGGAGGTATTTTATTATAACATTTTAAACAGTACCCCATAAAAGATGAGTCTACTTTAGCCAGTCTGAAACCTGGTTGAACTAATAGCTCCCTATTCCTAGTACTATAATTATGTCTTTCACCTCTTTTACCAAAAAGATGTAAGTTTTTTCTTACATACATGATGTTTTCGTAGATATATTGACAAGGCACCGTCATGATGTTAATTTCCTTAAACAGTTCCCTTAGAGAATCACGCCTGCAGAGGTTATATATGGCTCTGATGGCTCTTTTCTGCAGAATAAAAATAGAATCGATGTCTGCAGCCCGTCCCCAAAGCAAAATACCGTAAGACATGATACTATGAAAGTAACTAAAATAGACCAGTCTCGCGGTATCTACATCAGTAAATTGGCGGATTTTTCTGACAGCATAAGCTGCTGAACTTAGCCGTCCTGCAAGAGATGTTAAATGAGGACCCCATTGTAGCCTTGAGTCGAGCGTGATCCCCAGGAAAACCGTTTTATCGACGAATTCTAGTTTCTCTTGATTCAATACTATCTCACAATCACTACTCTTTACATTTGGTAAAGAAAATCTTATGCACTTAGTTTTTTTCCCATTTAATACTAAATTATTAGCAGTGAACCAACTTTGGACCTGCACTAGGGCGTTATTTACGTCGTCATAATTTGTAGCACGTCTATTTACCTTAAAAATTAAGGAAGTGTCATCAGCAAATAACACCATTTGTGGTTGATTTTTTAATAAATGGAGTAGATCATTAACATACACTAAAAAGAGGAAAGGACCCAATATCGAGCCTTGTGGCACACCCATTTTTACTGTTAAACCATGTGAATTGACACCATTTATTTGAACTTGCTGTTGTCTGTCATTTAAATAAGAACTAACTAAACTGAGCGCAAGTTTTCCAAGCCCGTAATGCTCAAGTTTCAAAAGCAAGGTTTCGTGATCGACGCAATCAAATGCCTTAGAGAGGTCACAAAAGATTCCTATGGCGTCTTGGGCCTCTTCCCACGCGTTAAAAATGTGTTTTAATAAGGTTACACCGGCGTCGGTCGTACAACGTCCTTTGGTGAAACCATATTGTTGATCGTGAAGGATTTTATTCGTGTTAAAATGATTGAGCATTTGATTAAGCATTATCTTTTCAAACACCTTACTGAAAACCGGCAACACGGATACGGGTCTATAATTATTGGTGTCTTTACTGTCCCCAGATTTGAAAAGTGGTATTACCTTACTGAATTTCATTAAATCGGGGAAGACTCCTTGATCAACACACGAATTAAATACTAAGGCTAAATAAGGTGCAATAGTCTCAATTATGGAGGCACAGACTTTAATGGACATTCCCCAAAGATCTTCGGTCAATTTGATCTTAATTTGCTTAAAAGCTTTTATTACTGTTACGGGGTTAATATGTGTAAATTGAAATTCAACCGGGCAGGCTGGAACGTTTGCTCTTAATAAATCAATTGATACGTCGGATGAGGAATTTAAGGCTTCCGTCGTTTTTGATGGTATATTAGTAAAGAAATTTACAAACTCCTGAGCTACTTCTAAGTTAGAGCTTATGGCTCCACGTGAAGTCTCCAATGTGTAATCAGTGTTTCGTTTTTTATTTCTACTAGTTTCGTTATTTATAATTTTCCAAACTGTTTTTATTTTATTTTCAGCTGATTTGATTTTATTGCTAATGTACAGGGCTTTGGCTATTTTGCATGTATTTCTAAAAATTTTGGAATATGTAGCAACATACTTGCTGAAAGTTACAGTATTGATGTAAGGCTTAAGGCCATACAGCTCGAACAGTCTTTCCCTACTTATCCTAATACCTCTAGTTGCCCAGTCACTAAATATAAAATTAGGGCAAATGTTTTTTGTTTTCTTTTCAAAAGTTGTATTGAATTGAGTGTACACTACTGAAAAGAAATCCTCGTACAATTTATTTGCATCATCCATATCATGGCTCAGATCATTTAACTTATTATTTAGGGTACTATTGAATCTATTTAGTTTACCAGTCGTTATTGGTCTAAATTGTATTTGCACTTTTTGCAAAGGTGTTTTAAACTTAAAAGATACCGTTTGTCCACTATGATCAGACGGCAGATAATTGACGATGGCTTTATCTAAATAATCACAATCGCAAAAGACATTATCTATACAAGTAGCAGAAGTTGGAGTTATTCTAGTCGGTTCTGTAAAAACATTTGATAAATTGAACGATTTAAAAAGGCTTAATAATCGACTGCTATTAGAATTATTTTCCAAAATATTAATATTAAAATCACCACAAATAATTGCGGCTTTGTTAATGGATGCAAGTTTCGCTAAGACATCTTCCATTATTGACTCAAATACAGAAAAGTTCTGATAATTAGGGGGTCTGTAAACGCACACTACGACATGCTTATCTAGCTCAACACAGGACAGTTCGATGCAATGTTCAATTGATAAACCTACTATGTCATTTCGTTGCTTAGATTTTAAACAATTTTTTATCAAGATTAGGGAACCTCCACGTAGCATAGATTTACGGTTAAAACAACTGCCCACACTATAGTTCTCAAAATTAATTAACATCTGGTAATCCTTTAACCAATGTTCAGTACAACAAACAATGTCAAACTTTGTTTTTTCTAAAAACATTTCAATTTCTAATAATTTGGAAGAAATGCCTTGAATATTTTGATGAAATAATGTCAAGGCATTCTGCTGATCTCCTTTTTGATATTTACTTATTTTAGAGCAAGAAGATACCTTGTTGTTGTTAGGTATAAGAATATTATTACTGGTACCTTCTGTTGTCTTACAAACTAGTTTAAATGATTATCCGGAGTTAATCCCAAGACTTCAATGTCATCACCAGGCAATGAGCTCATAGTGCGTGAGGGAAATGGAACCTCCTTCGTATAATTTGTACAAATATTTATAGCATTTGAGCTACATTCATTCAGGCAAACCACCTTATTATTAGTATTATTACTAACTGTTGTGGTGTTAATAATACAAGACTTCGACATACTACTTATGTCTGAGTTTATATAAAAAGCTAATAGCCTTGCTATTATGTGTCTAAAGCTAACAGGCAGATACACAGTATAGTCGACTTTAAAGTTTCTACAAAACTGTTGGTGTCAAAATATACAAGCTTGTCACTGTAATGACTAACTAAAAAGTGCATATGCTTATTAAGCATATGAATATAATTGTTTTGTCTATTTGTTAATTTTTTAAAATATGGAAAAGCACACAATATTATTTTATTACAATTTAACTTTAACAACTCAGTTACACAGTCAGTTATTTCATATTTTTTTGCCTTAGAACTGTTACCTACAAATACAGTAATGTTAGTTTTAGGATTAAATACATTTCCTGTTACTGATGCCATTATTTGTTTGTAGGTTGACCCTGGCATACAATTATTTTGAGTAGAGTAACTCAGGTTGTTACTAATTAATTTACCTAAACCTCTTCCTACACTATCCGAGAACATAACCGAATCATAACAATCATGACCACTGAAAGATGGGCCAGTCTCAAGCTGTACCAATTGAGAAAGATCTTGTACTATTTCAGATACATTCTGGTTCAGGATACACTCTTGAGGCAAACTCTCAGTCTGGGACGGGTCCTCCGTTACCTCAGGCTGGACAACGACAGGGTGTGGAACTGTCTGACACGTGCACTGACACATAACTAACTCATTTGCTGCAAGAATGTGTTCTTTAATTTGGTTCTGGGAACCCACATATTTAATGTAAAGAGAACTAAGTCTGCCCTCAAGTTCCTGTATGTCAGACTGTAAGCGCCGTGTATCAATTTCATAGATTTTTTTGCTGTCTTCTAATTTAATTTGATAATTGGTTAATTTACTAATTAGATCAACACGTTCTTTCCTCAGTGAAATATTTTTAGAAAAGTGTTTTTGTTGTTTTCTAAATTGATTACATTTTTTAATTATTCTATTCATTCTTGCATATTTTTTCATTTTGTTATGACTAAATTTATAACTATAATTCTGTTTTAACAAGGAATCTTCAGTAAGGTCAATAGTTGTTAATGAATGAGGGTTACAATTACTATTCAATAATTCATTATATAAGTGGTTCGTTTCTTTAACCTGATTACATTCTATTTCTTTTTCTAACTGGGTGATACGACTATTAGCATGAATTAATTCATCTTCTAGGTCCCTAACTCTACTTAAGGCCTCCTCATACAAATTACTACAGGTGTTGAAACCATCCGTGACTACCTTCAGTTGATCGCGTTCATCAACAACATTCTGATACTGTTGATGTAGGTCTACTAGCTCCCGTTTAAGGCTTGAGTTTTTGTCAACAATTTTCTTGATTTCCTCCTCACTTTCATCATTCTCCAGTAGCAATTGGTCACATTGGAGTTTTGTTGCTTCAAGTTTTTGGAGGGCCGTTCTCAATTTAAGGTCCATCTCCTGAGCAGTAGCCTTACGGGTCATCACAGGCATGGTTTCAGGAATTGTTACTGAAATTAGAATTAAGTAACGGTGAGAAAAGTGGACAGACAAATAAAGTAAAGTTGGAAATGATAGGGAAAATGGGAGAAGTTATTGTATATCAGTAGAGAAATTAGGTTGGTTACTGAATTGGTTTGAGGGGCTATTTTCAAGGCTAAGGATATATTTTTATTGCCTTACGATTTTACTTTTATGTACTTATGTGGGTAGGTTGCCTAGATTTTAAAGCAATTTTTTTTAAATATATGTATTACCGTTGGTATAACGGCAATGCGAAAACAATGATCATGAACGTTTTATTGTTGTATTATATTAAAGATCAGAATAAGAATAACAGAATCTTCGCTAAGTTTCGTTTTCAACGATGTAAACAATGCGATTTAAAGCCAATGCAGGGTGCTAAGCTAATCAGCGAACTATTTTATGGTAAAACTTCACGAGGATGTGTAACAGAGTTACAGTGACAATAATTGAGTGCTATTAACTTACAGCTGTATGCCATTATTTAAACAACACAAATTATTAACGCTACCATCTCTGTATATTTTTGAAATTGCGACATTTGTTAGGGTAAATCAATTTCTATTTCCACGACTAGCTGACACCTTCCCACGTAACAGACGTGATAATAATCAACTGTGTTCACATACGTCAAAGACTGTATTAATGGGAAAAAGCGTTTTCTGTATGGCTCCTAAAATTTATAATAAAATACCGCAGTCATTTAGAGAACTGCCGGTAAATTTGTTTAAAAAAAAGATTCGAGATTTATTAACGGACAAGTGTTATTATAACATAAATGATTTTTTGAATGACACTATTTGACATTTTTTATTTTATTTTATTATTACTTAAATATTGTGACATTTTATGATTAATTTCTTTTACTGACATATCAACGTTTATTATTATTATGTACTTGGATTGAAGTGTCTTTAGTAATTTAGTTTTTATTTTGTAATTACTATAAATTTGTACGCCTTACGGTGAAACATGTACGTACGAAATATTAATATTGTGACATCCTGCATGCTTAATTTGCATGTATACGCATGTTTTGACAAATAAAATTATCTTATCTTATCTTATCTTAAAGTAAAAGTGAGCAAATACTCCCCGTTTTAATCCGCAGTTCGAACGTCAGCTGTTGGTTTTAGGTTACCGGTGTGTAACAAACACTGTTTATTACTTTATCGATTTACAGGAAAACAATAATCCTGAGTATTTATGCAATTAAATTACGTTTACACATAAAATTACACCTTAATTTTACTTAATTACTAATTAAAATTAATTTTAAAATACGGAACAAAGATTTGACATGTCACCCGGGCAGTGTTGCCACTTTTTTTCAGTTAAGTCAGTGTTAAGGTTATGTTTAAAGTTTGTGTTGCGTTTAAACCGTCAGGAAAGAAAATTCGTGTGATAAAGTTTAACTATATAGCTTTATCTTAACATATATCATGGTAAGTTTCATTTCTATGTACATTCAATGAATCTTATAATATGTCAGTAGCTAAACAAACATGTATTTGAAGAAATTAAGTTGTGTTTGTTTCATTTTAGTACTCTACAGGAAGAAAAACCCCACGCAAACGTGTAGCTAATTTCACCGCCGATGAAAAAGCTTTATTGGCACAATTAATTAAAAAGAGACCAATCGTGGAATCAAAAATAACGGATGGCAAGTCGGTCGCCAAGAAACAAGCAGCGTGGGAAGCTATAACACAGGGGTTTAATTGTAATGTCAATGTACACAAGAATAATATGAAAGCTGTCACACGTAAAGCACGTGCTACAGAAAGAGGAAATTTAATTAGGAGTGGAGGTGGACCACATGCACCTCCTCTATCACCACAGCATGGGGCCATCATAAGCATGGTTGAAGAGGTTGGTATTAATATCCTCTGAATTCCTCGGTGAGCACTGTATGGGTAAATTTTCTCATTTTAAATGTGTCCCTACTCACTTGTAATTTACAATTTTTATACATCAGGCTGCACCTGTGGTGATTACTGAGATAAAAAATTATTTTGATAGTGATGGTGCCATATTACATGCTATTGCAAACAGTCAAGAACAGGACTTGATAGCAAAAAATATTGATATACCAACTATCACTTCAGTATCAATAGATGACTTGGGTAAGTGAACAATGATTATAACGTTATCAAACCGTCTATCCTGAATCCTGATAGTGTACGTATTTGCGAATTAATGGAAGAACATCATGTCAGCATGTTTGAAGTTCTGTGAGATGAATGTTTAATAGAGCAGTAAAGTTTTCTTTAACTTATTTTATTGGCAGATAGCAGTTTTGTGTTAAAGTGAAAAAAATTGAATATATGAAATGCTAAACTTATTAAATCATGTTTAAAAATCGTATTCTTGTTTTCAGGTATTTTAGACATTGAATACAAAATTAATTCTATGGAAAACACAATTTTTGAAGAAACAAATGAAATGGACGATCCCCAAATTGAAAATGAACAATATATCACAGGTATTATAAAATTTATCTTATAATACAATATTGTTTTAACTTTTCTATTCACTTTATACTAAAAATATCTTTAAATTATGCTTCAGATTACAGTGATAAGAAAAATACGACAGAAATCAAAACCACAGATCATGTGCGTAGACCCACAGATTATATTCGTCGGGAAGCTGTGTTAAGAATAAGACATCTAGAAAATAAAAAAAGATGGAAACGCAAATATTAAAAACACAGGTACTTAACAATGGCTTTCAACATCAATGTTTATACCAGTATTTTAATTTATAGCAAGAATAATTTATATGTTTACTTTTTGCTTTGCAGTTGGAAGTTGAACAGATAAAAAAGAGCAGCATTATTGGAGGAAGAGAGGAACAACTGTTTATTAGAAAAAGCTAAAATAGAATTAGAAGAACTGAAGAAATCTATTGCCAAATAAACTACTACTTTTTTGGCTATAGATTTCTTCAGTTCTTCTAAATCTATCCTATGATTAGTCTCTTCTTAGGGTTCCGTACCCAAAGGGTAAAAACGGGACCCTATTACTAAGACTTCGCTGTCTGTCTGTCTGTCACCAGACTGTATCTCAAGAACCGCGATAGCTAGACAGTTGAAATTTTCACAAATTATGTATTTCTGTTGCCGTTATAACAACAAATACTAACAACAAAATAAAATGAATATTTAAGGGGGGCTCCCATACAACAAACGTGTTTTTTTTTCGGCGTTTGCCTTGTGTTACGGAACCCTTCGTGTGCGAGTCCGACTCGCACTTGGCCACTTTTTCAAGGATTGAAAAATAAAAGTATTATTATTATTTTATCGATGTTTATTTATTAAAAATTATATTAAGAGAAAAACCTATCAACTATAGATTGTCGCACCATAAATCAATTGCTGATGGTGGTGCTTTCACTAATCAGTGCAATATCATCATTCTCAATATGATGAGAATCCCAGTTCATTGGAACCAAATCATCAACTAATAAGGAAATATTATGCAGTGTCGCACATGCACATATAACAGCTACAACTGTATTTTCAAAAGGAAAAGATTCCAAGCTAGATTGCTTGATCGTTCCATGCCAGGATGTAAATCTTCTGTTCCTGATAGTAGGTAGATTAGTGGCGAAATATTTTTGGAGTGGATTCGAGTTTTTGTCAGTTGGGTCAGACCAACTCAGGATTGTAAAGCGAGTCGCGTAAGTATTATCCTGCTTTGGAGTACGCCACCAGCAACAATGTTGTATTTTTGACGATACAGCCTCATACATCCCACAAATTGCAACCACTCGACGTGACTGTATATTCACCGTTCAAAACATTTTTCGAAATTGAAATCAATAAATTTCAAAAGGCTCATCCAGGTCGAGTGTTCGGTCAATATGATATTGCAAGATTAGTGACTCAAGCTTATTTAAAAGCAGCCACACCACAAAATGCTATAAGTGGCTTTCGAGCAGCCGGAATTCAACCGTTTGATCGACATTCTATTCCAGAAGAGTATTTTGCACCTGCTGCTGTTTACTGTCGAGACCAGGATATTCCAGTTGCAGAAACGATAGAGATTTGGGTGCTGGATCTGACAGTGTTGAACAGCAGCCTGTAAATGTTCATGTGCCTAAACCAGTAGACATCACAGGGGCTGGATCTCAAAGTGTTGCACCCAAAATCTGACAGTTGCACCAGGATTATGTTGCGCCTGGAAATTAATGAAGGAAAAGCCAGCATGGCAGAAAAAAAAATGGCAAAGACAGCTAGGAGCTGGTACTGCAACTACACACATCAAAAGTGTCTAGGGATCAAGCATTTTTATGCGGATTTCTTGAGATTGAGATGTGGCTTTGTAATAAATTTATGATTTTATAAATTTATATGGATCCTTTTTGGTGCATTTCATAATTTGAATCAGGAACTGTGAATCAAATTCGAGTAAAAGATGAAAATCAGCTGTCAATATTTTCCCTATAAAAACATACAACGCATTGAAGACATTATTAGTGCTACTGTTTCCCTACTACTGATTAAAACCAACGTTATTATGGAGCGGCGACGTCATTTAAGCAGGGAAGAAATGCTCAGAGCCGTGGGAATGATAGAAGCTAGTTCCCGGCAACGTACTGTGGCTTTAGCTCTGAATACAAGTCAGAGTGTTATCAGTCGACTTTGGACACGTTACCGAAGCACTGGTACCGTGGCTGAGCGCCATGGAGGACGGTATCGCTGCACCACACGGAGACAAGACCGATACATTCAAATCTTAACTCGAAGAGCTCCAACAATAACCGCCATGATGTTAGCCGTGAGGCTTCATCACTCTTCAGGGAACTTAATTAGCGACCAAACAGTCAGAAACCGCTTGCATGAAGTGAACCTTCATTCCCGAAGACCGCTACGGGTATCACCTATAGCAATGCACAATCGTAGGATTCGATATCAATGGGCTCTTGAACACAGAAATTGGGCAGAAGAACAATGGCGTTTCGTGTGCTTTTCTGATGAGTCTCGTTTTGGTATGAGACCGGATACAAGACGTATACGACACTGGAGAACCCCTGGACGCCAACAGCGATTAAAATCCTGCCAGGAAGTCCATCCTTATAGTGGTGGAACCATCATGGTATGGGCGGGTATTTGGATTGATGGAAGAACTGAGTTGATTTGGATCAGAGGCAACCTCAACGCTCAAATTTATGCTGAGACGATTGTATCAGACGTCATCGTTCCTCTACAAGTGCAAATCGGTCCCTTATTTCAGTTAATGCATGATAATGCACGACCGCACACCGCAAGAGTTGTAAGACAGACTCTCGCCGCAGCTAACATCAATGTCCTGCCCTGGCCTGCTCAGTCGCCAGATTTGAACCCGATTGAGCATGCATGGGATATGCTACAGAGAAGAGCTCTGCCGAATATGGAGGGTATCCAGTCGCAAGAAGACCTTTTTTTGTTGTTGCAACGAACATGGGCGGCCATTCCACAGCGTGATTTGGATGAACTCATTTTGAGTATGCCAAACCGATGTTCTTGTGTTGTTAGTGTTCGCGGTAGAAACACGGATTATTAATTGTTTAAGTTACCCAATAAAATTTTAAAGAAAACTGTTATTTCAGTCTTTTTTTCGAACTTTTGTGTTAGTGGTTCAAATGTCAAAAATCCCTTTATTAGGAAAATGGCAAATTTCTTTATTAATGCAAAGGTGACTTGGTTTATCGTTACTGTGACAAACGAAAACACTTTATTTGATGAATCCTTAAAGAAAATTTTAATTAATATCAATCAGGAGAAAAGTTATTGCAAAAATATATGTTGATCCCTAGACACTTTTGATGTGTGTACATTGAGACTGACTGAACCTTGGCATGGCACTGGTCGTATTATTATCGGCGACTCATGGTTTGCATCTATAAAAACGGCCATAGAATTACGTAAAAGGGGGCTGTTCTTTATTGGAATTATTAAAACTGCTCATGCTAAGTTTCCCTTAAAACAACTCCTGCAAAGCTGTCCACCTCACAAAGGAGATTCAGTTACTGCAGAAACAAATTTAGAAGGTTTTTAAGTACTTGCTACAGCCTGGCGAGATTGAAAAATCCACAGTTTTGTATCCACGTGTGGAACAACATTGCCGGGAACACCAGCGCGCAAGATACCGTATGATAATAATTCTGGGAACACTACCACAAAGAATACTGTGGACTGAAGAAGCCAAATTTATAAGAGCTGGGATAACAAACCACAGAAACGACCATCTCTGGTGCTCCGCAAATCCAAGGGCGGTGCGCCCAAGCTCATTTCAACATGGATTCTCAGTAAATATGTGGGCTGGCATAATCAACGATAGACTGATATGGCCATTGGAGTTGCCACCTACATTAAACGGCGCTAGGTTTTTAGAATTCTTAAGAGACACAGTTTGCGGACAGCCTCATGTACCTACCTCTATCATACCGTCGGCGTATGTGGTTCCAGGTCGATGGTGCACCCGCGCATTTTTCTCGAGCATTGAGAGAATATTTAAATAATAATCTTTTGCCGTGGATCGGTCGTGGTGGTGTAGTAGCGTGGCCGCCTCGCTCACTCGATTTGACACCCTTGGATTATTTTTTGTGGGGTCATATGAAACAAAAAGTATACGCTACAGTTCCAAACACCATGGAAGAACTCGTCGCAAAAATTATGGCAGCCGCCGAAGAAATTAGATCCGATTTGGATTTAATTAAGCGCTCATCAACCCAGGTGGCACAAAGAGCCGTAGTGTGTCTACAAGCTGGAGGTGGCCACTTTGAGCAACTGCTTTAGATATTTTAATCGTCATTTAATATTGGAAAAAACATTACATCAAATTCAATATGAATGTTATGTGTTTTTAATGATTTTCTGTTTAGGGTCCCGACTAAGGCTTTTTGTGCTTGCACGTATGCTATAAGTTCAAACAACCATAACTCTTAAAGGATTAGACATACAGTTGTAAATTTATGTTGTATTGTAGCTTAGCTCAAAATCTGTCGATCTAGTAAAAAAGATAAAAAAGTTGTCGGGGTTGTTTTTGTAGTAATTAACAATTATTGGTTGCATTGCATTTTTTTTTCGATTTATTTTCGATAAGGTGGCCCCGGAAATGCAAGGGCAACAGAAGAAACAGGGTGGTTTTTAGTCTGTAAAAGTCTTTTCAATTTTGAATTTGAATTACGTAATTAGTTTGCTCCGGTGTGTTAGATTTACTTAAAAGTTTAACGGAGTTTAGTTGAAATTATTATTAGGCTGTAAAATAATCTTGAATACTTGAACAATATTTTTGAATAGTAGTAGACATCTAATAGGACAGCTACCCTTTTCGTATCTACGAAATAATATTTAGGTACCAGGATAGCAGGGGATAGGAATTTATTTAGCGTTATTGTTTGTTTTGCTCGTCAGTCGACGTCTGTTCCGTGTCTAGTGCACTCGTTTCTACGCGCAGTACGGAATTGACTTTTTTTGTTGTGTTTGCAAAATGTCGCTAAGTAATAGCGAATATTACGAAATAATGTTGTGTGTCGGAGCAGAACATGGCAATTTGCGAGCTGCTCGAGAACTGTACCATCGCCGTTTTATTGAGGGTAGACCAGATGCTGAGCGTCGACAGCTGCCTTCGCCGGCATGTTTTAGTCGGATGGTACATCGTCTGTACCAAACTGGGTCATTCCACGCACCTGCTTCAGAGGGTCGCCCGAGTACTACCGATCCAGAATTTTAAGAAGTCGTATTGGAGCATTTTGAAGCCCATCCACGCACTAGCACACGTCGAGCTGCATTAGCGCTGGGTGCCTCTAATCATATGCAGGTATGGCGAGTGCTGAGCAATGACGGTCAGCACCCATACCTCTTGCGTCGCACCCAGGAGTTGATACCCGCAGATTTTTTGCCTCGCGTGGCCTTCTGCGAGTGGTACCGAAACCAGTTAGAAGCTTCGCCATATTTTGGTTCAAAAGTACTATGGACCGATGAGGCATCCTTCACGACAGCAGGAATAAGCAACATCCACAACGAACATGTTTGGTCTCACACGAACCCGCATGCTTCGACAGAGTCGTCATTCCAACACCAATGGCGACTGAACGTGTGGGCAGGTACCTATAATTGGAGACGTCGTAGGACCAGTTTTCTTGCCGCATAAACGGCCAAAATTATTTAAGCTTCCTAAGGAATGAATTAGACGATGTTCTCACAGTGCTGCCAGTGTTGAGTTACGTACATCTCGTGATGGGGAATAATTTAATATTTCAACACGACGGTGCACCGGTTCACTTTGCCCGAGGAGTACGCCATTATTTAGAAGCGCGCTTTCCTCAGTGGGTTGGGCGTGGTAGTAGAAGCGTGGCTTGGCCTCCGCGATCCCCAGACGCAGTGCAGTATGATACAGTGGACCAAATGAAAGTGCGGATTGAGGCCGCTTTCAGGACAATAACACCAGATATGCTACGCAATGTCCAGTTGTCCATGAACAAACGAGCGGCCTTGTGCATACAATACCATTTTTTTTTTTTTTTTTATCGCTGAGAAATGACATTACGCATCTCCGCTCGTCGGGGGACGAGGCGGAGTATGTGGGACTCCCTGCCAGAGTGGCAGTATACCCACTAAAACTCAGCGGTGTTCCCTCATCGCCTTGATGGGGGGGGGGTCATGGGAATCCGGCTCAGCCTTTGCGTCCACAACCCCCCCGGCGCATGCCCGAAAAAGAGTGTCGTCAAGTGTTACGACAACATTTGGACGACATGGGCACGGCAATTCCGAAGCTGCTATCAGAGTTGCAGACGCGGCACCTCCCCTCAAGTGATTCAGAAACCACATACACAGGAGAGAGTGGTTCCCCTCCCACCGCCAGACCAACCCAGCTACAGAAAACCTGCGGAGGGGAAGGAAGGAACTTGGGCCTGGGAGAGACTCCAGAGATGGTGGCCGGGCACCAAAGCTTGATACCGTCTAGCAGGGACACGGTTGCTCAAGAGAAGACACCTGAGTGGTCTGGGAGGGTAGCCGAGGTGGCCCGTGAAGTAGTGGAGATGACAGTCCGCCAGTATGGCTTTATGCCTCTATCCGCACGTGAACTACAAATCGGTACCCTACGCGGACTCTCAGAAGGTAGTTATAACGTCCTGAGTTCGGTGCCACCAAGCTTCGGGGTTGAGGCAGACTATGCATTGGCGACAGAGAAGCTAGAAGGGGAGAAAAAGAAGGACGAGACACAGACAGAACAGACTAAGGCTGGTATTTGGGTAGCTAAGCAGGAGAAAACACAGGGGGAAGAGGGACAGACATCATCTCCTAAGACCAAGCAGCGAAAGAAGACGTCCGCCAAAGCAGAGATTCTTGCTAAGCGCATTGCCGGTACGAAGGAACAATTCACCAGGATCAGAGGATTCGTTGCCAATGGTAATATGGACTCCAGATTCTGTGCTGCTGTATGTGCCCGTCTACTATCAAGGGTATCTGTTGACAGTCTACGCCGTTCTGGAGGTGGAGCAAGGGAGAGCCGTCTTCTGTATGAGAACTTGAAGATCTGGGCTCTTAATATTGACCCTGAAATAGAGAGGAAAAAGACAACCCTGCTAGGGATGCAGGTGCTGAAACCCTTGAGACGAGGGATATCCGTAATTTGGTGGGGCGTTCAAGTACTGAGGCCCTCGCTGAATTAGTCCGCGCAGCATGTGGTGTACAGGCGGAGCATATGCTTCGGATCGGTGGGGAGGCCCTAATCTTAAACGGGCCATGTGCCTCCCTCCTCGCCGAGAAGAAGGTATGTGCCTACTGCCTGGCCGCTGAGCTACTGAACATACAAATAGTGGATGTAGATATCGGCACAGAGAAGGAGGCGGAAGCGCAACCTTACGAGGCAATACGTGCTCTGATGGCGGCAGGGAGTACAGGAGCGGGTCTCGCCATGGCACGGGCGCACAACAAAGAGATGCATGCCCAGAATGGCAACATCCACATGACGCATGCAGCAACAATGCCGCGTACAGACGTGATTGCGACGGCTGTCAACAAAGCCAGCCAACCCATCAAGCACCGCCATGTTACACGTCAGCCAGAGATTGCAAGACAAAGAGGCATACAAGAAGAAGTCCCATTGCTAACATATGGCATGACTACCTCTGCAGGGGTAAGTTTAGTCAACGTGCCTCCTACGAAACATCAGTTATACTGGTACATCAGCACACTGGCGGAGGAGGGCGCGGTTGAAGATGCAAACGGGGAAGGGGCAGTCGAAGACCAGGCAGTACAACCTGTGGAACCACTCGGCCAGGGAGCAGGGGGAGCCCAAACACCAGGGGGGGCAGGGAGGGAAGAAGAGAGGATAGATCCCAACTATCTAACCCTGCTGCTGTCGCCTAAGACAAGGGAATGTGTTGAAGGAACAGGGACGGAAGCTCCTTGCCCCGGACCCTCAAGAAGGGTGGAGGAGCTCTACGAGGGACGGGGAGAGGCTGTGATGAGCGCACATTCTACCACGAGTGCCAGAGGTGCTGCTCTCATCGCTCAGTGGCGTGGTGCACTGGGTGTACCGGACCCGATCCGTAGGAGGAGGGAGATGGGCCAAGTCCTCACTTCAATGAGTGTGGTCAGCGTACCTACAGTGGGGGGCCCCGAGTTGAGGGGTTTGGGTCCGGTATTGTCAGAGCTAGCAGATGACTTTCAGGCCAACCGCCGCGACCTCACCTGGATTGGGATCGGGGAGGAACCGGGTTTCAACGCGGGCAGGCTTACACTTACAACAATGGGGGCAGAAGTGGGAAGAATCACTGAGGATCTAACGACAAAGGACGGGCGGGTAAACTCGTCTTATCCCCAGTACGTGTGGAGGTATCTCGCCTCGAGCCCTCTATTAGCACCAGTATTAAGTACGGGAGCACAGGTGGGGTGCGCAGACCTCGATGCTCACCTTATAAAGCTCAGACTATATGACGCAATGAGGCATCACAGCACCGGCTTCCCTACAGGCGTCGAGTGGGGGATCCCCCTGAAAGGACCCCAACCTTATGCCTACGAGATGTCGACCGACATTGCGGGTGATTGGGCGGTGGCAGTCGCAAGTACCCGCTATCTTGACGAACTTTGTTACCGCTCACATAGGAGTGTGCAAGTGGACAACGAAACTTGGCACCTTGACGCCGAGGATGTAGCGGTGGTCGTTCTTGACCATAACAATCCAGCCACCAATTTGGCTTGGTCGGTACAGCTTGCGTTGGCTGCACCTTTCCCCCTGTTCTCATTGGATGAGGTATTTGTAACAACTGGGCCGGAGGGTCCCGAAGAGGCGCGTCTCGCTTGTTTCCGCCGTAACGAATCTTGCGTGACAATCAATAACCAGAAACGAAAGTTCCTACTTGTCCACTCGGGGCCGGGGAACATTCTAAACTTCCTTGACATGGGGCTTGTGTCAGGTGCCCTAGATCGGGATCGTAGGCCTGAAGCCTTGGTACGGTACGAAGCTCTACCCATATTTACGAGAGCAGTTCGGTGTATGCTTGACAGTGTATTACCACTCCGGGAAGTTATGAAGCCATGGGCTCGCCAACGTTTAGCGAATGACGACATCGACTGGGCCGCAGTGGACGAGGTGGTAACATGGGCTACTACTAGATTTATGTCACAGTGTGAGGTAAGACGAGACGATGCAGGTCAGCATCATACCATGTGGCTTCCCCCAGCGTATATCGCAGTGCAGTATGCTACGAACACCTTACCGCCCGCGGATTTAGATATGGATGGCGATGAATTTTACTACCATGACGACGCCGTGTCATACTTGGACAATATATTCGTGACCAAGCACACGGCCGACACCCATCCCGCGCTCCGGGTTGGCACCTGGTCCAACGAAGTGGAACTAGCGACCGGTCTAGGTCTTGCCCTCTTTAATCACCGTAACACTGGACATACAGACCCGGAGGCAGGGACGGGTTTAGGCCTGGATGACCTGGAAAGGGCACTACTGAAGCGTAGGGCTTTCGAGGAGTGGAAGAGGAGTACGGGGTTGGCAGACCAGGTGGCAGCCCCTGAAACTATGGGCGAACTGGGGGGTTTTTGGGCGAACTTGGTATATGGAGGAGGCGATGGCGCTGATTCAGCGGCAGCTCTGGCAGCCTACACTATGGCAGTACATCAGCTACAAGCTTTCAGCTGGAGCGCCAACGAAGTGGCTCCTGCGTGCCAGGGCACCATGTCGGGCCTGCGGACCCCCTTATCTATGCACCTAAGTCATGAGTTAGAGAGGGGGAAGGTAGAATTGGAGAAAAGTGACCTTTTTGGCCTGATCACACTAGTGGGCGATCACTGGTTCAGCGGACGTATAGGGGCGAAAACTCCCGAACCCCACGACATGCTCCAACTAGATCGTTTACTAAACAGGGTTAATATGCTCAACGTTCAACCAGATGATGTGGTCATGTGTGTAAGACCCCATAACGGTGAAGTCACTTCCTTGGCATTCAGGGTGGACTCGGCCATTACCACGCTTCTAGGCATTACAATGGGCTGGGCTGGCTCTTTCCGAGCCATGCATAATGTGGCAAACCAGGCTGCTCCGTTTGGTTGGGGATTGCGGGTGAGAGTAAGGGACTTCGCGGCACGTGAATTTCAAACTATAACGTTGTCCGAGAGTATCGTTGGGAACCTCGAGTCGGCACAGTTGGTGTAAGGCAAGGCGTGGCATGCCCCACTGCGGGCTAATACCTACATCAGCGGGGACGGGAAGGGAGTATTTGCTGGGTCCTCTCACCCTAGGGCCATTACCGGCTCGCAATCGGGGTATAGCACAGAACAAAGAGGTTTTTCAGGACGCGGCGCCCACATCGTTGCCAGATGTACCGCCTGCAGGTACGGTGCGACAAGTTATGGGCGCCCCGCCGGAAATACCTACCACCAAAGCCGGGGGTTCGGACCTGAAAGCCGAGACGAATACCGACCACGCGGAACGTCAGGACACAGCATAAATCTGACCCCTATAAAGACAATGCTACCGGATTGGGAATGGACGACAGGGGAATATCGGGCGAGGCAGCGGCAACTGGTATCACTGGTATCAGAGGTGTGCTGCACTGAGAAAGGCTGGAACACACCTATGTCAAGCTTTAACAATAATCTTAAAAGGTACAGGCTCCCGAAGGAACACAAATGCCCAGGCTGTGTACTACCAGCAGGAGTGATGGAGGAAGGGGTCCACATATTAATGCGTATGCATCCGGGTAGGGCAGCAGATACTATACACAGCGAATATGAGCGCATCAAGGCCATGTCGGCTCACCTTTGCATACACGGGGTCAAGAAGTTATTAAAGGAATCCACAGGCTGGCTTAAGCTCGGCGGGAGGTTCATAAACCAGAACTGGAGGTTGTTAACATATTGGGAAGCCTTCTTTGGTTATGTTGCGCCAGTACCACTAGAAAATCTCAAGCACGATGTGGATGACTGGCTCACCATAACAAAACACAACGGGCAAAACATCAATGAGGAACGGTACATTGAAGACCTTATACAGGAGACGAGACAATACCTGTCACAGGAATGGGATTCACTCACAGGATTGGGATATAATGGATCAAAAGGGGAGGAAGCAAGCTCAGATCAGCTAACCCTACTGCTGTCTCCCGGGACACGTGAGCAGGTAGAGGGAGTCGTGACAGAACAACCTTGCCCTGGGCCCTCGAGAGGGGCAGTGGGGGCGGAAGAACACTACGAGGGGAGGGGGGAGGCAGTAGTGGGTGCACGGGCCCCCGCTAGTGCAAGGGGAGCGGCCCTTATCGCCCAGTGGCGCGGTGCACTGGGCGTGCCCAACCCAGTGCGTAGGAGGCGAGAGATGGGCCAGATTCTCACGGCGATGAGCGTGGTCAGTGTGGCTACTGTGGGAGGGTCGGAGGGGAAAGGTTTGGGCCCAGTGTTATCTGAACTCGCGGATGACCACCAGGCATATAACCGCGACCTTACCTGGATCGGCATTGGCGAAGAGCCAGGTTTTAATACAGGCAGACTCACGCTCAAAACAATGGGGGCGGAGGTAGCCAGGATTACAGAGGATCCGACATCAAAGGACGGCCGGGTGAATTCAACCTTGAGGCAAGGTATCTCCATACGTACTGGGGGTCCAGTACGTATGGAGATACCTTGCCTCAAACCCGTTGTTGGCATCGGTACTGAGTACAGGAGCGCAGGTGGGGTGTGCGGATCTGGAGGCCCTCTTGATAAAACTAAGGCTTTACGATGCAATGCGACACCACAGTACGGGCTTCCCCACAGGCGTTGAATGGGGGATCCCCTTAAAGGCACCGCAACCATACGCCTATGAAATGTCGGGTGACATAGCCAACGACTGGGCAGTAGCAGTTGTGAGTGCTCGCTATTTAGATGAGCTTTGCTATTGCTCGCTTAGGAGCGTACAGGTGGGTAATGAGGCCTGGCATCTAGATGCTGAAGATGTTGCAGTAGTCGTCCTCGACCACATCAACCCGGCCACTAACCTGGCCTGGTCAGTCCAACTCGCGCTGGCGGCGCCTTTCCCTCTGTTTTCAGTGAGGTTGATTTATTGTTGTGTAGCACGGGTAACGCTTTAGCAGGAGGTATATCCAATAAGTTATCATTCATTTGTTGGAACAAGCGGCTTTAGGTGAAAATTGCAGAATCAGATTCTTTACCCTGTACCCCCACATTTATGTAAGTAAACTCATAATTTGCGTTACACATTGCAAGTAGGACAATGGAATAATAATGCTTATAATTGTAGTAAAGTGAACCGCTGTGAGGAGGTCTTATATTATATGGTTATCTTAATACTATATGTTTCCTGTCTGGAAGTCCGTCCGTACTGGAAGGTTTTCCGCTCCCTTCGGTCAACTGCAGTTTATTGCGTGGGAAAATACAAAGCAGACACATCAGTACGAAGACATATTTCGTTTATATATTATATGAAAATAACACTGAATGGAGGGCAGCAATAAAACAATATTGCTGCAACTGTATGGTGGGCCGTAGAACAGTAGCACATGTTATGACCATTATTTGGTTTTTAGGTTGGGCAGGTATCAGGAACATATTAATCCACCTGCCCAGTTCCTTGACCATGTTCTTATAACTTATGAATCTGATTAATAAATATAATTTTATAAAAAAAACAAGTTATTTCATAAATAACCTGTTTCAATTAAATGTTAGAAAGAAAGAAAGAAAATACGTTTATTTGCGGTAAACATGACGCAATAAAGAACAATCTAAAAAAATAAAATAAGACAGGGTAGGGGAAACATGCGTCACATCCACGCAAAACGGCTATCGCTCAGCATTATGCTGCGACCCTATGCAAGACAGAGCCCCAGCGCTGGTTTTCAGCGACAGCCGGCGCCGACGTATTGAGGTCGTCCGGTGCAGCAAACAAATATTAGGACGCTGTACTGGTACAGCATTCACAAAGAAAATTAGGGGAAGGGGGGGCAAACTGGAACGGGTGGGCAAAGTGGAAATGAATAAAATTATGTATAAATACATATAATACGCGCAGCGCAGCGATGTCGACGCATTCTCGTTGCCCTCTAGTGGCCGCGTTCAGAATTCAGTGCGCCAGCGACAGCCGAGCGAGACACACGCGTGCTGTGATCAAATTCGCGCTAATTTTTGTGAAAACACGTAATCTTCAAGAGTGAATTAAATGAGGTACGTTTTTGTGTCATTCTGTTTTGCTATTTTGTTGCTTTCATGATCTTATTTATTCGTTTCCATGCCATTAATCTTAACCAGAAACGAAAGTTCCTACTTGTCCACTCGGGGCCGGGGAACATTCTAAACTTCCTTGACATGGGGCTTGTGTCAGGTGCCCTAGATCGGGATCGTAGGCCTGAAGCCTTGGTACAGTACGAAGCTCTACCCATATTTACGGGAGCAGTTCGGTGTATGCTTGGCAGTGTATTACCACTCCGGGAAGTTATGAAGCCATGGACTCGCCAACGTTTAGCGAATGACGACATCGACTGGGCCGCAGTGGACGAGGTGGTAACATGGGCTACTACTAGATTTATGCCACAGTGTGAGGTAAGACGAGATGATGCAGGTCAGCATCATACCATGTGACTTCCCCCAGCGTATATCTCATAGAGGAAATAGAAACCTCAGAATTGGATATGTGGTATGGTATAGAGTCGGTGGCTGATTCAGCAGCAGTCAGCGCGTCAGTGTCCTCCACTCCTGCCACCCGTTCGCCACCCACAATAGTAATCGTGCCTCCTTCTCCTGTAACTCCACCAACTACAACAACAACCACATCATCATCAGAGGTAAGAACTCTTCTTAGTAAGAAGTAATAAGTATTAGTGAAAACTACTTTTTTTTTTATTTTACTTCTTCTTTCCAGGATCCAACAATGAAGAAATTTGTATTAACAGAATAACTCTTGTGAGTTACTACCGAGAGTGTCAGTCTAAGAGGGATGTTGATAGAATGCATTATTTGTGTAGCAAAGTTGCAAATGCCCTAAGAGTGCCGGAATTGTCAAGTGACGTAAAAAGTGTCTTAAGCAAACTGGTTTACACATATAAACAAAAGCTAGAAACGTCACATAAAAACTTTGAGCGATGTTAAACTAATAAAAATTGGTTTGAAACGTATGTTACATTTCCTGTACCGAGCAGAGGACAAAAAAGAAGTAGTGGTCCGGGTGGTCGCCCTGTTAAAGACTTTGAAGACTATTCTGAACGTACGAATCGCTAAAAGACCGAAGACGTTAGGAAGAATTTGATGTTATAGAAATCTTGTTGAGTGTTATCTGGAATGAATACATAGTTTGAGTACAGTCTTGCAATTGCTTCTGAAACATCCTTCATAATTCGTCCTGCCTTGGATTTCGAGACACCTATATAGTCGGCTACAGACACCAACATTGTGCCCAAGGCATAAAACCTTAGGTTTAGGAGCAGTTGGTGCAGGGGAGGAACTCCATGATTTCTGTCGCATAAGAGTAACGGTTCCAAGTGACGCAAGCGCTTGACGCAAGATGAATTCAAAGTTGAAGATGAAAGAGCACGAATGTTGTATAACATAGTTGCTACAGTAGCTGTAGGTTAGTACAAAATTAACGTTTACGAACTAGAGGATAGAGGAACTCAGGCTACTATCACCAACCCTACTCTTACCTACCCCACCCAAGTCATCCTTCCCCTGGACATTCCCCCCTTTTACCCGATTATTCAAAGTCCTGAACATTCCGAACTTGTACAGTACCAGACCATCCGTCAACTGCTAAACCCAAATTATACGCATAGCTCCTGACCTCAAATAACAGTTAGAAGCCCTTCTCAATTATTCGCGTCCCGCGCCTCAACCCAGCTCACTGCCCTAAGCTCTCCCATGGAGTACCATCCACCGCCTTTGATACCCATTACACCAGCACCTCGTACCCAAGACCCCACTTCTGCGGCACCTTTATTTGATTTACCTTTCGTCCCAGAAACGCCATTGGACCTCGGAGTGCCTTACGGGCATGTACCTATCTCTCCTACCCTAATCCCTATTTCGCAGGGTTTGCCTGTCAGCGTCCGACAGGCGGAGCCGCGCCATTCAGTCCGCTCAACGCCCCGCACCCACACCGTCACTTCGACCACACCCACTGAGGTCTACCTCCCTTCAACCCTCATAACTCAGTTCACTATTGAGGAGCCACCCCAAACCGAACAATGCATAGAACTCTACTCGAGTTGCTCGGAGAACTTACTGAAACAGCCGGCACGTCGTCGACCACAGTCGCCAGCTGATTCACTGCTAGAGCACCAACAGTGTCAGCTGTGGCCCTTAGATACCCTCGTAGCCACAGATCTCATAGAGGAAATAGAAACCTCAGAATTGGATATGTGGTATGGTATAGAGTCGGTGGCTAATTCAGCAGCAGTCAGCGCGTCAGTGTCCTCCACTCCTGCCACCCGTTCGCCACCCACAATAGTAATCGTGACGTAAAAAGTGTCTTAAGCAAACTGGTTTACACATACAAACAAAAGCTAGAAAAGTCACATAAAAACTTTGAGCGATGTAAAAACTCTAATAAAAATTGGTTTGAAACGTATGTTACATTTCCTGTACCGAGCAGAGGACAAAAAAGAAGTAGTGGTCCGGGTGGTCGTCCTGTTAAAGACTTTGAAGACTATTCTGAACGTACGAATCGCAAAAAGACCGAAGACGTTAGGAAGAATTTGATGTTATAGAAATCTTGTTGAGTGTTATCTGGAATGAATACATAGTTTGAGTACAGTCTTGCAATTGCTTCTGAAACATCCTTCATAATTCGTCCTGCCTTGGATTTCGAGACACCTATATAGTCGGCTACAGACACCAACATTGTGCCCAAGGCATAAAACCTTAGGTTTAGGAGCAGTTGGTGCAGGGGAGAAACTCCATGATTTCTGTCGCATAAGAGTAACGGTTCCAAGTGACGCAAGCGCTTGACGCAAGATGAATTCAAAGTTGAAGATGAAAGAGCACGAATGTTGTATAACATAGTTGCTACAGTAACTGTAGGTTAGTACAAATTTAACGTTTACGAACTAGAGGATAGAGGAACTCAGGCTACTATCACCAACCCTTCTCTTACCTACCCCACCCAAGTCATCCTTCCCCTGTACATTCCCCCCTTTTACCCGATTATTCAAAATCCTGAACATTCCGAACTTGTACAGTACCAGACCATCCGTCAACTGCTTAACCCAAATTATACGCATAGCTCCTGACCTCAAATAACAGTTAGAAGCCCTTCTCAATTATTCGCGTCCCGCGCCTCAACCCAGCTCACTGCCCTAAGCTCTCCCATGGAGTACCATCCACCGCCTTTGATACCCATTACACCAGCACCTCGTACCCAAGACCCCACTTCTGCGGCACCTTTATTTGATTTACCTTTCGTCCCAGAAACGCCATTGGACCTCAGAGTGCCTTACGGGCATGTACCTATCTCTCCTACCCTAATCCCTATTTCGCAGGCTTTGCCTGTCAGCGTCCGACAGGCGGAGCCGCGCTCTTCAGTCCGCTCAACGCCCCGCACCCACACCGTCACTTCGACCACACCCACTGAGGTCTAGCTCCCTTCAACCCTCATAACTCAGTTCACTATTGAGGAGCCACCCCAAACCGAACAATGCATAGAACTCTACTTGAGTTGCTCGGAGAACTTACTGAATCAGCCGGCACGTCGTCGACCACAGTCGCCAGCTGATTCACTGCTAGAGCACCAACAGTGTCAGCTGTGGCCCTTAGATACCCTCGTAGCCACAGATCTCATCGAGGAAATAGAAACCTCAGAATTGGATATGTGGTATGGTATAGAGTCGGTGGCTGATTCAGCAGCAGTCAGCGCGTCAGTGTCCTCCACTCCTGCCACCCGTTCGCCACCCACAATAGTAATCGTGCCTCCTTCTCCTGTAACTCCACCAACTACAACAACAACCACATCATCATCAGAGGTAAGAACTCTTCTTAGTAAGAAGTAATAAGTATTAGTGAAAACTACTTTTTTTAATTTTACTTCTTCTTTCCAGGATCCAACAATGAAGAAATTTGTATTAACAGAATAACTCTTGTGAGTTACTACCGAGAGTGTCAGTCTAAGAGGGATGTTGATAGAATGCATTATTTGTGTAACAAAGTTGCAAATGCCCTAAGAGTGCCGGAATTGTCAAGTGACGTAAAAAGTGTCTTAAGCAAACTGGTTTACACATACAAACAAAAGCTAGAAACGTCACATAAAAACTTTGAGCGATGTAAAAACTCTAATAATAATTGGTTTGAAACGTATGTTACATTTCCTGTACCGAGCAGAGGACAAAAAAGAAGTAGTGGTCCGGGTGGTCGTCCTGTTAAAGACTTTGAAGACTATTCTGAATGTACGAAACGCAAAAAGACCGAAGACACCAATATTGTGCCCAAGGCATAAAACCTTAGGTTTAGGAGCAGTTGGTGCAGGGGAGAAACTCCATGTTTTCTGTCGCATAAGAGTAACGGTTCCAAGTGACGCAAGCTCTTGACGCAAGATGAATTCAAAGTTGAAGATGAAAGAGCACGAATGTTGTATAACATAGTTGCTACAGTAGCTGTAGGTTAGTACAAAATTAACGTTTACGAATGTTAAAATAAAATATTAATTTTTCAGCAAAACCGTAGGGATAGAGGAACTCAGGCTACTATCACCAACCCTACTCTTACCTACCCCACCCAAGTCATCCTTCCCCTGGACATTCCCCCCTTTTACCCGATTATTCAAAATCCTGAACATTCCGAACTTGTACAGTACCAGACCATCCGTCAACTGCTTAACCCAAATTATACGCATAGCTCCTGACCTCAAATAACAGTTAGGAGCCCTTCTCAATTATTCGCGTCCCGCGCCTCAACCCAGCTCACTGCCCTAAGCTCTCCCATGGAGTACCATCCACCGCCTTTGATACCCATTACACCAGCACCTCGTACCCAAGACCCCACTTCTGCGGCACCTTTATTTGATTTACCTTTCGTCCCAGAAACGCCATTGGACCTCGGAGTGCCTTACGGGCATGTACCTATCTCTCCTACCCTAATCCCTATTTCGCAGGCTTTGCCTGTCAGCGTCCGACAGGCGGAGCCGCGCCCTTCCGTCCGCTCAACGCCCCGCACCCACACCGTCACTTCGACCACACCCACTGAGGTCTACCTCCCTTCAACCCTCATAACTCAGTTCACTATTGAGGAGCCACCCCAAACCGAACAATGCATAGAACTCTACTCGAGTTGCTCGGAGAACTTACTGAATCAGCCGGCACGTCGTCGACCACAGTCGCCAGCTGATTCACTGCTAGAGCACCAACAGTGTCAGCTGTGGCCCTTAGATACCCTCGTAGCCACAGATCTCATAGAGGAAATAGAAACCACAGAATTGGATATGTGGTATGGTATAGAGTCGGTGGCTGATTCAGCAGCAGTCAGCGCGTCAGTGTCCTCCACTCCTGCCACCCGGTCGCCACCCACAATAGTAATCGTGCCTCCTTCTCCTGTAACTCCACCAACTACAACAACAACCACATCATCATCAGAGGTAAGAACTCTTCTTAGTAAGAAGTAATAAGTATTAGTGAAAACTACTTTTCTTTAATTTTACTTCTTCTTTCCAGGATCCAACAATGAAGAAATTTGTATTAACAGAATAACTCTTGTGAGTTACTACCGAGAGTGTCAGTCTAAGAGGGATGTTGATAGAATGCATTATTTGTGTAACAAAGTTGCAAATGCCCTAAGAGTGCCGGAATTGTCAAGTGACGTAAAAAGTGTCTTAAGCAAACTGGTTTACACATACAAACAAAAGCTAGAAACGTCACATAAAAACTTTGAGCGATGTAAAATCTCTAATAAAAATTGGTTTGAAACGTATGTTACATTTCCTGTACCGAGCAGAGGACAAAAAAGAAGTAGTGGTCCGGGTGGTCGTCCTGTTAAAGACTTTGAAGACTATTCTGAATGTACGAAACGCAAAAAGACCGAAGACGTTAGGAACAATTTGATGTTATAGAAATCTTGTTGAGTGTTATCTGGAATGAATACATAGTTTGAGTACAGTCTTGCAATTGCTTCTGAAACATCCTTCATAATTCGTCCTGCCTTGGATTTCGAGACACCTATATAGTCGGCTACAGACACCAACATTGTGCCCAAGGCATAAAACCTTAGGTTTAGGAGCAGTTGGTGCAGGGGAGAAACTCCATGATTTCTGTCGCATAAGAGTAACGGTTCCAAGTGACGCAAGCGCTTGACGCAAGATGAATTCAAAGTTGAAGATGAAAGAGCACGAATGTTGTATAACATAGTTGCAGGGGCGTGCACAGATTTTTCAAAGAAGGTAGGCAAAAAAAAAATCTCAAATAAATACTGCACTTTGAACCGAAAGGTTCGTCGTCTTGTCGATCGATGATCTAGGTAATTGCCAAATGCCAGCTTAAATATCCATAGATTGACGCTTATTGGGTCTCTGTCGCTCGTAGTTCCGAGTTGACGCGAACAAAAAGGATATTATACTTACGACAAATAAAAACTTTTTACAAAAAAAAAAAACAACCGACTTCCAAAAAAACACTACAAATTGAAAAATAACTTTAATTTCGGAAGTCGGTGTCTTTGGTTCCGCATTTTCGTTTATTGACACCGACTTCCGAAATTAAAGTTATTTTTCAATTTGTAGTGTTTTTTTTGGAAGTCGGTTGTTTTTTTTTCGTAAAAAGTATTTATTTTTCACTTTTTAATGGGTCCGTTTGTAATTTATCTAAGTTACAATAGCCTAATGTCAACTGCTCATCACTTGTTACAAAATATTACTTTTCCCGATGTTGGGACGTTAATTGTTGAGGAGTTCTCCTGGTTCTTACCAGGAGAACTCCTCAACAACCACTCACCATACGCTTTGTGACGAGCATAAATTGCTTAGCAACCTTAATAAAGTAATCGAATCGCAACCCGTGAAATATTTGTCATTGAGTAGTTCCAATGGCCATCTGTGGTCTTCTTCATCAGCTCCACTTTACCAAATGATGATTTCCGAGAGCAAATGCTCAAGTTATTTTAAAAAATACCCAAATCGTTATAGCTTTGCCTATAAAATTTGAGGGTTTCCCTCGATTTCCATGGGATCCTCTCATCAGTTTCCAACTTGATGATAATGGGACCACCTCGAGAGTATACCCTTTCAAACAAAAAAAGAATTTTGAAAATCGGTCCACAATTGGCGGAGTAATTGCAACACAAACACACAAAAAAAAAGTTTATTGAAATGAACTAATGCTACTTTTTAAAATAGGTACTTGCATTGCGTAGCCAACTTCGGTTCGGGCAAGTTCGGTGCGAGTTCGCCTGTTCCTCGGCAGTTTTCGTGTTCTGCTCTATGAAAAACTACAGTAAAGACACTGTCTATTATCGCAGTTGTGTGCGTTATTTTTTTCATTGTGTGCCACGTAGTTATAGGCGCGCACACACTCATAAAATCGTATGAGCACGACTGACTGCGAGAGCACACATCTAAACATTTAGTGACGAATAGTTTGTGTCTTCGCCGTTGAGATTGTGTGGTGGCGCGACTGCAGCGCGAATCAAGTTTCCGAAATTAGTCAAATCTTAATAATACTACCGGCGCTCGGTAGGTGGAGCTGATTTATGATTTAAGAATTTTAATATTTTGTTAAGTTTTGTTTATTGACTTACTTATGTAATATTAGATCAGTGTTACGAGGTAGACACTGTCTTTATCACTCTATGGAATGCCCGCCCCTGCATAGTTGCTACAGTAGCTGTAGTTTATTACAAAATTAACGTTTACGAACTAGAGGATAGAGGAACTCAGGCTACTATCACCAACCCTACTCTTACCTACCCCACCCAAGTCATCCTTCCCCTGGACATTCCCCCCTTTTACCCGATTATTCAAAATCCTGAACATTCCGAACTTGTACAGTACCAGACCATCCGTCAACTGCTTAACCCAAATTATACGCATAGCTCCTGACCTCAAATAACAGTTAGGAGCCCTTCTCAATTATTCGCGTCCCGCGCCTCAACCCAGCTTACTGCCCTAAGCTCTCCCATGGAGTACCATCCACCGCCTTTGATACCCATTACACCAGCACCTCGTACCCAAGACCCCACTTCTGCGGCACCTTTATTTGATTTACCTTTCGTCCCAGAAACGCCATTGGACCTCGGAGTGCCTTACGGGCATGTACCTATCTCTCCTACCCTAATCCCTATTTCGCAGGCTTTGCCTGTCAGCGTCCGACAGGCGGAGCCGCGCCCTTCAGTCCGCTCAACGCCCCGCACCCACACCGTCACTTCGACCACACCCACTGAGGTCTACCTCCCTTCAACCCTCATAACTCAGTTCACTATTGAGGAGTCACCCCAAACCGAACAATGCATAGAACTCTACTCGAGTTGCTCGGAGAACTTACTGAATCAGCCGGCACGTCGTCGACCACAGTCGCCAGCTGATTCACTGCTAGAGCACCAACAGTGTCAGCTGTGGCCCTTAGATACCCTCGTAGCCACAGATCTCATAGAGGAAATAGAAACCTCAGAATTGGATATGTGGTATGGTATAGAGTCGGTGGCTGATTCAACAGCAGTCAGCGCGTCAGTGTCCTCCACTCCTGCCACCCGTTCGCCACCCACAATAGTAATCGTGACGTAAAAAGTGTCTTAAGCAAACTGGTTTACACATACAAACAAAAGCTAGAAAAGTCACATAAAAACTTTGAGCGATGTAAAAACTCTAATAAAAATTGGTTTGAAACGTATGTTACATTTCCTGTACCGAGCAGAGGACAAAAAAGAAGTAGTGGTCCGGGTGGTCGTCCTGTTAAAGACTTTGAAGACTATTCTGAACGTACGAATCGCAAAAAGACCGAAGACGTTAGGAAGAATTTGATGTTATAGAAATCTTGTTGAGTGTTATCTGGAATGAATACATAGTTTGAGTACAGTCTTGCAATTGCTTCTGAAACATCCTTCATAATTCGTCCTGCCTTGGATTTCGAGACGCCTATATAGTCGGCTACAGACACAAACATTGTGCCCAAGGCATAAAACCTTAGGTTTAGGAGCAGTTGGTGCAGGGGAGAAACTCCATGATTACTGCAAAATGAAAGGAATGACTATTACACAGGGGCACAGTATGAATAATAAGTAGATAGTATTTGAAAATAATATTCTTTCTATAACAAGCGAAAACATTATTTTATGTGCACTAACCTTTTTGAGGTTACTCTTAAAAATGGATATATTAGTAATATTAGTTTCGATATTGGGCTCCAGGAAACCCACATGAGAAACATGAACAACAACTTCACAGCCCAAAGGTGACAGTGTGATGCGGAATGTCTATGAACGGGATTATCGGCCCATTTTTTTTTTTAAATAACGGTCGCGCAGAAACTGTGACATCTCAACGTTACTGCAACATGATTGAAACATTTTTGCACCCAGCATTGCAGAACCATCCAGGATACAATAGAAGAACCTGGTTTCAGCAAGATGGCGCGACAGCTCACACGGCAAGGGTGTCTTTAGAGACTGCGAGGCAAATTTTCGGAACAAAGTTTAGAACCATCCCATACCCACCAAGGTCGCCTGACCTCACGCCCTTGGATTTGTTTTGTGGGGCTTCTTGAAATCTAAAGTGTACGACCCGCCGCCAAGGAATTTGAGCCAACTTAAAAGAAATATTCATACCCAAATAAACCAAATCACGTCAGAAACTTGCAAGAAAGTTTTCCTTGCGATGAAGCGTGCGTTGGAGGAGACTGTACGAGCAGATGGGCGTCATCTCGACAGCGTCATTTTTAAAACCTAAAATCCGCATGATTTCTTTATTCATTTTTGTCATTAAAAGTTTTCTATAATCATAGATTTTTTTTTTCATTAATTTTTAAAGTTTGAAATTTCCCATGGGACAGCCTGTACTATGCCACGGCCGAACCGCACACAACAATGGAACCAGTTTGAACTATACCGTCAATGTAAGCCGCAGGTAAAAAGTTCATCTCTTTCTTGCACATGTAAAATGATTTTTGTCTTTGTCTAACATTGGGTTGGACGTTCGGGATGTGACAGGTACGGTACAGTGACTGTACCGTACCTGTCCCGACACACATCACAGACCTCAACTGACTGTAGTACAGCCAGTTGAGGTCCGACTATCTCTGCTGTTGGAAGTGCCCGTGTGTTTCACATTCTTCTCTTTTTTTTCGTTGAGTTTTGTTTGTTAAATCTTGTTATTGTTATTTCCGCATTTAAACTGTTTTATTGTTGTGGGACATTAGGAAAGACAAAGTGTCACAGGCTGCTAGAGACGTAGGGGTGACACGCAAAACGGCCATTCAAGTCTTTCACTAGTTACGCGAGGTCTGCGAGGTGGCCGAAGCTCATGACCGCGATATGATCGGCGGAGACAACGATATAGTGGAGGTCGACGAAACCCATCTGTACACAAACAAATACCACAGGGGTCGATTTTTGCAGCAGCAAACGTGATATTTCGGTTGCATAAGCCGACTAACTAAAAAAATTCACGTGGAGCTAATACCCAAAAAAAATAGGGCCACATTGGATCCAATAATCCAGCAAAATGTTAGACCTGACTCCTACATTATGTCTGACCCAGCACCGATCATACGTGGGCGTGCACTTAAGACTGACTTAAGAAGACATTCTAATGTCAACCACAGCCGACAATTTACGGCAGGGACTGTCAGTATCCCTGTGGATCCCAGCCTTGGGATCCAGGCAGGGCCAGTACCAGACACCAATAATGTTCGATGCATAGTACATACAAATACCATAGAGCGGCAATGGCTAGAATTAATCGGCCAATGTCGCACCTGTAGGAGTCAGCGGCGGTTAAAGTGGTACATGGGCGAATTCATGTGCCGGCAAAATATTCTGAAAAGCCTACCCACTGATACTGCTAGGTTCCGCCGTTTGCTGCGTGATATTCATAGGATATACCCAGGACTAGGAAGAAATGGTATCCAAATTAGAAATTGCCGATGTGAACGTTAAGCAAAGCTGGCATAGATTCAACTAAGGGTTGCTTTACCCATGGGCAACTGTACGTGGCATGTTCACATGCGAGGAATGCCAGTTGTGTTGTTGTTTTAGCCCAAGAAAATCGTACACCAAATATTGTATACAAAGAAATTTTTCAATAAAGCTAATACGAAAAACTAAAAAATAATAATTAAACTAAAAATGCAAAAACGGATTAAATGGGGAAATATAAACAAAAACTAAATATCGATTCATAAAATGGAAGAATTTCATTAAAATTAGCATAGGTATTTCTTTACGCGGAATACAGAATTAATAAGTTATCGCAAACTCTGCGAACTGAACAATAACTTTTTTGTTAAATTCCACACGGACGAAGTCGCGGGTAACAGCTAGTCGGTCATTAAATCGCATAGTATTAAAAATGCGAAATCTTACAAACAGTTTATGTAAGTAAGTACAAATTCGGAAAAGCATCACAATATCCAACCACCGTGATTAAAACTAAATAAAACTTTTGATTAAAACTAAATAAAACTTTTAAATTAATACAAAGATTATACAACAACAACAAACAAACAAAGATTATACACGCCAGAAGACTATATGCGACTAATGCAGGAATGCAAAAAAAATAAACCACTGTAAGTTCACAGAATGAAAAAAGAAGATTTTTTGTCAAGTGCTAACCTAACGAAAATAACAAACAGAAAGAAAGCTTCTGATGGATTATAAGTGTCTTGGCTTCTTACAAAAGAGATAATGATAAAAAAAGATGATGAATTTTCGATTTTTATGCGACCAAATCTAGATGATGACTATGTCGAAGTAATTTAACGATTAACTTAAGAACTAATGGACCCGCCGAACTTTGGCCTAACGGAAAACCCATTCCCGAACCAAAGCTAAATGATTTAAAAAGTTTGATGCATCTCATACCAGACGATGCCCAAGACTGCTACAAAAAATTAACGGGAGATTCAACCGTTGAAGATAATTATCTAATTTTCCTATATCTTCGTCAATTTAGTATGTAACGTTTTAAGTTATTTTCCACAAATAATTTACCCATTTGCTTGTACACAACTTTATAACAAAAACTACTTTTTGTGGGTTGGTTCTAGCTTGCATAACTAGGTACGTCCAATTGTGTGTGAAATAAAAATTTACTTTTGACAGTTTTTAAGTCCGCCCCTAAGATGACCCACTGACCCAGTTTATGCATGGTGAAACTAGCAAAATATTTAATAATGATTATTCCTCAGTCAAGAATGAAACAATGTGTACGACAACGACAATCAGAATGTCAGCTATATTAGGATAATTTACGAAAGGCGGACGTATTACCAATCCTCTGGTGCAAGCCAGTTTTAGAAACAATTTCGACCGAAACAAGCCTTGATGGCCCTCTAACCAAGAACGCATTTGCAATCACTATAGTAAGCTAATTAAGAAAAGACGACCATCTCACAGTCTACAAGAAGAGTTGAGGACCCTTTTACCCAAGCTACTACAATCTGTCGAATTTCTTTAATCGATTTTCACCTTTATCGCTAAATCATAAGGCTCAATGTTGATTGGGAAAATTTGACAGTTTCGGGCAGCTTGATGTGCTGGCGTCTGTACCTACAGCTTTCTTTTTACATGACGCCACCTGTAACCAGCCTATTATTGCACAGGCCTCTACTCATACTGAGAAGGCAAGAGCATTGATTACCACGCTTGCTCAAAATGGGTTGACAATAATTTTAGACTTATATTCACAAAAAAGTCCAGGTTTTTTCACAATGTTTTCTTTTACCAATATCAGTATTGTCAAAGATAAACTGAGAAAGTACACATGAATTTTGAAAGAGACAGTGGCTCTTGCCTGGATATCAACCTACAACCTCGTGCATGAGAGGCATGCGCTTAACCACTGGACCATTACAACATTTTTAGTTATAAAATAGGCTTGAGACTGAAAAAAAAAAAAAAACTACGCATAAATACATATACACGATCACAACACAAGTATTTTAGAACTATATCAAGGCGAGCTGATTGTGATTGAGCTGGTTGTCTCAAAAATTTTGCTACATTTTTATGGATGATATTTTTAGCAGAAGTACATAGGGTTGCTTAATGGCAAGCTGCACTGCACTGTCACAATTTCAAGTAAACTACAAAGGTGACCAAACACTGGAAACTAATGTCACAAAATTTCTCAGACTGCATATTGATAACGATATGTCATGGAGGACTCAAATTGATAATGTATGTGGGAAGCTCGAGTAAGTTCTCCTATGCCCTTTATATGCTAGGCAAAATTGTGAATAAAGCAGCGCTCCTAGCAGCTTATCATGGTTATGTCGCCTCTGCTTTGCGGTATGGCCTTATATTCTGGGGCAATGCGACTAAGGTAGAGGACATATTGATAGCTCAGAAAAAGTGTATTCGAGCTATAGGTAAAAAAAAATGGATTCATGCAAGCCACATTTCCAAAAGGTAAAAATATTGACTGTACCATCACTTTGTCTATGAAGCCTGTATCTTTGTAAAAAACAAAGTATAAGAATTTGTCAAAAGCCAACAACGCTCAAAAAAGTTGCACCCGTTATCACTAAAACCAAGTTTCGGTCAGTTGGTCGTCTTAGGGGTGGATTTATTATCATTATCTTATGAAAGCAACATTTTAATTATAGACAGTTATACCTACAATTAAACAAACATTATTTCAATTTGTCATTAGGATATTCATTATCAGAATTATACGCCTTGTCATTCAATAATTTAAAAAGCTTATGATTAAACTCATTCATATTGTTGCTTGATACAATTTGATTAGGTAAGATATTTTGTGCCTTTTGGTGTGACATAGCATGGAACAATATTTTTTTTGTATAACATCTGTATAATTTGATTGTACTCTATGTTCACAAAATGAATAAATATGAATTTAAAACTACAAAACAAACCATTTCAAACAGTCCTAAATATAACAGAAACAACTATAATCTACTTCATCTTCATTGTATCTTTTGCGGAAGACACAGAACAAAAAGTCCACAATAAACAAATATTACAACTTTTCAAAAATATGGGCAGATACTATCCAACATCAACAGTTAACTGGGATAAAAAATTGTGTGCGAAACAAAAATTTACTTTTGAGTTTTTAAATCCGCCCATAAGATGACCCAATGACGCAGTTTATGCATGGTGAAACTAGCAAAATAATTCCTCAGTCAAGAATAAAACAATGTGTACGACAACGACAATCAGAATGTCAGCTATATTCGAGATAATTTTAAAAAAGGCGGACGCATTACTAATCCTCTGGTGCACGACAGTTTTAGAAACAATTTCGACAGAAACAAGCCTTGATGGCCCTCTAACCAAGAACGCATTTACAATCATTAAAATAAGCTAATTAAGAAAAGACGACCATCTCACAGTCTACAAGAGTTGAGGACCCTCTTACCGAAATTTTAACGCACACTTATATACGTTTTTAGCCCAATATTCAGGAATTAAATTGATAAAACTGCGATTTCACTGTCCGAATGCAAATATCACGGAATTAAATTCAAGACACCGACAAAAACGATAAAAGCAGGGTAAGAACACTAACAATAAAGCGCCGATTTCTAAAACACCATTTTTGTGTTGTTTTTGTTCAAGTGATAGGATAGGAGACTAGATTAATGTATAATATACGGCATTCCGCCATTGTGTTGGAATAAATCTGAGCCACAGACTGAGAACAGAAGGTTTCCACAGACCAAGTAGGAAAGCAACATAGGCCACAGAACATATATACCTTCCACAGACTAAACTATAGGACGTTTCGGTCACAGAACACTATTAGGCTGAGGACAAAAAGCGTAATTTTTTGAGCTGTGAGTCGCGCATTTTGAGTATTGCAATTTACGTTCAACTGAAATTCGGTTAGACTGCCAGACGGACGGACGTTACTTCAGTCGCACTCTGTAACTTAACTGACGGTTGACTCACTCCCCTCCCTCACCCCGAGCGCAATTCGGTTGAAATAACGCGCGTGAGTCAGCAGATAACTCTTTTTACGTCGCCGTGTGGTACTACAAACAGGACTTTAGTATGAAACCGAATGCAGCGTAAATTCCGCGACTCATTTTACGCGACTCACAGATCAAAAATTACGCTCGTTTGATCTCAGCCTTACTCCTCTAACTGTTTCTATGCACAGATTATTATTGTAGACATTCAACGGTTTGTGTTACCAGCCAAGATAATTTAAGAGCTGAGACGCCACGAGTACTAATATCTATGCAAATAAGTCTGTCACTTTCATCGCGGGGGACGAGGGAACGCTCACAAGTAGTAATAATACATTATTGCAATTCCATCGCGTTGTTACGCACGCATACAAAACAAAAAACAAAAACAAGCATAAACTATACGCACACATGTACAAACACATTCAGAGACACCTTGTCAGTGTACGACTGTACGAGGTGACGTCATTTTTAAGTAAGCGATGATAGTGCTTGACAGTATCGTTAATTTGCTGTCGATGAGTTGATGAGTTCAGTCAATATTTAAGACTGCACAAAAAAATCTAAGTGAGCTTTTTTTACCTAGCCTTTTTTTAGCCTAGCTATTTACATTTTTATAATGTTTACCTACTTATCGATAAAACAGATCAATTATTCTTTTTAAGTAGGTAACATAGGATTTCAAAGTTAGTCTGTAAGGATTCATTGCCACGGTAAAAGAACTACCTCAGTGGTCTTTCACCCGCCCTTGGGCGGTACAAAATTATTAGTCAGAATAAAATACTCATAAAGTCGATATCGATATTTGTTTCTTGGCTGTCACAGCCCTCATTTTGCAACAGTGTGAAACTGTTTTCCTAGGGATCACGCTCGACTCAAGGCTACAATGGGGTCCTCATTTAACATCTCTTGCAGGACGGCTAAGTTCAGCAGCTTATGCTGTCAGAAAAATCCGTCAATTTACTGATGTAGATACCGCGAGACTAGTCTATTTTAGTTACTTTCATAGTATCATGTCTTACGGTATTTTACTTTGGGGACGGGCTGCAGACAACGATTCTATTTTTATTCTGCAGAAAAGAGCCATCAGAGCCATATATAATCTCCGCAGGCGCGATTCTCTAAGGGAACTGTTTAAGGAAATTAACATCATGACGGTGCCTTGTCAATATATCTATGAAAACATCATGTATGTAAGGAAAAATTTACATCTTTTTAGTAAAAGAGGTGAAAGACATAATTATAGTACTAGAAATAGGGACCTATTAGTTCAACCAGGTTTCAGACTGGCTAAAGTAGATTCATCTTTTATGGGGTACTGTCTAAAATGTTATAATAAAATACCTCCCCACATTCTTCAACTGAATGAGACAAAATTTAAATCTTGTATAAAACGCACACTATGTAGTCAGGCATATTATAAGTTAGGGGATTACATCGCTGACAAAAATGCCTGGCTCAATGCTAGTCCTGCTCCACAACCACAACTAATTGACTAACACTTGAAAATACTGTTGGAGCTGCTGAAGATTGTAAGACTATCTTTGCATTGTATAAACTCAATTTCCTTTGTATTGTATAATTGCATAGCACAGATGTGAGTTCTATGTAACCTATAGCTACCATTTACCGGGTAATAATATATATTTCATTGACTTGAATATTCCCTGGCGGCTGATAGTGTGTCATGCTCACTCAAATGTCTCGCTGACGGTGGCGTGTGTGTTGGATCATTTAGCTCCCTTCAAAGTGGTTGAGCTGAATGGTGCTGGTATATACGTCATGTTCGTGAACGGGCGCCGTCAGTTGGGGCTGGTCATCACTTAGCCGCCAGGGCTTATTTTAAAAGGGCTTATTTTAATTGTTTTAATTTTGGATTGTTGTTTTGTTACAATTTGTTGTATTCTGGACGCTTTTAACGCGGACGTCTTTTTTTGTTTTTTACATCGTTCTCACATTATATAATCATAAATTCAAAAGTAATGATGTAACAAATATTTTTGTAAAATGTAATTTAAAAAGAGTGTCCATGGAGTTTCTTGCCCGTTCTTCTCCATAGGTACCTACGCTTTGGAATGGGCAACTAGCTTCATATTTTCTGACTGACCGACTTCTTGACAATTCAAAAGTGCCTGTTAAAGGTTTAATTGAAATAAATGCTTTGAGTTTGAGTTTGAGTTTGAGTTTGAGTTTGTGGCCTATTTTTACCCGACTGCGTCAGAAGGAGGGTTATTACCCGACTGCGTCAGAAGGAGGGTTATGTTTTTCGAGTGTATGTATGTATGTATGTATGTATGTATGTATATTTCTTTGGCACGCTCTGTAGCCTAAACGGCTTGATCGATTTCAGCTTGAGAGGTGCCGTTAGATTCGTCTTAATTGTGAGAGTGACACTGGGTATATTAAAATTGAAAAAAAATTAAAATGGCCGATTTATGGCGCAATATGTCTTCAAAAAAAATTTTTTTTTTCTCGAAACCTATCGAGTGGGGTATCAAAATAAAGGGTTTTAAAAGGTGATTACAAATATATATATAACTTATATGGTTAAAAGTAATTCGAAGTGACAAAACGTAAAAAACAAGTACCAAGAACTAAATCGTTTGCGAAATCTTTCACATTTGTAAACTAAAAAGCTGGAAATAAAAAAATTAATTTAAAACATACACTCGAAAAACATAACCCTCCTTCTGACGCAGTCGGGTAAAAATAAAAAAACCCGACTGCGAAACTAAAAAGCTACAAACAAGCCCATTTTAAATCAAATAAAAGTTGGAAGCAGGCGGGACCCATACCATTTTTATCATATTTTCAAATTCAAATGGGTCCCGCCTGCTTCCAACTTTTATTTAATTTAAAATGGGCTTGTTTGTAGCTTTTTAGTTTCGCAGTCGGGTTTTTTTATTTTTTAAATTAATTTTTTTTTTATTAAAATTACGTATTTTCGGGATAAGTTGACCCGCAAATATTTTACTGTATTGAAGAATAACGATATAAGAGAAATTGTGAGAGATTTGTGGAACATAAGTTTGATATCATTAATTAATTATTTGATAATAAATTGCAATTTTTAAAGGGTTTAGTAAAAAAATATTATAAAGTAAAAAAATAGATTGCAAACAGTAATAAATAGTAATGAGGGATTTTCTTTTTCTTTTTTTTAACGCTTCCCTAGCCGCTGGATAGATGGCGCTGAACTTGGTAAGTTACTGCAAGGAAGGGAACGTCACATAATTTTTCTATTAATTCAATTGGATGTAATTTTGAGATCGTAAAACGAAAGCAAACGAAACTGTCACTCAACGAGCGTATATGACGTGACGCAATGTTTTTTTTCAAGCGTTTTGCCTTTGGCACCTAGTAACGTAGTCAGTTCAACGCCATCTTCAGGGTTCTTGGAAACTATGTTTTTTTTTTAATACCATTGAGGTATAAAGTTCTTACGTACTAGAGCTGACATAGCGAACAAAATATGTTGTACAGCGTGGCAACGCACGTTTTACAGAAAATACAATAAACTTACCGGTGAAACGTCACTCCTTGACTTTTATTCAATTTTCTAGAGTGGTTTGAACAGTATCTCAATACACACGAAGGCATTTTTAGAATTAACTGTATCAGTCACGTCGCGACAAGCGTCCGCAGACTAAAGGACTTCTGGTCCATGGACCACAAAGCGTGCTACAAATTATCGATTCGCGGCGGCCACTCTAGTACGTAAGTACTTATATCTCAATGTTTAATACTCAAAAGAAAAACCTCTCATTGGAATAACAAATGCGAAATAAAAGTTTGAAATATTTGTCAAGCTCTGTAAATTACAACTTAGAAAATTACCCTAAATTAGATCTTGTACGATTTAATGGCAACACTTATTGACCGACAATATTTCTTGGTTTTTTACTAATTTATTACGTATTATGTTGATATTAAGACAAAATAATACTTACAGATGGAAAGTAACGTTATCCTTTTGTTTACTAGATGTTTCCGATCTCTTTTTACACGAAAAAACACTACAGTTCGGCATTTTTCACATAAGTTCGCTCCGCGCTATTGTGATTTGCTGAATGACGTGGAACGCGCGGCAACTAGTTTTATATGTATAACCGCTATGACCGGCGGTCTCGTACCTTTGGCAGCGGGGATCGCCTGACAATGGCGCCTCCACCATCCTAAATATCGATATTTACTCACCGGTATATCGATATTTATTTACCGATATTTACTCATTCCTAAATTCAGGATAGTTAAATCGCATTTAGGAAGGAAGGATCCGATTTAGGACAAGAATGGTTTCCGACGTCCTAAATCTATGTCAAATCCAAAATTTGAAGGGTTTAATCACATTCAGGACGCTCAGGCTCAGTCGCCGCTAGTTACGGGTAGTCAGAAGCCCGAAAGTCTGACAACCAGTCTTACCAAGGGGTATCGTATTATCCAGTAACTGGGTTGTGGAGGTCAGATAGGCAGTCGCTCCATGTAAAATACTGGTATTCAGCTGCATCCGGTTAGACTGGAAGCCGACCCCAACATAGTTGGGAAAAGGCTAGGCAGATGATGAGGCTCAGTCGCCGCTCGCCTGCCGTCGCGAGTGCATGTTTTTCGTTGATTGTATGCATAGGTATTAAGTACGCAAAACAAAATGACTACAGAAAAGGAGGTGATTCAAAATACATATATTGAAATTATAAAAGGACATGCCTTATCTTTGGAACAAAAATGATCCAAACTATACCTATGAATAAAAATATCAGAAATGACGGGCACAATGTGTTATTGAGTTGTTGTTGAGTTGATGATAATAATGCAACAATTAAAAAAGTAAAAAAAAAAAAGATGGATGACTTGAGTACTAATTATCTAATTATTTATGGGACGCAACATGTGTCGATAACCTTCTGCCATCTCACGTTCCTAGCACGGCGGGCTGTGCTGGCGCCACTGCTGCGACTGCTGAGACCGTCAAGCGGCGCAAATACTGTAACCTTATGGGCAACTACAGCTTTGAGCAGTTTGGGGTCGAAACGTTCGGGTCATGGGGCCCGAGTGCGCGTCTCCTTTTTAAGGAAATTTCTCGTGACCAAAGGGCTGGGTCATTCTTTGGCCAAAGAATTAGCATTGCCATTCAACGTGGTAATGCTGCCAGTCTTCTGGGCATGTTTCCGGATGACAGCAATGCGGACGAGTACTTCGGCGCCTAAGTGTCCTTTGTTTTGTATTTATTTGTATAGTAAGTTAGTTAGTCATTTCATTTAGTATTCTAGTGTAAATAGTTTGTAATAAACTTAATAAAAAAAATCAAATTGTTTTGAATCCATTCGATCATAATTTCTGAAGTCATCTGGTTCTAAAGCCCTCATAATGTTCATGCTTGCTAGCTTTTGACGCAATAATAAATAATTTTTCACCCATCACGTTCTTTTTCCCTTTTTAATTTCTATGGAGCCAACCGCTAGGGCAACGATAATACCAATTTCTTGGTTTTTCGTTAATATTGGGGCCATTTCAACACACTTCTTTTTAACTCGACACATCCGTCACTCGTCGCTCGTCCTTACCGACTGATTCAGTGTCCTAAATCAGTGAACGTGTAGTGTGTTAGGGTAGGTTAAGGTAAAACCTATTAATTATACACTACTTTATAAAATATAAATGTTTATTAACATGAACAACACATATTAAACTAAAACAATTAATGTGCGGCGCGAGTTAAGAAAAGGCATGCATTCGCCGTAGAGGTTTGTAGCGGACTCTCAAGGGCATCCGAGGGGCGCGGCCGTGCGCGGGAGACGCAGCGGCGCGGGCGGCGGTTATCCGATCGTGTCGTGTTTCACGAATTCGCCGAGTCGTAGGCATCAACGCTGTGTGGCACAGCGCTGGCGCAGGGCTCCGCTAGCCGTGGCGCGCGGTCGTGCGGTAAGTAGGCAGCAGGGGTAGTCAACTCTGTTAGGATTGGATGGCTCAGTAGGTGGGTTTGATATAGGCATAGGGATTCCAGTACCAAAAAACAAATGTTAAAAATTCGATGGTAAATGGCAACATCAACGTTTTCAGCAAGGAGTACCCCGCGTTCCGAATTGCGTCAAAAGCGGTAATATCGCGAATCCGACCAACGCGCAACGTCACAAATAGTACCCAATAGTCCTTATATTTTGTGACTATTAAATTTGGTCGGATTCGCGATATAATCGCTTTTGACGCAATTCGGAACGCGGGGACGTGTTCTGTGGTTTTCAGTCAAACGTCAAAGTTTAAAAAATTCAAAACATATCTTAAACTACACTGCCGTCTTAATGCTCCAACCAGCCCGCGAAATTCAAATTTTCTTACGTTTTTTGCAATTTGCAGGCCAGTGCTAGGTTGTATGTTGATTAAAATATTATTCGCGGTTGTAAGACATATATAGGTATAGAATTATAATCATGAAAATCATCAATAAAACGCTCTAAGTTCATAAAGCTGTTAGAATTACTTTTTCTGTTTTTTTTTTGTTCTTACACCTTTATGAAGTTGGAGGGTTGTATTGGTGATTTTGATTATTATAATTCTGTAACTACATACGTCTTACAGCCGCGAATAATATTTTAATCAACATACAACCTAGCACTGGCCTGCAAATTGCAAAAAACGCAAGAAATTTTGAATTTCGCGGGCTGGTTGGAGCATTCCCCTTAATGAAAAGTGCAATAACTAGGTTTTTTTGTCTTTACAATGAACTTATTATTTATTTACATAATTTATGCTAATGTTTAAAATAAATACAATAATATGTACATTTATATGAAAAAATAAGAAAAATAATCATAGGGCATCAAAAAATTCGTCCGCATCGCTGTCAACAGGAACAGTGCCCAAAAGGCTGGCAGCATTGCCACGTTGAATGGTAATGCTAATTCTTTGGCCAAGAAATAGGCCAGCCCTCTGGTCACGTGAAGAGTCGACTAACCGCTTGGCGATATCTCGAAAAATCAAGTGGGCACTCGGACCCCATGGCCCTAGTGTTTCAACCCCAAACGGCTCGAACATATAACTCCCAATCAGGTTGGAATATTTACACCGTTTGAGGTTTTCTGCACCTGCAGCAGCCGCTCCAGCACAGCCCACCGTGCTAGGAAGATGAGATGGCGCAAGGGTGTCGACACATGTTGCATCCCACACCAAAGGTCTGCCTAACTTCCAGGGCATTATGGTCATCCCGTCTGGTCTCTTCCCATCGACGCGTGCCAGGCCGTTGGGTTCTAAAACAGCTGGCACCCCGGCGGTGACAAGAGCACGACGGATGATGTCATTAATGCTGGCGTGCCGTGCTATCCGGCCTGCGCTCCTACTGCAAGATAGGCCATGGTGTCCGAGACAGTCGACAGCTTCACCGCACTGACAGCGATGCGGAGCTCCGCAAGGAGCGCCCAAACGCATACAGGTAGCGAGCCGGAAGGTGGTGTCACCCAGCATAGTGCCTATGTTGGGTGACGGGAGTGCTTGAAGCCAGAGCCCCGACTCCCACTCACCCACAGCCAGCAGGCGGGCACGCTCAGCAGAATTGGTGGACGTATTAATGAGATTATTCCGTACCAACCTGCAGAGCGGCTCATCCCACTGTCTCTGGGAAGATGGGTTTACGGGCCGATCTGTATCCGGGCAAGCCGCTTTCCAGGCGTTCACCGCGTCGGCCAAGCACGGCACTTCAGAGTCAACCAGGCAAGGGTCTAACATTTTCCTGGTCAACTTTTCAGTGCTGTGGACAGAACACAGGAACGCCGGTAAGCTAATACTGGTAATTGGTAAATAAAAATTCAAAATGGTTTTCAAACGGTTCAAAACGGAACAGATAATCGTTAATTAATTGCGTGTGTTAATTGGTTTTTGTTGTCGTTTTTCCTGTATTTCGTGTGATTTTCCGGAACCACTGTACTAGTTCACCCAGCGATTTTTTATAGTAAGTATTTTTTTTGGATAGAATAGACCCTTTTAAGTGTAAATTTGAAATAGCAAATTTAGGAAACCCATAGAGGCCGAGAAAAAAAATCCTAAAGTTTTTTGAAACCCTGCGGTTTTTTATGTTAGTTTTTTTTTTTTTTGGATAGAATAGACCCTTTTAAGTGTAAATTTGAAAACCGCACAGTTCGCAAAACCGAGAAAAAAAATCCCAAAGTTTTTTTTTTTAATCTTCCAAAAAATAAATGTGGTTAGGCGAAGTCGACGGAACCCCGCTTCGCGGGGCCCCTATTTCTGTCTACAGGGTTTAAAGTAACCTAACACGAAGGGGAATCATCAATCATCAAAGGTCATCCCCTTCGAACCTAACCTGTCCGTGTCGGGGTGCCCCAAGCAAAGAGTAAAGTAACTATAGAGGCAAAGAGTAACAACTCTGTGGTAAAATTTGCTTCTATGGAAAGTGCTGCCACCTCGAGTTTGGAGGGTGAACTAAAACCATACCTACCTATAGATACAAATATACACCTATCTATAGATATGCAATGCATAATATCTCGTATATTCTCTCGTATATTGACTCGCTACTCATAGTAATATGCATACTTACTTACTATGAGTAGCAACAAAACTTAACAAAACAAATAACAGTAACAAGTGACAACTAAAACAGAAATAACTGAGATAAACTCGGAATTACGGGAAGCGCATCAAAGTCGGGAAAGCCGGAACTGACAATGGCGGATGCCTGCAGTGTTGCCAACAGATAAACTAGCTCTCCACCAGATTCAACTTCGAAAACCACCAGAAAACCACTAATAAAAATCGGCCCTCCTACAAAATTCGCTAAAATTTCCACTAAATAAATTTTTGGTTTGTGTGAAAGGAAACAGTAATTAAAGTAGTTATATCAGTAAAAAAAATTCTTTATTATCACGTAATGAAATATTTAAAATCAATAAATCACCATAAAATATTATTAGTAAATCAACAAGTCAAGGTGAGGAACATAAACATTATTCAATAAGAAGAACACCTAGGATAAAAAAATGATATTCTAAAATTCGTCTTCTGATGAATTTTTGTCTGCACCATCATCGGTTTCACATTTATATGATTCTTGGTTACTGATTTGTTATAGAACTTTTATTAGAATTTACCTACACAGTAACTGAAAATTAAATGAAGTAAAAATAATATATTTCGTAATGTTTTAGTGGCTTAGTGGTTGAGTGATAGCATTTTCAGTAATTGAAACTGAATTCTACTAAACCACTTGTTACGGACGACGTAGCTTATAAGTTTATGTTTTGATATTAAAGTAAAGTAACGTAGATTAAAGTTAACTTGATTGTATAAATATTGATTGGACATTGTAATATAGAGAGCTGCGCCGACGACGACAGATAGCGCGTCCACCGCGCCGGCTCCTCCGGAAAGTAGAGCCACCGCGACCGCGTTCGACTATGGCGACACAATCACCACGCCATCCGCGTCATACTACCCGGCGACGTCTCCCGCCCTACGAACCCAGGACTCGGCAAGAACTATGACAGCTGCACGCGACACTTCTGTGAGGGAAACAGCAAGTACGATACGTTCCAGAAGGTCGTATAGCAGTGACGTGGCACGAGTAAAAAAGGCAGAGTACGAGGCACAGAAAAGGATCGCTGCGATAAGGAACGAGCAACTAGAATTGGAAAAGGCGCTCGTCAACAAGCGATTGGAATACGAAGTGTCGGCGATTGAGGCAGAGGCCGACGCCCGCGAAGAGGGCTCGGTGCGCATGAGCGAAGATAGGGTGGACGAATGGCTTCAAAGTGTCAACCGAAGTCATCCTCCAGACGCGGACCGGCTACAGGAAGAGCAGCCACCGCACCCCGCCGCCACGCACGCCGCCCCGGAAGCCGCCGCCTACATCGAACCCGCTACGTGCATTAATGACGCCGCACCTGCCAAGAATGACCCCCGAAGACAACGATCGGCCTCGCGGTCACCTACCAGAGGGGAACGACGAGGAATTGAACTATTGGGCGACACGTTGGAAAGGATGATTCAAGTACGCCCGCCGCCACGTCAAGCGACCGAGCTGCCTACGTTCACCGGAGCGGCTATTGAGTGGCTGCCCTTCAAAGCAGCGTACGAGGTTTCAAAAATTAGTTTTTAAAAAAAGAAACTGAATAAACTGGAAACAGAGTTTATTAGATTAAGAACTTGGATTTAGAAATAATTAAGTAATATGGAAATAGTAAGATTTTGGGACCTCCGACCCGTACCGAGTTTCAAGCTGAACTGCCCTTACAAACCGAATGGGAATGCTTCTAAGTTGCTAAATGCTGACTAGGCAAGTCTGGATGGCGGTCAGCCATTCCACTAACATTATCAAGGTATAACAGCCCCCCCCAAAAGACTGAAATTCGGGGATAAAAGCCGAAATTCAGGAATTTATACAATTTCTCGTAATCTAGGCAATGGAATTGCAGAGTTTTCAGGTTCAATACTGATATTATGGTCATTGACATCGTCATCGGTATGGGTCGTCGGTTTAATACAAGAGATATAGAACTTAGATCTATGTTTAGAAATAATCTTAAACAACTTATATATTATAAAAGATATTACTATTATTAAAATACACACGGTTAATATAGAATAATGTGTCCCGTATTTTACTAGAATAGGTTCTTCATCAATTATTTTATTTAAATCTGTAAATATTTTGTCATTTTGTTTATTTATAGTTAGATCATCCAAATTGATATTTTGTAGTAAAATAGGGGCTCGATTGTTATTTAAACTAGTAGTCTTAGTATCTATTTTACAACAAGAATCGTTGATAATGCTAAAGTCAAAACTAGGAATAGGAATGTCTATATTAATTTCGTCCTTAGATGATATAAGTCTCGCACTTTTTGTGTATACTGTACACTGGTTTGGGATTCGTAATATACCGGTTCCGGACACTATGATTTCGCGTAATTCGGAGTTATCACAATCCATTGACACTTTACTTGAACGAGATTGCACGAAAATCCACTGATTGTTTATGAGTGGTTTCCAAATGTCTAATTCGCCGACAATCGTTTTGGTTTCACATTGCGTGGGAATAGCACTAATAGTTTTTGTTAATAGTTCACTTTCACACGTAGGATTGCTGTTTGTCAACAGTACCGTAGGTATATCACACAGAAAGAACTCAGAGCTTATTGTTTTACATTTATCTAGGTTATCTAGATTACAAAAGCTTAGCTTATCCTTAGAAATAGCAATATACGAACTAGAAGGTAAAATTAAACTAAAAGTATTTGGATTATCTGACCCGTGAGGGGTCGGTAATGCTAAATTATGATACAAGTTAAATTCGTCGTTAGTAACTAAAGGAATTTGTAAGACGAATACAAGTTTGTTTTTATAATAGTAACATGCGACTTCAGATATGCTTAATATTAAATGGATATTATCTAGACTTAGCGCTATAGGAATTCCAGTATCTCTAGGTAGGTACCGGTCGTTATCGACGAGTTCGTTGTATAACTGCGCCGGACTTATTATGTTTGGATGCAGGATGTTTTGACTGCTCAACATGATAGCATTTGTTATGTCTTCAAGCTGAAACGACAATGCTAGTAGAGAGCTTTCGAGGTTAGCAAGTATGGAATGGATTTTTGTTTCAGATATTAGGATTGTAGAAGTTTCTGTGATATTATTTAATTGTAATATAAGTTGACTTAAAGTATTTTTAAGTGAAACTTCATTATCTTTTAATTTATTAATCGTTTGTTTATAAGATTCCAGAGTAGAAGTAGTAATTAAGATGTTTTCTTTCATTAGTTCCGCGAGCTTTTTCTCGTGATTTTGAATGGATTCAATCGCGGAATCATATTTTGATGCGTCATCTTCGTCTAGAGTGCCGAAAACATGTTTGAAAACGGTGCCTATTCCGCCGAACCATGCTGAACGTTTACTACGTTTTGACATTAAATGTGAAATAGAATCGAACTCGCGTTTAATATCGTTGTATCGAACTGTAAGTGGAGATAGTATGTTTTCACATTGAAGGTTGCTTGATTTTTGACATGTTTTCCTGACTATACCAAGGATATCATTGAGGTTAGTAAGATGAGGACTTATAAGGGAAATGTTTACATGACCAATAATATTTAATTTTCCTTTAATTGCTTTAAGTTTTCCTAGGCTATCGAAGTATATACCGGAACTAGAAGGAAGTGGCTTGATAAGGTCTTGATGCGCATTGACCGAGGCGCTGAAATAGAATGAATAAAATTGATTAAATTACGTTAAAGACCTATTATAATTACTAACTAATACTTACGTGCTAATAATTAACTATACCTAATTTTTATCCTAATCAATTTCTAATAATAACACAGGGTCCTCAGCTACCGCGGGTTTCATTTGATCGAAATGATGAGTCACATGACGTCTGTTGATAAGGAGTGTAGCTGTGTTATTATCGTGAACTTTGATGATCTTGTATGGTCCTTTCCAGATAGGTGATAGTGCCTTTTTGAGCCTTAGGTGAGCTTTAAGGTAGACGTAGTCACCAGCTTTGTAATGTGGTGGTGATTTGGTATTTGAATCATAATAGGATTTAGAAGATTCTTTGGATTTTAGTATATTTTCCAGAGCTTTTTCTCTGGTGTATTTAAATTTATGTTGTAACATTTTAATATAATCTGAATATGTTGTATTACTTTCATTTTCATAAATAGAATTCGGAATAAAGGGTTTGTGACCGAATATTAACTCATAGGGAGTAAATTTTGTAGTTGAATGTTCTGTTGTATTATAGGTTAGCATAGCTGTATACACATAAGTAGGCCAATTATCTTGGTTTTCGTTTACGAAGGATTTTAAATATTCTTTGAGAGTTGAATGACTGCGTTCTAAAGCTCCTTGTGTCTGAGGGTGATAAGGTGATGACCATAATTGTTTGATTTTAAGAAATTGGCAAGTAGTTTTAAAAAGCTCGGACGTAAAGTTAGTACCTTGGTCAGTTAGAATGGATTTAGGAATTCCAAATAGTGATATAAAGTGGATAAGACAATCACTAGATTCTTCGGCGGTCGTACTACGTATAGGATAAGCGATAGAATATTTTGTTAGGTCATCTTGTAAGGTGAGAATATACTTTAGTTTGGCGGAACCAGATTCGGGTAAGGGTCCTACTATATCTAATGCCACTCTCTGAAACGGGGCTGTGGATGTAGAAGTGATCTCCATTGGAGCTTTATTTTCCTGACATAATTTACATTTCTTGACATAGTCCTCTATGTCACTTCGCATGCCCTTCCAATAGAATTGTTCTCGGATTCTGTTATACATTCGTGTCGACCCTAAGTGCCCGGCTGTAGGAATATCATGGTTTTCACGCATGATTTTAGGTCTCTCGCTCAGGGTAGGGTATATTGTTTTATTTAGGTAAACATGAATTTGAATTTTTGTATTGTTAAAAATGTGAGTTAGGATATTGTAAATTTTTGTGTAGGAGTGATGGTCAAATGGGTTTTTGAAATCGGAGATAGCAATGTCTGTTGTTTGTTCAGAATTCAGGATATCGTTTCTTACTTGTTTCAGAGTATCGTAGATAGCGGGATAAGATGATTCGTCAAAGTGGTGAACTTTTGTGAAGATGAAGTAGACAGTCTTGTTGTCATACTTTGTTTTTAGAAAGCGGTATAATTCTTTTTCAGAGTTAAGGATTTCGTCTTGGTTGCCGGAATTTAGGAGAATTTCGGAGATGTAAGGATTCGACTCGTCTAAATCTATAGATGTAGGAATCAATATTATTTTGCAGGTTGTTTTTAAGAGATTTTCGTTGTGTTCCTTTAGAATTGTGTTGCAGATATTTTGCTTATTTGTAATTGACTTTAGAAATTGAGAATAATTATCGTCATTTAAATTTGATTGCTCATTTGGCGAAGGGATTTGTAAGGAGTCAAAATCAAGGTTGAGATCGGCACTGTCAGGGCTAATATCAAGATAAGGTAAGTTCGGCCCTAGATCTATGAGATCTGGAGGTAGTGTTGGTTCAGCTTGTGGTATAGGATCTTGTAACACTTTAGAGTCGGTGTTTGTTTCTTGATTTAGTAGGTCATTATTATCGAAGGAAAATGGAATAGGAGATGGTAGAATTATAAGAGGGTCCTCCAAGAGGTCATCAAATTCAGTGTCAAGATCTAGTAGTAGAGGGTCAGAGGTTGGCGGAGGTTTTCCTTGAATAGGGTTAACCGGAAATCGAGACAATGCATCAGCGTTAGTATTAATTTTCCCTTTCTTGTATATAATATCATAGTCAAATTCCTCTAATTTGAGTCGCCAGCGTACTAGCCTAGAACCAGGGTCTTTACAGTTAAATAACCATTGCAAGGGTTTGTGATCTGTGACTATGGTGAATCGATTTCCGTAAAGGTAGGGGCGAAAGGCTTTAGTTCCAAAGATAATGGCTAGGCATTCCTTTTCAGTAACGCTGTAGTTACATTCAGCCTTGTTGAGTGTTCGAGACGCGTAAGCAATTGGGCGGTCTTTTCCTATCGGACCTTGCGATAAGATAGCAGAAATTGCGAAATTAGAAGCGTCACAGGTAAGAATGAAGGGTTTAGAAAAATCAGGATATGCTAGCACTGGTGACGTTACTAATTTATTTTTTAAGTTTTCGAAAGCTAGTTGATGTTCATTGTTCCAATTGAATGGTGTATCCTTTTTGAGGAGGGATGTTAAAGGTTTTGCGAGTTTGGAAAAGTCAGGTATGAAACGTCTGTAGTAAGATACAAGTCCAAGAAAAGATTTCACGTCTTTTGGGCATTTTGGTACCGGGAAGTCAGTGATACATTTGACTTTTCTTGGATTTGGTTGTACACCATCTTTATTGATTACGTGACCAAGATAAGCGACTTCTTTGCATAGAAACTCGCATTTATCTGGTTGGAGTTTTAGGTTATAATTCCTGAGCCTATTGAAAACAGCGGATAGATTTTGAATGTGATTTGGTAAGTCAGGGGAGTACACTACAATATCGTCTAAATAAACAAAGCAACGTGAACCTTGAAGTCCGCATAAACATGTGTTCATTAGTTTTTGAAAGGTTGAAGGGGCATTTTTTAGGCCAAATGGCATTCTTGTAAATTGAAAATGACCCTGAGGTACGGAAAAGGCTGTTTTAGGAGCGTCTTGCTCGGATATTGGAATTTGATGGAAGCCTGAAGCCAAATCTAAAGTTGTGAAATATTGGCTTTTCCCTAACTGATCTAGAATTTCTGTTATTTGTGGAATGGGATATGTTTCCCCAATAGTAACGTCATTGAGTTTTCTGTAGTCAATAACGACTCGCCATTTGCGTTGTCCCGAAGCATCCAGCTTTTTGGGTACTACCCAAATGGGTGAGGACCATGGTGAATTAGAAGGTGTTATTATGTTTTGATCTAGCATTTTGTTAATTTGATTTTCGACTTCCTTTTTGTGACATTCAGGAAATCTATAGGATTTAGTTTGAATGGGGATATCTGTATTTGTTCTGATATTATGTTCGGTAGTTGTAGTATATGTGAGCTGATCGTTTGGAAGGTGGAAGATGTCAGAAAAGTCCGTGCAGACTTTTAATAAGGCGTTAGATTCCTCTTCGTTTAGGTGAGAAGTCCTGAGATGTTTGAGAACTTCGTTAGTTCTTGCAGAGGCATTAGTAAGAGGCAATGTTGCATGAGGATTCAAGCAAGCTTGAATGTCTAGAGGTTCTAGTGTTAGATTAAGGTTAGATTGAAGTACGACGGGCTCTTCAGAGACGTTAACAACTGTGATGTTAATACGATTATTTTCCTTGACGTTAACGATGCAATTGGCAACTAATATTGCATGAGAGATATGTTGGTCTATTATCGTGCCTTCTCTTATATTTGGGTTACTTACTGTGCATTCAATTACAGTTTCCGTGCGAGGTGGAATGTTATATAATGGTTCAGCGAATTTTAATTTTATGTGGTCATCGTCTATTTGTAAGGTTTCCTGACAATAGTCGATTTGACAGCCTAGGTTTTTCAAGAGGTCGTTGCCTATGATGCCATCGAAACTTAGGCTGATGTCCTCCACAACGTGAAATTCATGGGCATAAGGTTTGTCATATTTTTTGAATATTTGCATTTTGAAGCTGCCTAGAGTTGGAGTTGTTTCACTTCCAGGATCAATTCCTTTGAGGATTATTATATCATCGCTTAACTTTGGGACTTTGGACATGGCATCTAATTTCAGCAGGCTTATGCAGGATCCTGTGTCAATTAGGAAGGATAAAGGCCTGTCGGCGACGGAGGTATTGATTATTACGTGAGGTAAGTATCTTTTTTCTGTATTTTTATTTATTTTATAGATTTTAACATTTGTGTTTTGTTTCAGGTTTGGCAAGTTATCCGAAGATGAAAAGTGGGGGTTTGCAATGAGAATAGAGTCGGTGGATTTTGCTTTAGAATTTGGTAATTTACAGGATTTAGGTAGAGATTTGGTAGAAACAGCGGATTCAGTGGAATTGGTAATTGGTTTCATAGCAACAGTAGATTTAGTACGTGATTCTGAGGATTCAGTGGATTTAGTAGTAGATTCAGAGGATTTAGTAGTAGATTCAGAGGATTTAGTACGTGATTCAGAGGATTCAGTGGATTTAGTACGTGATTCAGAGGATACAGTGAGAATAGAGGCATCGGCTTTGATATAGTAGGACGAATTTCCCGCGCGACACCGTTCGGAAAATTTTACTCGTTTAAATGGTTTTGGTCGACTTCGTCGGTTTTATCTTCCTTGTCCTGATTTATGTTAAAAACCTTGCGGGTTGGTTGACGACCGTCTGAAGTAGAAGCAGCAGATTGGTTTCTGCTATTGTTGTATTGTCTTTTGCGACAATTTTCAATAGTGTGACCTATGTTTTTGCAGTAGCGGCATATCATGTCGTTGGTATTTACTGCTTTTGAATGATCGGGTTGCTGATTTCGCGGAGTTGGAGAACGTGGTGACTGGAAGTCACGGCGAGAGTTCGTATTTTTGTATTTATCATTATTGGAGTAAGTATTAGATCTTTTATAAATACTAGAGATGATTTTTTCTTCTTCAACTGCGAAGTTTATAGCGGAGTTTAACGAGTCTGGATTGCGGCATCTAACGACTTGCGATACCCTTGGCAAGAGTCCTATTATGAAGGTATGAAGTGCAAGATCTTGCATCGCAGCTACGCGTCCTGCTAATACCGTTTTCTTTTTCGTCGGAATAGAAATATTTATTTCTGTAAGTAGTTTCGCTAAGCATGTTTCTATTTTTAATGCAAACTGGTTAACCGTTTCAGTAGAGTTCTGCTTACAGTCCTGAAGTTCAGTGAGTAGGTGAGCATAGTGCTTCCTTTCCCCAAATTGCTGCTTTAAGAACTCGATGAATTGCTCAAAGGATTCGAACTCTTTGACACTGCATGTAGTTTCAGCTTTATCTATTAATTGACTTAGAATAAACTTAAATAAAATAGGTTTCTGGGTTTTTGTAGCAGTATTAAAGGCGCTCTGGCAATTCGCAATGAAGGGATTTAGTTTTTCCCTGGAGCCATCGAATGGCTTAATGAATTTGAATAAAATGCCAAGTTCTATTTTTTCGTCGATTTCCACCTTTGTACTCTTAGAGTTACTGGAACTTTCCTCCTTTGTTTCAGATTTGGAAGCCATGATTCGATTTTACAAAATAAAATGTTTATTTATAAACTAATTAGTTATAAGAAATCGTCTCCACCTTAAGCTACTTCGTAGAAGCGACTCAGTGATATAGACGCGTAATCGAAACGCGTAGTCTAAACAAAATGTACATTTGCCTTACCGTAAGGTCCTTATCAGTTACAATGTATTAGGAATAATGAACAATAGAAATTACTACATAGAAGTGAAATAAAGTAGCTCTGAGTTAATTCTGGTATTCTTCCTTGGATATAGTAGTTAGTATTTCTTAGATCACTCACAGGAACGCCGTCATCATGAGGATACTCAGGATCATCGTGACCGCTTCTCCAGCGGTAACCAGCAGAACAGCAGTCGTATCAGACCTCTGCACCAGCAGAGGGTGAAATCCGGTCTCGGTCGCAGGGCGAGCGCACAAGACAGGGTGTTGATCAGGCACTTTGATTTATTGTATATATACACATACACAACACAGTGTTGATTTGGTAAATCACTTAATTTAGAGCACTTTTAGAACGATTATGTTTCACTGGCACTTTCAGGTTTATTTCAGAGACGTATTCGGGTAGGGGATTTCGTATCCCACCGCTGCCACCAAATACTATACGAGGTTTCAAAAATTAGTTTTTAAAAAAAGAAACTGAATAAACTGGAAACAGAGTTTATTAGATTAAGAACTTGGATTTAGAAATAATTAAGTAATATGGAAATAGTAAGATTTTGGGACCTCCGACCCGTACCGAGTTTCAAGCTGAACTGCCCTTACAAACCGAATGGGAATGCTTCTAAGTTGCTAAATGCTGACTAGGCAAGTCTGGATGGCGGTCAGCCATTCCACTAACATTATCAAGGTATAACAGTACGACGACTCATCGAAGCTATGCAAGTTTACTACGGTCGAGAACCTAGCAAGACTACGCAACTGCATCAAAGGTGAAGCAAGGGAAGCAGTGTCAGCACTTCTGTACACCGCGTCTGATCCTCAAATGATCATAAACACACTGGAGCAGTACTATGGGAGACCGGAAATACTTATGGATCGAGCGATGGAAGACTTAAAGAAACTACCTCGACTCACAAGTGCGGCCAGTGATTTAAATTCGTTCGCAGTAAGGTTTCAGAACATAGTGTGTGTGTTATCTAAGATGGACGCCCGCGGATACTTATGGAACCCGATGTTAGTGCGTGAAGTGGTTGACAAGTTAAGCCCGCACATAAAATCAAGATGGTGCGATTACGCTTCGGAAAATATGGAACTGTCACGTGAACCGGAAGTGTTACTACTATCCAAATTCCTGATGCGGGAAGCTGACCGAGCGATGAAGTACGCCTTCACAAATACGACACTCGCGCCCGCCTCGAAAAAAGAAAAAAAAAAAAAAAAAATAAAAAGTGCGACACAAGTAAACCCAAAGAAGAAATCGGGTCGTGAAGTAGTTTACGCAACGTCGGATAAACAGGAAGAAAGGAAACAAGAGTGTTTGTGTTGTGACGGTGACCACGAGGTACCTAAATGCGCAAAAGAAAGACAAGGGACAGGGCGCCGACGAAGCGAGAAGCCCTAGGAGCAGTGATGGCGGTCTACGATCCGCTGGGCCTCATCAGCCTCTTCACGGTCACCGGCAAGATCCTGCTACAGAACCTGTGGAGGCACGGCATCGGGTGGGACGAGGAGATCCCGGAGCAAGACGCGCAGCACTTCGAGGAATGGATCCGGAGTTTGGACGCCATAACCAAGCTTCGCATACCGAGGTGCTACGGAAGAATCCCAGGTGACCTCCTGGACCTGCACGTCTTCTGCGACGCGAGCGAGCAGGCGTACGCAGTGGCGGCCTACTGGCGGATCAAAACGCCAGACGGAAGAGTGGAGGTAAGGCTAGTGGCGGCGAAGGCGCGAGTAACCCCCCTCAAGCCGGTTACTATCCCACGATTGGAGCGGAGACCATAACAAAGGAACACCGGGACAAGCCTAGAAGCATAACGTACTGGACGGACTCTCAAACAGTCCTCCGGTGGATAGAAAAGGACGCCGTAAAGTACACGCCATTCGTGGCGCACCGCCTAGGTGAGATCGCCGAGCTAACCGACGCCAGCCAGTGGAGGTGGGTGCCTACTGACGACAACGTAGCAGACGACGCTACGCGCCCCGACTACACCGTCGATATGAAACCAGAAGACCGATGGTTCACCGGACCCACGTTCCTGTACAGCGACGAAGAGTCCTGGCCGAGAGAGAAAACAAAACATGACACGACCGAAGACGAAGCGACGTACGCAATAAGCGAAGAGAGGAGGGAACGCCCTTCCCACCTACCTGACATAAGTAAGTTCTCTTCATACCAACGATTACTGCGAGCAACAGTCATGCTTCTCCTTTTCAAAGAGAAGTGCAGGGACAGGACCATCCAAATGACCGTCGACCTAATAGAAAGGGCCGAGAAATTATGGATAAAACAGGCGCAGCTCGACAACTACATTGAAGTAATACGACTGCTACAGAAAGGGAAGCCGGTGCCCAGGTCATGCAGCCTCTATAAATTGGACCCTTATATAGAGGACGACATACTCAAAGTTAGAGGAAGGATCGGACACGCAGCCGTGTTAGAAGCAAAGAAAACGCCAGTGATTCTACACGGCAGGCACCCGTTCACGCGGCTACTGGTGGAAGACGCACATCGCAGAGCCGGTCACGCAAATAATGAAAGCGTGATCAATGAACTAAGACAGCGGTACTGGGTGGTGAACCTACGCCCTACAGTTCGTACCATTGCCCGACGATGCCAGCTCTGCCGCATAAGAAAAGCCATGCCGGTGAAACCGATTACGGGTGACTTACCCGTAGAGCGCGTTACAGAGGCGTCGCGACCTTTCACCTACTGTGTAACCGACTACTTCGGACCTATGACCGTAGTCATAGGTAGGAGACACGAAAAGCGATGGGGAGCTCTATTCACTTGCCTGACTACGAAGGCAGTTCATCTGGAGTTGGTGTCAAGCTTATCCACTGACTCGGCACTAATGGCGATCCGAAGGATGGCGGCACGAAGAGGTTGGCCTAGAGTCATGTACTCGGACAACGGCACGAACTTCAGAGGAGAGGACGCCGAGCTACGAGCGGCGTACAAAGAGTGGACAAAGGGCTTCGTCCACTTCGGGCTAGAACACCGAATGAAGTGGAAGTTCATCCCGCCTGGAGCGCCACATATGGGGGGAGCGTGGGAGCGACTAGTACGCTCCGTGAAGACGGCGTTGGGGGCGACTCTGCACCAGAAAGCGCTGAAAGAAGAAGTGCTGCTGACGCTGCTGACAGAGGCCGAGCACACTATAAACTCTCGGCCTCTGACCCATGTCTCTGTCGATCCTAAGGATCCGGAGGCCCTCACGCCTAACCACTTCCTCATTGGAACTTTCTCAGGTCTTCCTCACACCGGGCCTTGCGAGGAGGCTAGCCGCAAGCAGTGGAGAACCGCCCAAGCGCTCGCCGACCATTTCTGGCGGCGCTGGGTGGGCGAGTACCTACCTACGCTGGTACCCCGAGGGGCGTCAGACGACTAACGACGCCCCCTCCAGGCCGGCAGCCTGGTCGTCATCGTCGACCCAGCCCTTCCCAGGGGCACGTGGCCTCGAGGCATCGTGGAAGCGGTCTACAGCGGTCCAGACGGCAAGGTGCGGTCGGCCGACGTGAAAACAACGGCGGGCATCCTGCGGCGTCCAGTCACGAAGCTCGCCGTCCTCTGCGTGGGAGAGTAGGCTACGGTAGCCCTGCGCCGGGGGGAGGATGTTACGGACGACGTAGCTTATAAGTTTCAGTTTTGATATTAAAGTAAAGTAACGTAGATTAAAGTTAACTTGATTGTATAAATATTGATTGGACATTGTAATATAGATGATAAGAACGAAATAAAGATCATTTTAGAGTAGGGCTAGTAACTAAGATGTAGTCGACTAGAAAGTTCGGATAATAAAAAAAAAAGTAATTTAAAAAATAAAAAAAACCCGACTGCGAAATTGAAAAGCTACAAACAAGCCCATTTTAAATTAAATAAAAGTTGGAAGCAGGCGGGACCCATTTGAATTTGAAAATATAATAAAAATGGTATGGGTCCCGCCAGCTTCCAACTTTTATTTAATTTAAAATGGGCTTGTTTGTAGCTTTTCAATTTCGCAGTCGGGTTTTTTTTATTTTTTAAATTACTTTTTTTATTTCCAGCTTTTTAGTTTACAAATGTGAAAGATTTCGCAAACGATTTAGTTCTTGGTACGTGTTTTTTACGATTTGTCACTTCGAATTACTTTTAATCATATAAGTTATATATATTTTTGTAATCACCTTTTAAAACCCTTTATTTTGATACCCCACTCGATAGGTTTTGAGAAAAAATTTTTTTTTTTCGACATATTGCGCCAAAAATCGGCCATTTTTTTTTTTTCAATTTTGATATACCCAGTGTCACTCTCACAATTAAGACGAATCTAACGACACCTCTCAAGCTGAAATCGATCAAGCCGTTTAGGCTACAGAGCGTGCCAAAGAAATATACATACATACATACATACATACATACACTCGAAAAACATAACCCTCCTTCTGACGCAGTCGGGTAATTAGAAAGTTAGAAAGTATGACTGTGAGGGAGGCGGCGGAGCGCGGTCCAAGGACAAAGAACAAAGGATCTTCCCGGAATAACGGTCCGCGCGCCCCGTCGCCTCCTGCTACCTGCGCTAGGATATGGCTAGCGCATACTGTATAAAAGCCGGGTGGCTGGCTGCATTTTGGCATTCGACGAATACTCGCCCACCACTCAACAGCAGCAAGCCACCCTGGGAAAATCAAGAGAATAAATCAAGAAACAAGAAACTCGAAGTTTGAATTACAACATACAGTCCACCTCGTCACCACTAGAAAAACCACCAGCTACTAAAAGCAATATTTCGCCACTTGGTCGGTCGAAACAATCAGTGTTAGGGGAAAATTCAATAAGTTGGTAACACTGGATGGCCGGCGACAATGACGTTTGTTTGACAAACAAGACAAGATGGCTGCCAAGTTTTTTTAACCCGCCAAACTCCAGATGTCGCTGTCGTCTGTGGAAATCCCCCTGGCCCCAAGTCCCGAGCTCGTTTCGCTCGCTCTTGCATCCTAAGTTGTCATCACAAATATGTTATTTTTGTATATTATGTTGGTTTAGTGTGTAGTGTAATCGGGAACGTAAATGATGAACACATTACCACTCCTTTGCGTCGCGCAGTCGGGTAAAAACGTACAGTATTCATAATAAAAAAACACTAAAAGCCGCTGTCACTTTGTCTAAACTTAAAACGGAACGACCTAAAAGCAGTGTTGCCACCTTGGTGGTTTTCCCACCAGAACTGGTGCTTTTTCAAGGCTTCTAGTGATATTTTTTGATTATATAGCGCTTTTATTTTTTTTAGTGGTTTTTAGCGGTTTTTCAAAATGGAATCTGGCAACACATTTTTCATAATGTTCTATGCTTACTCTATGACCGGGGGCGGGGAATCCCTGGGCGTAATCGTTAGTTAATGTTTTCTTTTTATCTGTCATTCTATGCCCAGAATTTTCGCGGAGGTTCGTGTTGTTGAAAAGTGTTAAAGTTTGAAAGAGTCGTTTTTTGCAACAGTGTGTGAAGTCTTGAAGCTGTAAATAATATCCAATAATGGAAGTTCCACTCAAGAAAAAAAATTATGCACAAAAGTATAGAAAAGAGTGGGAATCACTAGATGAATTCCAAACCTGGCTTAAACCTTTACCTGGTGATGACACGAAGGCGTTTTGCTTATTTTGTAAAGTAGAATTATTAGCAAAATTAGTAGACTTGAAAAGGCATGCTGAAACAAAAAAACACAAACAAAAAATGCAAATTATATCTGGTAATCAAACGATAAAATTCACGTCCGGTGAAAAGTTTTCAAACCCAAAATCTCGCAAAGCTGAAGGAATGCTCGCTCTTTACATTACGGAACACAGTTCAGTTTCCTGTATTGATCATCTAACAGATTTAGTAAAATCGGCTTTCCCTGATTCCAAAGCAACGGACGACTTAAAAATGCATCGTACTAAGTGTGCTGAAGTTATTAAAAATGTCTTGGCGCCACATTTCGTTGAAGAACTAATAAAGGACATAGGACAGCAGAAATACAGTCTAATCATTGACGAATCAACTGACATCAGTACGAGCAAGCAACTTGGTATTGTAATCAGGTATTTCAGTCGAAAACTAAAAAAAGTACTTTCTTCGTTTCTGGCTCTAGAACCACTTAAAACCAGCGATGCTATCGGAATTGTTGAAGCCCTTCTTTCTTGCTTACAAAAATATGGCCTAGATAAAAATAAAATGGTTGGATTGGGAACAGACAATGCGTCAGTCATGACTGGAATTAATAATGGAGTGTATAGAATACTGAAAAACGATATACCAAATTTGATTCTTATCAGATGCACTTGCCACTCTTTACAACTTGCAGTGTCACATGCGTCAGAACAGACGCTACCAAGAAATATTGAATTCTTGATTAGAGAAACCTACAATTGGTTTGCCCACTCAACAAAACGTAAAAATGAATATCAAGAAATTTACGAAACTATAAATTGCGGTGACGAACCGTTGAAGATTTTGCAGGTATGTGATACACGTTGGTTGTCCATTGAACCAGCAGTCCAAAGAATTCTGGCACAATGGAAAGAACTGACTTTACATTTTGGGCTTGTGAGAGATCGATGCTACACTGCAGATCTATTATATTCTATGTACAAGGACGAATCTAATTACTTGTATTTGCTATTTTTGAGAAGTGTACTAAACGATGTGCAGATCGCTGTGAAAACGTTTGAAAGCGAAAGTGCAAATCCCCTTCGATTATTAAATGTGCTGATTACACTATTACGTTCAGTTTGCAATAGGATACTGTTGCCGAATGCCGCCACCACAGATAAGGATTTTTTAAACATTAACATCGACCTAAACCTTAATCCAGTCCCATATATGGGATACCTCTTTGAGTCGGAGAGTGAAAGAACATCATTAACATCTGATGCTGTATCAGCCATAAAACGTCGCTGTATTGAATTTAATGTGAAGCTAGCAAAGGAAATTCAACAAAGACTACCGACCAATTATACTGTGCTGGAGTTAATGTCAAAATTAGCCCCAGAGACGGCTCTATGCCAAGGTAAGGACAATTCCATTTCGGAATTAGCTAAAGAACTTGGCTATAATGCTTGTGACATTGACAAGATATTGAACCAGTGGCACAATATATGTTTTGTCCAGTGGAAAAATACAAATGATGTTATAAAATTTTGGCTTGAGGTAGATGAGTACAGAAACGCAGCTGGAATAAATGTCTTTGGAGAACTTGTTGATCTTGCCATATCTGCGTTAACTTTACCCCATTCTAATGCAGGTATAGAAAGAATTTTCAGTGTCATGAACATTGTAAAAAACAAACTACGGAACAGGATGGCTGGTCCACTTCTAAATGCCATAATTTTTATCAGAAATAGACTAAAAGTTACTGATGTAAAATGTTACAATTATGAATTACCAAACGATGTCATTGCAGCTATTGGCAAAAACACAAAGTACTCTTACAAAAATCAATCACAACCAACAACATCTTCAGCATTGGCGTCGTCGTCGGCGGCAGTAACGTCGGCGTCTGTGAATGATGATGAAGTTATAGAAGATATAACATATTTGGATAATATTGAATTTTAACTTTCGCATTTTTTAAAACTTGTTTCTTTTTTTTAACTCGCTTCATAACAAATGAATATAATTATATATTAAGTGGTTTTATTTCACTGCCTTAGATTACTAAACGTTTTGTCAAGTTAAACCGAATATAATGTTTATGTTTGGTAAATTGTAATTTAGTAAAAGCTCTTCATTGCATTCTGGTTAAAATACACAAATTTTTTAAAAATACGTATTTTAGCGGTATTTGGTGGTTACTTTAATCCAAATTTCTGAAATTTCTGGCGACATTTTACTCTTGACCTAGCGCCTTTAAAAAATCCAAGGTGGCAACACTGCCTAAAAGTGAAATTCATATGATACATTATCTATGCTAAAATACTAAAATGTCAATTTTATAATGTAAATTATGTCGAATTTTCTATACTTTAATCATCTTTTTCTCAAAAATAACGCGTTTCCTAAGTGCGGGATTTTGTGAAAGCGTTTAACATAACGACATGTATAACTATTAGAATAGTGAAGCTTCGGACGAGCGGGTGAACTAGTATAGTGGAGCCCCCACTGACCAAAAGTTCAACCCTAAAATCATGTTTTCAGGTCGGTAGCATGGGCAAAGTTTTGTTACCCAGAGGAGAACTGGAATTCTGTGAAATTTCAGAAACGCCTCTTTGTAAGCCATAAAATGCTTTATTCTAAACATTTTCCCGAAAGTACAATTGTCCAAGACCATTTGCAAAGGAAAAAGCTGCATAGATATTCCATTCCATCTGAACTCTCCACCTCATCACAGCTCTCAAGTTGAGATGTCGATTGCTGACATTGGATCCAATCAACAGCCTGGAATTGCAAGAGCATCTGATTCAATTGACTCATCTAATGTAAATTTTACTAAATATACTAGCTGCGCCCCGCGGTTTCACCCGCGTAAATGTTGATCCCGTGGGAATATCGAGATAAAAGTAGCTCATATGTTAATCCAGGGTGTCAGCTAATTCTATATTTTTTTTATCAAAATTGGTCCCGCTGTTTGAGCGTGAAGAAGTGACAAACATAAACACACACACACACACCCACAAACTTTCGCCTTTATAATATTAGTGTGATATATTATACTAGGTTCTGCCTTCTGGTCTTCTGGTTCTGCGGCTTCGCCCGCATGGTATGATGATAAAATTCCTATGTCCTTCTCTAAGGTTTAATCTATTACTGTACTAAATTTCATCAAAATCGTTTAATTATTGTCTCGAAGATATAAAGGAGACCCTTTATCATGTTCTTTATATGCAGCACTTATTATTACATTTTGCCTGTCTTACATTATTTGTTCCAATAATTCACATGATTGTAGTCATAGTCCATTTATTTGTCAGAATATTGTTACAAAGTTGTTACATACTTTAAAAGTTCATACTGTTCTGCCATTTCCGGTGTAAAAATACATTTTCAGGGTTTTGGTTATCTTGTTAGATATAACATTGAATTAAATAAATTAAAATAACATTCAAATTGTAAATTAGTCAAATATTAGGAATGGAAATGTCAAAAAGATTAAAATTAAGTCAAAGAGATAATAAGAATAGAATATAATTATTCTAATATTGAAGTCAAATTACATTTCATTCATAAAATCATTAGTTGAGTAATAGCATTTACATAAGAGATAATTGAATAATTTAGGTTTAAATGTCCTAAAGTTAAGAGTTTTAAAATAGTCTGGTAGTTTATTATAAACTTTGGTCGCCATACAAAATACATTATTAGAAAATAGTTTAGTATTTCGTCTACGTTCACGAAGCATGTGGACTTTGCGGCTAGGTCTAGATACAAGATCATTATGCAGATTAAATTCATGCTTATTTGGGTACCCAAAAATACAAATTTCAAAAAAATATAGTGCTGGGAGTGGTAAAATTTTTAATTTTTTTAATAATGGTATTTTGTATCTGTTGTAGTCTTCACATTTGGACAGCCTTCAGCCTGGAACTTCAAAAGCAACAATTTCAACTACTGATATTATACAGACTCCAAACTCATCTGGTGTAAGTAAAATGTTTTTTATTCATGGTTTTAATTTTTAAATGTTCCATACTAAAATCGTGTGCGAGTCCGACTCGCAGTTGGCCAGTTTTTTTCAATAAGCAACTACTTATACATAGTTATACCAACTGAAAGTAGACCAATGAAATTGTGAAATGAGTGGCAGGTTCTACTGTTCCTAAAATTGTGAATAATAAATTTATGTTCACACTTAATTTACATTCCTCTATTTTTGGTTTTAGGATAAATCCACTGAAAAAACTGATAAAGGAAAGCTACTAATTAAGGGGCTTACTTGACCTAAAGCGCGGTCACTGTCGAACTTCATAGAAAAGAAAGAGAAGCACGATGACACAACGCAGGTAATTTGAAGAAAAATTTTGAATTACAATTCAAAATCTGATCAGATAGACGGATTTCAAGACCACGGAGGAGAGTATGGACAAGATCCACAAATAGCAAGTTATGCTCTAGTATTCATGATTTTATGTATAAGGAAAAGAATTAAACAGCCCGTGGCATATTATTTGTCAGGAGATCACGTCACTGCAGACAGATTAATGATTTTGATCAAAAAGGTACATTATTGTATTGGAATTATTTACACTTATTTAGTTTAGTTAACTGACAATCATTTTCTATTTGTGACCCTATAGTATGGTATTTCTATTTTATTTTCTTACTAAACATTATTAATTAACTTAATTTTCTAATTACAGGTTCTCCATGCTTGTTTTGAGGCATGCATCATAATTGCTGCAACTATTTGCGATATGGATGGGGTAAATAGAAGAACACTTTCACAACTAGGGGCATCTGTTGAACAACCACATTTTAGATTTCAGGAACATGAAATTGTAGCTCTACACAATATGTCCCATCTTCTCAAATGTTTTAGAAATTTATTTCTAAAATACAACTTAAAATGCAACACTAATGTTGAGTGCAATGAAAAACAAAATATTGCAGGTAATAATATCTTTAAATTTTATACTTTTACGGGGAGTAATACCAGCAGTAATTTCTCATATCTGAGGGCACGGCAGTGCCCCCGCCAAGTCGAGCAAAAAGCGGCACGGCCGTACCATCCTTTTCTCGAAACAGTTCAGGCCATTTTCGACCCTCCTACAACTTCGTTGTGGATAAAACTAGAGGCCTGAATTTTCAGTAACCAAACAGGCATTGTATAAACAAGGTATATTCCTAATTTCATTCAATTTGTCCAGTAGTTTAAGAATTATAAATAGTCAAAGTTTCTTAATTTTGTCACTCACTCACTCACTGACTGACTGACCGATCATCAAAACTCTAAGGCACTTCTAGCAGGCACAGAAGCTTCAAATTTAGAATACAACTAGCTGTTACCCGCGACTTCATCCGCGTGGAATTTAACATTCAAGTTATTGTTCAGTTCGCAGAGTTTACGATAACTTATTAATTCTGTATAATTCCGCGTAAAGAAATACCTATGCCAATTTTAATGAAATTCTTCTATTTTATGAATCGATATTTTGTTTTTGTACATATTTCCCCATTTAGTTATTTTTTTCGTTTTTGCATTTTTAGTTTACCTACTTAATTATTATTTATTGTTAGCTTTATTGAAACATTTCTTTATACATAATTATACAATATTTGGTGTACGATTTTCTTGGGCTAAAACAACAACACTACTGGCATTCCTCGCACGTGAACATGCCACGTATAGTGCCCATGGGTAAAGCAACTCTTAGTTAGATAAATCTATGCCAGCGTTGCTTAACGTTTGCCCTTGTGATTTCAAATGGAAAATTCGACGGTATTATGGGAATGCGTGGTATAAATACTATCTCACCCTTTCCGCATCCGGATATTATACGACCTTCTATAACGTTTCTTTACAACGACACTACTCGCAACCTAGTACCATTGGAAAGTTTCGGTGGGTTTAAATTACGGAGTAGTATGATGGGCACGCCAATCTGAAGTTCTAATTTGTGAGAGGCTAGACCAGGCACAATTGTGCCGTTAAAAAATTCTGTTGGGTAATTAACCACTTCATCCGGATTGCAAACTGTATTGATGGAAAGGTATGTTTGTGATTCACCAGATAGCTTATCTAAAATGTGCTGATGAAGCGCAGTAACCTGTTCGTTCATAGGTGATAAAATTGATCTTTCACACAACCACAAATCTTCTTAATATTGAGATTGTAAATATCATCATAATATGTATTAAAATTTCAGTGTCCGCCACAACCTGACAAAGACCGGTAGGTAGTTCTATTTCATGAGTACTCGTACTATTCACTTCTGGACACTTTCCCTCTCCAACATCAAGAAGAATTTTGCAAAATTCTGAATCGGCTGAATGTGCTCTCATTACAAACAGACACTCAAATTTTATTTATTTCATTTAATTTCATTTGTTTTCTTTTTTTTTCGTGGGACCCTATTTTATTTTTTCTAAAATAAAAGTAGCTAAGTTACTGCTTATTACATCAGCTATCTGCCAGTGAAAGTCCCGTCAAAATCGGTCCAGCCGTTTCAGAGATTAGCCGTAGCATTTATAAATTGAGTAAAAAGCGGTTATTTTAATATTACAAACAGACACCAATTTTATTTATTTGTATAGATTAGTGTTTAGTGTATAAATCAAGGAAAAACTAAAATATTTTGCAATTTCGGTCCACTTTTCTAGATACACCAACTGCATAAATGACTTTGTAATCCCATATAAATATATAGGATTACAAAGTTACATTTGCAGTGAATGAATCAGTGTACCTGTATATTGTAACGAGTCTTTTAAGCCTGTTACATGATAGCGCCTTCTTTGCTTTAATTTGTAGGCATCATGGTGGTGTTGCCATGTAAAAATTCATTTTTTTTTAATCGGAATCGTGAAGTGGTCACACTGATTTTTTTTTGATGCTGTCAGTTGATTTTGACAGGTCACTTTCCGACCCAAGCTTTGCATAGAATGGAGTAATTTGAGAGCTCCGAATTAAATCGTGAAGTATTAACTTCCGATGGACGACATCTAGTCCTAATTATGTGGTAGCTGATTTGCCTTTGTCGGCATCCTAATTGGATTGCCCATATTTTTTAAAAGGTAGGTAAAATTCTTCGTGGTTTCATATTCACGTTGTCGCGTGGCTATTTTGATGGCAGACGTTAATAGTTTCCGATATTTGTTTCAGGATCTTTTAAACCTTATATATTTTGGATTGATTCATCTACTTATGTAAAAACTTTTTTTGGAAAGGAAACGGTGAGTTGATTTGTATTTGGTCGTAGCCGTTTCGATCGCCATTTTTGTCGGCGCTGGATGTCAGCTAACAGTTATTCATGTTTGATTTCAGCCGCGAGGCGTTTCTTCTTTCTTTTCTTTCAAGACTTAAATTTTTAACGCTAGCCCCTACCGACACATTTCATGGACCCCGCGAAGATCACAATCACCAAAATGAGCGTGGCATTCGGTTGTTAGTTTATTCGACGGAATGTGGTATGGTTTATAGTACTTAACATAAATAGACAAAAAACATTTTTACAAAAAAAAACAACCGACTTCCAAAAAAAACACTACAAATTGAAAAATAACTTTAATTTCGGAAGTCGGTGTCTTTGGTTCCGCGTTTTCGTTTGTTGACACCGACTTCCGAAATTAAAGTTATTTTTCAATTTGTAGTGTTTTTTTTGGAAGTCAGTTGTTTTTTTTTTGTAAAAATGTTTTTATTTTTCACTTTTTAGTGGGTCAGTTTGTAATTTATCTAAGTTACAAAAGCCTAATGCCAACTGTTCATCACCTTTTACAAAATATTGCTTTTCCCGATGCTGGGACGTTAATTGTTGAGGAGTTCTCCCGGTAAGAACCAGGAGATCCTCAACAATCACTCGCAATACGCATTGTGACGAGCATAAATTGCTTAGCAACCATATTAAAGTAATCGAATCGCAACCCGTGAAATATTTGTCAGTGAGTAGTTCCGATGGCCATCTGTGATCTTCATCATCAGCTCCACTTTACCAAGTGATGATTTTCGAGAGCAAATGCTCAAGTTACTTTAAAAAATATCCAAATCGCTGTAGCTTTGCCTATAAAATTTGAGAGTTGCCCTCGATTTCCATGGAATCCTCTCATCAGATTCCAACTTGATGATAATGGGACCACCTCGAGAGTATACCCTTTCAAATAAAAAAAGAACTTTTGGAATCGGTCCAGCCGTCTTCGAGTAATCGGTGAACATACACAAGGTAGCTATTGTAATCTGTTGAGGAGTTCCCTTAACTGTCCTTCGTCTTCATGATCAGACCCCTAATGACAGTCGCAACCCATCTAGGTGTAAAGTTCACATCAATACAAATTAATCAAGCCCAAACACAAGGTAACTGCTGTAAATCGTTGAGGAGTCTCCTCGACTGTCTTTCGGCTCCATCATCAGATCGACTCCAGGCCTTCATCAAATTGTAGTGCTTTAAAATACTAATTGAAAAAATTAACAAACGCACTAGTCGCTCCTACGATTTTCGAAAGCTCCCCTCGATTTCACTGGGATGCCATCATCAGATCCTGGTTTCCTTATCATGGGACCACCCTTGGCATATCCCCATTCCAACAAAAAAAGAATAATCAAAATCGGTTCATAAACGACGAAGTTATCCGCGAACACACATATAAAAAAAAAAAAAACATATACGGTCGAATTGAGAAACCTCCTCCTTTTGAAGAAGTCGGTTAAAAAGTGCAATAATGACAGGACAAAAATTAATTTCTATTCCATCTTAGTTTTACACCTTAGAACTGTTAATATTGGAAAGGAATTTTCTTGTATATTGAGACCAGCAGCCTTCAGGTAATAAAATCGTTCAATAACTTTTATGTCGATTTTTATTGATACTCCCTGCTTGAAGATTAAAAGTTTCCAGTTCCCGCAGGTTAGTCTATCCTTGGCATAGTTTGGTGTGTACTCCTGGCGCCCGAATTTTCACTTCTACTTATTGTTTATTTATTTGGAGTACTCCACACACACATTTAATAATCCCATTTCATAATATACATTTTTAATAACATTCTAGCATTCATTCATTCATTAAATTATATTTTTTTTATTATTACAATTGTCGCTCACCGAACAGGGACTTGAAGTAGGTTTGTCTGGTACCTTTATACAGTCATTATTGCACTATTCATTAATTAACTTATGAGTCTATTGTTTGCATTGGTTTGTTCTACATTGTTACTTTAATAACTTTGTGTTTATTTTGATTTTTGACTCATAAGTAGTACTTAACTTAATTTGGTGAATCTTTGTAAACAATGTTTGGTGTTTACAATTGATGATTTTGTTTAATATCATGTTTTTTTCTTAGCAAAACCAACAGAAATGTATAGCATAGACTGCGTTTTGTTGTTCTCAACAGTAAAGTTATTTTAAAAAACTAAGTTTAACTTTTTAAGTAAATAATTTAATCTAATTGTTAAGTACAATATTGTTCATTTAATTTATCTAGATTTAAGCTGCTTGTAAGTGATTATTGCACTTTTAAAACGATAAAATTAACGTAGTAATTTTTTATGGGAATACCCACATTGAATTTTATAATTAACCTCAAACTTGAGAATTTATTTTCAAACATTTAACTTTTTGAAACTTAGTTTTTGCTTTTCGTTTGCTATTCGCCTTGCTGTTTGTTAATCATGGTAGGGAGATTATTCTTGATGCGTCATTACATCACTTTATTAGTTCTGTTGATAACTTATCTCAACTAGAAATTGCAAATAGAAATGCTTATGCAGTTTCTCTTAATTCACTTAGTGATATTTTTGTTAAAGTTCAAGCTTACTTGTTAAAGGGGTATAAGCGTAATGCCGCTTATTATAATAAGGGTCGGAAAGTCATTTCTTTTGGTGTGGGTGATATGGTATGGAGAAGAAGTTTTCTTCAATCTAATGCACAAGCATATTTTTCAGCTAAACTTGCACCTAAGTTTGTAAAATGTAAAATAACTGAAAAGGTTTCAGATAACGTTTATGTTTTGAAAGATTTAAATAAAGGTTCAGTGGGACGTTATCACGTTAAAGATATTATTAAATTTTAATTTGGTTTCCAAGTGTTAGTCTTGATTTTGATAATTTTGTTTGAAGGTCGCTTTTGACAGTGTGATGTACGAGAGGATGGATGATAGGTTATCGGCGATTTGAAAGATGTATGTTAGGTAACTTCTTATAAATTTGTTGAATTTGAGACATTCTGGTTAATTTAATACTATTTTTTTTCACACCAAATATTTTTCACATCGAAGGATCTTATTTTATGTTTTGTTTGTTTTTGTTGGATTGTCTAAGATCTTATTTTTCTTTTTAAGGGTAACCTACCCCTTTATATTTTATTAAGATCTTATACAACCCTACAGTTCAGGTAATTTCTACCTTGAGGTTAAAAACTTAAATTCAATTTCGAGTTTTTGTAATCTTTTTTTTCTCATAGTTTAAAATCATTCTATTTCCTCTTCGTCATAAATAGTAATCGATTTTTAAATCTATTTTTTGCTGTTCGTTGACAGAATTGTTTCTCATTTTTACTGAAGTTTCATTCTTTTTAATGATCGGATTTGACTTTGTTAGTAACGCGTTCATCCTGAACTTTACTTTCTAGGGTCATTCTGTAACCTTTGTTACAAAATGCCTTATTATTTTTTGGATCTTGGTGTAGCTTTTGACCTTGATTTCGACTCTTTTCCATTGTGCTCGGAAAGTCGGTGGAGTTGTGCCGGTCACAATGTGGGATTTCGGCCCCGGCCATATGTTTTCCTTTTTCCATTGTGTTGGACATTGTTGTTCCAATCACGATGCGGGATTTTGTTTTGACTTTCGTCATTCTTTTTTTCTTTGCGTTCGGAAGTTCGGTGGTGGTGTGCCGGTCGCATTGTGAAACTTTGGTTTTCGCCTTTTTGTTATTGAGATTTCTCATTGGAGATCTCAATGTTTTTTGTGTTTGTCTGTGTTTGGGAGATTGGTAGTGTTGAGCCAGTCACAGCATTCACATTCTTTTACAGCTATTGTGCTCGGGAATTCGGTGGTGATGAGCCGATCACAATATGCTTTCCTTTGTCTCGTTGCAGGTTGTGCCTGTAATAGTATTTTAAATAAGGTCTTTCAGCTTTTTTGGATCGTTGAATACGGAGTTAGTCAGTGGCAATAGAGCCTAACTGCACTCATAGAGATGGTTGAGTTGGAAGCGGTTGACATAGTAGTCAGTGGCGATAGTGCCTAACTGCACTCAAAGTTGTACTGTTCCAAGTGGTTTGAAATTTTTAGTCAGTGGCGATGGTGCCTAACTGCACTAAAAATTGTAGTTTGTTTTGGTAAATTGTCCGAATTTGTTTGAAATTTTTAGTCAGTGGCTATAGTGCCTAACTGCACTGTTTTGGAGTTTTGGAGCGCTAAGAGATTTCTCTCTTCGTTTCATTTAATGAGTTTTTATAACTTATAATTTTTTTGTTTTTCACTATTTCGTTTTTGACTTTTTGTCATTTACATTTTTTTTTACTTTTATTAAATTCTTGAGATTTTGTCGTTTGACATTTTCAGAATTAATTTACACTTTGAATCTTATATGATTTTTTCTTTTTTTGAATTAGAAAGTTGTTAAGACTGGTTTATTTGGTTGAAGATTTCTTTCTAATAAAAGAAAGTTCCTTTCTTTTATTTTCGGGAGGGGATGTAATGTAACGAGTCTTTTAAGCCTGTTACATGAAGCGCATTCTTTGCTTTAATTTGTAGACAACATGGTGGTGTTGCCATGTAAAAATTCATTTTTTTTTAATCGGAATCGTGTAGTGGTCACACTGATTTTTTCTTTTGATGATGTCAGTTGATTTTGACAGGTCACTTTCCGACCCAAGCTTTGCATAGAATGGAGTAATTTGAGAGCTCCGAATTAAATCGTGAAGTATTAACTTCCGATGGACGACATCTAGTCCTAATTATGTGGTAGCTGATTTGCCTTTGTCGGCATCCTAATTGGATTGCCCATATTTTTTAAAAGGTAGGTAAAATTCTTCGTGGTTTCATATTCACGTTGTCGCGTGGCTATTTTGATGGCAGACGTTAATAGTTTCCGATATTTGTTTCAGGATCTTTTAAACCTTATATATTTTGGATTGATTCATCTACTTATGTAAAAACTTTTTTTGGAAAGGAAACTGTGAGTTGATTTGTATTTGGTCGTAGCCGTTTCGATCGCCATTTTTGTCGGCGCTGGATGTCAGCTAACAGTTATTCATGTTTGATTTCAGCCGCGAGGCGTTTCTTCTTTCTTTTCTTTCAAGACTTAAATTTTTAACGCGGCTAGCGTTAAAAATTTAAGTCTAGCCCCTACCGATACATTTCATGGACCCCGCGAAGATCAAAATCACCAAAATGAGCGTGGCATTCGGTTGTTAGTTTATTCGACGGAATGTGGTATGGTTTATAATACTTAACATAAATTGACAAAAGTGCAATAATGACAGGACAAAAATTAATTTCTATTCCATCTTAGTTTTACACCTTAGAACTGTTAATATTAGAAAGGAATTTTCTTGTATATTGAGACCAGCAGCCTTCGGGTAATAAAATCGTTCAATAACTTTTATGTCGATTTTTATTGATACTCCCCGCTTGAAGATTTTAAAAGTTTCCAGTTCCCGCAGGTTAGTCTATCCTTGGCATAGTTTGGTGTGTACTCCTGGCGCCCGAATTTTCACTTCTACTTATTGTTTATTTATTTGGAGTACTCCACACACACATTTAATAATCCCATTTCATAATATACATTTTTAATAACATTCTAGCATTCATTCATTCATTAAATTATATTTTTTTTATTATTACAATATGTATAATATAATGGAATAATAGGTGTAGATAGGTACCTAGATATAATTATTTATTGACTTGACAATCGCACTAAAAAACCTAATTCAATATAATATGTATTACTTGTGAGATACATTGTGTTTTCATGCGATGGCCAAGCAATCTATTTATTTAAAACATAAAATATTTTTAATCTTTATATGGTCACTATAAGATGTTGTTAGGATAGCTAATTACGTAATAACTTAAGACAGATGGACCCTTAAGTAGGGACTGAATAAATTAAACGACTTGGTATTACATGGGTCTCACAACTTTTTACGGTAGAAGAACTGATTTGCGAGACTTGTTTTTTTTTACAAGTTATGTTTTTAATGGCATTATTTTGACTTGTAACAATGTAAAAAAAATTGTAAATCAATTTTGACCCACTGCTAATTATCGTATCTGCTGTATTATGATGATCAATATATACGTCTTTTTCAGATATCGCGAAGTGGAATCACATTGCAGATTTTTTTGAATTGGATAACAACAACCCATCTTTCGTGTTTGCCTGCCCCTAACGAAGAGCCACTTAAATCCGAATAATAGACAAGAAATGAAAGTACAATATTAGCCGCGCAAGTTTTGAGCCATTCCAGTGTCTGCTGGAATGTATGCAAAAATTATCGAAGGTGTGTTGATATCATAATAATAATGTTAAAAAAACATCCATGAACTTAAAAATCAGCGTGATTATGCGAGTATGTGTCTAATTACTCATTAAAAGAAGGTCGTAAGTCAAACTAAACGTCAAGCCTATGACCTTTCAGTCGGTACTGTACTACCATCTGGACCCATTTTCTTTTTTCAAATGTCAATATTTTATTGCAATTGCAATTAAAATGTTCATTGTTATTAAAAACTGTTTTACGTTATTTATGAATAACTAAAATAGTATTTATTTTTACAGGACAGCTGCCAACAGAAGCACTTGCTACAGTCAACCTGCTAAACAAAATCGACCGATTGTTTGATAGCCTAAATGCGGACTCTCCAATTTAAAAAAGGCAAAAATTATTTGAGAAATATTTCAGACCGGAGCCCTCATTTTTCATTTTTCAAAGAATGAAATTATTTTTTAAAAACTGCTTATTTATTGGTGCAAAGTCGAGGGCACCTTCGCTGGATGGATGGATCCAAAACATGACGGGAGTGGAAAGATTATGGCGGAATTAGAAACAAAAATATCCCGGTATTGGGAGATTGTCCACCAGGAGACTGCAACAAGATGCATTGGAGAATTGTTTTGGGTGTGTCAGGAGTAATTGTGGGTCTAATTGCAACCCAACAGTCTCACAATTTGTTGCAGCTTTAAAAACAGGAATTATTTCAAATTTGTCGGCACCAAGCTCAACAGCAAATTGTGAGACCGATGATGATGTCATTCTTGACAATTAAAATTTATTTTTGACCCACAATGCCAAACCTGATGTAGACCGTCCATCAGCAGTAAGCATTGTTTCAGTTTGTCCATGGATCAAATGGATGAAAATACTGGGGAGATGCAAGCATGTGCCTATGTTTGTGGTTACATAGGAGAATGGAATCAAATTGTGAATCGTGTCTCCAATCTTTAACATCCTCTACGGATACTGTGTGCCATTTGTTTACTATATTTAAAGAATATGAACATGACAAACGAAGTCTAAAATATGCCAACAAAAATGATTGAATGTGTAAACAAAAGTGCATCAATCATGTGTGATTGTTTAAATAAAAATGCACACATGAGGGATGTTAAAGATTGCATTATAGAATAGTTGCAAAAAAATATTATAGTGAACTTATAGGCCAAAATGTAACAATTAAAATAGATTCTATACATAATTATAATAATTTTAATAGTATAATTAATTATTATTTCCTTTATTTAATTGTATGTACATATAAATTATATTTTTAAATATTAGAATATAAAAACATAGAAACATTTAAAAATATAAAAAATAGTAGCCCACCGGTATCGGGAACAGGGTCCAAGCTACCGGCGGTCAGGGCTCCAGAGAGAGGAACCTCCTGACAATGCGAGCCGTGTCCAGAAGTACCGCTTTCTGAATCAAGCCCTTGATCCAGCTGCCCAACGAGAGCCTCTTCAGGTGTTGGTCGAGGCTCTTGGCTATTAGTCCATTGGCTGTTACGACTATCGGCACAATGATTGCTGAGTCAACATCCCACATGTCGACAACCTCGTGAGCCAAGTCAAGATACTTGATCTGTTTATCTTTCTCGGCTTTCACGAGGTTCTCATCATGCGGGACGGTTATGTCAACAATCATTGCACGTCGCTCTGATCGATCCACCACCACTATATCAGGCTTATTGGCAACAATAGTCCTGTCAGTGATGATGGATCGATCCCAATATAATGTGATATTACCATTTTCGAGAACTGGGTCGCGCACATACCTGTAGTACGGCACCTCCGATTCCACAAGGCTGTATTTCAGAGCAAGTTGCTGATGGATTATCCTGGCTACAAGGTTGTGTCTATGCAAGTACTCTCCGTTAGCTAGACGAGAACACCCGGAGATAATATGCCTGATTGATTCTCCCGGCCGGTGGCATGCCCGACAGATGTCAACCGTGCCGTCTTTCACAATAAATCTAATTATTATCTCCTTTATTTCATCGTATGTACATATAAATTATATTTTTAAATATTAGAATATAAAAACATAAAAACATTTAAAAATATAAAAAATAGTAGCCCACCGGTATCGGGAACAGGGTCCAAGCTACCGGCGGTCAGGGCTCCAGAGAGAGAAACCTCCTGACAATGCGAGCCGTGTCCAAAAGTACTGCTTTCTGGATCAAGCCCTTGATCCAGCTGCCCAACGAGAGCCTCCTCAGGTGTTGGTCGAGGCTCTTGGCTATTAGCCCATTGGCTGTCACGACTATCGGCACAATGATCGCTGAGTCCACATCCCACATGTCGACAACCTCGCGAGCCAAGTCAAGATACTTGATTTGTTTATCTTTCTCGGCTTTCACGAGGTTCTCATCATGCGGGACGGTTATGTCAACAATCATTGCGCGCCGCTCTGATCGATCCACCACCACTATATCAGGCTTATTGGCAACAATAGTCCTGTCAGTGATGATGGATCGATCCCAATATAATGAGATATTACCATTTTCGAGAACTGGGTCGGGCATATACCTGTAGTATGGCACCTCCGATTCCACAAGGCTGTATTTCAGAGCAAGTTGCTGATGGATTATCCTGGCTACAAGGTTGTGTCTATGCAAGTACTCTCCGTTAGCTAGACGAGAACACCCGGAGATAATATGCCTGATTGATTCTCCCGGCCGGTGGCATGCCCGACAGATGTCAACCGTGCCGTCTTTCACAATAAATCTCCGGTAATGAGAGGTTTTTCTTTTCAGTATTAAAAAAAAAAAATAGTTCCCAAGAACCCTGAAGATGGCGTTGAACTGACTATGTTACTAGATGCCAAAGTCAAAACGCTTGGAAAAAAAACATTGCGTCACGTCATATACGCTCGTTGAGTGACAGTTTCGTTTGCTTTCGTTTTACGATCTTAAAATTACATCCAAGTGAATTAATAAAAAAATTATGTAACTTCCGTTCCTTGCAGTAACTTACCAAGTTCAGCGCCATCTATCCAGCGACTAGGGAAGCGTTAAAAAAAAAAGAAAAAGAAAATCCCTCATTGTTCGTCATCATCACTTCGTCCATAATTGCACAGACAAAACCTTCGGTTTCTCCAAAGAGGTCACCGAAACGCAGCCAGGCTACGGACGCTAGTAAATCGACATCGGGTCCATGTAGGGCCCGGAAAAAGCGTCCGTGAAGCTCCTTACTCTGCCATACCTCCATGCGATCATTAGTGTCAAGCACTACTGGCTTGCGCCAGTTCTCTTTAGCCAAGGAGAGCGGGGTGAGGCCCTTGTCCACGGCGACTACATCTCGATGCATCCCCACGTCGGTTTCTAGGAAATATTCCCTGAGACTGCATATCTCGCGATTGTGGAGGGTCTTAGCGTTTAAAAACCCTCGACCTCCACACTTTCGCGGGATATACAGCCTCATTACCGATGATCGTGGGTGATGCATTCGATTTGCAGTTAGCAGCGTACGGACCCTTCTATCCAGGGCGTCGAGTTCGGTTTGAGTCCATTTGAGTATGCCGAAAGAGTACATCAAAACCGGCATGACCCAACCGTTGAAGGCGCGCACCTTGTTTCCGCCTGATAGAAGACTATTAAGTACTTTTTTCAGGCGGCCAAAGAAGCGCTCCTTCAACGATTGCTTCATGTCAGTAACATTGATGCCTAACGCTTCCGACATACCCAAATACTTATAGGTTTCGGATGCGGAGAGGGCTCTAAGGTTTGTGGAATCCGAGAGTTGGGTTCCCACGGATTCAACAATCTCCCCTCGCTTTACATGCATGACCGCACATTTGTCCACACCAAATTCCATCCTGATGGCGCTACTGAAAGTTTGAGTTACTTTCAGTAGCTCCATCAGTTGCAAATTGTTGGGGGCAAAGAGTTTTAGGTCATCCATGTAGAGGAGGTGCGATATAACCTGACCACCTCTCCTCAGCCGATAGCCTAGACCTGAATCCTCCAGCAGTGTGCTTAGAGGATTCAAGGCTAAGCAGAACCAAAGCGGACTCAAACTATCACCCTGAAATATGCCTCGCTCGATCCTTATCGGTTCGCTATTCCTCTGAATATTTCGACATCCTGGATAGCGAAGGACAGTCCTCCATTGCCCCATACACGACATCAGGAAGGTGCGCAGAGTTGCATCAATTTTGTACAACTCCAACACCCTCATGAGCCATGTATGTGGCACCGAGTCATAGGCCTTCTTATAATCTATCCAACATGTCGACAGATCCTTTCGGGAACGACGAACCTGTTGGCTAATGGCCATATCAATGAGGAGTAGCTCCTTAGTACCACGGGACCCGTTCTTACATCCATTTTGAGAGACAGACATGATGGAGTTAGTGTTTAATTATTATTATTATTATAATATAATTATAATAATAATTTTACATAAGCATTAACAGATTCTGTAATGTGCATCATAATCAGCCTATAACGTTCCCACTGCTGGGACACAGGCCTCCTCTCGGTGAGAGGGAGTGGGCCATAATCCACCACGCGGGCCCAGTGCGGGTTGGCAGATGTCGCATGTCCTCGAATTCTTGGTTCTAGGACATGCCGGTTTCCTCACGATGTTTTCCTTCACCGTTTTGAGAGCAGTGGTGATGAAATAATTTACACAAAGTAAAGCACCTGTCTGGGTTCGAACCTACGACCTACAACTCGTAAGTCGCGTCCGTTACCACTTGGCCACCACTGCTCATGTAATGTGCATAACAGGATGAATGCTGAGAGTGCTGCACAGGCGAGCCTACAAAAGAAAATAAATATGTATGTTAAATCACAATTAATATTTTTTGACATATCGATACCAGTGGCTTTAGTGTGAGTTTTTTCGACTCACGTTCGATTGCGAGCGCGTTAGAGTTTTGTATGGGAAATTAGGTTTCTCCTAGTGACCACCAGGCGGCGCTATAACTTTTTTCCATATAAAATTCTAAATATTATATTAAACTAAAACAATTGTTAATATTATTTTTATATTTTCGACTTTTATGTCTGCGTAATTATAATAAATTCAACACATTAACAGTCTATAAAACTTAAGTTTATAACTTCTAAATAAACAGTCTTACAAACTCTGTACTTAGTAATTGAATGAATGTACTAGAAACGAAAGATCGATTTTGAAAGATGATTAGTATGATGGCAATGAAAGTTGAAATGACGAATAGAAGGGACGGACGGATGTAAGGGAAGAAGATCGAATAAGAAATGCATGAATTTTGTGAAAAATATGTACCTAGTATGATGGCAGTGAAAGTTGAAATGACGAATAGAAGGGACGGACGGATGTAAGGGAAGAAGATCGAATAAGAGGTGCATGAATTTTGTGAAAGATGATTAGAAGATGCCAGTGAAAGTTGAAAAGGGATGGTTCGTTTCCAGTACATTCATTCAATTACTAAGTATAGATTATGTAAGACTGTTTATTAGAATACTTACTATACTTACTTTTCAGAAGTTTTAAACTCAAGTTTTATAGACTGTTTAGTAATACATATTAACAATTGCTTTATTTTTGTATTCCTAAATTTCATTTAAAACTGATGGCTAAGCTGTAAAACCTGAAACTAACGTATATATTTGCTTTGAATGATTAATATTGGTTTATACCGACATTAGTCATGATAAGAACTTATTTCCATGATGTTAAAATGCCATAATAGTACATTATGATACATGTGTGCTATGTTGATCATTATGCTCGAGGCGGTATTATTCGCGCGAGCCGCAGGCGAGTGCGATAAGAAAGCCGAGAGTCTAATGATCGATGCACACGCGTTTCATACGACGTTTTTCAACACACTTGCGAGGAAAAAAACAGACTCGTATTGTTAAATATTAACTTGTATGGAAAATGGCGCGTTGGTTTTGTCTTTCCGCATAGCCAGCAATAGCAATGCGCGCGCAAGTGTAAATAAAAGCACTGACCACAGAGCATGTAAAAACAATTGTAAAAAAAAAAACAATTGTAGTTTAGTTAGTATGGAATTAGAAAGTACTATTGGCATAGAGAAATATAGGTACCTACATACGTTCAGTGAGAATCCGCAATGATAGAACGCCAGTCAGGGTCTTTTCCGTTTGGTTTCGGGTAGGGACCACGGACAATTTTAGGTGGATAATTAAAATTTTCTTACGTTTTTTGTAATTTGCAGGTCAGTATCAGGTTGCATCTTGATCAAATATGATTCGCGACTATAATATACAGAGCGTTAGGTTAAACGAGGGACATACTTTGAGGGGAGTTAGTACTCATGAAAATTAACAACTTTTAATATGGGATGGAACCCTGAAATCGCGAAAAAAAATCAGCCTTTTCCTACATTTATGTTCGCATAGCTCGTCGAAATGTACTGAACAGCTGATTTTTTTTTGCGATTTCAGGTTCGGCCCCATAGTAAAAGTTGCTCATTTTCATGAGTACTAACTCCCCTTAAAGTATGTCCCTCGTTTAACCTAACGCTCTGTATATGTATTTACAGAATTATAGTCATTAGAATAGAATCTTTCTAGTTAGATTTTTTCCCTAAGAACTTTTCCATAAGAAAGATGTATTAATGTTTCGAATGATTATAATTCTGTAAAGATGTAGGCACCTGTTAGAGTCGCAAATCATATTTTGATCAAGATACAAACCTGACCATCATTCCCGCACTTTTGCTAAAGCCTACCTAAAAAATATATACCGGGCATTCTGTAGCAAACTATTAGAAAATATCAAAAATAAATATGTAGTAAGTACAATAAATAAAAATAATTTTGCACGGCGAGCGCATTCCGAAGATAAATTCAAATATAGAAACACTTCGGCGCGAAATTCAATAATTAATGACTATGGTCAAAGGTCCTCAGTTACCTATTGATTCAGTTTCAATATAGTGTCCAAAAAACTAAAAATAACATTACAAGAGCATAAATCATTATTATAAACAATGCTTATCGTATTTAATGCTTAAAATAATTTTATTTCAGTTTCCGAGTATCGATTTAAAAGTATAATAGTAGAGAATTAAAAAAAAAATCGTTTAGCATAATCGCTTTCGCACATTATTACTATAAAAAAAAACAATAATGGACGGCGATTTTGAACACAAATTGAGTAGCGGTAATGATTAATACGTGTTATTGGACCTGTGCTTCAATATTACGTTAACATTTGGGCATTTTCGTGTTGTTTATAATATATTATCTATAATATTTTGTCACATTTTAAATCTTACCTACATGTGTTTGCGTGATATTTGTGAAAAGTTAAATGTATAACAGATTGGCGCGAAACTCGACATTAAATATCAAAAAACTTCATTACCGCTACTTATTTAACTTGAACAATGGATGAATTAGTCAAACAATTAAATTATGTATTATTCACTGCCCCTGTGGTGGAGTTTGGATGTTCGAAATCCCCAATTTTTATGTTTTTTAGCCTCGACTACCACTGTCAACAAAATGGCGATTATCGCATTTAAAGACTTGAATTTAATAAAGGTAAATTAATATGCTTGCGCGCTAAATATGAAATATTTAATGGCGTTAACTTAAGAGTTTTTTTATCCAACTCTCTTAGTTAACGCACATTCATAAGATTGGATGGGTGGCATAACAAATATTTACAAAATCAATGTAGGGTGTCGTATGTCGTAATTCCTGGGTCCAATGGAACCCAGTACCGAGCCGGCGGAGGTTCGTGTGTTCGGGTCCATTCTAACGGAAACTATACGGTTATATTGTCCGGGTAAACAAATATTAGTTAATTTTGGGACCAAGGACAATACAGACTATTTAAAAAAAAAGTGAATTGATGAGATTAAAAAAGCGCGCATCTCCGACTAGTAAATAAGTAGTTATCTGTGGAAATAAAGCACTTGTGGATTAAAGTAAAAAAAAGCACGCGTTTTTAATACACTGCATTATGGACCTAAAAGCGGTTCAATAAGAGCCACTTTACGAGCAAGTGTGTTGAAAATTTTAGTAGATAATCTATAGTTACATAATTACAACACTAAAAGTCCTTTTCAATAGAATTACGTATAACTTTCTGTTTCTCTTGCTGCTTACACTACGCTCGACGGTTTACACATAAAATATTAGTAACGTAAACCACAACTAAACATGTTTTTTTAATGTAAGGGACATGCTATATTTTAATTCACACAAATATAATCGTTTTTTGGTTCTCCTGAAAAACCGTGGTTTGTCCCTTACATTAATTGATACTTCTGGTATCAAATGAGAATCAAATTAATGTAAAAATTCAGTATTTTAGCAATGAACTTTTTAAAAAACAAAATAAAGTAAAGCAAATACGAATTTGATTTCTACTTGTTACGTGTTATGCATATTGCAGTAATAAAGATAATAAAGATAGTTTTTGAGATGTTAATGTAAGAGAATTATTCTTAAAAAAAACTTATCATGAATTAAAGTAAGGAACATGTTATTTAATGAATTGTCTGATTTGAGGTTTAAGGTAATGGACTAAATAATTTAATACGATGACTTACTTTATTTTTCTGAGAAGATAAATGTTATTTTTTTTTTGTCTTAAATCGTTTGTCGCAGTCCAAAAATTTGTACTTTATGGGACATTTTTTTAACTATAGAAATTTTTTAATAATACCATTCGATACAGCGGAGAATTCTGAATTCCAATGTTATAATATAACTCAAAATTGTACAAAATGTTCTCTTACGTTAATTGTGGTACTTCATCTATAAACTATGTTAGCCTAACTATTTCTGTCTAAAAAAAACAATTATAATTCTTGAACCTTAAAATTAAGTTATTCCTATGATGAAATATTTACTATGAATACTTAATTTATAATAAATGTTTATTCTCATTCATACATATTTTACTAGAAAATAATCAATCGGCCAGAAAAGTTCTCTATAGTTCTAAATAATAATCTTAATTTAATTTTAAGAGACCAAAAACAGGAAGATTTACAGGATGTAGAGATCGTTTAATTTTCACTTGGTATGTAATAAGACTGTGTACAGACATGTAAAATTGTTAGGCCGTGTACACACGATGTGGGTATTTAATTAATGTAATGTTTTTACTGTTATGTATATAAGTATTTGTGTTGTGTGTATATGTATGTATCTGTTGTGTGTAATATGTATGTATAGCCTACAAACGTGTAATTAGAAGCTCCAGTGACTGAATTTCTTGTCCTGAATCGGATCCTAAATATCGGGTCCGATATTTAGGATGGTGTAATAAGCTCTTTAGAAATGTCTGTAACCATAGTCTATAAAGAATAATATATTCTCTGTTATCAATGGAGAAGGCATAAGCGCAATATTCTGAACAAAAAAGTCTGTCATTTCTGGCGAGAGACGCGGTAGGAACTACAATAAAAAAAAAACTGCCTTTGCCCGGAAAGAAAAGTCCGTAGCTAACATTCATTTTTTACGAAGAGCCTATGAATCGATTTGTAAGTAGGTTTTAAGAACGTACTAAAACTTATGCTACATACACACGCAGCGAATTTAGGCGCCAGCGACTCTCTGATAATTTCAAAATATCACGTTCAAAGTTATGTACACACAGATATTATGACATGGCTCGAGACAAATCGGCTGTCAAAACTAGTGTGTGGTCGCTGGTCACTAAAGTCGGTACGTGTGTGCCTAGCATTACAACGACTAACAATAATATGACTCAGTTGGGCTCAGTTCCTCTGTGTCTGAGCTTTTTGGGGAACTACACCACTTGCTCAGTTCAGATGTCGCTACTATCCAGCGTCTAAGAATTTGACAGCTAGCTGTAACTATCCATAATTATAGTTTTTGTAAACAAGCTACTTAATTTACTCATAATTAATTAATACGCCCCGTTCCACGGCGGTTGACTGCAAAAAACGGGGACCCATGTTTTTGCTAAAGGTGTTAAAAGAATAAAAGATGAAAGCTGTGGAAGTAACTTCTCCGAAAAAAAAATTGAAACCCGATATTTCGTCGAGACTATGTGCCTATGTGCCTAAGAGTGGGTCTTAAAATCAACGTGGACAAAACGAAGGACATATCAAATGCCCATGTAACACCTACTCTCATATAGATCGAAGACGCTACACTCGAAGTCGTGGACGAGTATGTACTCTAGGACAAACTGTTATGTAGGTCCAACTTTGAGAAAGCTGTCAATCGTCAAATCCGAATCGGCTGGGCAGCGTTCGGGAGGTTACGCAATATCTTCTCGTCCCATATACCGGAGTATCTCAAGACGAGTCTTTGACCAGTGCATGAAGCCAGTGATAACATAAGGCTCTGAAACGTGGTCGCTCACAATGGGCCTTATTAGACGGCTAAAAGTAACCCACAGGGCAATGGAGAGGGCTATGCTTGAAGTTTCCCTGCGTGTTCGAATCAGAAATGAAGAAATCCGCAGGAGAACCAAGGTAACCGACATAGCCCGAAGAATTGCCAAACTTAAGTGGCAGTGGGCAGGGCACATTGCTCGCAGAACAGATAGCCGATGGGGCCGAAAGGTTCTGGAGTGGCGACCGCGTACCGGAAGACGTAGCGTTAGAAGACCTGCCACAAGGTGGACCGACGATCTTGTGGAGGCCGCAGGAACCCGTTGGGTGTGAAAAGCACAGAACCAGTCGAAGTTTAGGTGCCTGTGGGAGGCCTATGACCAGCAGTGGACGTCTGTCGCCTGAAAGATGATGATGTGCCTAAGACTGCGTGTGTATAATTTAAAACTTGAAAACTTGTTTTGAAATTCGTACAGGTGATGCTCCCAAGAGAACCATGCTGTGATGTAACATTATGTAAATTATAGTACAGGTGTATATGTGTAACTTCTCTGAAGGTATTCACTCAGGAAGATCATCCTCGAGTTGATTTTCAACTCCGATCCGGTTATTCTTGTCATACGTCTTCAAAAAATACAGAACTTAAGGTGAAAGCGGCAGAGTAACCCGCGAAATTCAAATATTCTTACTTTTTTTGCAATTTGCAGGATAATATCAGGTTGTACGTTGATCTAAATATGATTTGCGACCTTAAAAAATATGTATTTATGGACGCATAGTCATAAAAAAAAACAGTCATAAAAAACGGCCATAAGTTCATAATTATTACCCTATTGAATGAATATTTCATGCAATCATGACATTTGAGGTCAATTCTAGCTTATGGAGAATGGATGGTGGATGGATTGCTGATTATAACGATTAGGATTCTGTACAGCCATATTTGTTACGGTCACGAATCATATTTTACACTGTACGCAAATTGCAAAAAACGTAAGAAATTTTGAATACCGCTACCTACTCGCGTCCCTCTTAAAGTCAACAAACATAAAATTAACTATAAATGACTATATTTTATTTATTTAACTACAGTCGGACTTTTAATTAGCTGCAGAAAAATGACAACTTATGTGTTACCACTTTTTAAAGAAATTTAACTAAGTAGGGATCTGACAAAATAATCGATTCGTTCAAGTAACATTCAGTTCAAAATCGATCCATGTTAAATTGATTTTATAAAAGAGAATGATATTAATAATGAAATTCAGGATAATATAAGCTTACAACAAACACATTTAGCAATGCCTAATTACTGTTTTGTAATCAGTCATCACGTCAGTGATCGGATTGGATTTATAAAAAGCATTATTTCTAATCACAAACCCAGTATCTTTTCAAATATTCTTATTTTTGATTTTCGGTGTTTTGCAAATAGTATAGTCCGATATTCCTAATGAAAACATTAATTTATTTAAAAAATAGTTGTCTTAGATCGATATGGTAGGAGTTTTAGAGTAAATTAAGTTAAGTTCTGAGTTGAGCTGCACGGTTACTGACAAATGCGTGCACTGACTGGACAGGTCTACTCAATCTGTGTGGTTCTTTCCTCAAAAGATCATTTCAGACACTAATCTACATGGTCCTCAAAGATTATATCCGGATTTTTTATATAGGTACACATTGACATTGATGAATTTTATTTAGACAATGACATGAATATTTACTTTGTAAAAGTATTTTTTTTTTTTTCATTTAATTATTGTGAATGTGAGGACTATGTGGGTCATTTTTTTTTCTGTTTTCCTTCTTAGTTTTAATCATGATCTGGCAGTTTGAGTAACTTACGCGGCCTACCCAAATGTCCTTTCTTTGGTATTGTTCGTCGAATCTTTGGGCTCCTCAATTTCTGAGTTGAGCTGCACGATTTTGACAAATGCGTGCACTGATTGGACAGGTCCGCTCAATATGTGTGGTTCTTTCCTTAAAAGACCATTTCAGACATCAATCTACATGGTCTTCACACGATCTGACCAAGATTTTGTCTGGACTTTAAAAGAGACTGTGACCTCTGAGTTTGTTTCGGCCTTTCTTCTCAGGGTAGTCAGATAGGAAACGCCGACCACATCTAGTTTAAAAAATATGATGAAGTTGTTGAGTGTTTGTAATAACCTACTTACAGAAATTAAATCATTTATCATTATCATTTAAATATTTAAACAAAATTGTCTTTGTATGTATGCTGATTTGAAACAACAACATATATTTTTATCCAATCAATACAAAGAATATTTGATTGTTTACGGTTAAATCAAAATTGGTCAATTTCAAATATCGAAATTAAAACTATGTTTCACTGCGTTTTAATCAAATCACTAATAGTGATAGTGTGGCAACATTTTGTAACGAAATGGCAGTGGCAGTAAGAAGTGTCATTTTACTGCAACTAATTAAAAATCGGAGTTTAGTGGTAGACGCTGCTCTTTTTCATGCTTGGTTAGGATAAGTTTGCATGACATAATTTGAAATTAGCGAGCAGGAGGCTTATTGTTGGATCCTATCATTAAAAAGATTTTTGTGTTTTAAAGTAACTATTATTACTATTTAATTCAGTAGTTTTTAGGATATTTTCGGTTACAATCGCAAAAATAATAATAATAATACCATGAAATACAAACTCATTATTGGAGTCGACACAATCAATACTGGCATAAATTTCCATCTCACAATAGAAGACGGCGGTGTTAAATTAGATTTTGGCCGAGCGGTACACATGTAACAGTTTGATCAAACGCGGCAAACGAAAGCATTCGCACATCACACTTTATCAAATGACTTTGTCTAAAGGTAAAATTTGAAGAGCTGGCAACCCAGGGTTGAATCGAAAAAATGTGGGTATACTTCACTCTGTGGAATAAAAATAGTCTGAGCATAGTCTGCGTTATCTGTGATATCAATCAATCAATGTCAATGGCGAAAAAAAAGCGCGGGAACCTTGAAACGTACAAGGCGCCAAAATTGAAATAGTTTTCTAAAAAATTATTAATATTGTATATATCTTTGTATATTTTGGGAAGAATCCGAAATATTAAATCTATAGTTAGTGTGAATAGTTGTAAATAGTGATTTGAAGATGGGGGGAAGCAAGAAGCGGAAAAAAGCGGAGCCTCCTGACGATCGAGCATCAGTGGATACTTCTTCTGACTCTGATGATGACTGCAGCAAGAAGTATAGCATATTTAAAGTTCCAGGGTATTCAAGGAAGTACCCTGAAAACAGTAAAAAATCTGAATATATCGTGTTCTTATCTCATCAGAATGAGAACAAAACATTTACTGACAAGGATAGGCTGGCCATATCCCATGCCATACGGAAATATTGTGTGACTGGGATACTACATTTGAGGTCAATAAATAAATATAAAATTGGGATCACTTTCGATCTTTCCAATAATGCTAATGTTTTCTTGCATAATAAAAAATTATTGGAAGAAATGGGTTATAAAGCAACGATACCTGCTGTCGACACTGAAGTGACTGGGGTTCTTACCTCAGTCCCTACGGACTTATCCAATAAAAGAATCTTTGCGTTAATTGGGAGTTCCAGAAATGTGATACAAGTGAGGCGCTTCATGCGCCGAGTGCAGAGTCCGAGTGAGGGTGGTGCGGTCACATACCAGCCCACTCAAACTGTCGCGGTGACTTTTGCATCAACAGAGTTGCCACAGTATGTATATCTAGACTCTTGGAGACATGAGGTAAGCGTGTACGTTCCACCTGTAAAGCAGTGCCTTCAATGCATGAAGTTTGGGCATATTGCAAAGTACTGTAAAAATGATATAATATGCTCCATATGTACATCTAACCATAGTTTTAAAATATGCAAAGAAGATCCTAAAAACGCTAAATGCGCCAATTGTGGTGGCAATCATGTCGCTATTTCAAACACTTGTCCCCAAAAAAAACAGAAAATTGAGGAAAGTAAAATTAAATCCAGAGCCGTAAAGTATTCAGATTTATTCAATGAAAATTCATTTCCGCAATTAACACACAAAAGTATTGAAACTCAGATTATGAACTTATCTAAGTCAGATTTGTTCATGAATACCCTAACAAATGCAATAACAAAAATTATAGTAAGCCAAAAAAAAGATAAACCCATAAATACTACATCTATAAAAGAAATTCTACAGAACACATTCAGAAATAGTACTTCCTCTCTTAAGAATGGATCTTAATATCATGCAATGGAACGCACAAAGTATTTTAAGTAATAAGCTTTTATTAACTCGATTTCTCTATGACCATAACATACATTTAGCAATTATATCTGAAACTTGGTTGACACCTATTAAACATTTTAACATTAGAGGATACAAAATAGAAAGAAATGATATTGGTAACAAACACAATGGCGTAGCTATTTTAATTCACAATAGTATAGATTACAGAAACATAAATACATATTCTGATAATTCCTTACAAAATATTTGTGTAAGAATTACTGTAAATAATACAGAAATAAGTATTGTAAGTTTTTATTGTCCAACAAATTGCACTCCTTCTTTTAACAAACATAAATTTGAATCTTTAATAAAATCAGTGCCTGAACCAATGATATTTGCTGGTGATTTCAATGCCCATCACACATCATGGGGATGTAATTCTACAAATCCAAGAGGTAGGGATATTTTGGAGATTATTGATGATAATAATTTTATTTTATTAAATAATGGTGAAGTGACAACAGTCGGTTCTTTGACGTGGCGTCCAAATGCTTTAGATTTGTCCTTGGTGTCCCCATCATTGGCTCTTTCTTGTGATTGGTCTGTACATAATGATCCACTCGGCAGTTACCACCTTCCTGTAATTATTAAAGTTTTTTTAAATAATAGTAGTTTAGCAAACACTAGTAGCAACAAACATTTGCCCATATATCCTAATTTTAAATTGGTTGATTGGAAGATGTATGAACAAAATGTAGATTTAGAATTATCTAATTTTCAGGACCAAAACTTTGCTCCATTGGAAACTTATACTGCGTTTTGTAAAATTTTGCATTCTGCAATTGATAAGTGTCTTCCTAATACGCCAGTTTCTATGCATACTGATTCCTCTATGAAAAACTCATCTCATAGGAATTTTGTTAAATCCCCTCCTCTTCCTTGGTGGAATAAAAAATGCTCAGAAGCAGTTGAAAAATCTAAGTTGGCTTATATTCATTTTAAAAACAATCCCTCAGATGACACATTTATACAGTTTAAAAAATTACAAGCCCTCAAAAAACTTACTTTGAAAACAGAAAGATCAAATAGTTGGGTTGATCTCTGCAGCTCCTTTAATCGATGTACGCCTCTGTCGAGAATCTGGAAATATATGCGGAAATTTAATAAAACATATTCTTGTAACAATAATGATGATAGTTGGATTCAAGATTTTCTGCAAAAATATACCCCAGACTATGTAAATAATAAACCAAATTTTCCTCTTCCCAGTGAGACAAATTCTGTAAATAGTTTTTTAATAAAACCATTTTTAATTCAGGAGCTCATGGCTGCTGTCTGTTCTAGAAAAGATAGTGCTTTTGGACTGGATGGTATTCCTTATATTATGTTGAAAAAGCTTAGTGATAGAGGTTTGCACACTTTTCTCAAAGTATTAAATAATCTGTGGTTGAACAATGATATACCTCACTCTTGGAAGTCTGACTGTCTGATACCTATTTTGAAGCCTGATAAAATTCGTTCAGATCCCGATTCCTATCGCCCCATTGCACTTACATCTTGTGTTGGTAAAATTTTTGAACAATTAATAAAACAAAGGTTGGAATTTTACATAGAACAAAACAATATTTTACCTGCTAATCAATTTGGTTTTCGTAGAGGAACATCGGCTCGTGAAAGTATTTGTCAGTTACAGCTTGATATCCAAAATGGTTACATTAATAAGGATTGTTTAGTGTCAGTATTTTTTGATGTTGCTGGAGCTTTTAATAGCGTCAATATTGATGTACTTTGTTCTGAATTGCTTCTTATTGGAATTCCAAACAAAATAGTTCACTGGATCTGTGAATTCTTGACTGAAAGGAAAGTTTATGTTAAGAATAATTATAAATTATATGGGCCAAGGTTTGCTTCTGTTGGAGTTTGTCAAGGCGGAATACTTTCTCCATTAATATTCATTTTGTATATTCGTCGTTTGAATTTGATTCTAGGTTCTGAGGTTAAAAATCTTCAATTTGCTGATGATTTGGTTGTGTATTTGTCTGGGAAAAATTTAACAAAAATAACAAATAGTCTAAATAAGGCTTTAGATGGTTTATCTACATACTTTTCTTATTTAAATCTAGATATAAATGCACTTAAGTCTAAACTAGTAGTCTTTGGTAAAGCTAGCAACTTCAGTCCTTCTGTGTATTACAATCAAGTTTCTATTCCTATTTTTCATGAAGCTAAGTTTTTAGGTGTCACTTTTACTCATAATTTTTCGTGGAAAAAATATGTTGAATTGGTAAGTTCAAGAGCTAACAGAGTTTTCAATGTCTTGAAATCTTTGTGTAGAACATCCTGGGGTGCTGATCCAAAAATATTGTTGCTTTTGTACAAATCTCTGATTCGTAGTCATTTTGAATATGGTTTTCTCTGTTTTGCTGGTGATAGAAGGATAGTAGATATCTTTGATAAAATACAAAATAAAAGCTTGAGACTTATTACTGGAGCATTTAAAAGCACTCCAATCAATGCAATGCAAGTTGAATGTAAACTTCCTCCATTAAGTATAAGATTCTCTTACTTGAAAGAAAGGTTTTTATTAAAACTATATAGTAAAAATAATAATCACCTGTTTTCAAATTTGACACAGTCTAGTACACCAACTATTTGTAACTCTCTATATATACTTCAAGGTTTTTCTCAATATGTAAATTTTCTTGAAACTTTGCAAATTCATAAGTCATCTCTTCTTCCATGTTATCAGGGGGATTTTAACAGCAAATTTCCTGCGATTGACATCATCATTGACCACAATTTATCCACCAAGGAAGATGTACATAGTAAACTACTTGAGTTTACTGATTATAGATTTGTGTATACTGATGGCTCCAAAACTGAGTCTGCAGTCTCATTTGCTATTTACGATGGGCTATTGAATACTGGTACTGGTTATAAAATAAACTCAAACACAAGTATATTCACAGCCGAGGCTGTGGCTATTCTTGCTGCCTTAACACTCTCACCGCCATACACATTTAAGGTTTTTCTAGAACATCAGGCCGTGTGGGCGGCGCGCGGGCCATGCAATGTCTTTTACACCACGCCACGCTAGATTTTGTCTAACTTTTGCAGCACGCCACGTGGGCCGCCGGCGGGACACGTCGTTAAGTTTACCAGCAGGCCGTGTGGTCCGCTGTGATCCCACGAATTCATTAATTTTTATAGAGCTTGGCTTGCTAGATAAGGATTCGATATCGCCTGCTTTAAATTGTTGAGTGAAAGAGCTACCAATGAAAAAAAAATCAATGAAAATCGGACTATATTTATAGATTTATAAGGTTCAAAGTCGAGTATGTAAAACTAGCTTAATAAGTCATTTTTATTGAGTAATCTTGTCACAAAGAAAAATGAAATCAAACAAATATTATATGAAAATATATTAGAAAATTAAGCTTTAATTTCTATTTACGAAACTGTGAATTTCTCCGTAACATTGACCACAATCACTAGGTTGAGTCGGGCATTTTAGACACATGGTATTCACTTTTTTGTTCGGTTCTGGCCTCCTTTGCAGATAGTCCAGCAGCTCGGTACCTCTCATAACGGTTCCTCACATAAAGTCAGACTGCGTCTGCGTGTACGCTGAAGATGCCTCACGGGGCTCGGTTCAGACTCAGAGGTATACCATCGTCAGAAGATAAACATGATTCACTGTCCACAGTCCATTCAGACACGGATCGATCGTAAAATGACAGTGGTTGATAATCAGAATCACTAGAATTCGACATTTTCTAAACACGCGCGCGAAGTCTGTGCGAAATTGGCGCGAAAAACTTTTACAGCAGGCCATGTGGGCGGCGCGCGTGCTACCGACCTAATTACACGTATGGCCTGCCCTTACAAATATTTGCAAGTTACAACAAGTACTATTGTCATAGAATTTGGCGCGCTAGTTGTGGTACGCAGGCAGCCCACATGGCCTGTCAGTAAAAATTAAAAAATCTATAGTGGCTTGCTGCACTGAAATTTATGTGGGCGGCAGGCGGACCACGTGGCGGTGAGAGTGTTAAAACACATTAAACATAAAAATGATGGATGTTATGAATGGATTATAGTCAGTGACAGCATGAGTGTTCTTGAAAATCTCAAAAATAATAGGTTGAATTCTAATACAAACTATCTAATTTCATTAATAAAAGAGTCTTGGCTGCATTTGTCTTCTCATAATATTAAGGTTTTGTTCATGTGGGTCCCTTCAAATGTTGGTGTGTTGGGAAACGAAAGGGCTGACTTTTTAGCCAGAACTTTAACAAATTCTGAAGATGTCCCTGATTCTAGTGGTTTTCTCAACATATCTGTTCCATGCACAGACATTGTCCCTCTATTGAAAAAAAGGTCCATTGGTATATGGAAAAGGCATTGGAATCACACAGTCCAAATTGAAAATAAAGGTTTATGGTATGCTGTATTTAATGTTCCCTTAGGAACCATGCCTTGGTTCTGTAAAATCAATACTTACATGAACAGGAAGTTTTACTCCACCATACTCAGGCTTCGTTTTGGTCATTGTCGTCTAAATTATCACTTGTTTCGTCTGAAAATTGTGCATAGTCCTCTCTGTGATCATTGTAATTCTAAAGTTGAGCAATCTTTAGCTCACATTTTCTTTGATTGCTCATCTTTTGGTATCCAGCGCCTTGTGCTAATGGATGAGCTTATTGAAATATATGGTAGTCCTGATTTGGTACCGCGCTCCATCCAGGCTCTCCTTGTAAATAGTTCGACGTATTTACATTTGTTTAATTTCATTAATAATACAGTTGGGCAAATTTAATTCCTTGTGTATATAGATATATATCTGTTTTGTGTATATAGTGTCTTTTTAAATATAAATAGTTTTTCATTTTTTAATTTCGTAATACTTAATTCGTTTTCTATTGTAAATTAATAAGAAAGATAAGATAATTAGATAACCTCAAACTCCGTCAGTTGGGGTTTAAAAAAAAAAAGAAAAGGACTTGACACAAGGCTATTACAGAAAGCTTTTTTTTTATAATTGACTTTTATTTTGGATTTTACCTAAGATTTTGTAGAATAAAGTCTTATACACGGATTATAGTGAAATAAATATATTATAACACTAATGACTTAACACGGATTTACTTTACTTAGGAAAAATGAGAAACTGATGACTTAACTTGGATTTACTTACTTATGGATAAATATCAAACTAATGAATTTAACTGGATCTACCTTAGTTATAAAAAAATAAACTGATGAATTTAACAGAATTTACCAAAAAATACCAACTAACTGATGACTAGGCAGCATGGTCCCTGACCCTAGCCTGTTCCACAAGGAACAAAAGAAAAAAAAAAAAAAAAAACAATGTCAATGGCAACTTGGCAACAACCTGTCAAAGTTCGTTGACGAATGGTATTTTATTTTCGTGTCGTTGTCGGTTTTCTGTGCCGCTTTAACATGTATTTCGTAGGCTTACACAAGTATTTAAAGAACGAGAATAAATACATTAAATAAGATGTATTTATAGTCGTTCTTTAAATACTTATGTATATCCATCGAACTCTATACCTATTCATTCAGAGTGATCGTTTTTAGTATCCTTTGTTTTGTTTGACTTTCGTATCGTAGGGTCTTAGTAGAATAATTTGGTCTTATTTTTATCTTTCGGCTTTCCATGTCTGGTAGAGAAATGTGTTCAAAAAAGGAAATCTACTTCCGTCTTTTAGTGCCGGTCAGAAACTAGCTGGCGGCACGAGGTGGTTTTTATCGATTAAAATTATATTGAAATTTGGCTGCCTTAGATCACAAATAGCTTAAGTAATTGTATCGTTGTTATCTGCGAATTCGTTGATCCAGAACATTGCAGGTTATATCTGTGACAAGTTAAAAACACATCAATGTAGAAAGACAGATGTAACATTTATTTTGCAATAGTGAGTCTATGAAACACGAAATGTATAATTAAATAAGAAAGTGAAATGCTTTAATAACAACAGTGTGTGTCTCATGGGATCACGGCTGCTCCTAAAACATGAATGCTAGACTAACGCTGATACTATCTATGCTGATATATATAATTATAATTCTGAATTTGGCAACCCGTCTTGGGCAAGTGTGGTGATCAATGCTTGTGCCTTAGTTGTATGAGAAGAGATCCTTGCCCTGATCAGTGGGACAATAATAGGCTGGTATTATAATATTGATGCTGTCTGATGTTGGTGATAATATAACATTTTGATTGGCGTTGTTTTGGGTCAAAATATTGGTTACCTGTAATTTGTTTTACCTTTGGTCTTAAGGTACTGGACATAAGGAAAAGGAGAAGTTAATGATCAATTACCAAAAAAAGTAGCATGTGGGTTTATAGATCTTTATGACATGATCACAAGACTTATTTAAGAATTGACAAAGGAAAACAATTAGTAACCTTGTGATAGGTTTGCTTTTTTATTTGAACATAAACAAAAGAGGTTTTATAAATTGCACTGTCGGTACAGTGGGCAGGCACCACAATAGAATAGTTAACCATATGAAATAATCTGTGCACAAAAAACTCCACAAAACTTAAAGTGAACTTATATTAACCATTACAAATTATATTCCACGGATTTCGAAAGGTAGGTTGATTGATGTTCCCCACACCAGTAGAAAGTCGAATAATCAGTTGGTTTTATTTTTATTTCTTTTGCTAGGTTTTACTTCTATTAACAAATTAATGTTTTTCAAATGAAGGGTATTTCTTGTCCATTAACCAGTTGGGTAGTTTGGTGTTATTTATACGGGTGCTTTACAATATTCTTGGAGAGTAATTTTATTACATTTAAAAGAAGAAGTGCACCAAATCAAGGTGGTAGTTATGTGACAATTGCTTCTTTGTATTAGTGGGTATGGGGTAACTGTTTTGCCTTAGCTCGTAAAGCAGCTTGTCTCTCTTCTTATCTCCTTTTGGAGCAGCATGAATGGTTTTGAAGCAAGGTGTGACACACAAAGCTACTTTGCTGTTTGCATGCATCGCAAACAAGCACGCAAGCAAAAAACATTCTTCATCGTTTTTATGATTCCTTTTCCTTGACAAAATTTTTTCTTTAACAAAGGACCTTGGGCACAAATGTATGGACCCTGGTCCTGGACTCAATAGATATAAATAGTATATAGTTAGAAAGGTATATTCTCATAGAGCACGAATAGGTATGGTGCTTGTCCTGACATGTTGTCCGATCGGAGTACGCATACCTTGAATATTAAATCATTTTGTGATTATATCTCTTAGTATTTTTGTTATATTTTTTAAACGGCTGTACCGATTTTAATGATTTAGATTTTAAATGAAAGGTATACATCTCTTCAATGTTTTAAGGTACATAAAATGTGAAAAAAATCAAGATGGCTACCGGGATCTTTAATGATGTGTTGGGATTTTGCTCGAAAGTGGAAAATAAGATTTTTGCATTAGTCAACTTAGGAACCAACAAAGCTCTACAAACAAATCACCTGCTCAACCCTTTCACCGTCAATTCTACTTTCATTACCTTTTGGTTAAAATAAAACTGCCCTTTCATTTTAGTTTATTTTTATTTTACACAATACATACCTACTTCATTAAAATAATAGGTACCTAAATAACTAAACATCGTAAATAATTACATTATTCAAAAAAATTGTGGGTTCCGTGAAACCTTGATGTCTAGCATATCCTGGCTAGGAACCATATTATTGAAATAATATGCGCATAGGAGCCCACAGTGCGCTGACCTGTCAAGCATGTACAATAATGCTTAAAACTTTAAACAATAATAATTGTATTATTATTTGATTGTATTAACACATATATAACAAAAGTATTGCTTTGCCCTAACGTGTCGAGACTGAATGCGGCCTCGCAAAAGCCAGGTACCTTCCCTATATGTTTCGATAGTATAGAGTCCATTATGCAAGTGCTCACTGCCATATGATTTTGCAAGTTTGAGCTGATATGTTCCCAAGGACAGTAATATGACATCTTCTTCGCTTAATTGAGAAAATCCTTCGACATCATTGGCTTCCATTCTTTGGAAATCAGCTCTTCTGTGATTTAGTCGTTTACCATCTACGTAGTTATATAAAATATGGTGTGTGCATTTTTTGTGTTATTCGTTCAATAAAACCTGCATGTTGACTGTCCGTGATTGGGATGTGGAAGTGGTTTGTTATGGCAGCTGCTATTTTTAAGTCGCAGAACATGTGAAGCAGTGCATTATTAAAATATTTTTGTCTGGACAGTATGAATTCGACCTCAAATCGCCCATTTACCACCTCCACTACCCAACGACATATTGTTACTAGTCTTGAATCGTTTGCTTGATCGGTGGTGTGCTGCGTATCTTCTCGGTTTTTCGTCGGTGGAACGTGATGGACATATCCACGACCTTCGATGTGACTCAAACTATCGCGGAAGCCGCGGTCTAAAATAAAAACATCATTCGGCTGCAGTAATGTGTGAAGTGGGTGTTGATCGTTATTCATGATTTCGGTCATTATTTCAGCATCTGTTTTTGTGGCTGCGTATGGTCCTATCACATCAATTATGTAACCATCCGATGTTACAAGCAGAAATGGCTTTAAAAGGTTTTGGTATTTGTCTAAGCTATAAGATAGCCTTTGGAAAAGGAAGTTGCTGCTTTTATGGATGTATAATAATGTATATATGGGTAAGGCCACGGATTTTGCCACTTTGTAACATAGAACTTCTATGTTACAGTAACGTAGAGGCAACGCGAACGTAACTCATAATATTTGTAAGGCTAATTGCATAATGTCGTATTTTTAACCGACTTCAAAAAAAAAGGAGTAAGTGCTACGATGTGCTAGGACCAAAAGCTTTCCGATATTTTTTACTTAATATATTTTGAAAACTGTGAAAGGTTCAATGTTAACAGAAAAATATGCTAAGTGCGCGTGATCAGGAAAAGGTATTCGCAATTATTATCACAGCCATGACAAATTTGACCACTTACCAAATTAAGGGAGCATTATCAGGAAAACAAAAACAATGATTTATGTAAGTGTAGTAACAAGATATTTATTGTGATATTTAAGTATTTATCAAAAATTCTTCTTGCAATAAAAGGCACTAAATAACATTCATTAGAGATATTATGTTTTAAACCTAGAAAATAAGCTACACACAATGAGATCAATCAAAATAGTAAAATTACAAAAATGAGAACAATTTTAATTTTAATAAAGTAGGTAACAGACGTAGACGCCAGCACATCAAACTACCCGGAATTACTTGTTCTATTTATTCTGTACCGAAACTGTCAAATCCCTATCAACCTTGAAACTAATGCTTTAGCAATAAAGTTGAAAATCTATTAAAGACATTTGACACATTGTAAGAGCTTGATGTGCTGTATACCTTTTTTTTTTTTTTTTAACCTGGAGAAATGCTCATGCATTCTGCACTACCACGGGGGGATAGTGACACCTCTCAATCCCCCTTCAGGAGGTAGTTTAGAAAAAAAAGCCAAACTTCATAATTTATTTAGATAACTATTCGTGCCAAGTTTCATGGTTATTAACTCAAGGAATAAGATTTTTCATACAAACAAAATCCCCTCTTTTCACCCCTTAAAGGTTAAATTTCCAAAAACCCCTTCTTAGTGGATATCTACTCTTCACAAAGAACACACCCTCCAAAATTAATTTCTCTACCCAGCGGTACCGACCAGCGTTTTAGGCTGTGCGTTGATATATCAGTCAGTCAGGACAACATTTCCTCCCCCTTTTCACCCCCTTAATGGATGAAATTCTAACAACACCGTTGTGTTAGCTTCCAATCATAAGCCTAGATAATAAATTTACTGATTTTTACGTCGAAAATTAATGACTTTCTATACACAACTTCATCCCCCTTTTTAACCCTTCGGGGGTGGAATTATCAAAAACGCTGAGACACGTATAAATTAATTTTGAATTGTCAGCCTAAATACAAAATCAGAAGATCCTAACTTCAAAACTGTCGGACTTTCATATAAACTTCCATCCCCTATTTTAACCCTTTAGGGGTTGAATTTCCAAAAATCCTTTCTTAGCGGATACTTACTCTTTACAACGAACACACCTTCTAAGTTTCAAGTCTCTAGGTCCAGCGGTTTGGGCTGTGCGTTGATATATCAGTCAGTCAGTCAATCAGTCAGGACTTTGAATTTTATATATATAGAAGATACATCTTAAGATTTTTGAAGGTCATTTGGCAAACACAAATTTCGAAATTTTTGTTCTAGATATCTTTTATAAGAAGTTCAATATGCTTTACTAAAATTCCTTTTAATAACTGAAGGGAGTTGAGATTTTAATCATTAAATGGTCACTACCAAGATTTTCATTTATAACGGTCCATTCAATGTTAAGCGCAATATCTGTAGAAACCAGTGATATATCTGGGGAAGTCTGTTGCAAGTTGTTGTCAACTAAACGAACTCGCGTATGTGTTCCATCGTTCAAAGAAAAAAAGTTGCTGTCTATAAGCGAGTCGTGAATAAGACTGCCTCTGTGGTCAGTCTTATAAGACCAACTGACGTGATGGGCATTAAAGTCACCCAGAATCAAAGTTTTGGATGGCCACAATGATAACAGATTATCGCAATCCTGCTGAGTAGTTCACGACTATTTTAGCTACTTTCACAGCTTAATGTCGTACGGCATTTTACTATGGGGTCGAGCTGCTGACATTGAATCCATCTTTATTTTGCAAAAGAGAGCTGTCAGAGCCATTTATAATCTACGTCGCCGCGAATCTCTCAGGGAACTTTTTAAAAAGATTAATATTATGACGGTACCTTGCCAATTTATTTATGAAAATATTATGTATGTAAGAAAAAATCTACATCTTTTTAATAAAATAAGCGATAGACATAATTTTAATACTAGAAATAAAGATAAAATACATCAACCATTTTTTAGATTAGCCAAAGTAAATACATCTTTTATGGGGTACTGTGTTAAATGTTACAATAAAATACCTTGTGATATATTGCAATTAAATGAAAGAAAATTTAAAACTCACATTAAACGTACACTTTGTAAACAAGCATACTATAAATTAGAAGATTATATCCAAGATAAGAACGCTTGGAAACATGCTGGTCCTGCTCCATAGGACAATCTAGAGTCTTGACAAAATCAAACTGGTTGCTAATTTAATTGTAAAATTGATTCTTTCTTCTTTTTTTGACGTTGATTTATATTCTGTAACTACTTAAACTCACACACTGACTTATTACTTGTAATTTTTTATTTAAATGAAAATCGTTTATTTTTACCATGTTTGTAAATATGTGAGCACCATGTATCTATTAGATAATTAATTTATGTCATGTTTTCATTTTTAATTCTTTTACCTATTTTGGTATAGTAATTTTATTTTATTTTAGGTGCATCGTCTTCACATATTATATAATTAATGTATACAAAATATTGTAAAACATTTTAAAAGAGTAACGGTGGAGTTTCTTGCCCATTCTTCTCCATACGAAAACTACCTTTTGGAATGGGCGACTAGAATCAATTCTATTTTTTCGTAATTTTTGACGTTCAAAAGTGCCTTTTAAGTGCCTACTTGAAATAAATGTTTTGACTTTGACTTTTGACTTTGACTCTAGTTGGACAATAGACAGCAACAATATTTTCGAACGGATCACAATTACATAGTTGTACGCACACTACCTCGATACCGGTATTATTCACGTGAACGCGCCTCTGCTGGGCTTTAACAGATTTGTGTATTATAATAGCTACACCGCCGTATGAGTCATCCCGGTCCGCGCGATAAACATCATATCCACTAACTTTAAAATTACTTTTTGGTTCGAGCCACGTCTCACTAAGGGCAGCAATATGTACTTTATCCTGGCATAAAATTTCCTGAAACGATGCTAACTTAGGTCTGATGCTTTGGGCATTCCACTGTAACATATTTAATTTAATTCAGGGGTGTCAAACTCAATTTTGCAGAGGGCCATATTAGATTTAGAATGTGTAGGCGGGCCAGGTTCAAATTAAAATACTAAGACATACTAAATTATTTTAACATCTTTATTTACGGTTTAAGACATTTATTTCTCAAAAAGAATACAATTCACTTATCATGAGAAATACAAGTTAATCATGCATAATATTCGATACACAAACTTATGAAGAACGGTAGGTACTCGTAAATAAACTAGTAAGAATTAGATGCGCAGATATTTTCTTACAAAGCTGTGGGTAATAAGAAAAAGTTAGTGCACCATTACATATCGTTTCTTGATAGCAAGTCAATAGCAATTACACATTGTTATTAGTAGCAAGCTGATAATATTTTTAATTTGTTAACGTTTCAAAATGATAATAATTATAGTTTAGTGCCTAAGATTTTTTATGTATTTAAGTAAGTAATAATTCAATGTAGTAGAAGCAAATAAAAGAAATAATACTGACTTTATAAATAGGTGAATGATTTAAAATCGAGAAAAATCTTTCAAGATGTGGTGCTTTAAGGTTTTTTTGTATAGAGTAAACGACTGGATCTCTTTAATGTCGTTAGGCAATTTATTATACAACTCTGCTCCTTCATATAATATGTTTTTCCTTCCGTAGTTAGTACGCGGTGGCCTTAGGCAGATGTCGTTTTTCCGTCTAGTGATACGTTTTTGTGTTTGTCCTTTTTTTGTAAGCGTTATTTTAGAGTGTATATTTTTGTTTAACAGCCTGTGTACTAGTATGCAGGTATTATATTTATAAATGTGCGATAGTGTCATCAATTTAGTTTCTTTGTAAATTTTTTCTGTGGGAGTTAGATAGTGGTAATGGAATAAGAGTTTGATTATTTTATTTTGGCATGTTTCGATTTCTTTTAAGTTTGTTTTGGATGCAGTGCCCCACACCTCTATTAGGTAGTCTAAATGAGGTTTGACCATAGCGTTATATATAATAAACCTAACAGATTTCGGCAAGCAGCGAACGATACCGCGAAGTGCACCCATAATAGAAGATAGTTTAGCTCTTAGTTTATCTAGGTGTGGCTGCCACGTCAGATTTTTATCCAGATGGAGACCAAGATACTTTTCTGTATCGACTTTGGTTAAGGGTTCGTTATTAATGCACAGAGTTGAATGGTTATCTATTTTTTTGTTTTTAGCACTGAAAATAATGTAGTTAGTTTTAGATGTGTTAACAGTCAGCAAATTGTCTTGGAACCATCTAGAAAGAGTATCTAAATCTTGCTGCGCTTGTTTAAAGATGTGATCGATATTGTTGCCAAACAAAAATAAGCTGGTGTCGTCGGCATATAGTATTATATCACCTGACAGATTTAATTTATGTATGTCGTTTACATATATAATAAAGAGCAAAGGGCCAAGAATGGAGCCTTGTGGTACGCCATAGGTTAATGTTTCGCAGTTACTTTGCTTGTCACCAAACCGAACAATTTGCCGTCTGTTAGAGAGATACGACCGAAACATGTCGTGGGCAGTTCCCCTGATGCCGATATCATACAATTTTTGTAGAAGCAGGCTGTGGCTGATTGTGTCAAATGCCTTTTTCAGGTCGATAAATATACCGAGTGCTGCGCGTTTTTCATCAATATTGGTTTTTAGGGTTGTCACAAGGTCGATTGTTGCAGTTAGCGTATTGGATTTAGCGCGAAAACCATATTGTTTATTAGAGAAGAAATTGATAGTTTTGAGATAATTATCTAAACGGTTATGTAATATTTTCTCGTAGATTTTAGAGATTATCGGGAGGACTGAGATGGGGCGATAATTGCCCGGATCAGACTTTTTTCCTGACTTAAAAATTGGACTCACTTTTGCTACTTTGAGAGAATCAGGGAAGATGCCGTTTTGTAAACAATAATTTATACTCATTGTTAGCTTGTTTAATATTAGGTTTTTGATGCACTTTATGGTTTTGCAGCTAATGCCGTCTAGGCCCGTACTGGTGTTGGGATTGAGATTATCTACGATTTTGCTTACTTCCTCTTCCGTAGTTGGCGTTAAATATAGTAGTTCGCCGGACTTTGAGACCGTTTGAGTGCTTGGCTGCTTATGTGTATGCGTTTTGATTTTATTTGCAAGAGTAGACCCTATGGTTGCAAAGAAGGTGTTGAAATGGTCACATATTTCTTTAAGGTCTGTAATTGGACCCGTTTGTGTATCTAGTTTTGAAGGAGCAGAACATGACTTTGTTTTGTTTCCAGCTAAGTTCCCGATTAACTTCCACATCTTTAAAGGTTTTTTTTTCACAGTTTTTGAATGCTTTATAATAATAACTATTTTTAGTACTTTGGATTTGTTCAGATACGGTATTTCGTAGGGCTATGAAGTCTTCTCTTATTGATTCATCGTTTGGATTTTCCTTGTGTATGGACCACAGCTGATTCTTTTTATTTATCATTCCAATTATGTCTTTATTAATCCAGTCTGATTTTGGCGTGTTTTGAATTTTAAATTTAGGTATTCTATTTTTATTTACTGCTTCCTGGATTAAATGTTCTAGGCTGTCATAGTTACTGCCAGATATATTCGTAATTGTCCTTTCTACTGTCTGGTATAGTGCTGTGTAATCTAAGGTGTGATACTTTATTTTCTTTTTCGTTTCTAGTATATATTTTCCAACTTCAAGGTATATTTGCTTGTGGTCTGACATTGGTGATTCCACTATAGTCATATGAAATTTATGATTTATCAGATTTGATGAGACATGGTCAAGAATCGATTTTTTTGTCGATGTATCACGGGTGCTGAATTTTGTATCAATTTTGTTCAAGATTTTGTGTCCATTTTCTAGCAGTATTTTTGTGTATTTATTAATTGATCGGTTAGGATTGAGCAGATCGTAGTTGAAATCACCGAACACTAAAGTTCTTTTCCTTCTCATCAGCTGCTGTGAGTACTCCTCCAGAAATCCATCATTGTTTGATTTTGGAGTTTTATATATAGCGCCAATATCCAACGAGTATTTATCTAAATGAACCCATAAATAGTGATTGTCCTCTTTACATATATCTTCTATATAGTTGTGTTTTAGGCAGTCGTGAACAAATATGGATACTCCACCTCCTCTTGTGTTTTCTCTAATATTATAATAATGGGTGTAGTTTGGTAATTTCAAACTTTTGGCTTCAGTTTCTGACTTGATCCAGGTTTCAGATAGTATAATTACATGCACAGGACTGGATAAATTGTATTGTATAATGCAGTTTAGTTCGTCGAGTTTTCCTGGCTTCACTATGCTACGTGCATTAGCGTACAAAAATTTTAGAGATTTTGTGTTTTTTATCAAATTGCTGTATGAATCAGTTACTTCGTGAGTAGTGTTTAGAGTTGCATCATCTATATCTTGTATCGTTAGTTTTTTGGCTGGACTTTTACAATTTTAGGTGCACCTTTGACATATTTTATGGTAATGTCTTTTTCACCTCCATCTAGTCGCCGTTTCAGTTCGTCTCTCAAGTTGTTCCGATATTTTTGTTGGTATGGTGTCTCATCAGAATAGATTTTGATATTTTCAGTATTTATTTAGTTATATATAGGTAGTTGTTACAAATCATACCAAAAGTAAGAAAGAAGGTGAGGGAGGGGCGCAGTATGCGTTAGCTGCACGGACGAAATAGAAGACGACTTCGCGCGCGCACGAGAGAGAGAGAAAAGCATAACTAACACTCTCTCACTCGTCTTGTCAGGCGCTACTCTTGAAATTACTTTTAAGTAAAGCGCGCGTATTTTTAAATCTGCGTAGAGGCATTGAGTGCAGTCTAAAATCTCTTAAAAAAATATTAATTTATCTGTGATATATTGTGATCGCGGGCCGTATCGAAATGGCCCGAGGGCCGGATTCGGCCCGCGGGCCGTATCTTTGACATGACTGATTTAATTAATTTGTTAGCCATCACAAGGAATGAAAAAGTTAAACAATGCTTTTATCCACGGCCACTCTGAAACAACACTCACTGACACTAAGGTTAACCATTCTAGGCACAATTGGTAGACACACTTTATCTTAAAAATTAAGCTAGTCTGTTTGAGGAAAATAACTTTCTTTATTCTGGACCACAGCTCATTGAAAGATGGACGTTCATCGTTAACCTCTGCATCATCAGGTGATTGATGGAAGTCTTTATCCTCTGCATCTGAATTCCAAAACATCCAGTCTTATTTTGGTGGCTTATTTTTATTTTTCGGAGACTGTACCTTGGGTTTTGGAGGGTCATCCCTGACCATGGTAGGAGTTTGCAGTTTGTGAACAGTGGCCTTAGTCTGGACAATTTCGGCAAAAGTATGATGAAAGGAGGTTCCCGAATTAGTTTTCCTGACTTGTGAAGGTTCGCCTGCAAGAGGTGTAGAAAACACGATTTTCTGGGGCTACCGGAGCTTGAGGGGGAACGACAATTTCGTGGGGACCGGAATTTTCGGGAGGAACATAGCATTCTAGGGCTTTCCTATATGTGCAACCAAACTCAGCCATAATTTCCCTTAGCCTTCTAACCTTCTTATACGATGATGATGATGCCTACCACATTTAGGACATACCACGTTTTTCGAAGGGCACATTTTCCGCATATGGCCTAACCTCCAACATTGGGAACATTGGGATACCTGGTGTATGTAAGGCAAAACCTTTATGTTTATATCACATACAGCACGCGTAGCATGAGCACCGGTTTGTCGACGGAAGAATAGACAAAGATGACGTTCCGTGTTGACAGTACGACGGCAGCAAAGTAGAAAGAGTTAACTGCACTTGTTACGAAATTCACTGTTTTACTTAATTCGACTCAGAATTCTTTGTTTTGTCATACGATTTTTTTTCATTTTGATTCTTAATTTTTACTGATATTAAGTCACATTATAAGGAGGGGTCCGTGGCTAAATAATAACAGCCGCACAAGTTGATCGATCAGGTTAAGCTACGCTTGCCGCGGTTGGTCCATGGATGGGTGACCATCTTTACATACCGAGACCCCTCCGTGCCTCGTAAAGCACGTTAAGCCATTGGAATTTTAGGAATTTTGTTTTTTTGTGGGATTTTGTAGATAACCGTATATACTTTGTGGCCGTCGAGTAGAAAGTTTTCTACTGTCTATAACGATTACAAAGTCTCTTCACTACCTTAGACAACTGACAGTGGTCAGTGTGATTTTGACATTTGGGATAGAAAACTTTCTTCTAAAATAGTCTACATACAAAAGGACCTAGACAAAGATCGTTGGAAATGAATGACAAAATGACAGATTGTAGAAAGATTTCTAGGCGGTACGTCAAAAATGAAGAAAAGAAATGTCACTTTGTATAGAAAGCAATGTGTCTTCTCTTCGTAGAGATAGAAGTGTTCATGCTACGCGTGCAGGTCGCGCGATGATTCTAGATCGCTCGAGGAAAGTAGTGGGGGCAATCGGCGCATGTGTACAATCGAGCACTGAAATTCTTAGCGTGTTATTAAGCATTTTTTATTTCGTATTTTTGAACTTTAGTAACTTAACATACTAATATTATAAAAGTGAAAGTGAGTTTGTTTGTCTGTTATATCTTCACGCCTAAATGGCAAAACCGATTTTGATGAATTTTGAAAATTATTGGTCGTCCTTCACGATATTTTTTTAGTTTTTTTAGGTACTCGATTCGTTTGAGTCGGATGTTTGTGGTTTCTATCAAAACCTTCCTGTTATTTTCGGTCTTTTTCCATTTAAACCCCAATTCTTTAATAATCTGACGTAGGCTAGTTTTAGAGCCTTGAAAATTGATATCTTCCTGTAACTTTTGTCTTAGTTTTTCTACTGTAGAAATTTCTTTATTAGTTAAGTGAAAGTTATGAATACATCTTTTTATGACTCCTTGGTCAAAATTATCAATGCCCGTTATCGGTTTTGCGCGCGGTCTTTTCTTTCCAGGAGTTCTAAATACCGTCAAAAACTCGGAATTTGCGGCCTGTGTGGTAATTCTCCTGACTGTTATCACAGATGTATTTGTTGCTAGTGCTGTTCTTTTTTGTTCTTGTTTCAAATTACTCATAACTTGTTGTAAAATATTTTCGTTAGTTGTACCAGCTTCCGCAGTTTCTTCCCGAATTTGTTCTAAAATGTTACAGATTTCAATTAATACGGACTTATCGATGGTATTCGTTGTTCTATTTGCAAACAGGTGTAAGCGTTGTATAGGTGTGGCCAATTTTTCCTGTAATGATATTGTGGCTGCTGCAGTTGTATTTTAACCTGCTTTAACTTACTCACGATTTCATTAGTTTCTTTTTTAACGAAACAATTCACGTCATAAACCATTTTTCTAGCTTGCCGTTTTAAAATTTTATTTTTAACCATTTTTTTTTACTGCTACGTATTAGTAACGCGATAACACAAGCTGTTCGCAACAGTACTCAAGAGGCACGAGACGCGTGAACGCAGCGCGGGAATCGATGAGCGACTAACCTACCAATAACGAGTCGCCGTCGGCGCACACCCACCCCCCTCACTCAGCACGTCTTCATAAAGACCTTAAAATTGAACACTGCGCATGCCCTTTCCACTTTTGCCGAGCGATCATAAACCACCGCGCGACCTGTACTCGAACTGATGCTGGTAGATGATCCCCGTCAAAACAAAGTCGAAGGGTTTCGCTAGGGCACCAACCTCCTTCATCCCGGTTGCGACGGTCTAGCCTCTTGAATGATATAAGCTTGGCGGGGGCCGGACATGAAATATTTTCGCGGATCTCCTCATCAGTGAGATCCAGATCTACATCCTTGATTAAGCCATAGCAGACAGACAGCTGTGAGGCCTTCTGGAACCTCCATCCTTTCTCTAGAAGTTTCTCGTACATTATAAGTTTCTGCGAAGCCGATTCACATTCAAATTGAAAACGTACTTTAAAAGGACTTAAGTATTTAACCTGGCTAATTTTTGTAATATTATTTTCTTTTAAAATACGTGCTATTGCAAACTGTTTCGGGAGACGTTCCTTGAAAGACGCATAAACCTCATACTTTTCTTCTTTTACAGAGTTTTTGCTACCGTGACATAACTTTTTTGTATGTCCCTTAACTTCTGTCCAGCCCTCTTCGTCTTCAGTACTGTCCTCTCTTTCTCGCTTTTTCGCTCGTAACAGCTCCTCTTTATTTTTACCCTCATCATCTATAGCATCCATGTCCGACGAATCATTCAACAAACTCTGTATATCATTATTGAATACGGGCGTAACACAGCGCGGTGAAGCGCTTACGTTATCAGTCATAGCGCAACCACGTAAGGCACACGGTAGGGTCGAGCAGCCAGCCGGTAGGCCCGGCGCACACCTATAGCACGTGGTAGTACGTAAACAACACTTCGCGCAGTGGGGATAGCGATCCGATCCGCGACAAAAAACACAACCAAACTGCACGAGTGCCGGTACGGTTATGGTTAACGTGGTTAAACGCAGATCAAATGATATGTCATCTGTCATCGTGTTGTTGATTGTTGTGGTAAGATTTCGTATTTTCGAAGAAATCGGCTTTTATTAATAAAATAAAAGCATGAAAAGGGCTCAATTGCTTGCATTTGATGAAACTTACGATGAAAATACTATTCGCCATCGCCGACCAAGATGGATCCGTGAGCGAGAAGAACATTTTGATACCCTTGATGATAAGGATTTTGTAACAAGATTTCGTCTCACGAAACACACAGTGCTAGATTTATTGGAATCTATTGAGAATAAACTAGAGTTTCTTACAAATATGTAAGTTCTATTTTGTAGTTTGTTAGTTTACTTACTATGCCGATAGCTAATTATAATGTTTGTTTTTTAGAAACAACAGTGTAACACCCATCAATCATTTGCTGTGTGCCCTACGCTTCTACGCAACAGGAGTAGGGTAGAATTGGGGGTTCTGGATCACTTCTTCCTCGCTCCGCTCGGAATGTGATCCAGAACCCCCAATTCTCCACACATATGATCCAGAACCCCCAATTTTCTACACATACACGAATCGGTCTACAATACAGTTGTAGATTGAATATTGTATTTCATTCTACAGCGTCGAACTGATACAGTGAAACAATATCGCTTATAATCAGATTCCAAGCGAGGCAGAAATGATCCAGAACCCCCAATTCTCCACACACAAAATATGATCCAGAACCCCCAATTTTCTGCACATACACGAATCGGTCTACAATACAGTTGTAGATTGAATATTGTATTTTATTCTACAGCGTCAAACCGATACAGTGGAACAATATCGCTTAAGGCAAGTTTAACCACGAATCACACCGATTTCTCTCTTTCAGTCGTCAGTAATTAGACTTTCGAAAAAAGAAGACAAAGCCCTGTGTAACTATACAGACGCTATACAACCTTTATTAGTAAGGGGGTGAATATTGTATTTCAGTCTACGATGTCGAACTGGTACAGTGGAACAATATCGCTTGATCTTTGGGTGTAAGTATGTTTTTTAAACAAGTTTTTATATAAAGTCTATTCAAACTTTTGTTATGATTCAAATTAATATTACCTAATACAAGTTACACAAATATCAACTTTAATATAATGACAATTAAGTTGATTTCAGAGTGACTAGCACTAATGAAAAAGTTATAAAAGTTAAATATTTGAAGATGGGTCTAAACTGAACTTTATTGTGTAGGATTTAAAGTTATTTTTCCATAAACTCATATTTGTTCACATTTTTGGCAAATAAATCGCGAATGCAGATTAGTTTGTTTATTAGGATTTTATGATGTTAATTAAAGATCTATGTATAATGGATTATATTAATAAATTCAATTTTAAGTTAAATTACGTCTTATATTAATATTTAATTTACTAGCGAGTAGGTACATACGTTTACCTTATAAAAATTTCGTCACAAATTGCAGCGACAGCTGCAAGGCGTCGAATTACCGCGGCCACCCGCGGCGTCGCGTCGCCACCAGCCCGAAAACGGAATTTGGAGACTGTGTGCATAGTGTCTAATAAAGAACAAATGATTATAGACCTTATTTAAGCAGTGCTGTAAATATAATTTACAGCAAACATATCAAAATCGCTTTCTCACTTTGCTCGCGATTAATTACTGTAACCACCGCTTTAAAAATGTAATCTATAAATATGACTGCATTCAATAATTTCATTTTAATTAGCGCCCATCCCGGGTACTTGTGACTTTTCTTTCTTTTTCAATATTATTGCAAACAATAAAACAACAAGTATGTACGTATAACTCTACAATTATTAGATTTTATATCGAATAATAGTTAATTAAACTTATGAGTGAAAATAATTAATAATGATGTTCTTAATATTTTAGGTCAACTAATCCCTTCGATTCTGATTGTGAAATACCAGCATCTCAGCCAGGACCGTCGGTAGAGAAAAAGAAGGCGAGGAAAAAGACTGCTGGCAAAACAAATAAACCTGCATTAAAGAAAATTGCCAGTGCTCGGGTGGTAAAATCTAGCTTTTTTGGGTCCGACACGGAGTCGGACGTTGATTTGCCGACGCCATCAAGATCGGCCAAAAAAAGGAAACTATCGGATTCAGAGGTACGCTGAAGTTTTTTTATTTATAAACATAGGTCCTTTTTGAACTCTTCCTATTTAATTCACAACGAATTTCATTTTTAAACTACTTCGAAAAAGGAGTAGGTTATCAATTCGGTTGTATTTTTTTTTATTTTTCCTTTTTTTTTTACATATTACTTAGTTCCCATACCTACTGACTAAGATATTCTAAATACTTACGATTCATGTGTCACTTAAAACTTATGGGTCAGTATATTTTTAACGGACTTCAAAAAAGGGGAGGTTATCAATTCGGTTGAATATTCTTTTTTATGTGTGTTACCTAAGAACTCCGTTATTTATAAGCTGATTTGCAAAATTCTTTTTTTGAAGGTTCTTTCATGCTTTTTCTTTTTAATTTTCTAATGATAATGATTTTAATTTCAGAACGACCAAGAACTTGACGGTGAACCCATCCAAGCGGCTGCGCTGCGGAGCTTCTTGTCAAGACGTAGCGGTTCCGGTTACACACTCCAGCGGGATCCGACCCGGCAGGGCAACTACTACGTGGAACTGCGTGTTTACAACGCTCGGGAAGCGGAGGCGCTCAGCACCGACCGCTGGAAACGGGCACTATTTACCTTCAAATCGGCTGTTGATGACAACAGCCCGGTATGGAAAGCAGTCACAAAAGTTGTGACCGCTGCTAAAGAAGAGTATCGGAAGATACGACCGATACTCTATCAGTCTAACGTATTTTAAAATTAGGTAAGCGTCCTACTGTAAAGGACCCTTAATATTTTTTGCTCTTTTTGATAATTATACCTTTAACCTATAATATAATGGCATAGGTAACTATATTTGTTAATGTTTTCCTTTTTTTTTTATTGCTCTTTTGATTATTATAATATTTTGTTTGTTACATTTTTTATAGACAAACATTTTTAACGATCACTTTATCAGTCTAATCTATATTTTTTGAATTTGAGTAAGTACATAATGCATGAAGTCTACAATAATTGATCTTTCTTTTTAATTTTTGTTCCCTAAGATAATTGTAATGAAATATAATCTTGCATAAGTACTTACTTATTTATATTTTTTTAATCATAATTTGTGTGATTTCTTTCAGTAAACCAAAAACCAAAAACCAAAAAACTAAAAACCAAAAGCCAATAAACTCGAATTAATGAATCTCAAAGCTTAAAATCAAAGACCAGTAATTATGGCCTTGAATCTTATCCTTTAAGTAAATACTTAAAAAATCCAGATCAGTAATTCTGACCTTGAACCTTAATCTTGAAGTACATAGTTAAAAATTCTAGACCAGTAATTTTGACCTTGAAGTACTTAAGTCAAAACTTAAAACAACTTTATGACAAAATAAATATATAAAAGATTTGTTTCGGTGAATCTATTTTTTACATTTATGGATTATTGCTAACTTTGTTGTATTCAATATAACCAAACATGAAATTTTGCCCAGATTGTAAGGTTTATGTCCAAAAATATTCATCACATAAGAAAAGTAATATACATAAATCAAACTGTTTGTTGAATACTGAATTTGATAAAGTGCAAATAATAGCTACTGCTTTCAAAAATAGAATTGCTAGCTACAGATTTGTTGATCCAATAAGTTCAGATAACTTATCACCAGAGATATTTTTATCAAATATTTCTAGCACGATTTACAAGATTATTGAGACATTGCGACTAAAACATCGAGCGATTAAGATTCAATTTGAGCTTTTTGTATTGTACAAGTTACCTAAAAATGAAGAATTGTCTTTGAAATCTTTCAATACAAAGTATTATGTGATAGTTCAGAATACTAATATAAAATTATTTTTTGAAGAATGCACCCAAATAATGCTGTATAAGTGCACAGAATTTGAATTATCAGAGTCTGGTTGGGCTATAGAGTCGATTAATCATTTGGAAATGAATATAGTTAAGTATAATCCCTTAAAAGCTGGCAGTTACATATCTTTACCGATAAAAATTCTTAAAACAAAGTCATGTCTTAACATTTGCAACAAAGATAGACATTGCTTTCTCTGGTGTATTGTAGCACATATGTATCCAGCACGGTATAACAGTAATAGAGTTTCATCATATCCACATTACTCTCAATTATTAAATATAAATGGTATATCTTTCCCACCAACATTTGATGACATAAAACAATTCGAAAAAGAAAATCCGCATATAAGTGTAAATGTTTATGGTTTAGAAAAAAAAAACACTGTTACTGGACCATTATACAAAACTTTACAACGGAAACTGACCCACGTTAATTTATTATTGATTGAAAGAGGAGACAAAAATCATTTCTGTTTAATAAAAAATTTTGCGCGACTAGTTCATGATCAACTAACAAAACACAAATCTAAAATTCACTTATGTGATGAATGTTTTATATACTTTGATTCAGAGGCAAAATTAGATAATCATAATTGCGCACGAATGCAAACAGTGCTCCCAGAAGAGAATAGCAAACTGCGGTTTTCTAATTATATAAGGACTCAAAGAATTCCTATTGTTATTTATGGAGACTTTGAAAGCTTACTTCGAGAATATTCAGATAAAAATAAAAGTCAATATGTCGAAAATATTCAAATTCATGAAGCAACTTGTTTCGCCTATTATATATGCTGCGAGACTAATCCAGAACTTAATAATTTAGTATCTTATCGAGGCCCAAATTGTTCGAAAAAATTTGTAGAATCTATTGCTAAAGATTTAGAAAGTTTATATGACATTTTATCTTTGCCTAGAGACATGTCCCCGTTGAATGATGAAGAGTTACTTTCATTTAAGACTGCTACAGTATGTCATATTTGTAAAGAAAAATTTTCTAATAATGACCGAATCGTTTATGACCACGATCATTTCACAGGTAAATATCGCGGTCCAGCTCATAATTCATGCAACTTAAATAATAAGTCTGTAAAATTTATTCCCATAATATTTCATAATCTTTCAGGATATGACTGTCATTTATTTATAAAAGAACTTTCAAGTGTTTGCGGTCGAATCAATTTAATTCCAAGAACCAAGGAAAAATATATTTCTTTTACAAAATTTTTCCCATTTAATTCTCAGAAAGTAGCCCAATTAAAATTTATAGATTCTTTTAATTTCTTAAGTTCGAGCTTAGACAACTTAGTAAAGACGTTGGACTCCAATGATTTAAAGCATTTACAATCATTTTTCACTGATGAAAATTTATTTCGACTATGCCTTAGGAAAGGTGTGTATTGCTATGATTATATAGACTCCTGGGAACGATATGCGGAAACTCGGTTACCAGATCGTTCAAATTTTTATAATAAACTCACATCCGCTACAGCTTCTACTGACGATTACAATCACGCTTTAAATGTGTGGGCTAAATTTGGTATTAAGAATTTAGGCGAATATACTGATTTATATTTGAAATGTGATGTCTTACTATTGTGTGACATATTTGAGAAATTCAGATCTATGAGTTTATGTCATTATGAACTTGACCCTTGTCATTATGTTTCATCACCGTCATTAAGCTGGGACGCTATGCTCTTGTTAACTAAAGTAGAATTAGATTTAATATCTGATATAGAAATATATCAAATGCTAGAAAAAGGTATCAGAGGAGGTCTTGCTCAATGTTCGCTGCGATATGCAAAGGCTAATAATAAATATATGTCAGACTACAACGAAAAAGAACCCAGCACATTTTTAGTTTACTTAGATTGTGTAAATTTATATGGTCATGCTATGACACAAAGACTTCCCACTGGAAATTTTAGATTTTTAACAAAGTCTGAAATGGCTTTATTTGAAATTGCATCCGTTTCCGCTGATAGTGACGAAGGGTACATACTTGAAGTTGATATTCATTATCCTCCTGATATACATGACGGACATTCTGATTTACCATTTGCGCCAGAAAAATTATCCGTTCCTATTCCATGTGATAGCAAAAACACAAAACTAATTGCTAATCTGTATGATAAATATAGATATGTCATCCACTTTGTTCACTTACAAGAATGTTTAAAGAATGGTCTTATATTATTGAATATCCACAAAATTCTAGCATTTACCCAAAAAAATATCTTAGAACCATACATAAATCTTAATACAGTACTCAGACAAAAAGCTAACTCAGATTTCGAAAGAGATTTTTTCAAAAAGCAAAATAATTCAATATTTGGTAAAACGATTGAAAACAAAAGGAAACAAGTGGATGTTAAATTAGTTAATGTGTGGAAAGATTGCTTTAATAAGACCAATAAATTAAAAGGGGCAGAAAAATATGTGAGCGCCCCTAATTTTAAAAATATGGCTATTATTTCAGAGAACCTTGTTGCTATTCAATTAAAGCCTGCTAAAGTTGTTTTAGATCGACCAATATACATTGGTTTTACAATTCTGGAATTAGCAAAGTGTCATTTATATCAATTTCACTATTCTGTTATGAAGAAAATATATAAAGATGGCATAAACCTTTGTTATACTGATACTGATAGTCTCTTGTATTTAATACATACTGATGATTTTTATAAAGACATGAAACAAAATATAAAATATTTTGATACTAGCAACTTTGAAGAAAATAATATTTATGGTATTCCGAAAGCGAATAAACAAATACCTGGCTATTTTAAGGATGAGATGAGTGGAGATGTCATTACTGAGTTTATTGGTTTGAGGGCTAAATTATACTGTATAAATAGTTTAAGCAATACAATTAAAAAAGCTAAAGGAGTTAAAAAGTCTGTTTCTAATAAACTCACAATTGAAAAATATAAAAATACTTTGAATAATGACATAAATCTCAGAGATACTATGTATGTCATTCGATCCAAAAATCATAAGTTGTATACACAGAAAATTAATAAATTAGTACTTAATGGAAATGATGACAAACGTCAAATTAAAAAAAATAATAATTGTACTGCGCCTTGGGGTCATCATCGTACTATGTTTTAAGCTGTTATTTTGACTATGTACCTACCTAATTTTATTATTAATTATATTATTAATTTGAGAAATGTTATTATTAATTATATTGTTCATTTTTAATATTTATATTTTACTTTCTTTTATGTTTATAATATAAAATATTATTGCTTGAACAATAAAATCTCACGATACGACAATCTTGTTTCATTTTTTACTTTATGTCCCTCTGTAATAAATATAGGTACCTACTCATTTGTCTAAAGAAGTACCTATAACCCGAGTCTGAGTTCAATTCACAGCCCAATTAAATTTCCAAATTTTCCTCTGAAATCCTTAGTAAAGTTATTATTTTATGAAGTAGTGATAATAGACCAATCATCATAATGTGATAATATTTTCAGAGGACCGATAAACTAGTACAGTATCTGAATTAAGTGTTGCCTTAAAAATATTACAATGCATTAATTTAAGGTGTCTATTTAAGCAAAAATGAATAAAGTAAAATGTATTGAAATCACACTAATATTCTAAAAGCGAAAGTTTGTGAGTGTGTGACGGGGCGTGTGTGTGTGTGTGTGTTTATATGTTTGTAACTTGTTTAATAATTATTTTGATAAAATTTGGTACGGAGGTAGCTGACACTCTGAATTAACATGTAGGCTACTTTTTATTCCGATATTCCCACGGGATCAAAACTTATGCGGGTGAAACCGCGCGGGGCGCAGCTAGTATTATATAAAATGAATCATTTGTAATCAAATAAATGTGTTTAAATGTGATATTCTATACCTACTTCGTATTTAAACTAAATAGTAAAAAAAACTCCAGAATAGTTGATAGTCATAATATTTATTTACAGAAACGTAATCTTGTGATTGTTTTACATCATAATTATTTTTAGAATATTTTTACAGTCGACCATACATATATACGTATAAAATAATAAAATCAAATCTTGAAACAGTTATAAAACAATAAGTAATAAAATATAATTATTATTATTGACTTATTAAATCTAGAACCTATACATTTTTGACAGTACAAACTACGACTATTTATTTATTTATTTATTTATTTATTCACAAGGCAACTACAACAGGCAATAATCACAATAAGTATATCTTAAAGTTATTATAGGTTTCGACCTGACTATCACCCAAAGCGTAGTCGCACAACATGACCAGCAACAACAATAATAATGGTAACAACTACAGTAAAAAATAAAACTTAATTGACAAAATTACAGCTACAAGGTGTGAGCATCTGCCCTCCGACACACTACGTACTACTTACGCAGGGAATGTGTAGGAGACCAAACACGCCAGGTTAAGAGCATAATTCACACAAAGTATATTAGTATTAGTAGTATATTTAAAGCGATATAAAATTAAAGCGTTATAAAATTAAAAAGAAAGAGTACATACATGTCTTTTGAAAGCAGCGGCACGTGAATCGAAGATATCAATACTGTTATTGTCTTTTGATATTTCATTGTAAAGTCGACACATTCTAACGATAGGGTTATAATATGAAGTGTTATTTGTAAAGACCATAAGTGCAAAAGTATTCGGTTTTCGGGTGTTATACCTAATATTGATATTTATGAGGGACAACAGAGCTGAAGAGTCCAGCGTAGAATGTAGTATCTTATGCAGGTTGATTAAGTCCTGCTGTTTGCGCCGACCATGCAAAGGTTCCAAATTGAATCTGACAAGGCGTTCGGAATAGCTTTGTAGCGTTCTAGAGAAGCCGTAACGGTACGAGGCCCACTTAACAAACTTTCTTTGCACACTCTCAATTCTGTCAGAGTGTACTGCATAACAAGGTGACCAGATTACCGAACAGTATTCTAATACATTTCTTACTAGGCTTTTGTAAAGCAATATGAAACTTTGAGGTTTCTTAAATCCTTTGGTAGACCTAGATATAAAACCGAGAAGTTTCAATGCTCTGTTCGTCATGCTATTGTAATGATCTCTAAAAGTTAGTTGTTCATCAAACAAGACGCCGAGATCTCTGGCTACGTGCTTCCGTTCCAACGATTGACCCTCGAGTCTGTAGTCATAGGTGTTCTTGAAACGTTTTTTCGTAAACGTTATAACAAAGCATTTATTTATGTTTAATTTCATTCGGTTAAGCGTACACCAGTCTGAAATGATATTTAAGTCGTTCTGAAGAGATTCACTGTCGGAGGTGTTTTTTATCGACGTGAATACTTTCAGATCGTCGGCATACAACAGACAGGGACATGCCAATTTTGTAACCAGATCGTTGATAAAAATGATGAAAAGCAGGGGCCCTAAATGCGAACCCTGGGGAATGCCTGAAGTAACACTAACGGGCAACGACAAGTATCCTCTGACAGAAACGAGTTGGCTTCTGTTTTTTAAGTAAGACTGTATCCACCGGAACAGGGAACCATGTATACCGTACGATTTCAGCTTCAAAAGCAGTACCTCATGGTTAACCTTATCAAAGGCTTTCCGAAAGTCTGTATAGACTGAATCTACTTGACCACCCGTCGCGAAAGCAGTACACAGATAGTTTTTGTACTCGAGCAGGTTTGTGAGTGTTGATTTACCTCGAACAAATCCATGCTGGGATTGGGAAAGATACGGTTTAAAGTAAGAATAAAAATGCTGATACAGAGACGCTTCGAAAAGTTTTGCCATACCAGATAAAATACTTATGGGTCTGTAATTTGAGCAATCTGACTTGTCACCGTCCTTATAAATGGGCACTACGTGCGCCTTTTTCCAACATTTCGGAAACGTACCTAGTCTCAGCGATCGATTAAACAAATAATAGAGTGGCAATGATAGCTCTTCGGCACACTTGACCAGGAAACGTGACGGAATTCCGTCCGGACCAGCGCATTTATTATGATCCAGTTGTTTCAATGCTCGCAAAACATAGTCGTGCTCAATATAAATCTCCGATAAAGAAGAGTTACATTCAATATTTGAGCAAGCCTCACCACTAGGAGGACTTCCAGACGTATCCTCAAAAACTGAACTAAAGAAGTCCGAAAATAATTCGCTAATAACTTGACTATCAGATGACATCACTCCACCGAACTTCATCGTTTGTGGTAAGCCATTGTTTTTTTTTCTGCTATTGACGAACTTCCAAAATGATTTGATATTATCAGATAGACAGTCTTCTGTGGACGTTATAAAGGAACTGTAACATTCTTTTGTAAGAAACTTGCATCTACTGCGCAACATTGAGAAGGTGTCATAGTCACGGGGGTTTTCGTATTTCTTGAAACGTCTGTGATATTTATTTTTCTCATTGAGACATTTTTTAAGAGCTGGAGAGTACCAGAAGGGCTGTGCAGACTCACCCAGTTTTGTTGTGGGGGTATGCTTGCTGATTATGGAGTTGAGAGCCATGTAAAACTCTTCCACCGCCCGGTCAATATCACTTGACAATAACAGCGTAGCCCAATCAACCTCTGCGATAGCTACCTTTACCTTCGCATAATCACACTTGTGGAAATTTAGCCGTTCGATGTTGTTAGGTTTCATTTGTTTAGTTGGAATGCTGCCCTTTATACGTATACTCAAAGGTGGGTGATGATCATCAACTCGACTGAGTGGTTCATCGTTTAACATTACTTGGACACTATCGGAAGTACAAAGGACAAGGTCTAAAAATCTTTTGTTTTTGTTAGATATATGATTAAACTGAGACATGTTACAAAGGGCTAACAAATCCAGCAATAGAGACGACTTAAAATCAGTAACTGAAATAGCATTCGTCAGTTTGCTGCTTGATGGCGTGGGTGTCCATAACAAACCCGGAACATTAAAATCTCCAATAATTAGATTAACACAATCGTCACGAGAATCCGTAACAATCTTTTGTGTATTCGCATAAAAAGCTTTAAGGTCACTATTTGGTAAATCCGGAGGAAGGTAACAAACACAAAGGTTGTACCGATTCTCTCGCGAGTTGTTTGGCAATATACTTACCCAAATATCTTCTACTCTGCTGTCCCATGAGGAATGTCTTATCACTTTGTAATGTTTTTTAATAGCTATTAAGACACCCCCACCGTCAACCTTGTTTACACATGAACTTTCGCGGTCTCTTCGAAACACGTTATACCGTTGGTCAAATAGCTCGCTATCAAAAATACCAGAATTAATATTTGTCTCCGTTAAGCAAATTATATCATAATTGCAATTTAGTGAGTTAACATATAAATCCTGCAATTTTGATCTTATTCTATTCACATTCTGATAATAAATTAACATAAAAAGTACAATAAATAGATCCAAATAGATAACAATCGTGTGAGTTTAAATTAGACAAGCTTAGCTAAGCAACTAGCGTCTTTAATGAGTATAGCCTGTTCTTGCTCAATTTTCCTAACATAAATGCGGCCGTACTTCACCCATACAAACTTATAAGAATGTTCCTTGGCTGCCAGTTTCGTCGCGGCGTGAAGCTTCTTGCATTCGGGTGAGAGATGTTCCGCCAAGTAAATAGTGCGTTTATCTCCAGGAACGCCCAGGTGCAACGAGTTCAAGACGTTGTCTTTTTTGCCTTTATTATATTGCGTGAGCGCCGAGAGAAGCACATCACGTTGCCTTTCTGTTGGTAATGTTGCCAGTATGTTTCTTGGACGGACAGATTCACTGTTAATTTTTGCAACGCGACGAATTGCTTGTAAGTCTGTATCAGGAATTGATACTTTTATTTCGTTACACAGATTCTTAAAAATCGCAACGAGGTTTTCATTTTTCCTTTCCGGCACACAATGAATTTCAATATTGCGGCTTCGCGATAATTTTTCAATCGCTTGCATTCGACGTGTGAGTTCAGTCACGTCTGAGCGGAGTTGAACGTTCTCAGACTCAAGCGACTGGATGGTATTCTTAACCGAAGCTAGATTAATATTAAGATCTTTTTGTTCAGCCGCTAAGAAATCCGTAGTACGCGTAAAATCCTCTCTCAAGCTGTCGATCGCGGATGCTATTTCCTTCTTGATGTCTGCTGTTAGGGCAGCTCTGATGATTTCGAGCTTAGAATCAAGAAGTTGGCCAAATTGCTCGTATGAAATAGAACAAGATGGATTCGGCATATTAATGAGCGTTCCAGTAGTAATTCGAGGCGAAGACTTCTGCGAGGACACTTTTGAATCGCTGTCAGGGTTGTCCAATAAATCATCGCAGGACATGTTAGCATCTTCACGAAGAATATCGAATTGATTTCGTACCGGAGTATTGTCGTGTTTGGGACGGGCTATGTTGCTACACGTTGGGCAAATCCAGTTCCGTTTAAATTCGTTATGATGACTTGTATAGTAATCTTTAGTCATATTCAGGCATTTATAGTCATAAAAACTGCGGCATGACGAACATACCAATAACTCTCCGCGATCTATGGTCTTGCTGCATGCCACACACTGCATCTTACCTATCGGCTATTGTTTTGATACAGAAAATATAGGTTTGTTAATTAGTAAACGCACCGAGTAGGTAGATGTGTTTAAATATGAATGTTATGTGAGTCACTTTGTCACAGTGAGCACTAAGCGAGCGAATTGCGGGTTGCCCTAGGTCAGGGACACGGCCGTTATTGGAATATTGTAGTTAAGTTTTTGCTTATATCTCCGGTGTTTGTGGATCAATTTAAATCAAACAAGCGTCACTGCACACACTTTGTATCCGTTCACATAACTATATCAGTTTTACTGTGTTAACGACACTTTAAATCACTACGATCGCGGAAAAGACAGCGAAGCAAAAATAAGATGTTGCTCTGTACGCGACGTCAGCCGAACTCAATTATTAACTAAGTATACAAAAATTACCTAAAACTGCTCCGGCTCACTCAACTTCTTCCCAATTTTTTTAATAAGTGTCTCTGCTGCTTCCATCACTTCGTCATAAGTTTCACGCACCACATATTGTACACTTACACATGCACTGTCACTATCTCTATAATCATTTTCATTCTTAGAGTTTTTAATTTTATGCACTTCTAATTTAATTAGATGACCTCCGTTACTGCTTTCCCCTCGGCGAGCAATGTATGATGTTGATGATGATTTTATTGTACATTTTCTCTTTTTTGAAGTATGTTTAGTGGTTGGAGCTTGATCGTTTTCATTGAGCAGCTTTTCAATATTAGCATTCTGATTTAAACCTCCGAAATATGGTTCATAGTTGCCCTGGGAGTAGAAAAATGAGCTCATTACAGGATTGCCATTGAGGACCTCAGAGCTCCACTGAAAAAAACAAAATTTGCATGTAAAAAATAATAACAGCATGAGAAAAAAAATCTACCCGTATAAAATATAAAAAGAAAGATTACCTCACGTAATCTGGATTGTTCCTGTTCTACAGAAACCACATTTTCACTGTCCAAAATGCTGGGGCTGTAGGATGGTGACGGTGCTCGAGACATGATTCTGAAAAAAACAAAACCAAGTAATTTAAAAAAAAAATAAAAAACGCTCTTAAGATGACCTACTGACCTAAACATTAAACGAATATTTAATTTATTATTATTATTTGATTGGTTATTATTCATACACTTACCTTTAGACTGAAAATATTATTTAAATCGCGACCAACGGCGTAAGGTCCTACTTCGATCAGCTACTGCAATGAAGTGTGATGTTTAATTACTTTGACCTACCGACAATATGTACTCCTTTCAGTTATTAGTCACAAATACATTTATGCAGATAATCATAATAAGGACAGGTCCAAACCTGCTCTTTGAATACTGCGCTCGCATATTCATATATAAAGGATAGTAAGTAATGAAAATAAATAATAGGCAAGATGAAGTTGATCAAACAACCCATATCCCTAAACGTAAATAATATCAATTTCAATGACTCTGTTCGGCAGATTAGACACAGTGCTTTATTGCCTAATACGATTCGCTGCATAATATGCGGACCCTCCAACTGTGGCAAAACAAACGTTATGATCAGTTTATTGTTGCATGAAAATGGTCTTAAATTTCAAAATCTTTATCTTTACTCGAAAACTACTTTCCAACCAAAATATCGTTTCTTAAGTGAAGTATTAAGAAGAGTGCCTCAGATTAACTTCAACGAGTTCAATGACGATAAAGAAGTCATATCTCCCAGTGAAGCTTTACCAAATTCTATATTTATATTTGATGATGTTGCATGTGAGAAACAAATAAATATTCGTAATTATTTCTCTATGGGTAGACATAAACAAATTGATTGCTTTTACTTATCGCAAACCTACTCAAAAATACCAAAACAGCTGTTACGTGATAACGCCAACTTTCTTATAATATTTAAACAAGATGATGTAAACTTAAAGCATATCTATGGAGAACATGTCAACTCCGATCTATCATGGAATCAGTTCAAAGATATTTGTAAAACTGTTTGGAGTAATCCGCACCAATTTCTTCTTATTAACAAAGAGTCACCATTAAATAATGGAAGGTACAGACAGAATTTTGATATTTTTTTTAAATTTGACTGAAGGTATATAAATATAAGGAAATAACACGCAAAGACAAGATTAGTATTGTTTGTTCTTCAACTGAACACAGTTGTTACAACATGGAGAAAAATATTAAATTAGAATTAGTGAAGTCTGTAGACTCTATAAAGAATAAAATAAAACAAATGAAGAACCAGGAACACTCAATGAACTTGTCACTCGACAAAATGCTAAAACCTGTCACAGATCCACTTAAAACCATAATTGATTCGAATATGTCCATGGAAAAAATAAAACATTTAGAAAATACAACCCTCACTAATTCTGAAGACATTGACTTGAACGAAATCAATACTAGCTCATCTACAAAGTTTGAAGACTGCTACGATCCAAAACTAAATTCTGCCAAAACACCTACAAAGTGTAATAAAATTGAATCACCAATTGATTTAGAAATTTCATTAGAGGGTCGTGATATCCATGATATTTATGATGGTGTAAATATACCATTTGGAATAAGAAGTGTAAACAAAACTTTATTGTTGGGTAATTCAGTAGTATCATTTTCTAAAATTGATAGTTTAAATGATGATAATAACATTTTAGTTAAAGTCGATGACAAAGCCTATAATTTAACCCCTGGCCTGAAAGAACTTTTGCTTCGAAGAAAACCTGATTTAAAATTAATTTCGAGTAAAGATAAACTTGTCTATAAGGATATGCTACATTTTACAAATGCTCATAAGAGAGATTTTAATCCTAATGGGCAAATAAGAGGCGATAAAGGAATAAAATATCGTGAAATAATCAAACCACTGTTTTCCTATGATGATAAACTTGCTCACACTAAACTTGGAGGAAACTTGCCAACACTAAAAAAATATAAAAACAACACTGACTTTGTATATTGGGATGACCCTAATGAATTAGTTGACAGATTGAAACTATTAGTTGCTTCAAGAGATGCTGGCAATACCAACCATGACAATGAAATTTTATCGATAATTGAAGAATTAAAAGAAGCTGACATAATTAAGAATAAATAGTCGTAATAATATGCTTTACATTCAGTATTATACAAAGATTCAAGACAAATGTACTGAATTCTGAACATGAGCAAAGCCGACGTGGTAAACGAAATTCATAAAAATGCGAGGGTGAACTTTCCGCGAAGACATGTTATTATGAAAGATATAGACGACCTGTGGCAAGCAGATTTAATTGATATGCAATCAATTTCAAAAGAAAATAAAAATTACAGATTTATTCTTGCTGTTATTGACACATTTTCGAAATATGCTTGGGCCTTTCCTCTGAAAAGTAAAACCAAAGATGATGTATGTAACTCTTTCAAAATTTTGTTGACTATAGGACGTGTTCCTAAAAATGTGCAAACGGATAATGGAGCAGAATTTTATAATAATAAATTCCAAAAGCTTATGAAATCTAATCAAATTAACCACTATTCAACCTTCTCAACAAAAAAGGCTTCAATAGTTGAACGATTTATCAGAACATTGAAATCTAAACTTTATAAGGAATTTAGTTTAAAAGGCAACTATAATTGGGTAGATAATACCCTTGATGATGTTATTTATAAATACAATCACACTTACCATCGGACGATTGATGAAATCCCCTCTAACGTGGATAACATTAATAAAAAACGAATATTAGAAAGATACGTACGGTTGGTAAAAAATTATAATAAAAGAAGCAAGTTTAAAGTAGGTGATTATGTACGTATCAGTAAGTACAAAGGAACATTTGAAAAAGGGTATACCCCCAACTGGTCATCGGAAATATTTAAAATTAGAAAAATACAAAATACAACTCCTATCACCTACTTAATTGAAGATACAATCAGAGGTCAACCTATTTTAGGAGCATTTTATGTGCAAGAGCTTCAAAAGACAAAACATCACAATGTATATTTAGTCGAGAAAGTTCTTAGAAGAAAAGGAAACAGGGTTTTAGTAAAATGGTTAGGTTTGTCTTCTGCTGAAAACAGTTGGATTGATAAATCGAATATATTATTTTAAATAAAAATAACATTAACTCAACAACAAAGTCATTGATGAAGCTTTTAAGTATTTATTATAGCGCTCGGTTCAGATTCATTAGTCTTATGATGTGTATTGGAGAGAGTAGTCTTCTCAATTGGCTTATAAACAATTTACCAGTTGAATTACACTTACCAGGATACAATTATTGTGGTCCTGGCACAAAATTAATTAAAAGACTTTCACGTGGTGATAAAGGTATTAATAAATTAGACGAATATTGCAAAGAACACGATATTGCCTATCATAAATCATCAAACTTAAAGGATCGACACAAAGCTGATTTAATTTTGTTAAAAATGGCAAAAGAGCGAGCAGTTGCCTCGGACGCAAGTGTATGTGAAAAAATCATGGCACGATTAGTAAGCAAGGCAATGTCTACAAAAATTAAAACTGGCTCTGGCCTGAAAAAAAGCAGCATAAAGTGCTCTCGGAAAGTTACATCGGGAAAAGGGTTAAAAAATAAATTCAAAAATGTTATTAGTAAAACGAAAAGACACATGAAAAAATTAAAACCAAAATGCAAAAAAGTGGCAATAGAATTAGCTATGGCTGCAGCCAGAGAATTAGCTGATGATTCATCCATTAAACTTCCTCGGGTTATTCCTATACCAAAAACTGGTGGTGTATTACCTTTGATTCCTATTTTTGCTGGATTATCAGCGGCGGGAGCGTTAGCAGGCGGTGCAGCTGGTATTGCCAAAACCATAAATGAATTCAAGATAGCTAAAAAGCTGTTGGCTGAATCGAAGAGACACAATGAAAAAATGGAAGCTCTTTGCATTGGAAAAGGCTTACACCTTAAACCGCATAAAGACGGGCTTGGAATTTTTGTATCGAATAAAAAAAACTAAGATATCGGCTACCCAAACGAGCCTTAACTAACTTTGACATTTTGAAGTATGGAAATAATATTCCTTATTTTCGAGGTGTATTTATGAGAGATGAGCTCCCTAAACAACCTTTTAAAAAAGAGTGTGGAGTTGTTAATTTAGATAGTTCTAAAAATCCAGGTTCTCATTGGGTAGCCTATGCAAAATACAATGATTATATTGAATATTTTGATAGTTATGGAAATCTTAAACCGCCAAAGGAATTTATAAAATACTTAGGTGCTAAAGTACACTATAATTATGACAATATACAACGCGACCACCCTTTCAATTGCGGACACCTATGTTTACATTTTTTAAAGAATTTTTGGTGTAGTAAAGGAATAAAATAAGCAGGATGTTCCAGGAACGTTCAGTTACATAGATTTGTGCATAAAGTCAGTGCCGCTATTGCTACACTTCGACCTCGTCACATTTATTTTCCAGAATTACCAGAAGAGATCCGCCAGACAGAAGTAGAATTTTATAAAAGAGCAAAATTTCCGTATGTTGTAGGTGCTATAGATTGCACTCATGTGAAATTTATTAAATCACCAGGTTAGGTGTTGCTTTTTAATTTTCATGTTGTATAACAATATTGAAATTCACTATAAAATAGATATTAGTTATTACATTAAAATACACTAAATAACTTTTTCCAGATGGAGATCATCCTGAGATTTTCCGAAACAGAAAACAGTATTTTTCGCTAAATGTACAAGCAATCTGTAATGCCAAATTAGAATTTACCGATGTGGTTGCACGATGGCCAGGTAGCGCACATGACTCATATATTTTTAATAACTGTTATAGAAGAGCTTTGTTTGAACAAGGACAATATGGTAATGCTGTTCTTGTTGGAGATGCAGCCTATGCATGTAACAAATACATGATGACTCCATTGGAACAGTGCAATACTGATGCTGAAAATTTATATAATCCAGACAGAAGAGCTTATCGTGAAACTGGCTGATGGCACGAAGACGACGAGAGAGGTTTTGACCGTAAACGCACCCGTCAGTGTCTGTTACCGTGTTGTGCAAACGACTTTTATCGTGTTCCCCGAAGCTCGAGAATCTCGCACACTGTTGGGCGTCGGCTTTATCCAGGATGCTAAGATGGTACTTAACGTTCCGCAGAAGACATGGCATTTCGAGGATTACCCTGATGACATCTTCGATCTCCAAGACGAAGATGCTGAAGAGATATCAATGGCCAAGGTAGAGGCTACGCCTGTTTATTTTAATCCTCGATTACGGTCTATGCTAAAAGATATTGAGCTGCCTGAATTTATTTCTCCTTTGTCAATAACTCCACGAGAGCAAGGCGTACTGGAACCGGCGCTGCCACAGTCCAGTGCATGCAGTTCAGCAATTGACAGTCCATTATCTAACGGAGAACCAGCACTCCCGGAAACGAGTGCCTGCACCACAAACACGATGCCATATCGCGTAGTGCCAATTGAACTGTCTCCTAGTCCAAGGAAGCGATCCCGACCATTATTCGATGGATATTCTCCAAGGTTCGTAGACTTTATGGTCCGTGATGCCCGAATGCAGCTACACGATGCTCCGTGTGAACTATCTCCACACTCCAAGGCGCTCTTCCCTAGCGACCATAGTAATAGTAGCAATGATGTTGAAATTGGATCTTTGGAAGTGGAAGAGGTCCCGTCGGACACGCTAGACGCAACTCAAAAGTCACAGCTGATGGAAGTGCTATGGGATTATCAGGAACTTTTCGGCGAAGGTGGAGAACCGACTACCCTCGCTGAACACTGCATCGACACGGGTGAGCATAACCCCATCTCTGTACCTCCATACCGCCTCTCTCCGCCACGCATGGCTGTGTTAAAGGAAGAAGTAAAGAAGATGTTGGACAGTGGAGTAATTGAAGCATGCTCGTCACCCTGGTCCGCACCCGTTGTAATGGTACCAAAGAAAGACGGTTCAGTACGAGTTTGCGTTGATTACCGTAGACTTAATGCCATAACGGTCCCCGACAAGTATCCTATCCCACGCATGGATGATCTACTTCATGCTGCTAAGCCAACGCCTTTCATGTCGACCCTGGATTTACGCGCTGGCTACTGGCAAGTGAAAGTAATACTTGAGGATCAGGACAAGACGGCATTCATAACTCCATTCGGTATGTACCGTTTTAAGAGGATGCCGTTTGGACTTCGCAATGCACCCTCTACGTTCCAGCGTCTGATAGACAGGATTCGAGTTAGCCTGGAGAATGTAAAGATGCTAGCGTACCTAGACGACCTAATAATCTTTTCGGCTACCTATCAAGCACACCTATCAGATTTGGGTAAGGTACTAAGTAAGCTGAAAGAAAGCAACCTTCATGTGAACTTTAGCAAGTGCCGATTTTGTTGCTCAACCATTAAGTATTTAGGGCACATTATTACTCCAGAGGGTCTGAAGGCTGATCCCGAGAAGGTAGCAGCTATACTAGCCTATCCAGCACCCAAAAATCTGAAGCATCTAATGACGTTCCTGCAGACCTGCTCGTGGTACAGACGATTTATACCAAACTTTGCTGGAATCAGTGAACCACTCTCCCGTTTAACCAGGAAAAATTTGGTATGGACTTGGTCAGCAGAACAGGAGCAGGCTTATCGAGAGCTCAAAATACGTCTTACATCCACCCCTGTGCTACGACAAGCCGACGAGACGAGAGGTTATGTTATCAAAAGTGATGCAAGCAACTATGCACTTGGAGCAGTTCTAGTGCAGGGGGAGGGAGAGGACGAGCATCCCGTCGAATATGCCAGTAGGCTGATGACCCCTGCAGAACGCAATTATTCTACAACCGAGAGGGAGGCTCTCGCAGTAGTTTGGGCGATTAAAAAATTCCGTGGATACATTGAAGGTCTCCCAGTAACAGTGGTTACGGACCATCAAGCCCTGAAGTGGTTAATGTCGTTACGGTCTCCAACTGGCCGATTAGCTAGATGGGCTTTGCAGATACAGGCATATGATATTACCATCAAGTATACACCAGGTAGGACGAATGTGGTTGCAGACACGCTGTCCAGGCCTATTTGCGATGAAACCACCGAAAACACCTGTGGAGTGTGTAGCGTTGCCGTGGATATACCGCAGAGACCGACATCTGAAATTAGGGCAGAACAGCTGAAGGATGAAAATATCGCCAGCATTGTAACTGCCTTAGAAGATGCAGATCGTAAAGATAATGCCGTGTACTGGAGCAACAAAGGATACGTCATGAACAACGGGTTGTTGTACCGATATCACCCGTCGGATGACTCGGATGAGGCTCAACTCGTAGTTCCTCAACATGAATGGGCAAACGTTCTTTCAGTATACCACGATGACCCTTTGGCGGGACATTACGGCGCTGATAAGACCTATCAACGCATCTCGAAGCGATATCACTGGAAGGGTATGCGAAAATATATCGAAGCATATGTTAAGAACTGTGTTGCATGCCAGAGGTTTAAGCCGTCCAATCTGAAACCAGCTGGTTTACTCCAAACCACGCCCGTCAACCAACGTTTCGAAACCCTCGCCTTTGACTTGTTTGGACCTTTGCCGTCAACGACTAGCGGTAAGACATGGATATTGATAGCTGAAGATATTGCTACTGGTTGGATAGAATTATTTGCTTTGGAAACTGCCAGTGCTGAAAATTGTGCGACAGTCTTGATGAACGAGATTTTCCTCCGATACGGTGTGCCCAGACGTCTGATAAGCGACAATGGACCACAATTTGTGAGTGCTGTGATGCAACAATTAACCTATTGTCTCCGAATTAAGCACACATTCACACCAGTGTATCACCCAGCAGCAAACCCGGTGGAAAGGAAAAACAGAGATTTGAAGACACAACTGGCCATTTTAGTAGGAGATGAACATGGGAGTTGGAGTGATAAGTTACCCAGCATACGGTTTGCGATGAATACCGCAACTTGCCTCACTACAGGACATACGCCAGCGTATTTAACATTTGCACGAGAACTGCGTACTCCGGATGACAATGCCCACGATTTTCGTCAGATTTTACTGTCTGAAAACTTTGTGCCTGAAATTACGCCGAAGTTACTACTTCTCGCTAATACGCTGAACAAGGCTAGAGATGTCAGAGAGAATTTAGAAGAACGCAGGAAGAAGATGGTAGACCAAGGACGTAGAGAAGATCCCGGTTACCGGTTACGGTCCCGGCGACTTGGTATTAGCAACTACCCATCCAATCAGTAATGCTGCTCGAGGAATAAGTGCTAAATTCTGTCCTCGCAGGGATGGTCCCTATCTAATCCTAGCACGTCATGGTGCTTCATCTTATCTGATTTCAGATCCCACTACTCCAGATAAACCCCTTGGAGTGTATCACACATCCGCCTTGACTCCGTTCCAAGGCCATGCGGCAAGTCCCCTTCCTCCACCGGTGCGCCCACTGAAGAAACGCGGGCGTCCGCCTAAACCTAGGCCTAACCCCGAGGTCGCCATTCCGCCCTCTCGTGGACGAGAACGACCACGGCGACATGCGTCTCGCCCAGCTTTGCCGGTGGAACATCAATCTTGACTGGCTACTCGTCGGGGCGACTTCGCATCCAGAGGGGGAGCCTGTAGCACCACCGAACGTCTGCAGCTACGCGCCACACAACACTACCGTGTCGGGACACCACTCACGCACACAACGTTAGGCCGCCTCGCGTATATAAGGCGGCGACGCGGCGTCGAGCGGTCAGTCTGTGCTAGCGCGCCGCTGTTTCCACGCATTGGAAGAGCTCGCCTAGTCTAGACGCTCCCTCCCCTTTCGCCCTGCGGTGACGCATCCTACTTGTTTCGCGGCGCACCTCGCGTCACGAACTCGCTGGGAACGTACCGTATAATTTTATTTACCGTCATACCTAAGCCTAGTTTATATAAACAACATTGTGAACCGCAATAAACTAATTGTTTATAGTGACCTTACGTTTTAATCGTACCCGCTTCAGTATACTTTAAGTAGAAATATAGATTCGTTATTAATTTAATTATTATAGTCATATTAGAATTGTTTTCTTTGTTTGTAAGTATTTTTAGTTAGTTAGGTACAGGTTGTATTTGTAAGTATTAAGTACCTAAATGGATTCGTTATTGTTTTCATTAATTAGATTATTACAATTGTTTTTTTTTTGGGAGTTTAAGGATAACGTATAGTTTTAGGTTTAGGTTGTGTTGTAAGTAGAGAAGATAGATTCGTTTTCCTCTTAATTACCTATTGGAATTGTTTTAGTTAGTTTGAAAATTACTACCGATTTTGTGATTTTTTAAATTCTACTCACAATAATGACGCGAAAGCGTAAATCTAATATACCACAAAGCTCTAATAAAGCTCGAGCTATGAAATAACTAAACTTAACGAGACGTCTCAACAAACTGAGCTTCAAAGGTGTGACTAGGCGGCGCGTGAGGCGGCACACAGAGCTACTGAGACACCAAAACAGTCCCAAGATCGGCGTCAACAACACGCTGAGTATCTGGCATCTCAGCGAGCTCCTGAAACTTCAGAACAGTCTTAACCTCAATGTCAACGGCATGCTGAGTATCTGGTGTCTCAACGGGCTGCTGAAACACCGGAACAGTCCCAAGATCGGCCCCAACAGCATGCTGAGCATCTGGTGTCTCAACAGGCTGCTGAAACACCAGAACAGTCCTAAGTTCGGCTCCAATAGCATGCTGAGTATCTGGTGTCTCAACGGGCTGCTGAAACACCTGAACGGTCCTATGTTCAGCCCCAACAGCATGCTGAGTATCTGGTGTCTCAACGGACTGCTGAAACACCGGAACAGTCCCAAGATCGGCGTCAACAACATGCTGAGTATCTGGCATCTCAACGAGCTGCTGAAACTCCAAAACAGTCTCAACCTCGACGTCAACGGCATGCGGAGTATCTGGTGTCTCAACAGGCTGCTGAAACACCGGAACAGTCCCAAGATCGGCCCCAACAGCATGCTGAGTATCTGGTGTCGCAACGGGCTGCTGAAACACCGGAACAATCCCAAGATCGGCGTCAACAGCATGCTGAGTATCTGGTGTCGCAACGGGCTGCTGAAACACCGGAACAATCCCAAGATCGGCGTCAACAGCATGCTGAGTATCTGGTGTCGCAACGGGCTGCTGAAACACCGGAACAATCCCAAGATCGGCGTCAACAGCATGCTGAGTATCTGGTGTCGCAACGGGCTGCTGAACACCGAAACAGTCCAAGATCAGCGTCAACAGCATGCTGACTATCTGGTGTCTCAACGGGCTGCGGAGACACTAGAACAGTCTCAAGCTCGACGTCAGCAGCAGGCGACTTACATGGCATCCCAAAGAGCCACAGAAATCTTTACAACGCCTGAATCTCGCAGACGCGTTGTTGTTACACGAATATAATGTATCGTGGGACTGTTTGTCTTAAACAGTTCTAAATAAATGTCCGTGACAGCATATACTCGTATCTACCTTTTATGTGGAAGCCGTAAATTGTGAGCCATATCGAAAGTACCTCTTTCTGTATGTTACCTTTAACCTAAACCACTGAACGGATTTCGATAAATTTGGCAAGTAGATAGATAGCATCCTAGGGAAGAACATGGGCAATTTCCGACATCCACGCGGGCGAAGCCGCGGGCAGAAGCTAGTTACTCTATACTTTAATTACCAATAATAAATATATTTATAGCGATGTAATAATATAATTCAATTGAAAATTATTATAAGACGTATAATTTTCCATTTTGTTGAGAAACAATTTTGTAATCTTGTAACAAATTGTAATTGTCAAACTATTTTTTCGCGGGACGGCTATTTTGCCAACTGTCACTTCAAGTTTTGTCTATGGTTATTGCAATTGTTTGCGAGTTTACGTTCTATGTTGAAAGTAAACTTAGTTTTCGTAAACGCGATCAAAATGTGGCCGGTAAAATCAATTTGTGCTTGAACCAAGATCGAACGCTTATGTAAACGCAATTGATTTGAACTTAGTTTTATTGAACTCCTTTTAATGGGCAACTGGTAAAATCGGCCCTTAAACTCTAACATCTACGTTGCTTTAAGTTTAAGAGACGTTTAAACATCAAAAGGTATGGTTTAACAATCGCTAATGATTACTATTAACTTTAACCAACGTTTATAAATAACCCCTCGATGTAAACGTTTACCAGTATCAGAATTATACATAACGTTATAAACCCAGAATCTAATCATCATGTCTTATTAACAACCTTGTAATAGGTTGGGAAAAAATAATCGTGGTAGATTGTTATAGAGATTAGCAGAAAATATTACAATTCTCAGAGTATATTGAGTTTAATTATACCAACATCCAAATTACATTTATCATTATGAACCTGCAATTTAATGGCGATGTCGTATCGTCAACTTTATAATGTCCATCGACTACGTGTATAAAAATGATGACTCATTATCTTTACATAGTATAAAACAAAGTCGCTCCCGCTCCCAGTTAACTTAGATCTTTTAAACTACGCAACAGGTTTGAATGCAGTTTTCAGCAATAGATAGAGTGATTTAAGAGGAAGGTTTATATGTATAATACATGCATAAGTAGAGAAATGCCGAGAAATTCAAAAATTTGTAATATGATGTCGTAATTAACATATTTTTGTGCGCTTACATCGGAAACGCTGGCTAAACCTTACGAGATAGATCAAATTAATCTACCACGGAATTGTATATCTTAAAAATATCGATATTAAAGTCCGCGATGGTATATGTTGTATCTCCTAAGGATAACCCACAGTAACAATTTTTGTCGTTTACATATTACAAAAAAATGGGTTATTTACCAAGCTATTTTAAACAATACAGTATTATTCCTTATCCTATATATATATATATATATATATATAATTAAATACATTAAGTACGTTGTGCATTTCAGGGAGATCAAAATTACCCTTAATGAATACCTTAGAAGATATCAGAGATTTAAAAAGCGGGGGCAGTGTGGCTGGCGGGGCGGCACGAAGTTCGCCGGGTCAGCTAGTTTCATTATACACAACTTGCTATGCTAAACAACATTCATTGAAAGGAGTTGTTTTTTAATGGTTTCAGAAAAAATTCCACTAATGTTTCATGGTTATTAGCTGCTAAAAAGTACTGAACTTACGAAATTTAAAAGGAAAAAAATATACAGAACTACGTTTTTGAGAAAAAAAAAAATTGCGAATTAACCGAATCGGCTGTTTCCTGTTGTCCATTGCTCAGCTTACGTAGTTTAAAAAATTGATACGTCATTTTGAATTAATGAAACGTCAACCGCGGCAACGTCAAACAAAAAGTGTCAGTTACGAATTATAATAATACTTAAATGAATCTTTCACCGGTAAACGGAGTGGAGTGTATCGTAATATTGAAAAGGTAAAACCCACTTGAGGGTCAACCGAAGGTTTTAGTGGATGCCTAGTCGAACACTCCGATCGAAAGTTTTGACCAAGAACTTACCTATTTACCAAGAAACATTACGTTTTATGTACTTCAATCATACCATTGGCACATATGTGCCTACTAAATACAGTGGTCCCACTGAGTTAATCAGTGCTACGAAGTCATCACCATCAGGGTTATACTTGAAAACAACAAAACGTTCATGTGGCTGCAATATAGCCACCCCATTATTTCCTAAGGGTATCGTAAGAGGCAACTACCTAACATGACTCTCAAACAAAGGGATTTAAGAAATGTAAGACTCATTTCTCACATCCACCAATCTGCATTAGGCCAAAGCAGTGGATTATAGCGGAAATCCTCTTTAGGGAGGAGCCGGGGCCTGGTATCCCAGCAGTCAGATGCAACAAAACGATGCAAAGCTTTCCTTAATTCTACAGTGAAAGGTGTTCAGGAGTTAATTAATTATACTAATGTCAAAATAAATAATAGATATAATATTATGTGTAAGTAAACACGTTTAAAACTTTAGAATGCATTTTATTTAATCTTCATCTTTTCTTACCAAAATATTATCTAAAAACTGTGCCGGTGGTGAAATGTTATTTTGATGCCGTGCCCATCCTAAATACCAAACTATGGTCATAACATGAGCGCAGCTACCAACAGTTCTTTTACCAACAATACAACTGCAATAGTAATTGGATATTTTCTCTTGCCAATTTTCGGAGTTTATCAAATTAAGTAATATATATGTGTAATATATTTTTTGACTTTGGTGCCTGGATCTAATTCTACCTCTAATTAAAACTGTTTCATGTAATGATGATGGTATTCCTTCAACAGTAACTGCATTAATATCTTCGCTAACTTCCACAATAAATGTACCATTATTTCGAACGTGTTCCCCGTAATAAGAGCGCGCCTGTTTAATTTGGTAAATGCCAAGGCTGAATAATACTAAGCCTGACATCCCCATTACGGGAAACATGTCCAGTTGTGGAATTTGTGCATCTATTCGCACAAAAGATACACGGTGTCTATTTAAATTCTGTTGAATTACATGATTGGCTAAATAATTAGGCATAATTATGCAGTCTCTGTAAGGCTCTGTTTAAAATTAATTGGGCATCTTGGCGGTCTGTAATAAGAGGGTGGAAATTATTAATAATTGCTGCTGCAATCCTAAAATCACTCATTAGATTATTAGATGCAATATTCAAATATTTGTTTCTAAATATTTTATAATCCCTCTTAAATCGACCATTGACGACTTAGAAGTCGTCAATGGTCGACCACCATCTAAAGTTTCAGGTTTATGTATCCTATAGCCTAAAGAAGTTAATAAACTTTCTGCATCACGGAAGCCTCTATAAGTTAATAAACTTTCTGCATCACGGAAGCCTCTTTCAAGCAAAAATACATCTCCTTCTGTATAATAACTTCTTAGAGGAGAAACAGGGCTTCCAAACAGTTGGTTTACAATATCAGCATTTGTGGTGGTGGCAGCATACGGTCCAAATCACCATCAAAAATGCTTTCACAAGATTATTATACTTATGAAGGCTATAGGTCTGTTTTTGAAAAAATAATTTGACGATTTATTTAAATAAACATATGTTCCATCCATGATTATAATTGGATTATTTTGATTTGTTCCAAAAAGACCCTGTGGTATTAGAAGATTTCTGTTTGATAGACTCTCTCGTGGTATATTGTTACAACCCAAATATAAATGTACATATTCCTGTTCTAAGCAGCTACGTACCTTTTTCAAATATGAGCATATTAAAAATGTTGACATTAAAAATAGTGAGGCTAGTCTTCTATATGGCTCTCCTGTTCTCAATCTTATTAAATATATTGCAAAAGCTGTTTTTGGCCTGCGACCTAAAATTGGTAATTGGGTCACACAATTTAAAATTGACAAGAAATTCAGTACAGATAAGCCTGTACAGTAACGACAAGTTGTGTCATTAATTTCTTCTACTCTGTCAAAGTCTAAATTGTTATTTGTCTCCCTTCTTAACAAATTGAGCATTTCAACTATATGTACCCTTTGAAAGGTGGATGTGAATTCATTTGTCTCTAAAAATTCCCAATTATAAATACCAGAATGCTCTTCACATATACGAGCATTTGGTGTAATATACAATTTGAAATTGGTAAGATTTTTTTTTTCAAGTTCAACGGTACGTGTGGTAACCTTTGCGTGTTAACACAATCAGGTACAAAACAATGACGTGTCGAATCAGGGGTACGGCTGTACCCTTCCAAAATTATCTCTTCTGTTTCAGTGCTACTACTCCCTCCAATATCAACGCTAGCACTTGCAGCCTCGGTGATGGAGCTTGCACTGCTGTGCACCGCTTCAACCTCTGCACTAGGAACTTGTTGCACTTCTGCTGGTTGTTCAACTGGTTCATCTACTTGAACATGCCGCTGCTGTTGGACATGGCGACGTGCCCTTTGCCAACAACTATCACAAACTCTACCATTAGGAGGGATCTGAAATACATAATAATAAAAATATATACATATTATTATAAATAAAACAACTTAAAAGCAAAAGTATAACAAGGACAGGTCATATAAGTAAGGCTATAAGTATGCTTATAGCTACAGATATACCATGCTTATAGTACTTTTCACTTCAATAAAAAAATAGGGTTACGCTTTAATCATGCAATCATCACATGTAGAGGCCGTAATCCAAGTGAATACAGCCACTCCGCTAGAGTGGACGCAGAGAGGATTATCATCTGTCATCGCTTTCGTAATCCACGCGAGGGTAAAGAGAAGTGTCTTTAAAGATAGTCCTTTATTCTCGCGTGATCTAATGCGCAAGGTGATGGCACCCAAAAACCATTGTCCTAGAGTCTGAGATCGCAGCAAGCTCCCTCGAAGGGAAGGGAGCGATGCGGCATGCGCTGCAAAGAAAGGTCGTGAGTTAATCAATTCTTCGAGTCGCACCAGGGAGGGAGAAAAGCGTGGGAGCCACCTCTCACGCACCGGAGTCCTAGTTGCCATCTTTTTTATGAGCTGCCCCACGAGTAAGCTTTCATTGAAATAACGGTCAACCTCCTCGTTCGTTAAACATTGAAAAATGCCGGCAAATATGCTGGGGCGGTCCAGGCGACGGTCCAACCCAACATGAAGATTTTCGAAACCATTGACGGACATGACTGACATCGTCCGTTCTTTGGTCTGATTGTGGAATTTGCCCGTAAAGTCTACGCTTTCAAAATCGCCGTTGACTTCGAATAACACATGTCCGATGAGGGCCTCATCGGTAATCTCATAGAAGCCGTTCCACGGTGAGGATCGGAGTGGGCGCAAATAGCTTCGCGCTTTAGCAATTCGTCGTTCAGTGAGTCCCTCTGCTTTAGGGGATGGTGGAGTCATACTACTTGCTAGTGATTTCCGGGAAGCCAGAGCACGTGCTTTCAAAGATGTCATACTAAAAAATATCGCTTCTGACTAGCGAGAGAAATAGTGTTCGAACTAGCGCCGTTCTTACACAGCAAAGTTATGCAAAAAAAAATTTGCTTTAATTTTTTAGGGTTACGCTTACTTGATTGGGACTGATAATGCTTGCTATGAAGGCACCGTTCAGCATTATCATTTAGCAATGGCCGTGAGCGTCTTTTAGTTATCCTTGCAATTGATATGCCACAACATACACAAACATGGTGGTGCCCAACTTGCTGTTCACCAGTGTTCCCTTCATTTGGTAATTCATTCAATACCAAGTTAAAACATTCTTGACAAATAATTTCTCCCTCAGCTACCTAAAAAAACAAAAATGAATATAATGTACAAAATTAAACAGTTTCACTACGATGTAATAAAATATATATGACAATCTGTTCAATATCACATATTTAGTTGGTTGCTGAGCGCATCAATCTGCAAGGCATCGGCTGGGCTGGTCACCTTGCAGCAGTGATGTCACAAATTGTTTCTGTGTTAATGTTTTACTAACATAGTTTGTAAGAATATTGTCTTGTTACTTGCAATAAATGATTATGATGATTACCTCTCTAACAATCCATTCTTCTATAATAGTAATAATCTCAGGACTCATGTTTATAACTTCATACAAGTACAGCTGGTTGAATGGTATATCTATAAGGCAGTTAATACAGCGAGCCATATTATTGTCCAACTGTAAAAGAGAAACAATTAATTGTAATATTACCTGTTGCTTCAGCGCTAAACTTTTGACAATGTACCTACATACGTAGAATTGTAGGCACATGGCATATCATATAAGAATATACTGAGGAAATAGGTACCACATGAGATGGGCGTAAGAGTTGCTATTGTAGGTTATATTGCACCGATATTTGATCGATGCGATATCAGTGATTTCTTTTACCAAATGCAAGAGTATAACACTTATGTAATACGGGCTAATATCCGCAACTCCACGTCAATGCGCGTATTTTAAGTATAGGAGTGTAATACTTACAGTTAACAAATATAATCCAGATAGTAAGCAAATCGCCGCTGTCCAAATCATATGCAGTTCAATATCCAAAATGTAATGCCGTTGGTCGTAGTTCGAGATTTATAGGTGATTCCGTAGGCAAGCCGGTGTCGTCGTCAGGGTCAAAATCAATCGAGAGTATAACAATATAACACAAACAAACACGCAAACGCAAATGGTTTATTCTTTCAGCAAGCAAACTGAAAGTGACAGTTTAGAAAAGTACTCTATTATGATGACCCGTGACAGTGAGGTTATATTCAGTGTGGCCAAAGCAGAAAACTCAAAAAATGGCCGAAAGCTCTGATATAATGTTGCTGTATTTTATTTATTCATTTTGAATTTTCTCAAAAACGTAGTGCTCCAAAGGCTTTTTGATTCGTTTTTATGCTTTTTAACATTTTATCTTTCATATGAATTCCAATCATTGCTGGGATTTTTTAGGGACCCACCCTCTATACAAAAAAATAACAAGTCCTTTATTACAATTTGTATGTCGGAGAAGCATTGTTCTCGTCGACATCGTCATCAGTGGTTGCGGGCTTAGTGGGCGTCATCAGGGTAAAATGCGAGCACAAAACACAATTATTGTTACTTCACACTATTTTAATTTCGATTAAACAATATTTCGTCACTTCACAATAACGTCGAGACAATAATTAACAGTTAATACCGAGCAGCGGGTTCAGGGCACCGATCTTACTTTTTGGTTTAGTTTTTAACACTCCCAACTCAACGATCCAACTCGATCTGTCGCTATCCAGCAAGCAAATGTGTCACAAAAACTGTCCACCTCCTTAAAGTAAAAGATGGCGCCTCGACCCCGCTCGAGGCACGTGCTCTGCTCTGATTGGTCGTTACGTGAATTACAATATTCATAACTTTTATTAGATTAATAAGGATTTTAAATTATAGAAACAGTTAACAAATCAAATTAAATTACATTAAGAATTTTAAAAGTAATTACAATGTAAACAAGTAATATTGAGCGTTACACATGCAAACAATAATCAACCCAACTCATAGCTTCCTCCGACACGGCCGTCCTGACGTATTACACGCCCTCGTGTGATGTTGAAGGCCGTGCATCATCGTTATCTGCAAAAAAAAGAAAGGGATATTGGTGTATTATTGTTCGGCCACTCCTGACCAAAGATATCGTGTATCTTCTGCGCAACAACTTCATTTAAGGTATAAGCCCTTCGTTATCAAATCTGAGCCCTAATAGACTTCATTGTGCATACTAAATTAAGTCAGTACTATCGAAACAGCCACCTCGCCGTTTATCGCGTTACACATTTTGGATTATTAACAATATCTAAATGGCCACCTCGCCTCTTATTCTACCGATTTCACTTTCCAATGGCCACCTCGCCTTTTATTCTACTGATTTCACTTTTAAATGGCCACCTCGCCTCTTTATTCTACTGATTTCACTTTTAAATGGCCACCTCGCCTCTTTATTCTACTGATTTCACTTTTAAATGGCCACCTCGCCTCTTTATTCTACTGATTTCACTTTTAAATGGCCACCTCGCCTCTTTATTCTACTGATTTCACTTTTAAATGGCCACCTCGCCTCTTTATTCTACTGATTTCAGTTTTCAATGGCCACGTCGCCTCTCACAAAGCTTGACTAAACCTTAAAAACTACTAGGTACGCTGCTAGAATATCTTATAGAGAGACTTTATTCGCCACCCACACAAACATGCACACACACTCTGATAACTAATCATTTTAAACAAAATAAAAGTACGAAGATCTTACCATCATTGTCATGAGGTATAATGTGAAATAAAATTTGTACGTCATGACCACTAAGAGCGACCCTCGATAAAATTTGTGAGTCACATAATACATTAGATTTTCCTACACCAGTTAAAGTAACAATAGCACGCTGCAATGTACCAACAAGCTTACGAGAGACGCTCTCTTTAATTAAGGAACAATCAGCACCGGAATCAAAACAAAATGAGAACTGCTCACCAAGTTGCGTAATTATCCTGGCGACAGGTTCCATACTGCACACATCCACTCGCTTTACAACGCTGGGCGCGGCGGCGGGCTGTGTGCTGCTGTTTGCAACTGGCCCTGTGTTTGAGCACCGCGATGCCACATGACCCTCAACACCACACTTGTAGCAAGTCACAGGGGCCCGCGTAGCAACGGCCGTGTTGGGGCGCTCAGAGGTCAGGGTCGTTTGCTGCTTGTCCTGCGATCGACTGAAACATTCAAAAGACTTATGATCAAGCTTTCCACAAGCGTAACATTTTGTTGAAACAGAACTTAACCTAGGTCGTTTATTATCTTGCGTAGTGCTTGCAACGGTCTTCGTTATCTCTTGATAACTCCGCTTACGATAAGATAAAGCCATTAGCTCACGTTGCATTTTACAGCGGGTAGTTATTTCTTCAGAAAAAATATTGCGTTGTAACCTTGGCTCGATTTGCCCCATGTGTGCAAGTATTAAAGATACCACCATTTCTTCCTTGCTTATATTATTCCATCGTGACATGAGTAAAGTAAATAAACGGCTTGCATATGCAGCAAGACATTCACCTTCTTGCGGCTTATTAGAGAGCATCTTTAATATCGTCGATGCACATGTTTCTAATGTATCGAAACGAGAAAGAAAAATATCCTTAAATTCTACCCATTTCATATTAGGAAAAACTATCTGAGAAAACCACGTTGCGGCTGAGCCTTTCATAGCCTTACTAAGTATAAGAATTAATTTACTTCCCTGTATACCACGATCCGATAAGCAGATGTCCGCCGTTGCCAGCCAGGCCCGGGCGTCAGTGTTTGCATCTTCCGGTTGAAATTTAGGCAGCGTGATGCTTTTATCCTCGATATTCGGCGGGTTGGTTAGCGCCTCCACGAGTAGCCTCATGCTGGTTTGTTGCGCTTCAAATAACGCCCGCCATCCGTCATTTTCCATCTTCCGTTCGCTCACGTTTTGTGCCTGCACCGATCCCACTTCTGATGTCGGAGAAGCATTGTTCTCGTCGACATCGTCATCAGTGGTTGCGGGCTTAGTGGGCGTCATCAGGGTAAAATGCGAGCACAAAACACAATTATTGTTACTTCACACTATTTTAATTTCGATTAAACAATATTTCGTCACTTCACAATAACGTCGAGACAATAATTAACAGTTAATACCGAGCAGCGGGTTCAGGGCACCGATCTTACTTTTTGGTTTAGTTTTTAACACTCCCAACTCAACGATCCAACTCGATCTGTCGCTATCCAGCAAGCAAATGTGTCACAAAAACTGTCCACCTCCTTAAAGTAAAAGATGGCGCCTCGACCCCGCTCGAGGCACGTGCTCTGCTCTGATTGGTCGTTACGTGAATTACAATATTCATAACTTTTATTAGATTAATAAGGATTTTAAATTATAGAAACAGTTAACAAATCAAATTAAATTACATTAAGAATTTTAAAAGTAATTACAATGTAAACAAGTAATATTGAGCGTTACACATGCAAACAATAATCAACCCAACTCATAGCTTCCTCCGACAATAATAATAATAATTGGAAGGAGCATCCAACGGTAGCCCTGGGTCGTACCTAGATTGAAGCTACGGTGATAAGAAGTGCTATCAACGAGGGTGTTACGTAGGGTGGTCATGCAACCTGCAGCATTACCGGCCTACATTGCTCCATTGCCACCATAGCATCGCTGCCGTAGGAAAACCGGGTCAGCAGTGTCTGTTGTGTTCAAACGGGTTTCATAATAGGGTTTCACTCCTTCAGTCTTCACTTTCACACAAATTATATTCCAAGATCGTTCTACAATGTTCGAATTCATAATATGTCTGGACTCTGTTTACCATCAATGAATTTAAGAAGAATATTCATATTGAGAAGTTGAATCAAAGTATTTACTAGATGTTGGTGTAATGTTCGCTGGGTTAATAAAACACACTTTGACAGATCACTGAGGTGACATAGTCTATACGAAACCCAGAGAACGTCTGCACTCGCCTACGGCCGGTAAGCGACTGCCCCACCAATGCCTGCGCATACACTACATCCCTCCTTTATTTTTATTGAATTGAAATGTTTGTTGTTGTCATGTTTATTGAAATATTGAATTGATTCTAGTCGCCCATTCCAAAAGGTAGTTTTCGTATGGAGAAGAATGGGCAAGAAACTCCACCGTTACCATTTTAAAATGTTTTACAAGGTCTTGTTTATATAATATAATTATATGTGAAGACGATGCACCTGGAATAAAATTAGTCTAGGTACCACAAAAGGTAAAAAGAATTAAAATGAAGCAATGGCAGGTAAATCAATTATGTGATAGATACAGGTGCTCACATATTTACAAATTATTTACAAATATTGTAAAAGTAGATGATTTTTCTAGAATTTTCGCTTTGATAAATCCAATTTAATGGAGTGTTACATGTGGCACGATCCTCACGATGATGTCCGATCGATGTCCTCACGATGTTTTCCTTCACCATTTTGTAATGTCCAATTTAATGGATGTCCAAATGAGTCCAATCTAATGGATGCCCATTGCGTCCAATTTAATGAATCACGTCTTCGAAGTATTGGTTCTCAGACATGCCGGTTTCTTCACGGTGTTTTCCTTCATTATTTCTTGATATAACAATCTGACATTATAAACGATGTTATTATATTGCTACAATCGCCTTGATGATGATTTCCTATTAAAGTACGAGTTTATGACGAAGATCAGTTTTAAATCAGATTAAAAACAATCACGCTATTGTAAGGCTACACAACATTGATAAACCTGGAGTATCTAGGTAACTAAGATATATTTATGAGCATAATAGTCGAGACGAGACCACCTTGATAGATTAAATTTTAAATAATAATTGATTAATAAAATTACTGGCACAGTTTTATTGAACGCTGATCTTCTAAAATTACCAACCTATGAAAACACTTTTAATCTTGTTTATTCTTCGACAGACCCTTAAATTAATTTCGCTTTTTGTGATAAACGAAATAACGAATATAAGGGCGGGATGAAAATCAACAACTTTTCTCCCTATAATTCTAAGTTATGAATTCATTTTTTCATTTCGTTGAATATTTTTCATGGTACGTTAGCGTTTTTGGGAAAGGCAGTTAATTTCCGCGAAATGGTAATATGAGGTTTTTCAAACTCGCTTTCTATAAGTTCCCACATGAGTAGAATACATTTATACCTAGTAATTCATGAATTTCCAGAAAAATCTGCTGTTTCCGACCTAAATAAAAGCGTATTCTTTCACAAGAAATCCAAAATATCTCACGAAAACCCATCAAGAGCCAGCAAATCACGTCACTTACTAACGCATTACATAAGACCTCACAAAAATATGATTAACGAGAGGAATCTCTACCGTATCATGTCAAAAGTTGGAACACGAGTGTAATAGATTATCCTAGTTATAGGTATTGTTATTGTTATCATAAGTATTCTTTACTGTTAAAAACTTGATAAAATAGTAATGTGTAAAAACCTAAAACTTGTAACAAGTATCTAATTTACATTATTCAATAATTCTTTCATTATTTCAGTATGTTTGTAAAAGTAGACTAGCTAAAATCTTAAGAAATAGTGTAGCAAAACATAGAAAATATTCCTAACGGATATCCACCTTTTATGTCGATGAAATTTTGATATTTTGAATGACGGTAGAAAGAACCGTCAAAGTTATTTGTTTACGACTATAAAAGGGGGAGTGCCGAGTGGCAGAGCCCCAATTCTTGTTCGAGACATCGACCAGAACGGAGCTCCGGCCTACAGGTAGAAGTTAAGTTATTTTATTACTATGACTATGATTTTACTGTCATTTTACTGTTATTATTATGTGACGGTTAGGAACTGTTTTTAAATGTTTTTGTTTTACTACTGATTATTTTTGATTGCTATTATTATTATTATATTGCCGGTATTCCAAGTTAATTGATTGCTTTTGAAATAACGATAACTAATTTATGGCAATATAATAAATTCGTTGATAGAATACTATAATACTGTTTCCGTGGAGTTTCTTGTCCTTCTTCTCCACGATGACCTAGATTTGGAACGGACGACTAGCTTTCTGATTGCTGACAAGCCTAAATTGAAATAAATATCTGGTCTTGTCTTCCTGTGCTTTATTTTATAAAATCCTTTCCCTACATACCATATTCATAGGTGTTACACATATTACATAATTAGTAACCATCCTGGTATTCAAAGCTTTATATTTGGGTAATAATTAGATATACTTACAGATAGGTTATACTTTATTCCCTAATATACACATTTATTAAATAACTAGTAACCATTCTAATATTCCAAGCTTAATATTTTGGATACATATATACTTCAAATCTAATATCAGAAGTGGGATTGTTCTCTGGCCTTTTACTAATACATTTTATTTTTCTATTTTCATGATTGATGTTGGAGCTTTACCGATCTTCTGGAAGCCGTTGGTCGACGGGTCGCTGAATCCACTCACACCATAATGATGACATCGTGCTGCAAACTCCGAGAGCGGGACTACGAAGCTGCAAGTTGCTGTACGAAACCCATTCCAAGGATTAAATGGAACAGCAGTACCTACCTACGAATTAGCATAAGTCGGTAAGGCCCTGAGAGGCTCTTTTAGATCAAAACAAAATGCAATTAGATAAGATGATGTAGGGTAACCTCATTTAACTTTGAGATAAACCACATTATGAAGTAGGTACTTAAAACATTCTGTTTACATTAACTATAAATCGAAAATTTTAACGGTTTTTCGTTCAGTTATTTATTTTTAAATAACACATGTACAAAAAGAACTGTCACTTTTGGTCCATGATACTTAGCTGTGGCTGTGCCTGTGGCTATACCTGAGCCTAATCCTATGACTGTGCCTGTGGCTGTGCCTGTGGCTATACCTATGCCTATCCCCGTCCCAATTAAGTACAATCCTGAAAACAAAGTTCCAAATATATAACAGAATGACCATATTATATCTGTATAATATATTGTGATTGATGTGTTATTTAAAACTAATTCATAAACTAGCTTGGATTATCAAATGTACTTTGAGAACGGAGTACAGTTCAGAATAGCCGTGATAGATTATTTTCAAATTGATTACTGTTTTGATGATCATTTTGGTAAAATTCAGTTAAACAGAACGTTCAAACGATACATTATTCGATATGACATTTTGCTTATTAATTATGTATTAACATCTACCAGTTGTGATTGGCTTACGGTCTAATCTCGTAAATCTTCGTCAGTTCTCAAATGGTTTCCTTTATCAAATTAAGATAATCAGATAGGATCCAAAATTAAAAAAAAAAATTTTTTCATCGTAATTTTTAACTCATTTTATGTGTTGTTGTTAGGTATAATTGTTAAAATTTTGTACTTCCACAGTAAAGTAATGTGCAGTGGCCATGTTAACAGTTTGTGATTATTGAATAGTTTTCAAGAATGTTGTCAGACTGACCGAGCGGAGTTATTTGAATAATTTTCATGATTGTTGGTTATTGCTTCGATTCAAAAGCTGTTGAATATGAATGACTTGACAACATTTTGCTATCCCAGTTTCATGTTAGCTTATCAGTAACTAAATACTGATAAGCAATTTATTATTTGATATTGTTTAAGTACTTAACGTTTTTCAATTATTACATTAGCAAAAATTGCAAAGATATTTAGATACCTACATTAGTAAAAACTTACTGTTGAATTGGTCAATAAGTATCAAACGCTGTTGTTTTTGTGAGACTATAGATTCATAGGTACTTCGAGAACGAAGTACATGTCAGTATGGCCGTGTTATATTATTTACTTTGATATAATTATAATGTTAGAATATCGTTTGTTGGCTAATGGCATCTGTCACATTTACGAATCTTAGTATTAATGTGGAAGTACCTAATTTGACTAGTTTTTGTGTTTACAAAATAAAATATATAAAGAGGCTTGACTCGTGAAAATCATTTAAATGATTATGTAATATTAAATAATTATACTTGTAGTATATCTTAGATTTAGTATTGCTATTTTATTATAATAGTCTGTTTCAAACGATTGGCACAATACTGTCAGTTGATATTGATATTCTTTTTAAAAGACTTGTAAAAATTACCAATCAACTCTGTTTCAAAACGGTTTCACTACATAAGATCAATTTATTAGTACAATGAGAAAAAAAAAGAGAAAAAAAAAGAAAAAAAAATTTTTGCTGCAGAGATGATAATATTGAAATGATTTATTTATTGCATTTGTTTCCGCTGGTCTGTCATTTGCTTGGTGCAAGTCTATCCCACTAGCAGCGGGTGGAGGGGACTTGACACGTCTAGGCATTTGGCAAAACAAACTGCATGACGACTATGACGAGGTAACCGATAAAATTTGTTTCCGCTGGTCGGTCATTTGCTTGGTGCAAGTCTATCCCACTAGCAGCGGGTGGAGGGGGCTTGACACGTCTAGGCAATTGGCAAAACAAATTGCATGGTAACCGATAAAATTTTGTTTCCGCTGGTCGGTCATTTGCTTGGTGCAAGTCTATCCCACTAGCAGCGGGTGGAGGGGACTTGACACGTCTAGGCAATTGGCAAAACAAAACTAGACTTTGACTATGACTATGACTTTGACTTTGAATGGCAGCGAATTGAATGTGGACCTCCATGTCTATGTAAATACTCTAAATAAGAATATACTTTTTTTTTCTCATTGTTAAATTATCAGCACCTGGCAATACTTCGAGGACGAAGTACTGTCAGTATGGCCGTAATAGATTATCCTAGTTATAGGTATTGTTATTGTTATCATAAGTATTCTTTACTGTTAAAAACTTGATAAAATAGTAATGTGTAAAAACCTAAAACTTGTAACAAGTATCTAATTTACATTATTCAATAATTCTTTCATTATTTCAGTATGTTTGTAAAAGTAGACTAGCTAAAATCTTAAGAAATAGTGTAGCAAAACATAGAAAATATTCCTAACGGATATCCACCTTTTATGTCGATGAAATTTTGATATTTTGAATGACGGTAGAAAGAACCGTCAAAGTTATTTGTTTACGACTATAAAAGGGGGAGTGCCGAGTGGCAGAGCCCCAATTCTTGTTCGAGACATCGACCAGAACGGAGCTCCGGCCTACAGGTAGAAGTTAAGTTATTTTATTACTATGACTATGATTTTACTGTCATTTTACTGTTATTATTATGTGACGGTTAGGAACTGTTTTTAAATGTTTTTGTTTTACTACTGATTATTTTTGATTGCTATTATTATTATTATATTGCCGGTATTCCAAGTTAATTGATTGCTTTTGAAATAACGATAACTAATTTATGGCAATATAATAAATTCGTTGATAGAATACTATAATACTGTTTCCGTGGAGTTTCTTGTCCTTCTTCTCCACGATGACCTAGATTTGGAACGGACGACTAGCTTTCTGATTGCTGACAAGCCTAAATTGAAATAAATATCTGGTCTTGTCTTCCTGTGCTTTATTTTATAAAATCCTTTCCCTACATACCATATTCATAGGTGTTACACATATTACATAATTAGTAACCATCCTGGTATTCAAAGCTTTATATTTGGGTAATAATTAGATATACTTACAGATAGGTTATACTTTATTCCCTAATATACACATTTATTAAATAACTAGTAACCATTCTAATATTCCAAGCTTAATATTTTGGATACATATATACTTCAAATCTAATAAGTGCAACGGACGGACAACGTTCTTTACTTAATTACAACAGAATAATTACTCCAGTTGGATCACGAAATTATAGTCGAAAGCACTCGTGAGATGAATCAAAGTAGCAAGCTCTGGTAGGCTTCTGTATAGAATAAAAATGTTCAGTGCGAGAATTAAAATTTAATCTCTGTTTTAATTTTTGTTTGTTTCAGTTTTGGATTCCAAAACATTATTACCCAAGGGTTTTGTTGACGCTGACTAAAGCTTATCTATAAATTATGTGCAGCGCTTGACAGCTGCTAATACCGTTGCATGATTTAGGCAATATCCTGTCTCATAAACATACATGTATCTAAAGACAAATGCTTTCAAATGATCTAATATAGTCAGAATATATTAAAAAAAAGCGTAAGGTTCAAAGATCGTGGTAATACTTGACTGTTCACACACGACGCTCTAATTGATAGATAATCTATACATATAATAAAATTGTAGAAAAGTGGTGTCTGTACAATGGAAATATATTAAAAAAAAGTAGCAGGGGTTGTTATTATATCGATGCCGAACCCGAAATTGTAATTAAAATTTTTTTTTGTCTGTTTGTCTGTGTGTCTGTTTGTCTGTCTGTTTGTCTGCTGTGTTTGTGCACGCTAATATCAGAAACGGCTTATTCGATTTAGATGCGGTTTTCACTAATATATTGTAGTAAGCTTCACTTAACATTTAGTGTTTATTTCATGTCAATCGGTTCATAAATAAAAAAGTTATGTCAATTTAAAGAATCACGGCGAACATTTGTTAAGGTATTCAGCGAACGCACGTATCCTGGAGAGTATAGGCGAATAGTTGCTTTCGATTATTGCGATTCACTTGAATACTGACTTAGGCGGTTCTTTCCTGGATTTTTGGGTATTTACTTATCTTAATTTTTATTCAGGGTTTGTAAATAAATATTGTAAGCATTTATTATAGGTTAGGCACTTATTTCCCTGATTTTCGGTATACTTATCTTAATTTGTATTTAGGGTATGTATATAAATATTATAAGTATTATATTTGGTATAGGTTAGGCATTTCTTTTCTCGATTTTCTTTATCTTCTATATATATATAAAATGGTAAACTGACTGACTGTTGATATATCAACACACAGCCCAAACTGCTGGTCCTAGAGACATGAAACTTGGAGGGTTTGTTCTTTGTAAGGAGTAAGTATCCACTAAGAAAGGATTTTTGGGAATTCTACCCCTAAAGGGGTGAAATAGGGAATGGAAGTTTATATGAAAGTCTGTCAGTTTTGAAGTTAGGATCTTCAAGTTTTGTGTTTAGGCTGAGGATTTAAAATTAATTAACAAGTGTCTCAGCGTTGTGTATGGAAAGTCCTTAATTTTCGAAGTAAAAATCTAGGCTTATGGTTGGAAGGTAACGCAAAGCAACGAAAAAATGTAACGCAACGTAAAGGTAACGCAACGTAAAAATCTAGGCTTATTTATGGTTGGAAGGTAACGCAACGGTATTGTTAGAATTTCAACCCTTAAGAGCGTTTACGCCGTACGGCATTTCATACAAACTTTCAAGCCCTTATTTTTCGAAATGAATGAACCGATTTTAATGAAACTTTGTACGCATATGCAAAATACATAGGTCTAAAAAGTTAGTAGAGAACATTTTTGAAAAATAGTGTTACAGCCAAATTAGACCGATTTTAAATTTTCAATAGAAACGGAGATTTCCAGTAATCTTTTTTTAAATAAGACATTTTGAAAATGTTCTCTACTAACTTTTTAGACCTTTGTATCCTGCTAATGCGTATGAAGTTTAATTAACATCGGTTCATTAATTTCGAATAATAGGGGCTTGAAAGTATGTATGAAATGCCGTACGGCGTAAACGCTCTTAAGGGGGTGAAAAGGGGAATGAAATTTTGTTTTTAATTATATTATATAATCTATCAACGCACAGCCTGCACTGCTGGTCCTAGAGATATGAATTTTGGAGGGTGTGTTTTTTGTGAAGAGTAGGTATCCACTAAGAAGGGGTTTTTGGAAATTCAACCTTTAAGGAGGTGGAAAAGGGGGGATTTTGTTTGTATGAAACATCTTATTCCTTGAGTTAATAACCTTGAAACTTGGCACGAATACTTATCTAAGTAAATTATGAAGTTTGGCAATTTTTGTTTTTCTAAACTACTCTCTAAAAAGGGATTGGGGTTTGGGGGGTGTCAAAATTTGTATGGAAGAATTTTAACGCGCTGTCCGATTAGCTCGAAACTGAGTATGTATACTTAAAACTAAAAATAAAGACTAATGTGTATCAAGGTTTTTCGAAAATCTAGCCCTAACTGCGTGAAAAAGGGTAGTCAATTTCACAGGAGAGTATTTTATTACGTGGCATGATTAGCTCGAAAATTGGTATAAATAATGTTTGAGTCGAGTCATCGAAACATCCTGCCGGGTCAGCGGGATTGTCCGAAAGGGTTACCGCTGGTCCGGAACATAAAAGGCTAAGGAAAGAACATGGCTGGGTTTTAGTCAGTAAGAGTTTGACACTCCCTTCTGCTCCACCCAGAGCGGGAGGGGTCATTTGATGATTTGCCACACGAAAAAAAAAAGTCATCGAAACATCCCAGACGATTGTTCAAAATTCCATCCTTATGGGGATAAAAAGAGGGGACACTGTTTAAATGAAAAATCTTATTTATTTGGTTTATAAACTTTATAGACTTCCAGAAATACTAACTTTAATTTCGGAAGTCGGTGTCTTTGGATCTGTATTTAAGTTTTTTGCCACCGACTTCCGAAATTAAAGTTATTTTTCACTTTGTAGTGTTTTTTGGAGGTCGGTTTTTTTTTGTTATAACGTTTTTATTTCTCACTTTTTAGTGGGTCTGTTTATAATGTATCTAAGTTACAACATCCTAATATCAACTTGCTCATCGCCTTTACCAAAATATTGCTTTTCCCGATGCATGACTGACATTAATTGTTGAGGAATTCTCCTGATATTTCACCATCAGCTCCATTTCACCATTCGCATTGTGACGAGCATAAATTACTTAGCAACCATGTTAAAGTAATCGAATCGCAACCCGTGAAATACTTATTATGGAGTAGTTCCGGTGGCCATCTGTGGTCTTCATCATCGGTTCCACTTCACCAAATAGTGCTTTCGAGAGCAAATGCACGAGTTACTGTAAACATTGCCCAAATCGCTATAGGTGTGCCTATAATATTTAAAGAGTTCCTTCGATTTCTCCATTATCCCCTCATCAGATCCTGACCTGATGACAATGGGACCACCTGGAAAGTATACCATGAAAACAAAAAAAAAATCAAATCGGTCTAGCCGTCTTCGAGTAATCGGGAACGTACATAAAAAAAAAGATTCCGACGAATTGAGAACCTCCTGCTTTTGTTGACGTCGGTTAAAAATAAAAAAGTGTGTTTTAGGGTTTTTCAAAAATCGACTTCTACCAAGTTGGAAAAGAGTAATAAAGTTTATGGGTTGGATTTTACTGCTTGCTTCCATTAACTCGAAAATAGGTATGGGTCTTTGAGTCAAGTTATGAACACATGCATCCCAAACGATTTTTCAAAATTCCATCCCTGTTGGAGTGAAAAGCGGGGATATAGTTTATTTGAAAAGTACAAAAACTCTTTGATCTACAAACTTAAAAATTGGCCCGAATACTTATTTATCTAAATAAATGTTAAGATCATAAACATACATTTTCGAAATATTAGGAGGAAAGTACGAATTTCACGCGGACGAAGTCGCGGGCAGAAGCTATATTATATTATAATAATGTATATAGTACATATTTACCAGAAGTTTCGATTATAAAGGCAAGCCAGGGTGCTTACTCTCGAGTTTAATTCCGATAGATCGACATTGGAATTGTGACGTTTCGTACTCTTGAGTTCGATGCTAGCGCCAATTGATTTTTAGATTGGGTGTCCATTTTGGGGAACTAAGTGGAATTGGGAACGGGCTTGGCGTGGGGTAATCGGTACTCTTGAGTGTATTTTGACAGCTGTGTATTGCGTCAATATTGCGTTGGGATAGTTTGTTGATAGTGATTTTTCCAATAACAAAAGTGTAACTTTTTAGAAATTGTTTTGCTTTTTAAGTGGTTTTTTGTGGGTTATAGGATTATAATATGGCATGATAAGCAGTAGTATATAGTGTTTTACGTAATTCCCATAATAAACAACTGAAACAACGACGAGATGAGCGTCGGATGATGCGTTATACGGACAAAGCGCTTTCTATGAATGAATACGAATTTAAAGCAAATGACGGAGTGAGCAAGGATTTGACTCCTCTTTCGTATTACATAACAACATTTTTATCCTCTCTCTATACAATAAAAACTTTTTAGAACATTAGCTTACTAAAATCGGTCTTCGGCATGTTTTCATTAGACAAAATTCTTTGTATCTCTAAAACCCGTAGACCGATTTAGATAATTCAAACTAGTATATTAGTTTTAAACATAATCCTCTCATTTGACACTAAAATCTCGCAAATATTCCTATAAGCAAAAAACCTCGTTTTCAAGTTACGTAATTATTCTATCATTTTTCTTCGTGAATTAAAATGATCAAAAATTCTATGTCTGATTCTACTAAGAAAACTATTAATAAAAACCAGTTAGAAAGCTAATAGAACCAGTTAGAACAATACAAACACTTAAAATTTAATTAGAAAATCAAAATCTTACTCAGTAAAACAGTAGTAGCACATATCGACGCCCACGCTAGGTACTTTTGGGTCTTAACTATCCTATTCTAACTATCACTTTTACATCTAACTTATTTATCACTTCACTGGTTTAGAACTCAGTCATGTTCACTATTCACATAAACACGGTCGGCGTTCGTCACAAAAACATTATTTACTTACTCTATAGAGAAGTTGTATATCTATTTACTTGGTACCATTTGTATAAAACTGTAATACTAATTAGTTAAGTAACTTAGCGGACAGTAAGTATTTCTTACTAAAAATAACCAAACGCGAAGAATATTGTCAAACTTGCAGTTCGAATTCACTTCTTCTTGTTCTTTTTATGTTTGAAATTGGAGAACTTACACGCACGAGACTTTTTTTTTTAGTAAGTAGTGTAGGCAACGATCCTACCCCATAAAGCCAAAATCATGGTTAATTTTATGATTTTATTCATTTTCTTATGCCCAAATGAATTTAATATTTTAGAAATAATCAATTAAAGAACTATTTATATCATATTTATTTAATAGCCTTGTTATTTAAACGATAAAGCATTTCAAAGCCCTATTACCGGTCTTTCATAATGAGTTGAACAACACTATTGCAGCCCGTAACATAGCTAACTTCACGTGTAACAAAATAATGGCGGAGCAATGTCAATTTCATTTCAATGGTGACAATATTGTTTTCAAGAGTACCGAATCCGGTGACTGTAAAATTAACATTGGAATCATATTGGCATTTCATTGGAATTAGAATTAGTTTGGAGAGTAAGCCCCCAGGCATGATAGTGTCCTAGAATTGGTCCTGGAAGCTATAGAAGCGAGAGGCTCAATTTGCGTTGTTGGACTCGAAAATTCGGGGGGACTGCGAGGTTATAGGGGTCCTTGGCCAATAGACAGAATAACAGAAAGCATCGGTTAGATTAGTGTCAAAGCATAATCAGCATAGAATGTTCCCAATACTGGGACACAGGCCTCCTCTTGGTGAGAAGCAGGGTCGTAATCCGCCACGCGGATCTTTGAATTATTATTTCTAGAACATCGGTCGGTTTCCTCTACGATTTGAGAGAAATGATGAAATTAATTTACAACGGAAGAATTTGAACGGTGTTGAAATTAATTTACATAAAGTAAAACACCTGTCTGTGTTCGAACCTACAACCGTAAGACACGTAAGTCGCTGCTGTTACCACTGCGCCACCACTGCTCTCTGCTTAGGGACATACATAGCCATAATATCACCAATCCAGCAGATTCTGGGAGAGATATCAAAGACCAAGCAAAAGTCTAAATTACCGATCTACACACTACCCAAATCTAAAATAAACTCCCTCTGTGCTAAACTTGGATTTATTCCGGTCTGATCCCCTGAACCCCCTCTCCACCTCCCCCCCCCCCCTCATCGATCCCCTGCTAGTTCGTCTTCTGTTTTAATCCCTGTCTTATCCACATTATCTAGGTTCACTCTTTTTGACAGGTAAGTACTATAGAGGTCCTGAGGGGTCCTCTATAGTACCACCGGGAGGTACACAAATGAGAACACGTTAGACTTGTAATTATTATATTGATAAAACGACTTTACAGCTTTAAACTAAAAATTCGACTATTGCTCATTGAACCGAAAACACCATAATATAATATATTTGACACATTGGTTTGAATCTTCGAATGGAACATCGATACAATTATAACCAGCCTGTCTTACTAAACGTAGTGCTACACATAAAGCGTCTACAGTATGAATACACATAAAGTCGTACCAAAAAGTCTCATGCATCAAGATCAAAATATTGTAGTACCTAATTACGCGCCGGGGATTTAATTTTTGAAGTGAAAACTTCTTTAGCGGCGTTGTACACTTTTTTTTGTAATGGGTAAAAAATGTTAAACTCGCGTCAGGACACGTGACCTGATCGAAAATTCGTAAGATTCCAAAATACCAAAAATTCACAACGTTAATATTCAAGTTTTCACTTCTGCCGGCACTCCCGGAGTGCAACCCGTCGTTTTTTTTTTTATCACATCCTTTTGTTTAACATCTTTTTCTATAGCTCGCTTGCGATACTCTGTCCCACTTTACCTTTTCTTTCCATCCATATCTAATTATGCAACACTTTTTATGTGAGGTATCGTCCCGTAAAACATTCATGGGCTGTCGAATTTTATTAATATAGGAGCACATACACGTCGCATCGCGAATACAGTTACGAAATTAGAAAAATGTTCGTCCACTCACTGCAATTGCTATACGCACACTACACAGTCGCGACTCGAGCGAAGTCTTGCCAAATCAATTTTTTAAGATATCTCGAGAGGCTACCGCACGATCTCTGGCAAGGCGCAAGCCTCCTTGCCGGACTGCCGCCATGGGATCTGGAGGCGATAGTCCTCGCGCGCTTGTATGAGTGGCGCGCGGAGGCACTACGCCGGGGGGAAACTCCGCTTCCGCGGCAAATCGTTGCGGAGCGGACGGATCTCCGGCGCGATCTCATGGCGGCATGGAAAGAGCGACTGTCGCAACCCAGCGCAGGGCACGATAAAACCCCTCTTTGAGGAGTGGCTAGAGATAGAGAGGCGCCCTCACCTACCGCCTGACGTAGGTCCTCACCTGTCACAGAAGTTTCGGGAGGTTCCTGCACATCATCAGGCGGGAGGAAACGCCCGGATGTCACCATTGCCAGGATCGCCCAGAGGACACGGTGGAGCGCACGGTGGAGGACTGCCCCGCTTGGGCGGAGCACCGCCGTGTCCTCGTACAGGCGATCGGTAGCGTCGGCGACCTCTCGCGTCCGGCCCTGGTGCAAACCATGGACCGACCGGGGCGAGAGGGAGTGGGAGGCAGTCATACCTTCTGCGAAGCAGTCATGGTAGCGTAGGAGGTGGCGGGACGGCTCAGGGAGAGAGCCTCCCGTTCCAGCTGCCGAGGGAGACGCTCCGGGCGTCGGGAGCCGCGTCACGACTCCCGGCCACCGTAGGCGCGGGCCTGCGGGCGGAGGGTTATCGGTAGCTCACCGTCCGATCAGGACCAGGCCCGTGCCGGACGGTGCGTACGTGTTCCACGCGCGCCTCAAAGAGATGTCAGCATCGAGGAGGGGCCCCCTTAGGGCCGAAGCCTGCCGGGCCAGCGGGATTGTCCGAAAGGGTTACCGCTAGCCCGGAACATAAAGGGCTAAGGAAGGAACACGAGTGGGTTTTAGTCAGTAAGAGTCTGACACTCCCTTCCGCTCCACCCAGAGCGGGAGGAGTCATTTGATGATTTCCCATCAGCAAAAAAAAAAAAAGATCTAGATCACCTTCAAAAAAGAGCTAAAATAGAGCAAAATTTTAAGAAAAAAAGAGCTAAAATAAAAGAAAGTTTAAAAATCTAAATTATTCATTATTGATAAAGAAAAACGTAATATGATAATCTATCTTTTTAGATCAATAAGAGACATATTTAAAAATACGATTATTCGTCGAAATATAAATTAATAACTTAAATTATCGAAATTGTGTGTCAAATTCACTAAGTCTAATCCACTTGTGCTTGGTCCTGAGTTTTCAAGTTACATCATAAGTTGCCATGGTACCAATTTTTTTTGGACTTCTTTTGGCACTTCATAGATGTGGCAGCAACTTTTTTGTCCGTCGTAGTCCAGATCTGACAGTTAAAATCGCATTGGTGGTGTAATTTTTAAGTCGATTTCCAGATTTGTTTTTGATAATATTTAGTTGGCTAAATACTCTTTCTACTTCTCCGTTTGACCATGGCAATGAAATCATTGCAAGAGCAAAATAACAAAGTTTTTTGAACGGATTTAAGTCAGCCGCATTTTTATACTGCAAAACTTCAGACCAAAATGCAATTGTGTTCTCCTTCTTTTGCCATGGCACCAGGGTTATGCTGTTCCATTGCATTTCTACTTTACTGATAAATTCTTCACGTTCGGGCTCAGAATGTCCCTTTCCCAAAATGTCTCTTGGTTTCAAATAGTCCCTTTCCCGAAATGTTCTTTTTCCCGTAATGTCCATTTCCCAGAATGTCCCTTTCCCGAAATGTCCTTTTAGTGAATTCTGGCGATACAAACGTATATGTTTATTACGTGCTTCCGCAGCTTCTTCTGATGATTGACCATGCATCAGAATTTTGTGCAATGTTGGCGTCATGGGATGCCATGCCATTGGATGCCATGGGCCAAGCGCAACATACTGCTCTGCTCTGCTCTTTCCTTAGCATAAATAGAAAAAAAAAATGTGTCAATCTTGTGTCCACTCCACAATGCTTCTAAAATTACTCTAAGACGACATAGAAAATTTACATCAATTCTCGTGATTTTAGCAGATAATTCATGATCTGCAAAACATCTTCTGCTGGTGTTACCATCATTTGTGTTTTCGAAATTTGGTTTTGGAACGTCTACAATCAAACCCATCTTGACCCTGAATTCTTCTTGTATATTCTGTTTGGCTGTTGTTTTGTCATTCTCAGTTCTTAGTTGCCATTTTTTTACAGGTAGCTTATAAGCGAGATGCAGAATTGATTTGCCAAAAAAGAATTCGTGCATGTAAAATAGATAGTCCAGTCAAGCGCCTCCGGTTTAACAGCTCCTTTTTTTTGTTAGGCAATTAAAATCCTTGGATGTCAAACCACAGATATACGAGGGGATGTCAAAAAGTTCGCGGAATGGAGAGGAAGGGGCGCGAAATTAAAACCAAATTTATTTTTCCTTTTCGATATATTCTCCCTTAAGCCTAATACACTTCTCAGATCTTTCATAAAGTTTATTAATACCATAAAAAAAAAATTTTGTCTAGGCTTTCAAAATACGTAGAAATAGCCGACTTCACTTCTTCGTCATCGGTAATAGGTTGGGAAAAAATAATCGAGGTAGATTGTTATAGAGATTAGCAGAAAATATTACAATTCTCAGAGTATATTGAGTTTAATTATACCAACATCCAAATTATATTTATCATTATGAACCTGCAATTTAATGGCGATGTCGTATCGTCAACTTTATAATGTCCATCGACTACGTGTATAAAAATGATGACTCATTATCTTTACATAGTATAAAACAAAGTCGCTCCCGCTCCCAGTTAACTTAGATCTTTTAAACTACGCAACAGGTTTGAATGCAGTTTTCAGCAATAGATAGAGTGATTTAAGAGGAAGGTTTATATGTATAATACATGCATAAGTAGAGAAATGCCGAGAAATTCAAAAATTTGTAATATGATGTCGTAATTAACATATTTTTGTGCGCTTACATCGGAAACGCTGGATAAACCTTACGAGATAGATCAAATTAATCTACCACGGAATTGTATATCTTAAAAATATCGATATTAAAGTCCGCGATGGTATATGTTGTATCTCCTAAGGATAACCCACAGTAACAATTTTTGTCGTTTACATATTACAAAAAAATGGGTTATTTACCAAGCTATTTTAAACAATACAGTATTATTCCTTATCCTATATATATATATAATTAAATACATTAAGTACGTTGTGCATTTCAGGGAGATCAAAATTACCCTTAATGAATACCTTAGAAGATATCAGAGATTTAAAAAGCGGGGGCAGTGTGGCTGGCGGGGCGGCACGAAGTTCGCCGGGTCAGCTAGTTTCATTATACACAACTTGCTATGCTAAACAACATTCATTGAAAGGAGTTGTTTTTTAATGGTTTCAGAAAAAATTCCACTAATGTTTCATGGTTATTAGCTGCTAAAAAGTACTGAACTTACGAAATTTAAAAGGAAAAAAATATACAGAACTACGTTTTTGAGAAAAAAAAAAATTGCGAAGTAACCGAATCGGCTGTTTCCTGTTGTCCATTGCTCAGCTTACGTAGTTTAAAAAATTGATACGTCATTTTGAATTAATGAAACGTCAACCGCGGCAACGTCAAACAAAAAGTGTCAGTTACGAATTATAATAATACTTAAATGAATCTTTCACCGGTAAACGGAGTGGAGTGTATCGTAATATTGAAAAAGGTAAAACCCACTTGAGGGTCAACCGAAGGTTTTAGTGGATGCCTAGTCGAACACTCTGATCGAAAGTTTTGACCAAGAACTTACCTATTTACCAAGAAACATTACGTTTTATGTACTTCAATCATACCATTGGCACAGTTGTGCCTACTAAATACAGTGGTCCCACTGAGTTAATCAGTGCTACGAAGTCATCACCATCAGGGTTATACTTGAAAACAACAAAACGTTCATGTGGCTGCAATATAGCCACCCCATTATTTCCTAAGGGTATCGTAAGAGGCAACTACCTAACATGACTCTCAAACAAAGGGATTTAAGAAATGCAAGACTCATTTCTCACATCCACCAATCTGCATTAGGCCAAAGCAGTGGATTATAGCGGAAATCCTCTTTAGGGAGGAGCCGGGGCCTGGTATCCCAGCAGTCAGATGCAACAAAACGATGCAAAGCTTTCCTTAATTCTACAGTGAAAGGTGTTCAGGAGTTAATTAATTATACTAATGTCAAAATAAATAATAGATATAATATTATGTGTAAGTAAACACGTTTAAAACTTTAGAATGCATTTTATTTAATCTTCATCTTTTCTTACCAAAATATTATCTAAAAACTGTGCCGGTGGTGAAATGTTATTTTGATGCCGTGCCCATCCTAAATACCAAACTATGGTCATAACATGAGCGCAGCTACCAACAGTTCTTTTACCAACAATACAACTACAATAGTAATTGGATATTTTCTCTTGCCAATTTTCGGAGTTTATCAAATTAAGTAATATATATGTGTAATATATTTTTTGACTTTGGTGCCTGGATCTAATTCTACCTCTAATTAAAACTGTTTCATGTAATGATGATGGTATTCCTTCAACAGTAACTGCATTAATATCTTCGCTAACTTCCACAATAAATGTACCATTATTTCGAACGTGTTCCCCGTAATAAGAGCGCGCCTGTTTAATTTGGTAAATGCCAAGGCTGAATAATACTAAGCCTGACATCCCCATTACGGGAAACATGTCCAGTTGTGGAATTTGTGCATCTATTCGCACAAAAGATACACGGCGTCTATTTAAATTCTGTTGAATTACATGATTGGCTAAATAATTAGGCATAATATGCAGTCTCTGTAATAAGAGGGTGGAAATTATTAATAATTGCTGCTGCAATCCTAAAATCACTCATTAGATTCTTAGATGCAATATTCAAATATTTGTTTCTAAATATTTTATAATCCCTCTTAAATCGACCATTGACGACTTCTACAACCCACCTGCACAGAGTTACAAGTCGTGATTTATTAGCTTTTAAAGTCGTTAATTGACTTTCACCAACATCTAAAGATTCAGGTTTATGTATCCTATAGCCTAAAGAAGTTAATAAACTTTCTGCATCACGGAAGCCTCTATAAGTTAATAAACTTTCTGCATCACGGAAGCCTCTTTCAAGCAAAAATACATCTCCTTCTGTATAATAACTTCTTAGAGGAGAAACAGGGCTTCCAAACAGTTGGTTTACAATATCATCATCTTTTATCGTATATAAGTCTACGCTTTCAAAATCGCCGTTGTCTTCGAATAAGACATGTCCGATGAGGGCCTCATCGGTAATCTCATAGAAGCCGTTCCACGGTGAGGATCGGAGTGGGCGCAAATAGCTTCGCGCTTTAGCAATTCGTCGTTCAGTGAGTCCCTCTGCTTGAGGGGATGGTGGAGTCATACTACTTGCTAGTGATTTCCGGGAAGCCAGAGCACGTGCTTTCAAAGATGTCATACTAAAAAATATCGCTTCTGACTTGCGAGAGAAATAGTGTTCGAACTAGCGCCGTTCTTACACAGCAAAGTTATGCAAAAAAAATTTTACTTTAATTTTTTAGGGTTACGCTTACTTGATTGGGACTGATAATGCTTGCTATGAAGGCACCGTTCAGCATTATCATTTAGCAATGGCCGTGAGCGTCTTTTAGTTATCCTTGCAATTGATATGCCACAACATACACAAACATGGTGGTGCCCAACTTGCTGTTCACCAGTGTTCCCTTCATTTGGTAATTCATTCAATACCAAGTTAAAACATTCTTGACAAATAATTTCTCCTACATACATATATTTAACACAAGAGCAGAAGTTACCCCCTATAAATATCCAGTAACGCAATGTGCGCGGTGTTGGCGATTTGGACACACAATTAAATTATGCCCATCCAATAAGATGATACGTCCAAAATGTAGCAAGAATCATCCTAATTGCGATACAGTGGATTATAAGTGTAACAATTGCTCCGGCCCTCACATGACTTTAGCAAAGAAGTGTCCTGTATATATTAAAGAGAAAAAGATCAGAGACTTGATGGCAGAATTCAATTGTACCTATAAGCGGGCCCTTACCATGTATGTCCCGCCAGAGCAGCCTACAAAGGAACCTGCTTCTAGAGAAGAGAATCATTATATATTAAATGAAGAGAAACAGAAGTTAAGTGAAGATCACACCTTAGCTCAAGCCTAGCTTAGCCTTTGAAAGTAAGAGAACCTATGCAGATACGGTAAAAAGTAATTAAGGTAACAAAAACCAAAAAAAAAAAGAAGAAAAATAGAGGAAGGAGGAGCACCCCCCTCCCTCCATCTCAAAAACACAGTTCGGAAGATATAGCAATTGAAAGTTCTCAAGAGTCAGACAGCGATATTGAAAGTAAAAATTCAGAAGACAATTATAGAGAGAACCGGTCAAAGAGCAGAAGATCAAATATTGGAGGGATATGGAGTCAATTAAAAGAAAAAATGTTGGATACAGAGTCATCGTGGGAGAATAAAATAAAGAGCTGTGTATGTATACTGTTTGAATGGATCAAATCTATTATCATGAAGTACATTTTAGAAGTGCCAATCCTTATTAACTTTAAACAATGGATCAACAGAATAACAGACCCTCAATAATCAATATCCTGCAATGGAATGCTCAAAGCCTTCGGCCTAAAGCAATTGAGTTCGAAGCGTTATTAAACCAAGAGAAAGTGCATATCGCAATAATAAATGAAACGTGGTTTGATCCTGAGAGTAATTTTCGTATAAGTGGTTATAATTTATTCAGAGAAGACCGTTATGACGGATATGGCGGCGTCGCAATATTAACCCATTGGTCCCTAAGAGCAAGTCGCTGTAACACCAATATTAGTAATCCGGGTATACAACTATTACATATAAAACTATATAATTGCGAACACCTAGAAAATGTGATTACCATTTATTGTCCTTCTTCAGCATACTCTAGTAAAAGAGACTGGGACCATATCTTTTCTCTGAAGCAAGAAAGAACACTAATAGCCGGAGACTTCAATGGACACCATACAAACTGGTCATCTAAGACGGATGCAAGAGGTATGCAGCTGTTCGACTCCATATTCGAAAACAATTACATTGCTCTTAATAATGGCACTTCTACACGAGTTAAACTGGTTAATGGTGTGCTACAAAGTACCTCTCCTGATTTGACCGTGGCATCTCTGGATTTGGCAATGAAGTTTAGTTATGAATGAGAACTTAGGGAGCGATCATCTAGTCCTAAAAATTAAAACAGAAATTAATAATATAAATACGTACAAAATAAAAAGAAATTATAAAAAGGCAGACTGGACAAAATATGGACAGATTATAAATGAAAAATTTAACGTTTTAGACATACATATAGATAACCAAAAAGCTTACGATAATTTTATTGAAGCCATAGACACTGCAGCGGATCAAAGCATACCTAAAATAAAAAGTTGTGATAACCCAATTCGACAACAGATGTTTAAACCCAAACCATATTGGGGACAGGACTTATCACGCATAGTTGCTGAGCGACGCCTGGCCTTAGCCGAATTCAGGAAGAACCCTACGCCACAGAATTTAAACGAAATTCAAAGAAGAACCAGTAATGCCTAGAGATTGATTCGGAATAGCAGGTTTAACTCGTTTAGAAAATTCTGTGATTGTATAGATAACACAATGTCAGCAGCTGAAGTGTATAGACGAATGAAGTGGCTCAAAGGCTACAACACTGCAAGAAGTGCCGTGGATCAGGAACAAACCGAACATCTACTACATAGTTTAACACCAGATTACGTGAGCCCCCCTTTACCTAATTTTATATCAGAAAATGAACAATTGAGCCGCCCAATTTCTATCCAAGAGCTTAATAACTGTATTAAACAGACTGATACCGCTCCCGGAGGAGATAATATATCCTACTCCATGATCAGGCACTTACCAGAAGTAGGAAAGATAGTTCTAGTTTCACTTTACAATAGATTTCTACTTTCGGGCTTTGTCCCGAAGCAGTGGAGAGAGGTCAAAATAGTGCCCATACCAAAACCAGGTCGGGATGCTGGCTCCGTATCAGGTATCAGACCGATTGCCTTATTGTCATGTCCTTGTAAAGTCCTACACACAATCTTAAACCGTAGACTTGAATGGTTCCTTGAAAGAAATAACTGATTTTCACAAGAAACAACCGGATTTAGAAGAACACGGTCTTGTGCTGACAATTTGGCTAGATTGGTATCGCGCATTCAGGAAGGGTTTTCGAAGGGTATTAGTACTTTGGGATGTTTTGTTGACATTGATAGCGCTTATAACAATATAAACTTAGTGGCCCTGTTAAAAATACTAGATGGGTTGGGAGTGGGAGCGGTGTTGTGCAGACATTTATGGGAATTCTTACATGACAGACATCTATCAGTTCAAACACTTCAAAGATTTGTCATAATATAGTTGATGTGTTTGTGTCGCAATATGCAGACGACTTCGTATTATATATAGCTAAGAAACAAATTTCGGACGCCGTTATCAATATCCAAAATTCGTTAAAAATATTTCAGTGTTTAATAGAAGAAGTAGGATTACAGATCTCTTTTAATAAAACAAAAATAATTTTATTTAGTAGGGGTAGAAATAGGAAAATTGTTTCGGTAAATATTAGCAATCATATTATACAACAGGTGGATAATGTTAAATATTTAGGTATGTGGCTGGACAGATCTTTGAAGTGGAAAAGGCATATTAACGAATTACGGGAAAAGTGCTCAAGATTATTAAATATATTTAAAGTGCTAGCTGGATCCAAATGGGGTGTCCACCCGAAACATTTGCGACGTTTGTATATCTCAATGATACGCAATAGACTTGATTACTGTAGTTTTTTATTTGGCAATTACGCTAACAGTCAATTGAATAAACTTGACGGAATCCAAAATTTATGTATGAGGATTATTGGGGGTTTCATTAGGAGCACTCCAATTCATGTCATGGAGAACGAACTGTGCTTACAGCCGCTACCAATTCGAAGAAGATACTTAGCGGGAAAATTCTGGCTAAAATCTAGGTCAGTAAAGGATAATGTTACTATAAATATTATTGATGAATTGTCAAAGCTGTGTGAGGGTCAATACTGGAGAAATAAAAAGATTCCATTGTCAGTAGACACGCATAGACAAATCCAAGAGTTACCTATTTATTCTTGTTTCATATTGGGTGTATTCTCGTTGGATGTATGGCTGTCCAGTATTGACTTATCAAAGAACATCTCTTACGATATCCCGTATGTACGCATTCCAAAGAGATCAATGGATATAATAGATTTAAGACAAAAGTGTGCCAAATACTTGAATGAGAACTACGGTTCTTTCTATCAACTTTATACAGACGGAAGTAAAGAGGCGCAGTATGCGGGAGCGGCTGTATTCGACCCTCAATTAAATACTACGCTTAAATTTAAAATTAAGGTTAATATTGCTGTAATGTACTGCGAGCTGATAGCTATTTCCGAAGCCCTGTCTTACGCGCTAACTCTTGATACTCAGCATATTGTGGTCTTAACGGACTCTAAAAGTGCTTTATTGCATCTGGCTTGGCTACCCTCGAATTCTCGAGGTTCCCCGATAGCCTTTGTTATCCTCAAAACCATTTTAGAGCTGCGTATTAGTAATAAAACTATAATCCTACAGTGGATTCCATCACATATTGGCATCATGGGCAATGAAAAAGCGGATCACGCAGCAAAATTAGCTTCATCGGAAGGGATCACATACACTTGTTTACCGCTTCACACAGATCAGGTTCAGACAGTCAAAAAGATTTGTACAGACTTGTGGCAGGAATATTTTGATGAGAGGTCGCTCACCAAAGGCATATGGTACAGGACTATACAGGCCGGACCTTTTCGGTGCCCATGGTTCCAGGAGATGGAAACCCATAGACAATATATTGTGACGCTGCTGAGACTTCGGTCCGGGCACATTCCATCAAATAAATTTGCACATTTAATGGGTAAAACGGATTCACCTAATTGCACGGAGTGTAACGTGATCGAGGATGTTCACCATGTTTTGCTCGAATGTGTCCAGAATGAGGATCAGCGGCGACAGGCACTTGGGGATTCGCAGTACAACATAGGGTTATGTAGCAGCTTTTTGGCCTTCCCCTTTTCGGAGGAGGCCGGGAAGTTGTGTGCATTATGCATGTGCCATTTACGGAGCGGAGGCACCACCCAGCAATAGCTGGGCTCTGCCTCCACTCCATTGTTGTAAGATTAAGATTTTAGAGAGATAAGATGTATTTAGCCATAAGAGTATTATTATAATTAGAATTACGGGGCGACATCGTCATTGTTGACCGAGTCCCCCCTTAAATAAAGATATGCAGTTCAATATCCAAAATGTAATGCCGTTGGTCGTAGTTCGAGATTTAAAGGTGATTCCGTAGGCAAGCCGGTGTCGTCGTCAGGGTCAAAATCAATCGAGAGTATAACAATATAACACAAACAAACACGCAAACGCAAATGGTTTATTCTTTCAGCAAGCAAACTGAAAGTGACAGTTTAGAAAAGTACTCTATTATGATGACCCGTGACAGTGAGGTTATATTCAGTGTGGCCAAAGCAGAAAACTCAAAAAATGGCCGAAAACTCTGATATAATGTTGCTGTATTTTATTTATTCATTTTGAATTTTCTCAAAAACGTAGTGCTCCAAAGGCTTTTTGATTCGTTTTTATGCTTTTTAACATTTTATCTTTCATATGAATTCCAATCATTGCTGGGATTTTTTAGGGACCCACCCTCTATACAAAAAAATAACAAGTCCTTTATTACAATTTGTATAATAATTGGAAGGAGCATCCAACGGTAGCCCTGGGTCGTACCTAGATTGAAGCTACGGTGATAAGAAGTGCTATCAACGAGGGTGTTACGTAGGGTGGTCATGCAACCTGCAGCATTACCGGCCTACATTGCTCCATTGCCACCATAGCATCGCTGCCGTAGGAAAACCGGGTCAGCAGTGTCTGTTGTGTTCAAACGGGTTTCATAATAGGGTTTCACTCCTTCAGTCTTCACTTTCACACAAATTATATTCCAAGATCGTTCTACAATGTTCGAATTCATAATATGTCTGGACTCTGTTTACCATCAATGAATTTAAGAAGAATATTCATATTGAGAAGTTGAATCAAAGTATTTACTAGATGTTGGTGTAATGTTCGCTGGGTTAATAAAACACACTTTGACATATCACTGAGGTGACATAGTCTATACGAAACCCAGAGAACGTCTGCACTCGCCTACGGCCGGTAAGCGACTGCCCCACCAATGCCTGCGCATACACTACATCCCTCCTTTATTTTTATTGAATTGAAATGTTTGTTGTTGTCATGTTTATTGAAATATTGAATTGATTCTAGTCGCCCATTCCAAAAGGTAGTTTTCGTATGGAGAAGAATGGGCAAGAAACTCCACCGTTACCATTTTAAAATGTTTTACAAGGTCTTGTTTATATAATATAATTATATGTGAAGACGATGCACCTGGAATAAAATTAGTCTAGGTACCACAAAAGGTAAAAAGAATTAAAATCAAGCAATGGCAGGTAAATCAATTATGTGATAGATACAGGTGCTCACATATTTACAAATTATTTACAAATATTGTAAAAGTAGATGATTTTTCTAGAATTTTCGCTTTGATAAATCCAATTTAATGGAGTGTTACATGTGGCACGATCTTCACGATGATGTCCGATCGATGTCCTCACGATGTTTTCCTTCACCATTTTGTAATGTCCAATTTAATGGATGTTCAAATGCGTCCAATCTAATGGATGCCCATTGCGTCCAATTTAATGAATCACGTCTTCGAAGTATTGGTTCTCAGACATGCCGGTTTCCTCACGGTGTTTTCCTTCATTATTTCTTGATATAACAATCTGACATTATAAATGATGTTATTATATTGCTACAATCGCCTTGATGATGATTTCCTATTAAAGTACGAGTTTATGACGAAGATCAGTTTTAAATCAGATTAAAAACAATTACGCTATTGTAAGGCTACACAACATTGATAAACCTGGAGTATCTAGGTAACTAAGATATATTTATGAGCATAATAGTCGAGACGAGACCACCTTGATAGATTAAATTTTAAATAATAATTGATTAATAAAATTACTGGCACAGTTTTATTGAACGCTGATCTTCTAAAATTACCAACCTATGAAAACACTTTTAATCTTGTTTATTCTTCGACAGGACCCTTAAATTAATTTCGCTTTTTGTGATAAACGAAATAACGAATATAAGGGTGGGATGAAAATCAACAACTTTTCTCCCTATAATTCTAAGTTATGTTATTTTATTTTGATGCCGTGCCCATCCTAAATACCAAACTATGGTCATAACATGAGCGCAGCTACCAACAGTTCTTTTACCAACCATACAACTGCAATAGTAATTGGATATTTTCTCTTGCCAATTTTCGGAGTTTATCAAATTAAGTAATATATATGTGTAATATATTTTTTGACTTTGGTGCCTGGATCTAATTCTACCTCTAATTAAAACTGTTTCATCGTCTATTTAAATTCTGTTGAATTACATGATTGGCTAAATAATTAGGCATATGCAGTCTCTGTAAGGCTCTGTTTAAAATTAATTGGGCATCTTGGCGGTCTGTAATAAGAGGGTGGAAATTATTAATAATTGCTGCTGCAATCCTAAAATCACTCATTAGATTCTTAGATGCAATATTCAAATATTTGTTTCTAAATATTTTATAATCCCTCTTAAATCGACCATCATCTAAAGATTCAGGTTTATGTATCCTATAGCCTAAAGAAGTTAATAAACTTTCTGCATCACGGAAGCCTCTATAAGTTAATAAACTTTCTGCATCACGGAAGCCTCTTTCAAGCAAAAATACATCTCCTTCTGTATAATAACTTCTTAGAGGAGAAACAGGGCTTCCAAACAGTTGGTTTACAATATCAGCATTTGTGGTGGTGGCAGCATACGGTCCAAATCACCATCAAAAATGCTTTCACAAGATTATTATACTTATGAAGGCTATAGGTCTGTTTTTGAAAAAATAATTTGACGATTTATTTAAATAAACATATGTTCCCATCCATGATTATAATTGGATTATTTTGATTTGTTCCAAAAAGACCCTGTGGTATTAGAAGATTTCTGTTTGATAGACTCTCTCGTGGTATATTGTTACAACCCAAATATAAATGTACATATTCCTGTTCTAAGCAGCTACGTACCTTTTTCAAATATGAGCATATTAAAAATGTTGACATTAAAAATAGTGAGGCTAGTCTTCTATATGGCTCTCCTGTTCTCAATCTTCTATACATATAATAAAATTGTAGAAAAGTGGTGTCTGTACAATAGAAATATACAGTATGTTAAATAACAGAGGGCGTTCCCTTAAACTCGTTAATCTATATCATTAATAGAATAAAATAAAAATGTCAGCATAGAAAAATAAGCATAAAATAATCCGAATTCAAAAAAATAATTAATTGACAATAAATTCGAAACCTCCTGTTTAAAATAAAAATAGTAGCGCGGAATAGTACTTGTAGTACGCTATCGTAGCACGAAGCCGACCGAGCGTCTCCGAGAGTTCACGAACCCGAGCGAGCCGACCGCCCGCCGCCGCGTATTGAATTACAAAGACATTTATGTAAGTATGTTTAGTTTTAGCAATAACAACCCGTCTCAAATGCCCGACTGACAACCTTGGGCTTGGAAGGACCTATTCGCAAACATAGTAAATAAAAAAACATACATTCATGTACCTACCTATCTAAGCCACGTTTCAATAACACGCATCACTGAAGTGCCCACTGGCAAGTTTTTCTTTAAAATTTTAAAGGTTGCGACGTGACTCATGTTTAACAGGCGGCCGGCTCTTTCTAGGGCTTGAACCGGGCTCCTCCTCAAAATCCCTTAGCACGTTCTCTTCTTGCCGCACAGAGATCACGGGTCGGGGGCCACCAGAACGACGTGGCACTACGGGTTCATTGTTACGAATGAATACGCACCAGGGCACTCACAATAACACGAGAATTCCGCGGTTGATGTGCTTTGGGGTACCTCTCAGCATACATCCTCAGAGTACGTGCACCATCATAATTACACTCAGCATAAATGAGCACCACGTTCACATACTCCTGAGCACTGAACTGATATTGCGGCATTTTTCACACCAGAATGACGCAAGATGTTGCAATGCGAAAATAATGCACGTCCGGTCAGCGCGTGAGATTAGTTCCGAATAAAATTAGGTGGACATTCGGGGGCAGGGGGCGGGGTTAGGCGCATCAATTAGATCGCCGCACACGCGGCCCGTCATTCATAAATAAATTGCGATATTGCTGTCCTTCAAGTACGCGTGTACAGAGTGTTTCTTTAACGTATCAATTTAACATTTTTAGTGAATATTTTGATATAAAAATAAATAAAAACATTTTGTTTTCGAATGGTAATATTTTTTTTAGCATGTATGGATGCTAAACTATTGCGGGTTAACGGGAACGCCCTCTGTTAGTTAACATACTGTATAAAAAAAAAGTAGCAGGGGTTGTTATTATATCGATGCCGAACCTGAAATTGTAATTAATTTTTTTTGTCTGTTTGTCTGTTTGTCTGTATGTTTGTGCACGCTAATATCAGAAACGGCTTATTAGATTTAGATGCGGTTTTCACTAATATATTGTAGTAAGCTTCACTTAACATTTAGTGTTTATTTCATGTCAATCGGTTCATAAATAAAAAAGTTATGTCAATTTAAAGAATCACGGCGAACATTTTGTTAAGGTATTCAGTGAACGCGCGTATCCTGGAGAGTATAGGCGAATAGTTGCATTCGATTATTGCGATTCACTTGAATACTGTGTCTGTGTGGTGCCGGACTTAAAGAATTGCACCACCCCTTACTTCCCGTGGGTGTCGTAAAAGGCGACTAAGGGTCTTACCGGAGAATGGGCAGCAGCGTTCTCTATTTATTCCACCATATTTTATTTATTACACCATACTGCGATCGCCAACCTGCCTGCCAAGCGTGGCGATTATGGCAAACCCCCCCCAAAATTGGAGGAGGCCTATGTCCAGCAGTCAAAATAAAAAAAATAAAAAATTCAAAAATTATTTATTTCTCCAACATAACTTAAGCTAAACACATTAGTGATTGGAGCCTCCCATTAAGCAAGTAATGCCTGTATAGAGAGACTCCGCTCTTCCATACCGAATACTTCTTGGATAACAAATAAAAGTAAAGAAAAACAAAAAATAATAATTAAAAAAAAAAAAAAAAAAAAAAAAAAAGCAGAAAGTGGACGTCTATCGGCTGAAACGACTTGAATACTGACTGTTTGCATATTTTAGAGGGGCCCGTGGCTAAATAATAACAGCCGCACAGGTCGATCGATCAGGTTAAGCTACGCTTGCCGCGGTTGGTCTGTGGATGGGTGACCATCTTTACATGCCGAGACCCCTCCGTGCCTCGGAAAGCACGTTAAGCCGTTGGTCCCGGCTGTCATTCGTGGATCTTTGACAGTCGTTACGGGTAGTCAGAAGCCCGAAAGTCTGATAACCAGTCTTACCAAGGGGTATCATATTACCCAGTAGCTGGGTTGTGGAGGTCAGATAGCAGTCGCTCCATGTAAAATACTGGTATTCAGCTGCATCCGGTTAGACTGGAAGCCGACCCCAACATAGTTGGGAAAAGGCTAGGCAGATGATGATGACTGACTGTTTGCATATTTCATTTATTTATTATTTTAGGGTTTGTAGGTTAGGTTCTTTTTCTTAATTTTCGTAAATAAATATTGTAAGTATTTGGTAAGGGTTAGGCGGTTCTTTCCTTGATTTTTGGGTATTTACTTATCTTAATTTTTATTTAGGGTTTGTAAATAAATATTGTAAGCATTTATGATAGGTTAGGCATTTCTTTCCCTGATTTTCGGTATACTTATCTTAATTTGTATTTAGGGTTTGTATATATATATTATAAATATTATAAAGTAATTTTCTTTATTAAGTATAAGTTCATTAGCTCAGGTTAGTAATTAATTTTTCTAGCAATTCTTTTGTTTTATAAAGTTAGTACGTTTGGTTTACACGTCTTAACACTTATTACTTAAACTGTGATAATTTTAGACTGTATAATAATCAGTAAGTATTTATAATTTAATTGTTTACGATAGTACGTGTTTACTAAATAACTGTGTGTTAAGTAGTAAGTACTGTTTTATTGTAAGAATACCTCGAAGAAGATCCAACCTTTCCCAATGTAGCAGAAATGCTAAAAGGATGAGATTAGTTCGATCACAGGAATCTGAGGAAGGTCGTGAGGCAAGACTTTCTGCAACTCGGGAACATCAGGCTAGGTTTCGTGCTACAGAAACTTCGACAGCAAGAATCTCGACTCAGTTCAAATCGTTCTCGAATGATGACAACTCGAAATAGGGAAAACGGGGAACAACGAAAGGCACGTTTATCTGTCGATCGCGAAGCTCATGCACTATCGCGTGAGTCTGAGACTTTCACTGATAGGGAAATTCGTCTGAGTTCTCAGAGGGTTCGGACAGCAAATGCTCGGTCTAAGGAAACACAGGAAGAATGAGAAATACCTCACTGCCGATGTTGAAGCTCAAGCACTATCGGGTGAGTCTGAGACTTTCACTGATAGGGAAATTCGCCTGAGTTCTCAGAGGGTTCGGACAGCAAATGCCCGGTCTGTAGAAGGTATATATAATTCAAAATATGCTGCCCGAAAAGTCACTATTCCACGCGAACGAAGTCGCGGGCACAGCTAGTATTAAATATATTGCAAAAGCTGTTTTTGGCCTGCGACCTAAAATTGGTAATTGGGTCACACAATTTAAAATTGACAAGAAATTCAGTACAGATAAGCCTGTACAGTAACGACAAGTTGTGTCATTAATTTCTTCTACTCTGTCAAAGTCTAAATTGTTATTTGTCTCCCTTCTTAACAAATTGAGCATTTCAACTATATGTACCCTTTGAAAGGTGGATGTGAATTCATTTGTCTCTAAAAATTCCCAATTATAAATACCAGAATGCTCTTCACATATACGAGCATTTGGTGTAATATACAATTTGAAATTGGTAAGTTTTTTTTTTTTCAAGTTCAACGGTACGTGTGGTAACCTTTGCGTGTTAACACAATCAGGTACAAAACAATGACGTGTCGAATCAGGGGTACGGCTGTACCCTTCCAAAATTATCTCTTCTGTTTCAGTGCTACTACTCCCTCCAATATCAACGCTAGCACTTGCAGCCTCGGTGATGGAGCTTGCACTGCTGTGCACCGCTTCAACCTCTGCACTAGGAACTTGTTGCACTTCTGCTGGTTGTTCAACTGGTTCATCTACTTGAACATGCCGCTGCTGTTGGACATGGCGACGTGCCCTTTGCCAACAACTATCACAAACTCTACCATTAGGAGGGATCTGAAATACATAATAATAAAAATATATACATATTATTATAAATAAAACAACTTAAAAGCAAAAGTATAACAAGGACAGGTCATATAAGTAAGGCTATAAGTATGCTTATAGCTACAGATATACCATGCTTATAGTACTTTTCACTTCAATAAAAAAATAGGGTTACGCTTTAATCATGCAATCATCACATGTAGAGGCCGTAATCCAAGTGAATACAGCCACTCCGCTAGAGTGGACGCAGAGAGGATTATCATCTGTCATCGCTTTCGTAATCCACGCGAGGGTAAAGAGAAGTGTCTTTAAAGATAGTCCTTTATTCTAGCGTGATCTAATGCGCAAGGTGATGGCACCCAAAAACCATTGTCCTAGAGTCTGAGGTCGCAGCAAGCTCCCTCGAAGGGAAGGAAGCGATGCGGCATGCGCTGCAAAGAAAGGTCGTGAGTTAATCAATTCTTCGAGTCGCACCAGGGAGGGAGAAAAGCGTGGGAGCCACCTCTCACGCACCGGAGTCCTAGTTGCCATCTTTTTTATGAGCTGCCCCACGAGTAAGCTTTCATTGAAATAACGGTCAACCTCCTCGTTCGTTAAACATTGAAAAATGCCGGCAAATATGCTGGGGCGGTCCAGGCGACGGTCCAACCCAACATGAAGATTTTCGAAACCATTGACGGACATGACTGACATCGTCCGTTCTTTGGTCTGATTGTGGAATTTGCCCGTAAAGTCTACGCTTTCAAAATCGCCGTTGACTTCGAATAAGACATGTCCGATGAGGGCCTCATCGGTAATCTCATAGAAGCCGTTCCACGGTGAGGATCGGAGTGGGCGCAAATAGCTTCGCGCTTTAGCAATTCGTCGTTCAGTGAGTCCCTCTGCTTGAGGGGATGGTGGAGTCATACTACTTGCTAGTGATTTCCGGGAAGCCAGAGCACGTGCTTTCAAAGATGTCATACTAAAAAATATCGCTTCTGACTAGCGAGAGAAATAGTGTTCGAACTAGCGCCGTTCTTACACAGCAAAGTTATGCAAAAAAAATTTTACTTTAATTTTTTAGGGTTACGCTTACTTGATTGGGACTGATAATGCTTGCTATGAAGGCACCGTTCAGCATTATCATTTAGCAATGGCCGTGAGCGTCTTTTAGTTATCCTTGCAATTGATATGCCACAACATACACAAACATGGTGGTGCCCAACTTGCTGTTCACCAGTGTTCCCTTCATTTGGTAATTCATTCAATACAAAGTTAAAACATTCTTGACAAATAATTTTGCCATACATAGAGATCGGGGTGGGGAGGGGAGGGGTGAATCGGCGCGGTTTCGAGAAGAGTACCGCCTGACTCTTATCGGGGTTGACCTCGATTCTCCATTTCCGGAACCAATCGCCTAAGGCGTTTGCGGAGGTTTGGAGATTACGGGCGATGGAGTCCTGACTGTGACCTGAACAGTAAATGGCCGTGTCGTCGGCGAAGAGAGCCAACTGAGCCGATTTACTTTTGGGGATGTCACTGATGAACAGGGTGAATATGAGGGGGGATATGACGGAACCCTGGGGAACTCCGGCACGGATCGGGTGTGGGGGGGAGAGAGCGCCCTCGATGCGGTAGCGGAAAGTACTATCCGACAGAAAGTCTCGTAAGATGAGCACGAGACGGTCTGGCACACCTAGGAGGTAGAGCTTATATAATAAGCCATTGTGCCAGACCTTGTCGAATGCTTTCGCTATGTCGAAGAACAAAGCGCCTGTCGAAGCACCGCGTTGGAAACCAGCGCTGATGTGCTCGACGATGCGGTGGACTTGGTGGATGCACGAGTGTTTAGTTCGAAAACCAAACTGCTCATTTGGGATAAGGCTCTTTGCTTCGGCAAAGTCCCTGAGACGCCTATAAATAAGCCTCTCATAGATTTTGCCGAAAACATTGAGCAGACTGATGGGGCGGTAGCTGGAGGGCTCAGACTTGGGCTTGCCTGGCTTTGGGATACCGATGACTGTGGCTTCTTTCCACGCTTGGGGAAAGATGTTATTGCTCAGAGCGCCATTGAAGATATCGGTCATGAGCAGAATGAGGTGGGCGGGGAGGAGTTTGTACACCTTATTGGTGATACCGTCCGAACCGGGGGCTTTACGAGTTTCGAACCCTTTAATGATGTCTTGCACTTCGTCAGACGTGACGGGAGGCAGAGGATCATCAGGGTCTTCAACTGGCGGGAGGGAGGCTCTACGTTCGACCTCAGCGTTCACCTTGTCGAGGTGCGCTTGATCTACTGGTTGAGAGCTGGGAGTGCATTGGGACTCTAAACTGGCGGCGAGGCATTCGGCCTTTTCGGAGTTGTCAAAGGCTATGGTCTTGTCGGGGCGTACGAGAGGGGGCACGAAGGCCTCTTCGGGGGAGCGAAGCTTCCTCTGAAGCTGCCAGAAGGCTTGGTGGTTGGGTTCCAGTTCGCCGAGCAACTTGTCCCATCCCTCGGAACGCAGCTTTGTTATGCGTTTCTTTACAGCACGCTGTAAATGGCGCATGTGGGCTTTGTTCGCGTCACAGGGAAAAGAGTCATAGGCACGGATGGACGCGTTCTTCTCGGTTATCAGATCACGTACGTCAGCCGGTAATTTCCAGCGATGGTCTTCCATCACTGGAACTTCCCGTGAGCAATCCGTCAATACGGATTGAACGTGTTCTGTAAACGAGGCGATCGCGCCCGTCGTGTCTGCGACTGAGACAATTTGGTCGGGAATGGCATCCAGGTGGGGTGACGTGGTGGATTTCAGCTTTTCGCTTACTTTCCCCCAGTCAGTGACTATTTTGGTCTGAGGGGGCTGGTTGTTGGGGTCGCGGGGGCCCGAATAGGGGACTAGGTGGATCGTGACCGGGCGGTGGTCGGAATTAAGCTCTTGATGCGTCTCGATAGATTGCAAACGGAGGTTTACATTCTTGAGCAGCGCAACATCGAGCACGTCTGGATTCAGGGTGGGATCATTAGGATAGTGGGTAGGGTGCATCGGTGCGATGACGTCGAAGTTAAGGGTGGGGCCTAGGTTGAACAGGAATCTACCTCGGGTGGAGGTAGTGTTACTGTTCCAGGTGGGATGTTTGGGATTGAGATCCCCCGCCACGATGACGGAGTCACTCATACCGAAGAGGGCGGTGAAGTCGTTGGTGAGAGAGATGGGATCTTCACCGCCAGTTCTGGGCGGGATGTATGCAGAGATAATTAGTATCGATTGGTGCCCAGTCATGCCAAGCCGACAGATAGAGACCTCCAGGTGAGAGAGGAGAGGAGGAGGGTCTATTGGGGAGCAATGAAGGGTTTTTCGGAAGTAGATAAGGGTACCACCCTTGTGACATCGAGCCCTATCATTGCGAACTAGTTTATAGTTGGCAATGTTCGGGTTGCGATGGTGGGGCTTTAGGAAGGTTTCCTGAACTAAAAGGACGTCCAGCTGATGGTCGCGTAGGAAAGTGGCGATCTCATCACGCTGTCCAGAAATGCCGTTGGCATTGAAGAAACCTAGCTTGAGGGATCGGGGTTTGGTTACTCCTATTATTCTTTGTTGATCCATAATGGGGCACTTAGAATTTTAGGGTTTGGAGGACTTGCGTAATCTCAGGATACGCATTGAAGATCTCGGCAATGCGCCGAGGATTGCCATTGCAGGCTTGAATTTCCGCTGCCATAGCGTTAGCGGGGGCGATAAACGATGCATAAGCACCGATTATAACCTCCATTCTGCTGGGCTGAGGGCCGGAGACGGGGGTTTGGGGAGACCTACTGGGGCCTGAGGCAATAATGGTGGGTTGGGCTACCGGGGAGGCAGCTGGGGCCAACGGGACTAGTGGAGCTGAGGGGGCTGCTGATGGCTGTGGGATGGTGATTGCCATCAGTGCTGGGGGGGGCTGGGGTTGGGAAGGCACCGAAGCTGCGGGAGCTTGTTGGTGAAATAGGCTAGCCCAGGGAGAGGGTCTCTGGGGACTGAGCCGATCGGGTAGTTGGGATGATGGGACCTTCAAGGAAGGGCACTCTCTTTGCTGGCGTTCGCTTGCGCGCTTGGCCAGTTTAGAGGAGGAGGCTTTAGGGGCTTTGGGGCAGCCCCGGTAGTTAGCCGGGTGCCCGGATTGGCCGCAGAGGACGCAGCTCGGTGGCTCGGGCCGCGACAGGCTTTTTAGCCTTGTTGGCGTGAGAGTATTTGCTCTTCTTCCTCTTGCCTCCCTTTCCGACGACTTCAAAGTCGTCTTCGGAGGAGGAAGAGGCTGAGAGGGCTTCTCCGGGGTCGGGCTGAGGTACGGACGTATCCATGGCCTCGGGTTTTGCTTTGAGTGCACTAGTTGTCCTAGGGACAACAGCGGCTGGCACAGAAGGTGCCGAAATGGGGGGCGTGGCGACCTCAGGCGGAGGGGGAGCAATTGCCGGGACGGACAATTGCTCCGGGATTTCAAGATTGATCCCTACCGAGGGATTAGAGGGAATAATGGGAGAGATCCCTTTGTCGGCCATAGGTGGTGACAAAGGGCTCTCCAGAGCGTCGCTGAAGACAGCGAGAGGGTCATGATGGGAGGGGGGAGACCGCTGAAATTTCAGCAGGAGGCTTCCGTACTGAGCACAGAAGGCCGGGTCCTTAAGGAGAACCTCCTTGACGAAGGCTAGTAGCATAGCGTCCGTCATGGTGGTTAGAACGGGGGCGAGGGTCCGGGAAAAGGACTACGCATAGGGGCGTGAAACCCTACAGATCCTAACAACCTAGCCCCGGGTGGGAGAGCCCGGGGGTGTGTAGATCCTACCCTCCCTGCCGGGTGAAGACAGGGAGGTGAGTACCTATGGTGAGCCCTAAGCTTGTATCCCGTCGCTAATCTTATTGCGCGAACGGGTTCCTAACCGGTCTAGTGAAATGGGTGTAGAGACACCCAGACCGGTCCTAGTACGAAGGGGTTGACACACCCAACAGTACTAGGTGCAAAGCTGTGGACGAATGCGATATTAGTAACGGAGCTAGGCTTGACTAGGAGACCCCCCAAGGCCAAGATTCTAGCTCCCGACTCCAATTGACTGCCTAACCCTGAAGGGGTTAGGCTGGTGGATTGGGGCACCACCCACTTGGCTTCGTTGACACCGTGAGGTTTCCGCCAAGGACCACGAAACTGTGGTTTTACCCTGAAGGGGCCACAACAAACGACGAAAACGTTTTTGACAGGTTTCTGTCGAAACACTCTAACAACAGCGCCACGAAAAAGGCACTGTCGAAATAAAACGGGTCGTAGTCGGAGACTACGGAGATCGTTACGGCGAGCGTAACGAGGCCGGGCGGCGAGAGCGGTGACTCAGCGATGACTCAGCGGGCGGAGAGCGGCACGTCCGTTCACGGCAAGCGTCGAGCGGCGAATGTGTCCAATGAACCGATTGGAATGAAACTTAGTATTTATAGTTGTATTGAGTTGACAAGTAGTGACAGGTAAAAAAAATACGCCCACCCCTCTCCAACCCCTTCATTCCGCGAACTTTTTTACCCGCCCTCTTATATTAAACCCATTGGTATGCAAGGCTACAATGTTCGCCCTGGCTTCAATATTTATATTTGCTTGCATTTTCAATTAAAATCTTCAAACTCAACACCTCTAATATCCATAACACAAACGCTCGTAACTAAGTTCACCAACCAACAACGTCATAGCATTATAACTACAGTCAGAATATTAATTTTGTTTCTAATCTACCCTCAACTTTTATGTGATTAGTTTAAAATATTCGCTGTCTTTTTCTCACTACCATAGTTAGAAAAAGACTGCGTGCCGCGACAGGCCTTTGATGATGATCATATACCGTGCTTTTTCTGTTTCGTACGTGATGAAAGAGTGCAATATACGGGTGTGTATGTGTGTGTGAAATGCCTTAATAGAAGAAGGTCTCAAATGCGACGAGTTACGATGTGATAGTTTTATAATGCTGGCATTGGAGTTCTGACCGCTACTGTACAGTGGATATTTTTGATGATAACGGGATTTTAGTCCAATCTGGTTCTTGGAGAAATGATGTTCAAAATGACGGTGCCCTGCAGCGTCTGAATCAAATACCACGCAGAGCAACATTAAGTGCAACTCAGATAAGAGAAGAGTTTACTTCATATTTATGCACAAACTCATATATGCAATAGATTTACATAATTCTGTCAAAATAAACTACAATACCTACATAATTTAAGCAAAATATGTTTTATTTTACTTACCTGTATCTCCGTGTTTATTGTAGGCGAAAATTCATTGATGTCACTCAAAAAGCTTTCCATTAGTTCGTATAGAAACCATATGGGTTTATAAACATCATTTATACCGGCGCCGGATTTAATAGAAGCTTTCTTTTTCCTCAGGTGCCCTCTAAAAGTCGCCATTAATGATATTTTTTTAGTTTTTAACTCCTGTGTAGAATCGGGATCGGAATCGCGTGAAAAAACAGCACGCAGCGAGACGTGTGGACATTGCTATTGAAATATATGAGTGATTAAACGGGATCCCGCTTTTTACTGGACGACGGATCCAGTTTCTAGTGACAAAACCGAATGGCACAATTCGACCGGATCGGTATTTTGCAGGATCCCGCATGCGGGATGCTCGAGTGAACGCTAGCATGTAAACACATTCGCCATCAAACGGGATCCTGCAAAAAACTGGACTGCCGTGTGAAAGGGGCGTAACAGACACCGAATCTGTCGAAGTAAAACAATGAAATCATATTTCTTCTTTATAGGTACCGACGCGTAGCGTTTCGAGTGACCATAAAAATATGGCGTGTATTATTATTCCGAAGCTAATAAATCGATGACGGTATATATGTCACGGCTAATATAATATATAACACCAGAGCGGCTCTTGTCTGGACCATATCCTTATAAAATCGAAAAGTCCATCCAAAACATTGGTTACTAATTCGTCACTTACCGATCATCAAGCTGTTTTACTAACATTACTAATTTCGTCACCCAGAAATAACTGCATGCGCAGCTATACTAAACTCAATATGACGAGTCTTGAGATTGACTTACGCGGCATTAATTTTGACCCCGTTTACAATTCACACGATCCAAATGTTTCTCTACAATATTTTGTCGATTTATTACGATCTACGATAATCAAAAATACATTTACTAAAGTAATACCTAGAAAGTATAGTAATATTAAACCTTGGATTACGCCCGGACTTGTTCGCTGTATCAGACATAGAGATAAACTACACCAAAAATCTAAAAAAGCACCGGATAATGAACTATTATCGAGTATTTACAAACGATATAGGAATTTCTGTAATAATCTGTTGAAAAAGCTAAAAAACCAATATGATCATAGCCAATTACAGAAAGCAGGTAAAAACAGTAAACTTATATGGAAATTCATAAAAACCAACACTATTAGGTCAAAAAATCCCGAACCGGCGCTAGATCTTTTATCTTCGGAGCAAAGCCCTACCGAAGCAGCAAATAAAGCTAACAACTTCTTCATTAATGTAGGAAAAAGCTTAGCAGAAAAAACCTTAATATCTAATAAAGCTTTTTCCATTCAAAGCCAAACTAAGTCATATGTAGCACGAAACTCTTTTGTCTTATTAGATACAGATGTTAATGAGGTAATAAGTATAATAGATGGATTAAAGGAAACCTGTGCCGTAGGATGTGACGACATACCTAATAGCATACTCAAAAGATTTAAATATATCATTGCCCCTCCCCTGACTCACATTTTTCAGTTATGTTTAACAAAAGGAATATTTCCTAAATTGCTTAAAAAAGCCATAGTCACCCCTGTGTTTAAGGCTGGAGACAAAAATTGTGTTAATAACTACAGGCCAATTTCAGTTTTAACAGGCATCTCAAAGATTTTGGAAAAAATTATAAACAATAGATTAGTAAAATATCTTGAAAGTAATAAATCACTCTCTGATCAGCAATTTGGTTTTAGGCCAAAAAGATCAACAAGTCAAGCTGTTCACCAACTGACAAATTTTATAAGCACAAACCTGGATAACGGCATGTACACCATAGGGATATTTTTAGACCTTGCCAAGGCGTTTGACACAATTTCTTGTACTTTGCTTTTGAACAAGCTGGAAATGCTGGGAATACGGGGGGTACAATTGCAACTATTATCTGATTACCTTACCGACCGCCATCAGTGTGTAAAAATAGGTACGTGCATGAGTTCCGAACTTAAGAATAGCAGTTACGGAATCCCACAAGGCAGTATTTTGGGACCTACATTGTTCTTGATCTATATAAATGACCTGTGCAATTTGACACTCCAAAAAGGTGTAATTATCTCATATGCGGATGACACAGCTCTACTATTCGCAGCTAAATCAAAGGCTGAAGTCTATGAGGTAGCACAGAATGGTTTTAATACTGTGTCTAATTGGCTTCATAAAAATCTCTTAACATTAAATACAGATAAAACCAAGTACCTTTTATTTACAATGAGAAACACTAATCCAACGCTTACTAACCTAATCATCCAAGCTCATAACAATTGCAATTTACATTATGCTGACATTGCGTGCACTTGCCCCACTTTAGCTAAAACCGACCATATTAAATATCTAGGCGTCACGATTGACACAAATCTGAACTTCCGCAAACACATCGATTTATTATGCACCAGAGTGCGCAAACTAATATACATTTTTAAAAACTTACGTAACATTGCCGACTTTAAATTAATTAGACAGGTTTATTTGGCTTTGTGTCAATCTATTATTACCTACTGTATAACCTCCTGGGGTGGTGCCGCTAAATCAATTTTACTGCACCTAGAACGGGCCCAAAGAGCAGTTTTAAAGGTTGCTACTTTTCGTCCATTTCGATTTCCTACAGATCAGCTTTATATGGCATGTAAGGTGCTAACAGTACGTCAATTATTTATTTTGAATGTAGTTTTATTGCAACACACTGAAATTTATTTTAACCCAGTACCTTCAGATAAGAGAAGAAAAGATTTGGTTTGTGCTAACTCGCATACTAAACATGCTTTTGCTAACCGATTTTATTTATTTTTAGGACCCTACTTGTATAACCAGTTTAACAGAGTGCTAAAGATTTATAGTTTAAGTTATAATAGGTGTAATTTATTAGCACAGGAATATTTGGCAAAACTCAATTATGCAGACACGGAAAAACTACTAGAAATTTTAAAATAAAATCTTTCTACCTAATCTAATAATATGTCTCTTCATTTACCTAATTAATAATAGTCTCCACTTTATCTGCTTTAATATTATTCGTTAATTTATTTAAACATAAATATATCTTGTATAATCTAGTTTTATAATAATATACTCTATAAGACATTGAAAATACTATACCTTCTTTTCAATTTAGCGTCTAATACATTTATTGTTGTCTTCTTTTTAAATATTTGGTGTAAATTGATGGCCTGAAACACAGGTTTTTCATAAACCTAGATCAGGCAGGTCTATATTACAGTTAGAATTTAATTTTCCTCGATTGTAATTAATGTAAATCCTATTTTTAGTTTACTTTATACTTGAATAAAAATGTTATTATTTATTATTATTTATTATTATTTAATATCCGAAGTGCGGCTACACCTAGTTTTAGCCGGACGAAGTGCGGCTAAACCTAGTTTTAGCCGGGTACAACTAAGTGTAGCCGGCCACATCGGTTCGCGTATACTTCGGGAGGCGACGTAGGATCCAAGAGCGAGCGAAGGGCACCCCGAGGTTAGGTTCGGTTAAAACTAGGTTTAGCCGCACTTCGGCCATTAGCCGTAACATATACATATTTCTGATCAGGTGTTATTCCTCTGGCTACGCCTTTGTGAAGCTTTGACGATAAAGCTGGTGTGTGCGGAAGTGTTACAGTTTTTTCTGTTATTTGTGCGTGTGAGTAATATACATATTTCTGATCAGGTCTTATTCCTCTGGCTACGCCTTTGTGAAGTTTTGACGATAAAGCTGGTGTCCGTGGAAGTGTTACACTTTTTTCTGTTATTTGTGCGAGTGAGATATATATATATTTCTGATCAGGTGTTATTCCTCTGGCTACGCCTTTGTGAAATTTTGACGATAAAGCTCACCAGCTTTGTGTGGAAGAGTTACAGTTTTTTCTGTTATTTGTGCGGGTGAGTAATATACATATTTCTGATCAGGCGTTATTCTTCTGGCTACGCCTTTGTGAAGTTTTGACGATAAAGCTGGTGTGTGTGGAAGTGTTACAGTTTATTCTGTTATTTGTGCGGGTGAGTAATATACATATTTCTGATCAGGTGTTATTCCTCTGGCTACGCCTTTGTGAAGTTTTGACGATAAAGCTGGTGCGTGTGGAAGTGTTGCAGTTTTTTCTGTTATTTGTGCGGGTGAGTAATTACATATTTCTGATCAGGTGTTATTTCTCTGGCTACGTCTTTATGAAGTTTTGACGATAAAGCTGGCGTGTGTGTAAGTGTTACAGCTTTTTCCGTTATTTGTGCGGGTGAGTAATATGCATATTTCTGATCAGGTGTTATTCCTCTGGCTACGCCTTTGTGAAGTTTTGACGATAAAGCTGGCGCGTGTGGAAGTGTTACAGTTTTTTCTGTTATTTGTGCGGGTGAGTAATATACATATTTCTGATCACGTGTTATTTCTCTGGCTACGCCTTTGTGAAGTTTTGACGGTAAAGCTGGTGTGTGTGGAAGTGTTACAGTTTTTTCTGTTATTTGTGCGGGTGAGTAATATACATATTTCTGATCAGGTGTTATTCCTCTGGCTACGCCTTTGTGAAGTTTTGACGATAAAGCTGGTGTGTGTGGAAGTGTTACAGTTTTTTCTGTTATTTGTGCGGGTGAGTAATATACATATTTCTGATCAGGTGTTATTTCTCTGGCTACGCCTTTGTGAAGTTTTGACGATAAAGCTGGTGTGTGTGGAAGTGTTACAGTTTTTTCTGTTATTTGTGCGGGTGAGTAATATAACATATTTCTGATTAGGTGTTATTCCTCTGGCTACGCCTTTGTGAAGTTTTGACGATAAAGCTGGTGCGTGTGGAAGTGTTACAGTTTTTTCTGTTATTTGTGCGGGTGAGTAATATACATAACGGAGAAGGTATACTGTGTCTCGTTATTATCAGCCATATTTGAACTATGTGTGGGCTACTGTGGGTAAGTGTTGGATAATGCACAATAGAAAAACGGTTAGCAGTTCAAATCAGATTATAATTTCACAAACAATTTAATCACACTAGCAAATTACACACTGTAGGTACACGACACAACCAGATACGGAACGCGGGACAGTTTCTGAGCACATGTTGTTCGTACGATGTCCAATGTCCAAGAGAGCTTTTCATCGTTCTTGTCGAGCTGTCTTCGAGCGTCGACCCCCCCACGAACGCAGGCTAGACTCTGTCAAGTGCCACCAGATGGCGCTGGCGTTCCGAATAGTCTTTGTCGTCACACTGCTTCCGCCTCGTTGTCAAGTCAGCTCCCGTACTAATGATGTCTCCGACACGGCCATCCTGCTTCCACACGTCCTCGTGTGTTAATCTGTCAACAAACATACCCGCAAAGTATCACATAGCTCGGTCACTCCTGACCAAATATGGTACAGGTAAAAAAACACTGAAAATTCGAACAAACTTGAAAAAAATTGCAGAGATCAGAGCATTACTTATTACTTGATTCTTAAATCTCAAGATCACAAACTAAATAATCAACTAAGCCAATAAAACATCCTTAGAGCATCACAAAACACAAAGCAGGAATCTTATTCGTGGCCTGTGGCTTTTCATCAAGCCCAACAAACCTCACGTTTGTTTCTATAAATTCCTCTGAATTCCGAGTCCCACGGACTCTATGGTCTCTACAAGACCCGACCTCCGCCAGAGACACCCGCGCACCGCGTATCCACGGACTACTAAAAGCAGATACCGACTTCTAACGGACTACGGCTACGAAATGACTACTGGTACGGTCCCGACCAGCCGACCTAAGATTCACCACTATCACTCGACTTAATCTCTAGTTTGTTTCATCAACAAGACTTTTACTTGGTGGCTTTCCTAAAATTCTTCAGTAATACTCTGATTTTCTGTAATTTTTCGCAACCTGTCATATGAAGACTGATGAGATAATTAAAAGGGACTCGACTCTATAAAATCTGTTTTATTTTACGATCAATTTGCAATAAGCATTCAAATTAGAAACCAAAAATTTGGCTCATCTTAAAATTTGAACTATCTAGTTTCGAGATTACCGAGACCAAGTACAACGATTCCACACTACGTTAGTCAAAGAAAACAAAACCTCAGGTATCCCATTCACGGTCCCACACATTTGTCACATACGCACTTCCCGCAGGAATGCCGAGTCGTCCTTGACTCTACGGTCTTGGCTTCAAGGCTAGACCCGACCATACTACCCAGAGCTACCGCGTACACCACGTACCCACGATACTCTGGTACGCTGGCGTTCCGAATAGTCTTTGTTGTCACACTGCTTCCGCCTCGTTGTCAAGTCAGCTCCCGTACTAATGATGTCTCCGACATACATATTTCTGATCAGGTGTTATTTCTCTGGCTACGCCTTTGTGAAGTTTTGACGATAAAGCTGGCGTGTGTGGAAGTGTTACAGTTTTTTCTGTTATTTGTGCGGGTGAGTAATATACATATTTCTGATCAGGTGTTATTCCTCTGGCTACGCCTTTGTGAAGTTTTGACGATAAAGCTGGCGCGTGTGGAAGTGTTACAGTTTTTTCTGTTATTTGTGCGGGTGAGTAATATACATATTTCTGACCACGTGTTATTCCTCTGGCTACGCCTTTGTGAAGTTTTGACGATAAAGCTGGTGCGTGTGGAAGTGTTACAGTTTTTTCTGTTATTTGTGCGGGTGAGTAATATACATATTTCTGATCAGGTGTTATTTCTCTGGCTACGCCTTTGTGAAGTTTTGACGATAAAGCTGGTGTGTGTGGAAGTGTTACAGCTTTTTCTGTTATTTGTGCGGGTGAGTAATATACATATTTCTGATTAGGTGTTATTCCTCTGGCTACGCCTTTGTGAAGTTTTGACGATAAAGCTGGTGCGTGTGGAAGTGTTACAGTTTTTTCTGTTATTTGTGCGGGTGAGTAATATACATAATGGAGAAGGTATACTGTGTCTCGTTATTATCAGCCATATTTGAACTATGTGTGGCCTACTGTGGGTAAGTGTTGGATAATGCACAATAGAAAAACGGTTTGCAGTTCAAATCAGATTATAATTTCACAAACAATTTAATCACACTAGCAAATTACACACTGTAGGTACACGACACAACCAGATACGGAACGCGGGACAGTTTCTGAGCACATGTTGTTCGTACGATGTCCAATGTCCAAGAGAGCTTTTCATCGTTCTTGTCGAGCTGTCTTCGAGCGTCGACCCCCTCACGAACGCAGGCTAGACTCTGTCAAGCCCCACCAGATGGCGCTGGCGTTCCGAATAGTCTTTGTCGTCACACTGCTTCCGCCTCGTTGTCAAGTCAGCTCCCGTACTAATGATGTCTCCGACACGGCCATCCTGCTTCCACACGTCCTCGTGTGTTAATCTGTCAACAAACATACCCGCAAAGTATCACATAGCTCGGTCACTCCTGACCAAATATGGTACAGGTAAAAAAACACTATGAAAATTCGAACAAACTTGAATAAAATTGCAGAGATCAGAGCATTACTTATTACTTGATTCTTAAATCTCAAGATCACAAACTAAATAATCAACTAAGCCAATAAAACATCCTTAGAGCATCACAAAACACAAAGCAGGAATCTTATTCGTGGCCTGTGGCTTTTCATCAAGCCCAACAAACCTCACGTTTGTTTCTATAAATTCCTCTGAATTCCGAGTCCCACGGACTCTATGGTCTCTACAAGACCCGACCCCCGCCAGAGACACCCGCGCACCGCGTATCCACGGACTACTAAAAGCAGATACCGACTTCTAACGGACTACGGCTACGAAATGACTACTGGTACGGTCCCGACCAGCCGACCTAAGATTCACCACTATCACGTGACTTAATCTTTAGTTTGTTTCATCAACAAGACTTTTACTTGGCTTTCCTAAAATTCTTCAGTAATACTCTGATTTTCTGTAATTTTTCGCAACCTGCCATATGAAGACTGATGAGATAATTAAAAGGGACTCGACTCTATAAAATCTGTTTTATTTTACGATCAATTTGCAATAAGCATTCAAATTAGAAACCAAAAATTTGGCTCATCTTAAAATTTGAACTATCTAGTTTCGAGATTACCGAGACCAAGTACAACGATTCCACACTACGTTAGTCAAAGAAAACAAAACCTCAGGTATCCCATTCACGGTCCCACACATTTGTCACATACGCACTTCCCGCAGGAATGCCGAGTCGTCCTTGACTCTACGGTCTTGGCTTCAAGGCTAGACCCGACCATACTACCCAGAGCTACCGCGTACACCACGTACCCACGATACTCTGGTACGCTGGCGTTCCGAATAGTCTTTGTTGTCACACTGCGTCCGCCTCGTTGTCAAGTCAGCTCCCGTACTAATGATGTCTCCGACATACATATTTCTGATCAGGTGTTATTTCTCTGGCTACGCCTTTGTGAAGTTTTGACGGTAAAGCTGGTGTGTGTGGAAGTGTTACAGTTTTTTCTGTTATTTGTGCGGGTGAGTAATGTGTACCTACCACAACTCGCTCGGAGTCGGGTCTTTACGTAGCTATTATTGACATTTATTTGTGAGCTTGCAATAAAAAAATAAGCTAAAAAAAATATTTATTTTTTGTTTTTTTTACAGCCGCACAGGTCGATCGATCAGGTTAAGCTACGCTTGCCGCGTTTGGTCTGTGGATGGGTGACCATCTTTACATATCGAGACCCGTCCGTGCCTCGGAAAGCACGTTTAGCCGTTGGTCCCGGCTGTCATTCGTGGATCTTTGACAGTTGTTACGGGTAGTCAGAAGCCCGAAAGTCTGACAACCAGTCTTACCAAGGGGTATCGTATTACCCAGTAACTGGGTTGTGGAGGTCAGATAGAAAGTCGCTCCATGTAAAATACTGGTATTCAGCTGCATCCGGTTAGACTGGAAGCTGACCCCAACATAGTTGGGAAAAGGCTAGCCTTTTCCCAACTATGTTGGGGTCAGCAGGCGCGGGTCGCTGGGCTGGAAGCACGGCCGTTTGGCGGCCCGGTCGTCAATTATGACGGCTCTTTTTGCCGCCTGCAGCAAAGCCGTCATAGCTTACTCCTGCCACTCCTGAGCACCGCCGCCGCCTCTGACACCGGCGACGCTGCCTCTTTGCCAGCCGTAGTCAGCGGCAGTCGGAGGCAGTGAATCCGACGGGACCCAGTCGCTGGGATTTGTATCCTCGTCTTGCCTAACAAAAAAGGTATAAAGATTTAATAGGACCTATGGGTTCGATAATTATCTAGGTACATATTGCAATAACTTCTAAGAAAACTGCACATATTACAGCGAATCATTGTATTAGTTGTTATACAAATTATGAATACTTACAGAAAACCTTCTTCCATTTTTTTTCCACTGCTTTCGCCCTAATTTCTCGCTGCCAGCTAATTTGCAAGCGACAACATATTATCTTTTTAGTTTATAGCCATTCAATATCAGGCTATAGTCATCGGACCGTACTGCCTAGTTTTACGTGAATTGAGGGGTATAAAAGCAAAGGCGCTTCAGTCACAAAACATCTGAACTGAGTAATTTATAATTTTCTACTGTGTCGTAAGAAATTGTTATTTTGTAATAGTTATTAGTTATAATAGTGGTACATTCATTATGACTCGTAAGTTAAGTAGCAATAACTAAGATTAAGCAAATGTACACCAGTTCTATAATATTTAAGAAATACTTTAGGACTAAGGTGTCTTTGCATTTAAGTATTGGACTGAAGCATGTTTGCTTTTTATTGCTTTGGATCGAAGTTAGTTTGCATCTCACTATATTATTCGACAATCTGTCAATAATGACAATAGCGTAAGGTACTGATTGCAAAACAGATTATGCACAAATATGAAAATATACCTACGTATTTATTTGAAAAGATAACTTTTTTTTGAGTAATTGGATATAAAGTTAAGAAAAAAACGGGAATATTATGTATAAACACAAATATATTTATTTAGTAGGTCTTCTTTTACATTTTTTCTTACTTATTACAGTAGTCCTTCTTAACTTATTTTTAAATCATAATATTTGATTCAGCTGTTGGTGGATCGCAAGTAGGCTCATCTTCTTCAACAAAATCATCATTAGTGTTATTTAAAATATTTTTATAGTACTCCAGTTCGGGACGAGTTTACCACTGCAATCCATAATGTTTCTCTAGCAACTTCCTCACATCGTTTATTTTTTCTTTTTTAATGATGACGGTATTTTTGGCTATTTATTGGCAGTGGTTGGACGTCGTTAAAAGATTTCCCTCTTTTTAGAATAGATTTTAATTGGGTAAAGACAGAGGTGTAATGGAGTTCTCCTTTCACTTTGACTTTGTTACCACTCCTACTAATAAAGAAACGCTTACTCTGTGCAAATTGAAAATGCCATTGACCAGGCGGCTTTATAATATCTTGTAGAGCAGTTTTCCAATCGTAAACCATCTCTATTTTCACAACTGTTCACTAATTGTTAAAAATAGTGTGGTACTCCTCTGGTTGTACAATTACTTCCTTCCTTTTTAACTCCTTTTCAATATTTCCAAACACTCTGTCAGCAGGTAAAAAGGAATGCCCTGGTATTGGGAAAACAATTTCAATGTTTTTTATGTTACTTGGATCACCATTTAACCACACACAACTCATTCCGATGAAAATTGAATTTTTATTTTGCGCTCCGCAACCATCAGCTACAAGTCGCAAAGTTTGAATTCCATTCATAATCTAACAAATTCAACCTGTGAAACACTGCACACGCAATTTCGTTAGCTCCCTTCTTGTACTCATTTTCATTCCACGTGTATAAATTTACTGTATCTTTATTTAGTTTTTGGCCTTCTACTGATAATATTACTGCAAAATTATATATATATGAAGCTGTCTACTATAGTAAGTTATTTGGTCTGCTATTTTAGGTAGGACTTGATTCTTTTGACAGTCAAAAGATAGTGTGAACATTCCATCTTGTCTCTCATTTAATAGTTCGTAGAATTTTTGTGCTTTGCGTTTACGAACGGTCTTTTCGATCATATATTTGGTTTTAAGTGCTTGATTTTGTTCACTCTTAATTTGCTCATCCAATTCTGTACATTTGGAACACACGTCCGTTCTTGGATTACCAAACCCAACATTGTATTGAGTGTTGAAAATTCTTTCAGAAAATAGCACTGACTGGGTTCTCTGTTTGTTCATTAAATATTCGCCACATTTTTCTTACATTTAATGCCGAATCTAAATATTTATTTTCTGTAGTAGACCGACAATAGTGAGACTGCACTTAAGAGCGTTTACGGCGTACGGCATTTCATACAAACTTTCAAGCCCTTATTTTTCGAAATGAATGAACCGATTTTAATGAAAATTCATACGCATAATCAAGATACATAGGTCTAAAAAGTTAGTAGAAAACATTTTCAAAATGTCTTATTTAAAAAAAGATAACTGGAAATCTCTGTTTCTATGGAAAATTTAAAATCGGTCTAACTTGGCTGTAACACTATTTTTCGAAAATGTGTTCTACTAACTTTTTAGACCTTTGTATCCTGCTTATGCATATGAAGTTTCATTAAAATCGGTTCATTCATTTCGAAAAATAAGGGCTTGAAAGTTTGTATGAAATGCAGTTCGGCGTAAACGCTCTTAAAAGATTATATAAAATGTTTGACTTCATGTAACTTTAGAATATTTTTGTGGGATGTATCATTCACATTCATATCATTCTACTTGTTGCCTCGGTCGAGTGCGAACGTGTGTAGTGTTGTTTTCTCGCGCATTTCACCTATTAGTCAATTAGCGTAATTCCAAATCTCTGTCGCACTTCAAGTGTTTTTATGGACTGGTGACGCCTTTTGGGCGGACCTAGAAGGGGATAGCTGATTATACGCAGTTGCGTCACAAATCCCAACTAGTGTGAACCAACGTGATTGGCGAGGATTTGAACCAGCAACCACAGGCGCACGGCGGTGGGGTGCCGCGCGCCTAGCCGCAGAGCCACGCAGTCACTTACAATATACGTCGAATTAGCTAATCAGTTAACCGCGGCATCTGCTACGGCTACGTCACACTGTTACGAAGTGGAGATCGGCTACGACGCGCTCGCTACGGTGTGTGCTACGTCACCTACAAAACCAGTGCTACGGAACAGGTATTTACTACGCAACACCTTCCAGTGCTACGCACCAATATTAATTAACGTTGCCGCGTTGTAAACAATAGATTATCTTTGCATGACCTAACTATCGAACATGCAGCGCTCTCCACCGAATAAATCGCACAAAACCACGAATATTCCACCAATGGACTAAGCTCAGTCGGTTCCGAATATCGTTCAGGCCGTGAATGACCCTGACTTCGTCAATATAAGCACTCGTCATAAACGCCCACGGCTTGACGAGTCTTCGAGTGATCAGTTGGAAGAATTTAAACAAGAAATCAGGGAGATGCTCACGGCATGGAAGTCCGAACAAGATCAATCTATTGCGAAATTATTGGCGGATCAGACAGCGCTGACTACTAAGTTAATCTCTGGCATGGCCGAGTTAAACCAACTTTATAAGCAGTGGTCAGTTCGGCAGCGCATATTAACATATCTTCGGCGGTATTTTGTTTGATCATGAATGTCGATATATCTTTAGAAGTTGATGCAACTGATAATCTCGTCTTGTGATTTTTACTTTGAATATGGTTTTTGACACTTGACTTACCGCCGTGACTAACAGATATATACAAGCCGCAAATGGAACACAAGGCTTCATAATCATTTCTTCCTCTTTTAATGAATGACCACTCTTTAGTATAATCGTCAGAAAATAAACACTTTCGTTTTGGCATGACTATTAGCAAAATACTGGCAATAAACTAAACTTCAAAGTACAGGACAGCGCAAGGTAGGTTTGTACGTCGTTCTCTAAAGCAACTAAATAAAACACTGCATCGATGTAAACAAGACGCGCGGGCGGAGGGGCGCGGGAGCAGAGGGACGCGGGAGCGGAGGCGCGCGGCCCGCGACGCGGACTCTAGGCAGTCGCAGTCGCGCGCGCTCGCCTCCGCTCCACTTCGATAACTCGCCGATCACAGACGTAGTACTTACCTACACAGGGGTACCTTGCGAATTGTGTGCATACCGGGATAAATAACTTGATGACCGGGACACCGGGACACAACGCTTCAAACCGGGACATGTCCCGGTGTACCGGGACGTATGGCAGCCCTAAATTCCAGTCATAAGCATCAAACAAAACAACCTCCATCCGGTCTTGAACACGTAACCTCCATCCGGTTACTTACACAGCAGGCAACCTCTATCCGGTCACCTCCACATGTAACCTCCATCCTCTATTACACATCACCCAAACGAGCCACAAGCCTACGAGCATTTATCAAAATAAACTTAAACTAGGTCTGTTCAACATGTTACTTTATTTGTCCTATCATAATATTACTTTGCCAGTAAATCATCATCATCATCATCATTTCAGCCGAAAGACGTCCACTGCTGGACATAGGCCTCCCCCAAGCACCTCCACTTCGACCGGTCCTGTGCTTCCCGCATCCAACGGGTTCCTGCGGCCTTCACAAGGTCGTCGGTCCACCTTGTGGGAGGCCTTTCGGCCCCATCGACCATCTGTTTTGCGAGCAATGTGCCCTGCCCACTGCCACTTAAGTTTGGCAATTCTTCGGGCTATGTCGGTTACCTTGGTTCTCCTGTGGATCTCCTCATTCCTGATTCGATCACGCAGGGAAACTCCAAGCATAGCCCCCTCTATTGCCCTTTGGGTGACTTTTAGCCTTCTTATAAGGCCAGTAAATGTCGGGTATACAATCTTAAGTCTTTGCTCGCTAATTGCAACGCTACACATGATTTGTTCTGTGCTGAATACACGCGAGTCCATGCAACAACGTTATTAACTCGTTTGCCACTTAATTTGGCTGCACAACTCGCTTTTACTAACGAGCATTCAGCACCAGAATCGTAAACAAAACAATACAGCTCACCTTTGTTTTCTAACGTGCCTGAGAGTAGCTGTACGACGCAAACGTCCACTCGCCGCTGTTGCTTGCAGCACACGGTCCACCTCCACCATCTGCCTGACTGCCACTGCTCGTGCGCCGGGCCGCGGCCCATGACATGTCGCGACATGACCTGGATTCCCTCACTGCAGCACACGAAGGGCTTCACCAACGGCTGCAGGCTGCTTGGCTCGATTCTTCAAGTCACTCCATGTCACTGGTAGCTCCACGCCACGTCTTTGGCTCCCCTTGTGCGCCTTAATGACGGCCACACACAACAAGTTGACCTCCTTGCAGTGAATTTTCAGCAAAACACAAATCAGCTATCTTACTGTGTGCTGTTACGTTTGCACACGACGCGTCCTACCATGTGTTCTTAATACGAAAACAGGATACGACGGACTCAAACGCCGGTTACAGACACACTTTTTTTTTTTTTTTTAACATGGCGGTAGGGCGCAATTAATAATAATAATAATAATAATAATCTTTTATTACTCCCAGAAATGCACGAACATTACATTGAATAGGAAACAAATAAAAAATAGCTTAGGCTAAGTGATTCACTGTAAAAAAGACCCTGACCTCTAAACTAGGTAAAAACCTGTATCTTAGAAGTCAGTGTGCCTTCAAAATTATGCATGGATATAATAAGCCTTAGAATTTATACCTAGATAGGACACAATGAATACAAAGTAAAATAGTAAAAAAAAAAAAACAAACATAAAATATACAATGCAAAATTAAGTTTATAGTTTAGGTTTATATGGGAATAGAATAAAAAGCAGGAACATAATAAAAGAGAGAAAAATAAAACTGATTTTGATTAACTAATTGATTGGTGAAGTGTGTGTTTGATATTGAGTGAGTGAGAGTATTTGTGAGTAAGTGTGTATGTGTGTGTGTGTGTGTAGGGGTGTGTGTGTGTGTGTGTGTGTGTGAGTATGTGTTTGTAAAAGAGGTTGTGAGCGAGATGTATGTAGGTATATTAAATTCAACTTATGGATGTATTTAATTTTGAGTTATAAAAGCCTACCTGTTAAGGTTGGAATAGTTACCAACTAAAAGATCCTCAGTCATACGGTAGGTAAGTTTTTGCAGATATTGTTGTAGCTCGGATTTACACTGGTATTTAGTTTTAGGGAAAATGTTTAATAATTTATTTAACTGGTTGTAAAGTTTCGTACTGTTGATGTAGTAATGCCTTTTAGCGAAAGAAGTTTTATACGACTCTAATGTGAAGACTGTGTGTTTGACTCTACCTTTTGGCTCTGATAACGGACGAGTTGAGTGCTTACGGAGCATAGACTGGAGGATATACAGTTGCCTGACTGATAGCACTTTGGATTCTGCATATAACTGTGTTGTAGAGTATCTCAACGGCCGAGAGAGTAGGACTTTCAGTACGGCTCTCTGAGCTCGTTCTAGTCGTACAAAATGATTTTCACTGGCTCCACCCCAAGCTGGAATACAGTACACTAAAATGGATTGGCACAATGCGTAATATACGACTTTAAGGGTGTCCGTATCGGCAGAATTGCGTAATTTTTTAAAGACGTATATGAGTTTGCGAGTTCTACTCGCCAGTGAGTGCAGGTGATTATGCCAATTCAGATGTTGATCGATGTGTACACCTAAATACTTAACAGTAGGTGTCTTGGTGATTTCAGGGCAGTCACAAGAAGTGGAAGACGAACATGTGTGCATTTTAAGAGATAAAGATGTTGGCGGACTTAAATTAGATCTGATGGCGAATGGCATGCAGAGCGTTTTACTTACGTTAACTGTTAGAGAGTTATTACACAACCATTCCATTACACAAGCAAGTGCCATTTCGGCGTTACGATAGCATTGAGCCCAGTCTCTTCCATCAACCATCAGAGAAGTATCATCGGCGTATGAAATAATTTTACAGTTATGGATCGGCAACTGACACAGCTCATTGATGTATATCAGGAAGAGGGTAGGGCCCAAAATGCTACCTTGTGGTACACCATATTCGATCGGGAGCTCATCACCAACATTTTGCCCAATTTTGACCACCTGTGTACGACCCCGCAGATAGTCCCTGAAGATTTCCAATACCACTCCGCGAATTCCAATGGCTTCCATTTTATTCAGTAACGCTGGCGCGGAAACGGTATCAAAGGCCTTAGATAAGTCGATAAAGATACCTAAGCATTTTTGCTTATTGTCAAGAGTCCTTACAGCATGGTCAGCCAGTGCCATAATAGCATCTTCGGTACTCATTCCCTTGCGGAAACCGAATTGGTTGGGAGCTATAATATGATTGGCATTTAGGAAGGAGACAAGACTCTTGTTTAAGACTCGTTCCAAGATCTTTGACATTGAGGAAAGAACCGAGATAGGTCTGTAATTATTAACCTCGTCCTTGCGACCAGCTTTATGAACCGGGTGAACTATGGCTCTTTTAAAGACCACTGGGAATACGCCAGATGATATGGAAAGATTGCATACATGTGTAATGATGGGGACCAAAACGTTGCTAGTAGCTTTAATTACGTTAATGGGGATGTCATCCCACCCAGTAGCGGAATCGGGCTTGAGGCTCTTTATAATGCCTTCCACGTCAATTTCTGTAGTTTCTAGAAGAACCATAGATCGACCCGACTTGGACACTGTTTCACTAGATGCGGAGGATATTGGTCTTATTTGGGATGCGAGATTTTTACCAATACTAGCAAAATATTCATTAACGAGATTTAGTGAGGACCGTGGAGATACGGAAAGATTTAACAATTCGACGGGGGGAAAAGTGCATGAATTAAAGTCGGCCACTTTTTTAACCACATCCCAAGTTGCCTTCATATTATTTTTCGCTTTGGAGAATTCTTCTTTTTCATACGCGCGTTTTAGTTTTCTTACCAAAGAGTTGCAGTAGTTGCGATAACGTGTATATGAAATTCGCAAAATTTCATTATCGCTACATTTTTTTAATTTTCCGTGCAAGCGGTCGCGGTGTCGGATACACCGTAGTAAACCAGGTGTAATCCAAGGCTTAAGAGTTATATTTTTTCTAGGGACTTTAAGTTCGTGTGTATTTTCCTTTATGATAGTAGAGAGACCACTTACCAACTCCCCAGCGGCTATGTTTGCATCTTGCATGTGTAGGATAGGAGTCCAGTCATTTCCATTTATAGCCTCTATAACTGAATTCTGATTTATTTTATATTTGGTACGAGGCAAGTTACTGTACTTATTGTTGGTTTGCAGAAATAGTAGAAGAGGGTCATGGTCGGTAATAGACGATTCAATGACAAATGCCGTGGCGGAAAGGCTCGTTTTTAAGAGGATATGATCCAAGCAACTAGAAATACGCGTGGGATACAGATGTGCAGCGAGAAGTCCGTGCGCAGCAGCACAGGATAGATACTCGTCGGAGTTAGTATCATTCTTACTGTCACTGATGTCGATATTAATATCACCGATCAGGACAACAGACTGTGTGGGAAGCGTGAGCACTTGGTCTAGACTATTGATGAAATTGTTTATGTTTCTATACGAGGGAGAACGATATATAGCAACTATTGAGACGGTCTCCATACTACAGATAAGACAGTTGGCATCAGAAAAAACGGGTTCTTTTACTTCATGCTTTATAAAAGATTTAATGTAAATAGCACATCCGTCGTTTTGATTGTAAGTGTTTTTAGTATAATAGGAGGTATAACCGTCTAGAGTAGGTAGGTGAGATATTTTGCTTAGCCAACATTCAGACAGGACAATGACATCACAATTAAAGCCTAGGAGTTTCATTAACACGGCTATTTCGTCAAAGTTTTTTTGAATGCTTCGAATATTAAGATGAAGTATTTTCAGTCCCTTCTTTGGATCTGTGATATACCGCGAGCACATTTCGGGTATACATTTATACGACTTGGCAACACTGAGTGAGTCTAATTCGTGATCTATATTATTATTTTGGTTAGCCATTTGTTATATAAAGCATCAAAATGCAACCCAAAATGTGCAAAGAAAAGGAAAAACTTACGTGTGTAGTTGTGAATGTGAGATGGTGAACTTAAACTAAGGAATACACTACTAAAGAAATATAATGAACTGATTATTCTTATGATTATAAAGAGTCATTGTTGCACTTCCAATTCACGCAGTGTCTGCTCTGATTTTATAAGAATCTGTTTATCGCCTTCAGTTTTCCGTAGAAATACATTCTCGTTATTGGTCCAGCAAAACTTATATTGTTTCAGCTTAGCAAATTGCCTTGCGTCGAAGAACAGCTTCCTAGAGCTCGGGGGCAGATACTCCGCAACATATATTGGGTTTCGGTTCCCATCGATACCTATGTTAAGGGTACTCAAACGATCTTCCTTATTAAGTTTCTTATTGAAATCACGAACTGCAGAGAGCATCTGAGTTTTTGTCTGGACACTGGTAAATTCAGTTACGATCGGCCTAGTTGAACCTTTTTTCCCAGGGAGCCTGTATACGTCCCGTATTTGCTTGGTGTCAATTGGTACACTTACTGCTGCTCCAACTTTAGCAACGATGACGGCCAGTTCCGTCATAGATTCTTTTTCTTTCAACGACGGCACATTACGAATCTCGACAGTGGATGAACGCGATGATAGCTGAAGATCTTGTTGTTTAATTTCTAACATTTGGATACTGTGTCTATAAGCTTGTTTTTCACTTTGTAAGGTCTCTATTTGTTTCATCATGTCGTCGTATTGTGAGCTGATAAAACCGACAGTCTTCTCAATCTCCATATTTGTTTTCTGGATAGCGCTATTTTGAGATTTTAATTCTGCTATTTCGGATACAAGCTTCGCCATAGATAGGCTCTGGTCATCCAGAAATTTCTTGAGATGAGCTTCCTGATCGTTTTTCCACTTCGTAAGCATTTGGAGAATCTCGTGTTTGAAGTCCAGCAGCTCGTTGGTAGGTGATAACTCCCCCCGAGGACGTTTGTGACGTGTAGAAGTATTTACATTTCCAAATGGGCTGCTTGAAAGTGATTGCGGTATGTCCGAGTCCGAGGATACTTGCACTAACTTGTTGTTATCCGCGGGCGTCGCCGGTGGGGACCTCGGCAAGCGGGGCATCACGCAGCGCGGACCGAAGCCAAACGTATATTTTACGCGGTAATAGGTAAGAGTCTTCGTGAGTAAAGGAGCTGCTTGACGTCACGAGATCACGGTCAGTGCGGCCACTAGCGCGCGAGCGGGAAAGCAATTATGACCACTATCTCTGTCCAGCACGGGGGCGTGGTCAGCTAGGCAAGCACGGCGCGACACGGTACGGAAGTAAGGATTAATAAAAATAAATAACTAATTAGTCGGTAAACTATACCCTAAGACTTGGCCCTAACAGTTTAAAGTCGCGATTGCACTATTTACAACTTTTTACTAAAACCGATAGCACGTCCACTCTCGGCAAAGGTCATGGGCGAATAGTTGGCACGTCACTGTGCAAAGGTATTTCTGCATACAGCCTATGCCCAAAACAACACGTACTATGATCGCGCATCCGTATCTGCTTTGTCTGGGTCGAACTTGGACAGATCCACATGATTATTTAATAAGCGTTCGCATGTTTGCACTTTGTTTTTCAAATGTCAACAGTCACTTTCACTTTTAGCGTTCTGATTTTGCGCATGAACCAACACGAATCCCAGTTCTGATAACGGGGAAAGTATAGTGTGTCTCGTTATTATCAGCCATATTTGAATTAGAGTGGGCTACAGTGGGTTGTGTGTTGGATAATGCGCAATAGAAAAACGGTTCTCAGTTCAAATCAGATGATAATTTCACGAACAATTTAATCACGCTAGCAAATTACACACTAGGTACACGACACAACCAGATACGGAACGCGGGACAGTTACTGAGCACATGTTGTTCGTACGATGTCCAATGTCCAAGAGAGCTCCACATCGTTCTTGTCGCGCTGTCCTCCAGCGTCGACCCCCCACGAACTCAGGCTAGACTCTTGTCAAGCGCCACCAGATGGCGCTAGCGTTCCGATTCCGGTCAAACGAATGACTCCGTCGAAGCTTGTCGTCACAGCGCTTCCGCTTCGTTGTCAAGTCAGCTCCGGTACTAATGACGTTTCAGACATATATGTTACATCTAATATTTTTGCTCATTCTTGGCAGGAATAACGCACATAACACCGAAACAACAAGTACTAATGGCCCTGGAGTTCTATGCGAGTGGCTCTTTCCAACGTTGTATTGGTGATGCTGCAGGTGTTCATAAATCTAGTGTATGTCGAATAATACATCGTGTGAGTAGAGCTATTGCCGGGATGAGATCAGAATGGGTGGTAATGCCTAGTAGTCAAGTTATGGACAAGGAAGCAAGGTTGTTTTATGAAATAAGTGCATATACAAAAATAATAGGAGCTATTGACTGCACCCATATTCCTATTAAATCTCCTGGAGGAATGGATGCTGAAATTTATAGAAATAGAAAACAGATATTTTCTATTAATGTGCAGGTAATCTGTAACGCAGAAATGTACATAAATAATATTGTAGCACGTTGGCCAGGGAGCTGCCATGACAGACACATATTCAACAGTAGCGTTATTAAAGGACGCTTAGATGATGGTGAATTTGAAGGTTTTTGGTTACTAGGAGATAAAAGGTATGCCGTTAAACCATATTTACTCACTCCTCTGCGTAATCCAACCACAGAAGCGGAGCAGCTTTACAATGAAAGCCAAATTCGAACCAGAATGTGGTTGACCGGACATTTGGCTGCTCGAAGAAAATATTCCCTTCTTTATCATGGAAACTCCGGACTAATCCAAGAAGAGCTCAAGCTGCCGTTGTTGCAATGGCAGTGCTGTACAACATCTGCTAGAAATCCAGAGACCCCATGCCATTTCCATGCCAGCGCCATGATGAGGATTCTTCTGATGAAGAGGAATTGTTTTCATATCCACCTGCCACTAGCAATAATGACGAACACAACAGAAATATGTTGATTAATAATTATTTTAGTAGATTAGCACGTGGGTAGAAGAAACAATAAAATAGACATGGTGAAATTAAAAATACGTCTTTATTGTCGTCGTCGTTTCAGCCGATAGACGTCCACTGCTGGACATAGGCCTCCCCAATTTTGGGGGGGGTTTGTTTGCCATAATCGCCACGCTTGGCAGGCGGGTTGGCGATTTTATTGTCGTATCTACGTGAAAATTATACCTACATATATGACATATATGTAGGTCTATTTAGTATGTATACATTGTATACATACTAAATTAATTTTAACAAGCATTTACTTTCATAAAAGGAAAAAAACAAATACAATAAAAAAAAATGAAAATGGCTTTAAGTCCGCCTCTGTACTTTTATGTGCTTGAAGTATTATGAAATAATAATAAATAATAATACTATCAAAAACATAGGACCAAAGCAACACAATGAAGAGAAGTATGAGGAACAAGGAAAACAGAAATTAGAAATCGATATTCACAATACAGTTATTACAGTTTACTTTATTAACATTTTACTTAAGAATTTCTAATTTCAGTTTTTCTAGTTCTAGCTTACACTTCTCTTCATTGTGTTGCTTTAATTGCCGAAAAAGCTCATGCTCTAGCGTATGCTTCTCTTCATAGTGTTGCATCAATTGTCGATGAAGCTCATTTTGGTTCCGAATGCTTGATCTGATTTTATCCATTTCAATTTCATTAAGTTCTTTTAATACAGATTGTTTTCGTTCCCGCAATGCCCTCTTGATAATACTGTCATCCTGTTTCTTCTGGATTTTCCCTGAAACAAAAATAATTAATGAATAAGATACAGTAGCAACATATACTTTTTTTTTTACGTATGTTTCTAATGATAAAATCATAGAACTATCCCGATTAAACTTTCAGATTTGGACATTATTTGGTTAGGAAGTTTCACAAATAAAAAATCAAACAAAACAGAAATTACTTACTCCTGAGTGGTTGTGCTATTAGTTTCCTCACAGAAGAATGGGGTGTACTGCAGTCAAAGGGTGTTATGCTGGGCTGTTCTACATTCATCACTTCATTCTGTAACTAACCAATAAAATAAGTACTAATAGGTTGTCATGGAACCGTAAAGACAATCTTTTTTACAGAAAAAAATGCTACAATACTTACGTACCTGTGATAAATTATCCGTTGCATTATCAGCATCCGTTAAAATAATAACATTATTATTGTCCAGTTTTGGTTTCTGTAATAAAAATTCCATTCCAATCAATTAAAAGAAATCGAAATTGACTGGCTAATAACTCATGATAGTTTTAAGAAAATTATGGGCTACATATAGTAAACTTATTCAAACAAGAAAAGGTACCTTTATTGTTACGGAATTTTCATCACAATCCGAATTAATTAAAATTAAGTTGTCATTATATTGAGCCTGAAACAATTATCGAAGTAATAGTACGGGTAGGTAAAGCGGGCAGGCGTCCGCAACTCCACCTCAATGCGCGTATTTTGCGTATGGGATAGTAATAGTATAATAGTATTTTTATAATCAATCATAATAGTAACTCACAGAAACTAAAGGAGCTATAACATCATCGTCATAAACCGATTCGTTTCCACTTATTGACGTCGACATTATTGACCGTAGCCAGTCAGTAGCAACTTGTGATGCTGGAGGGAGAGCGGGAGGAGGGCAATGTCTTTGCACATTGCGTTGAAATCTTACTGAACAATTATTAACACAGCATCCTTCTGGAGTAAATGCTGTAATGCATCTTCCAATAATACAATCCTTCAATTAATATCAATTTCATGCAATTCGAAAGAAACGGAAAATAAAATGAAATGTTATTTTCACACTTATCTTTCTGAAAGTGTCAGATAGTGATGCGGCTCGATTACGAGTTAAATTAAATCTTTTTAGTTGTACCTACCCCACAAAAATTCATATAACACTACTTGCTAGTCAACTGCTCATCACATGTTTCAAAATATTGCTTTTCCCGATGCTGGGACGTCAATTGTTGAGGAGTTCTCCTGGTTCTTACCAGGAGAACTCCTCAACAACCACTCACCATACGCATTTTAAGGAGCATAAATTGCTTAGCAACCATATTAAAGTAATCGAATCGCAACCCGTGAAATATTTGTCATTGAGTAGTTCCGATGACCATCTGCGGTCTTCAACATCAGTTCCACTTTACCAAATGATAATTTCCGAGAACAAATGCTCAAGTTACTTTAAAAAATACCCAAATCGCTATAGCCCCTCGATTTTCATGGGATCCTCTCATCAGATTCCAACTTGATGATAATGGGACCACCTCGAGTGTATACCCTTTCAAACAAAAAAGAATTTTTGGAATCAGTCCAGCCGTCTTCGAGTAATCGGTGACCATACATAAAAAAAAACATATATAAAGTCGAACATATAACCTCCTCCTTTTTGGAAGTCAGTTAATAAAATAAAGGCTCGAGTCAATTTTCTCTTGTTGCCCTTGACAAAAAATTACCCACGTACATTTTGGGGAAATAAGACGTCTTGACACTTGTCACCAGTTTAACTTAAGCATTTTACAATAAAAGATGGTGCAACAACAGATAGTAGATTCTATAGTTATTGTTATGGTTACGATTAAATTTAACTTCAGATTCCAACTTGTAACAAGTCCAGGATTCCTCACGAGTATTTCCTTCACTGATGTCCAAGATAAACTTAGAAAGTATGTAGGTACGTACGCATTAAAAAATAACACATTGGTACCCTCCCGGATTTGAACTTACAGCCTCGTGCATGAGAGGCGAGGTGTTAACCTCTGGGCCATCACGACATAAAAAGATAACGAAAAGAGCTGCCCACCTACATGTTTTTGGCGAGGACAGGGAAATGAAATAAAAAACAGGATTTGATTTATTATCATTTATTCAATATCTTCTCGTACAACCACTTCATCTAAAAATGCTGCCGCTGAGCCACAATGTTGGTTTCTTGCCTGGCCCGACCTAAATACCACACCAACGTCATAACATGCGCACAACAACCTACAGTGCGACGTCCTACAATACAGTTGCAGTAATATTCTATAATGCCTTGTCGTCCATTAATACCATTTGCTATCAAAATGTACACATAGTACCTACTGACGTCTTGAAATATGTCTTGATTTTATTTTCCCTTTTATAAGTGATTTTTCCTCACTGCCTAACTCGGGTATACGATTAGTATCTAGACAAACTTCTATTCTGTATCCACCATGGAAACGCACGTGTTCACCATAATATGAACGTGCTTGACGAATTTAGTACGTTCCCAAGGCAAATAATATTAATTCACTGTATTCTAGACGGGGAACTCAATATTAGCATTATCAGCTGTAATGCTTTGAAAAAAGGATACCCGGCGATTTAAATTATATTCTGTCCGTCATAAACCGCACCAAACAGTCACTCTTTGTGGGTGCATTGGTTTTTCGACAATCACTCTTGGATGATCATTCGCCCAAATGCGGCAATTCTGCTTATTGACGAATCCACTGAGGTGAAAATGTGCCTCATCACTGAAGATGATTTTCTTCGAAAATTGATCATCCAATGTTTACATTTCTTGCCACCATTCTGACGACGTTTGGAATGGTCAAGAGGCTTTAGTTCAATTGACTCAAGTCAAATTGCACCTTGTAAGCGTGTAAATGCAAGTCTTTATGCATAATGTTCATCAACGACGAGCGTGAGAGGTGCAATTGTTGGGCACATCGACGAGTTGAGGTGGACGGCTCTTCAGCCACACTATCGCGAACAGCAGCAATATTTTCTGCAGTACGAGCTGTACGAGCATGCACTGGTGTTTTCACATCTCCTACAGACCCGGTTTGCTCAAATTTTTGCACGATTTTTCCGCACATTGGACACGCACATTTGGACGATTAAATTGACCGAAAAAATCACGAAGTGCACGATATGCATTTTGATTTGAACGCCCATTTTCATAATAAGCCTGAATAACTTTAACGCGTTGTTCGGTTGTGTATCTTTCCATGGTTCAAATTGAGTTAGTCTGAAATTAAGAAATGTCAAATGAAATGCAGAAAAAAACTTGACGTTTAGGTGTGGTTCACATTCAACATTATCAGCATGCAATACCACCTTACTGCATCCTTGTGTTGATTTGACTATTCCCTCTGTTAATAGTTCCATTATACCATGTAAAAAAAATGTAAATCATGATATTGTATTATTTTGTGATGAGATTGGAAAGGGACTTAGGTCACTTGTTGACAGATGAATATCCGGGACACTCGATAATAAATTACTGTATGCCTGGTTGTTCTTTATTTGATATTATGAAAGAAGTTATTAAACATAACTGGTTGTTCTTTATTTGATATTATGAAAGAAGTTATTAAACATAACTTTAAGCAGGAAACAACTTTATTAATATTTATGGGAAATAGGGGTAATTTAAATAAAGGAGAATTGCTCCAATATCATCGAACATTGTGCAACCTTAGATTAAGAAAAATTGTATTGTTTACATTCCCTTACAGTAACAGTTTGCCACAGGAAGAAAATAACTTAAGATTTGATATGAACATGACATTGCACAATTTGACATATAATGATAACCAATTCCAGTTAATTGATACTAACTATTATGTTGGTAATAATTTATATTTGACAAAAGATAGATACAATATTGTTATGTACTATCTTTCTAACTATCTTAAAAGACAGATAGCTGTGTCGCTATCATATTTTTTTTCAATTTCAGCCAAACATTTGGCTAAACAAATTGCTCCTATTGAGCAATGCAATGACTTTTTAAAGTATTCTGGCAATAATTTGGTCAAAATTAATGACATTAATCATCATTTAAATTAGACATTAAGACAATAGAGACAACCTCTTGCAAAAATGTAGCTAAGGTAAATAATAAGTCAAATGAAAGTGTAAAAAAATTAAATAGTATCAATCTGGTGCATCAAAATATTCAAGGATTTTTAAACAAAGACTTAGAAGTAGAATTATTCCTGAATTGTAACAATATAGATATTCTTTGTTTGACAGAACATTGGCTTAAAAGCCACCAGTTCATGTTCAATTTTAGTAATCACCAGGTTGGTAGTTCATTCAGCAGAGTAAATGCTATACATGGTGGCTCATTAATTTTAATAAATAACCAGCTTAAGTTTAAGGACCGAAAGGATATCGTAAGCCTCTCTGTTGAGCGAACAATTGAAATAGCCTGTATAGAATTGGAGCAGTTCATTATATTAAGTGTATACAGACCACCTTCAGGATTGTATGATTGTTTTGAAAAAGTTATGGATGAAGTGTTGCACAAAATCTGTAATACAAAGAAGTCTATCATCACTTGTGGTGATTTTAATGTTAATTTGTTAGACAATTTTGGGTTAAGTACTAAAATTATAAGTTTGTTTCAGTCATACAATCTTGCTAACCAATTTTTAGAGCCCACTAGAATAACTCCTACTAGTGCCACATGCCTAGATAACATTTATACAGATGTTATACCGACCCACAAAGAAATTATTAACTTAATAGACTCAGATCATTGCGGACAATTGATCAGTATTCCAAATTACAACAAAAAAGTTACTAAAAAAGATATCACTGTTAACCCAAAAACAACTAATCGCTTGGAAACATTTAAAACTAAACTCTTGGGTAAATTACCACTTTTATTCACTAATGATGACCCTAATCAACAATATAATGATTTTTTTAATATGTATTGCACACAATTTGATAACACTTTTATTCCAAAAAGATTATCAGTTAATAGTAACGCTTCCTTCAGTGACTGGGCCACCATTGGTATACATAAAAGTAGAAAACGACTTTATGAATTATATGAAGAACGGATTTGTATAAACACTGCTGAATTTAATTTATATGTTAAGAATTATTCTAAAATATTTAAAAAAGTTTGTAGTATTGCCAAGTCACGTTATTTGAGTTCAAAAATTAAAAATAGTAGCAACATTATTAAAACGACTTGGAATGTCATTAATAGCGAAACGGGAAGGTCATGCACCCGAAGTAGTGACTACAGCCTTGCTATTGATGACAATATAATTAAATCAGATTCTCAAGTCGCCGCGGCCTTTGAAAATTTCTTTGCAGAGATTCCAGTATCAACTACTAAATCTCTTAACTCATCACCCGCTGCCGCAGAGTCTTTACTTAAAGAAAACGTTTCAGTTTGTGATTCTGAATTTCACTTTGAATATGTAACCTGTAACGATATAATTAAAACCTTTCACACGTTAAATGTTAAAAAGACCGCAGATCTATGGGGTAATTCTGTGGATGTTGCTAAGTCGATTATAAACATTGTAGCACCTACTTTAGCTGTTATCTATACATATAATAAATCTGTAGAAGGGTCAATTCTGTACATTGAAAATATTGAAAAAATAAATAGCGGGGGGTGTTGCTGGATCGATACCAAACCCAAATATGTGATTAAAAAAATTTTTGTCTGTCTGTGTGTCTGTCTGTATATGCAGGCATCACGTGAAAACTAACGGTTCGATTTCGATGAAACTTGGAATAATTATACCTTATTATCCTGGGCATAAAATAGGATACTTTTTATCCTGGAAAAATACGTAGAAAAAAAAAATCTTATTTTTCGGTTTTATTCATAGACGTTGTTCTGTAGAACCGCGAACACACGTTGCATTACCCGTAGTGGATAATTTTCCATTTCAATTTAAGAGAATACAGTTTCCTGTAGCTTTGTGTTACGCCATGACAATAAATAAGGCTCAAGGTCAGACCCTAGGAGTTGCTGGCGTAGATCTTACCGCGAGTTGTTTTTCACACGGGCAACTTTACGTAGCTCTTTCCCATGTGAGCAGTCCAAGAAATCTTCATGTTCATATTCCGGACGAGCTCACTAACAATGTTGTGTATGCTGAAGCTCTCAATTAACTTTCAGTCGCATTGTCACGATCACTTTTTTATTATTGCAAACTTTTCGTCATTGTCAGTAATTTACTGCTACATGCTACTTATCAAGGTCGGAATTACTATGAAAAAAATACTTACTACAGAACGCGAGCTCAACAGCAGTAGCTCAATAGAGGGATCTCCTTAATTATTATAGGCTTAGCCGTATTTGGGTCCAATAGATATTTATAAGATGTCATTGTCAGAGTTACTCAAAATGGAGAAATAAACCATCCACGCGAAGACCGACATCCGCGCGGACGGAGTCGCGGGCGGAAGCTAGTATTTAATAATTGTATTGACCGTGGTGAGTTTCCTGATCTTATGAAAAACAGTAAAATAATACCGTTGTTTAAATCGGGTAGTACATCAGACCCTACTAATTATCGACCTATTTCAGTACTACCTACCTTTAGTAAAATTTTTGAAAAACTTATTTTGAATCAATTGCAAAGATTTTTTAATAAAAATAAATTACTGCATAATAAACAGTTCGGTTTTACAAGGGGTCGTTCGACTACCGATGCAGGAGTTGAACTTTTAGGACATATTTATAATGCATGGGAGGACAAATGCGATGCCTTGGGCGTCTTTTGCGATTTGTCCAAGGCATTCGATTGTGTTCTTCATGAAACATTAATCAGGAAACTGCACCACTACGGAATCCGGAACGCCTCTCTGGATCTTCTTACTTCTTACTTGAGTGATAGGATTCAGAGAGTTGATGTTAACGGAAAAAGGTCACCCGGATCTGTAGTAGGAATGGGGGTCCCCCAGGGCTCAATTCTTGGTCCTTTCTTGTTCCTTATTTATATCAATGACTTGCCGTACCTCATAAAGGATAATCATGATATAGTGTTGTTTGCAGATGACACTTCTCTTTTGTTTAAAATCAAACGTCAGCAGCTGGTTACTGACAATGTAAATAACGCCCTTGCAAAAGTAGTTAACTGGTTTAATGTCAATAACCTACTTCTTAACGGAAAAAAAACGAAATGTATTAAGTTTACGATACCCCACGTTAGACAAGTAGAAACTAGTGTTCTCATTAAGGATGAAGAGTTAAAACCCGAAGATACCACAGTATTCTTAGGCATAACGTTGGATGCCAAGCTTCAATGGGGCCCCCATATAGATAAATTGTCAAAAAAGCTTAGCTCTGCAGCATACGCCGTTAGGAAAATTCGTGATTTGACTGATTTAGAGACAGCCCGTTTAGTTTACTTTAGTTATTTTCATAGTGTGATGTCGTACGGTATTCTGTTGTGGGGAAATGCCGCCGATATTCAGACAATTTTTATTTTACAAAAAAGGGCAATTCGTTCTATTTATAAATTAAGTCCTAGACACTCCCTCAGAGACAAATTTAAAGAGATTAATATAATGACTGTGCCTTCTCAGTACATTTATGATAATCTTTTGTATGCACATAAAAATATTAATCTGTTTAAAAAATACAGTGACATCCATAACATAAATACTAGGAACAAACACAAATTTGTTGTTCCTACAACAAGGCTCAAGAAAATAGGTGGCTCGTTTAGATGCCAATGTATACATTTTTATAATAAACTTCCTAGCCACATTCAAGAACTAAGCCTAAATAAATTCAAAGCTTTTATAAAGCGAAAACTATGCCAGAAAGCCTATTATACTGTAAAAGACTATATTGAGGACAAAAAGGCTTGGGATTGAGCTGCTCCAATAGGTTTAGACAGTGAATGTTATTTTGCAATTTTTACACTTTAATATTTTCTTTTTTTTTTTTTAAGTATCTATTTACTTACACAATGACATGTACATTTACTGTATAAAGTATTATATTATTTTAATTATTGTGAATGTGAGGACTATGTGGGTCATTGTTTACATTTTAATCGTGGTCTGGCAGTTTGAGTAGTTTATGCGGCCTACCCAAATGTCCTGTCTTTGGTATTGTTCGTCGAATCGTTGAGCTCCTGAAGTTCTGAGTTGAGCTGCACGGTTACTGACAAATGCGTGCACTGACTGGACAGGTCCACTCAATCTGTGTGGTTCTTTCCTCAAAAGATCTTTTCAGACACTAATCTACATGGTCCTCAAAGATTATGTCCGGATTTTTATATACACATTGACATTAATGAATTTTATTTAGACAATGACATGAATATTTACGTTGTAAAGTATTTTTTTTTTTCTTTTCTTTTAATTATTGTGAATGTGAGGACTATGTGGGTCATTTTTTTTTTCTGTGTTCCTTCTTAGTTTTAATCATGATCTGGCAGTTTGAGTAATTTACGCGGCCTACCCAAATGTCCTTTCTTTGGTATTGTTCGTCGAATCGTTGAGCTCCTCATTTCTGAGTCGAGCTGCACGATTTTTGACAAATGCGTGCACTGATTGGACAGGTCCGCTCAATCTGTGTGGTTCTTTCCTCAAAAGACCATTTCAGACATCAATCTACATGGTCTTCACACGATCTGACCAAGATTTTGTCTGGACTTTAAAAGAGACCTCTGAGTTTGTTTCGGCCTTTCTTCTCAGAGTAGTCAGATAGGAAACGCCGACCACATCTAGTTTTAAAAAATATGATGACGTGTAAAAGTGTTTGTAAAAACCTACTTACAGAAAATAAATCATTTATCATTTATCAACATCGGCCAAGGACGCAACATTAGCAAAGTTTTATTTGTTATTAAAAGTTGAAGTGCGATGAACGCATAAAGACGTTATTGGCGTCTCGATCAAGTTATTGAATGACGCTTTAATGCGTCCTTGGCGGTCAAAGGGTTAAAATTTAACCACCCGTTAGTTACACATCTACTTCTATTTTGCTTGGGTGGTGGTTAACGGGTGTTCGCCTTCCAAAAGTGACTCTGGCATATATGCCTAATTACAATGCTCTAGTAAGCTGATGCTATCGCTTGATCCCCGGCGTCTAAAATAAATCATCATCATCATATGCCTAGCCTTTTCCCAACTATGTTGGGGTCGGCTTCCAATCTGACCCGATGCAGCTGAATACCAGTATTTTACATGGAGCGACTGCCTATCTGACCTCCACAACCCAGTTAATGGGTAATACGATACCCCTTGGTAAGACTGGTTGTCAGACTTTCAGGCTTCTGACTACCCGTAACGACTGTTAAAGATCCACAAATGTCTAAAATAAATATGTCATTATTTTGAAAGTACTGTCTCAGTGGGGAATTTTCATTGCTAAACAAATATTACAATAATAATCCTTACATTCGCGGTAGTCTCCGAACGAGTGCGTGGTATAAAGAATATTGAGTATCAAAATGCAAATGATGTTTAGCCTGTGCAATTGAATAAGACCCCTATTCCACTAACCTACGTTGTTCTTTGATTGAGGAAACTATCACCTTTCTCATGCTCATCACGTTTTGGTCACTTAATAATGTACAGAACATTTTAATTGGTATTTGACCTCTGTTGACACTGCTAGTAATTCATTACTTAGATTCCGGAGTATGTGATTCTGGCATTCGATTTTAACCACAGTTGTGTTAGGGTATGGATTCTGTGCTAAAATTTTTAAGTATGTTGCTGAATCGCCATCTGCAATAAGCCTCCCGTAAATGATGTTATACATGTCAATTGAGTGCTTGAAGCCCTCACTGATTATTTCAGCTTCCATTCCCGTTGATCCTTCATAATTTTTATAACATACGTGTTCTTTCGGTCTTATATTTTTTTTTCTGTGCACGAGCACAAATAATGAAATATTTTGTTTTTGACGGCCAAAAATAACACTTCGCCAAATTTTCTGCCAATTATGGCAGCAGCTCCAGACAGATCTTTATAATTATTCCCATAGGATCTTGCACTCCAAAAACCATCAGCGTACACATCTATTCTGCAATACCGTCTTTTACTCTTCCTTCAGCTATGGCAGCCTGACGTTCTCGTTCAGCAGCAGCTTCCATCTCCTCGGCAGCCGTTGCCTCCCACTCATCGAATACATTATTCTGTATTTTAAAATAGTATCGCTCAGAAAAGATAGGCACATTCATCGAAGACGATATCTCTTCAGATTGAGAGTACGCTATTCCTGAAGATACTATTCCTACCACAGCGCCAATATTAGTATCAACGTTTTCAGTGTGCGCGGGGTCTATATAATCGATATAAAAAATAAACCACACATTTCGCATTTTAATCTTAACTTTGAAATTAACCCTAGCTAAGTTAAACATTGAAAACCTCTGTTAAATGATGAACTATGATTTGAAATTTCTTTCAGTTTGTTAAAAAAGTATTAATATACAATATGACTATGTGCTGTCCCGAAATCCCCGATCCAGAATGAAGACGTCACCAGGGTTTTAAAACCAATGCGGTGCATGTTCTTCATTGTTCATTATTTATTGTTATTTGGAAAAACAGCCACTGTGAGTTCTGGTAAATTTTAAAACCCGTTTTTGGACAGAATATCTGTTTTATGAATTATGTATAGGTACTTATGCGATAATTCATTGAGCAACATAAAGGACCATGGGCAAAAATGTATGGACCCTGGTCCAATATACCAACAGTGTTTTAACCACAGATATAGATAGACATAGATAACGCAAGAGCAACTACTTCGCGTGCCCAGCTTATGATGCAGAATCATAAGCCGCCACTTTCGCGCTCAGTCGTATCGGTGTGGCCGCGGTAGTCAGACGTCAGTTAAAAAACTTAAAATGGTTAATTGCGCTGTTATAAATTGTAAAAACAGTTCAAATCTGGTGAGAAAAAATAAAGTAAACGTTTCCTTCCATCGGTAAGTCATTTTGTGATTAATATTATGCGTAATTAATTTTAAAATCAATTATTTTGAATCTAATACGCACAGTAATACCTGTTAATACTAAATTTGAGAAAAAAGTAGGTCGTCAAAAGTAAGCTGCATATTCGTATTACATTGCCGCTTTTACTTGGAGCGGTTGATGCGATGTTTAGTTTTAACAGGCGATGGATATCGAAACAAGTGATACTATCGTATATCGCTTCGGTTTCGTAGTACAGGCGCTTTTATCATTTTTCTGTCCATTTTAGCGATTAGTGCTGTTCATGCTATGCAACACCAATCGATTCTCGAGAATCGATTTTGGAAACAGAGGAATGATTTTGTATTTTATAGGTACTTAATATATAGACAATTTTAATAAATAATCGTAATGTTTCGTGATTATTTTAGTTTTCCACATGAACCCAACTTAAAAGAAAAATGGATTGAGGCGACGGGAAATAAAGATTGGTTCCCAACAAAGTATAGCACTATATGTTCAATACATTTTGAGGAAGCAAGCTTTGTTGAAGGGAAAAAGCAACGAATATTGACAAAAGAAGCATATCCGACTATTGATGTACTGAAGATCACAAGTATCATAACTGATGAAGTTAGTTAATTGATAAGTCTATGTACTTTCGAGGTTTTTATTATAAGTGTGTTGAATTTTACTTGTACTTGTATTACAGAATATAGATCCTTTTACGCCAGAAAAAGCTTCGTTATTGCCAAAAAAGAGGAAAATAGAAAAGGTACTTTATTGTTATATATTTTTATAGGTGATTTATTTCATTACATACAATACAGGACGGTAATAAAAATAACAAAATTTAGAGTAGTGTACAAATGTTTGTTTTCGTAGCTGGCCTGTAAACATTTGATGGAGATCTGTGTTCAGCAATTAAGGTTTTTAACAGCTGACGTGATAATAGTAACTGTTTTGTTTATAATATGATTTATGTTTCAGGATGTCGACGAATTACTTAAATCAATCGAAAACACTCCAAAGAAAAAAAAAGATATTAAAAAAAAATTATCATGCAAATGAAAAAGTTATACTACAGCAAAGGAAACAAATAAAAATTCTGAGAGAACGGAACCGTCGCAAAGTCAAAAAAATACACGCCATGGTAACGTTAATGGAATGCTTAAAAAAAAATCATTAATTAGTGATGAGCAAGCTAATGTACTTAAAACAACCAACGTTACAACTCAAGAACTTTATTTTAGACAGTTGAAGAACAAAAACGTAGTCAGTACGTCGAAGTATACACCAGCACTACGGACTTTTGCTCTGACGTTGCACTATTATTCAACAAAAGCTTACAATTATGTCAGAAAGGTTTTTAATTTGAGCTTACCACATCCTCATACTATTCATAAGTGGTATAAATGTATAAATGGTAGTCCTGGTTTTACCACTGAATCTTTAGAGGCATTGAAGTTGATAGCGAATAAAACAAAACATCCTTTATATTGCTGTCTTATGATGGATGAAATGGCAATTAGAAAGAAAATTGAATGGGACGGAAACAAATTCCATGGTTATGTAGATTTTGGTGGCGTATTAGATACCGAAGAGGTTCCTGAAGCTAAAGAAGCACTGGTATTTTTAGTCACCGGAATAAACGCTAACTGGAAGGTGATCTATAATTTTAATTAATAATGAATCTTTCTTGTGTATGATGTGATATTTTATATTTTATTAATTCGCTTTTATTTACAGGTTCCTGTTGGATATTTTTTAATAGATGGAGTAACTGGTCAGCAAAAAGCCGATTTAGTGCTACAATGCCTGAGACATTTAAACGAGTCAAATTTAAACATAGTCGGTCTCACTTTTGATGGATGTCCATCTAATAGGAGTTCCCACATCCATGTCCGAAAATGAGGTTTATAAGTGTATCTATGAACAGAATTTGACCGACAAACTGCCGACTATGTCCCTAGATACATTTTTGACCTCAATAAAACTGAGCCACAAATCTGGCAGGAAGGATGCTGAGAATTGCAACTTTATTATAGAAGTTCCAGCCATCATTCGCAAGGCCCTCGTTACACAGGACAGATTGTTTATAAATTGGACGTCCTGTCCGGTACGAGACTTTACATTGGTAACTAGATGTTACAAGTGCCAGCAGTATGGTCATGCAGCCAAAACGTGCAAAATTGCTGCCCCCACATGCGGCCATTGCGGTGAAGAAGGGCACTCAATGCAAGACTGCGCAAAGAAGGCCAATCCGCCAAAATGTGCTACATGTTTGCGCTTTAAAAAACAAGCCAACCACAAGACGGGAGATACAGATTGCCCTGCTAAAAAAGCTGCCGAATACAGGTACATTAATTCGATAGATTATGAAGGCGCCTAAGAGCGCCACATACTAGTTTATATTTTAGACTTAATTTATTGTTTTATTTTATTTTAATATGGATGGTAACTTAATTACCGATATAGATAACACATTTTTAACTAGATCAAAGACATGTGACGTTGAGGACTGCAGACAATATCTTTCCGACTATCAAAATTCGCTAACCGTACTAACCCAAAACATTCGTAGTATTTATAAGAACATAGATAGCTTTAATATTTTTCTTCATAGACTTAACTTTGATTGTGAAATAATGGTACTTACCGAGTGCTGGCTTTCTAATCGCCACGATAGCCTCCCATTAATACCGGGGTACAACTTATTACATACCAAAATAAACTACAATCAAAATGATGGTGTGGTAGTCTATGCTAAGGAATCATTAAAGGTAACAGTCGAGGAACACACCCTACAAGACTGTATGAGTAATTGTTTAGTCATCAAAATTGGTACAACCACAGCGATAATCGCTATGTATAGATCCCCATCCTCTAGAAACTTAGATCCTTTTAACAATTCCTTAAACCAGATCTTTCAAGCACTAAGCCCATTTAAGAATGTTATACTAACAGGTGATTTAAATATAAATATTGGCTCCGAAAACTGCGATGCAGGGACCCAAGATTACCTTAATATTTGCTTATACCATGGTTTTCTCCCCGCTCACACATTGCCTACTCATCAGAGCGGTTCCTGCCTCGATCATATGATGATCAAAACCAGCCTATCATACATTACGCTTGTTACTAACTCAACAATTACGGACCATCACGCAGTTTTACTCAACGTAAATTTAACGCTGCCTAAGCTAAATCGTCCTCAGACTATTAGCAAATTAAATACAAACAAACTCGAATATGATTTGTGCAACATTGACTTTAGCCTAGTTTACAATACTGCTGACGCTAATCTGGCTTTATCGTACTTAATAACACATGTTCAACAAGCAATATTACGTAACACGACAGTTTCTACAGTAAATAAGAAATTTTATAATATTAAACCATGGATTACTCCAGGACTAATTCGGTGTATAAGACACAGAGATAAACTTCATCAGAAAACTAAAAGACACCCTGATAATCTAATAATTCAAACCACCTATAAAAGATACAGGAATTTCTGCAACAATCTCCTAAAGAATTTAAAAAATAATCACGATAAAACTGAATTAAATAAAGCAGGTAAAAATACCAAGCAACTTTGGAAACATATTAAAAACGTCACTAATATGTCTAAACAGCGTGAATCAAATTCGAGTTTATTGCTGACTAATACTTCACCACTCTTATCAGCTAACAATGTAAATAACTTCTTTGTAAATGTTGGGAAAACTCTTGCCGATCAGATTCCGAGATATTGCGACCAACCATCTTTCCAAAAGTCTAGCAATAGCTGTAACCTGAAATCGTTTGCTATATTGGATACCGATGAAGATGAAATAACCCGAATCATTTCTGGGCTAAAAGACGACTGCGCAGTTGGATGGGATAACATAAGCAATAAGATCCTTAAACTCTTTAAGCAAATTTTGGTACCTCCCTTAACGCAAATATTTCGAATCTGTCTTTCGGAAGGAATTTTCCCCAGATGTCTAAAAAAGGCAGTTGTAATCCCTATCTTTAAATCTGGAAGCAAGGACGTAGTCAATAATTATAGGCCAATATCATTACTCCCCTCAATTTCAAAAATTCTAGAGAAAATTATAAACAGTAGACTTGTTAATTACCTAGAAAAAAACAACATCCTATCCCCTGCGCAATTTGGTTTTAGAGCCAAACTGTCGACAGCAGATGCGGTGCATAGCCTGACTGATTATATTTCAGAAGAACTCGGCAAAGGATACCAGACCTTGGGAGTCTTTCTCGATTTAGCCAAGGCCTTCGACACGGTGTCTATTTCTGTTCTTCTGAACAAATTAGAGATCATAGGAATAAGGGGAACGCCGCTGAAACTTTTTACTGACTATCTAGACAACCGGTACCAATGTGTTAGAATAGATAATATTACGAGCGATGAGCAGAAAAATACTGGTTTTGGTGTTCCTCAGGGGAGTATTCTGGGCCCCACCCTCTTTCTTATTTATATTAACGACTTGTGTAATCTAAATATTAAAGACGGCAAAATAATATCATATGCCGACGACACGGCGTTAATATTTAGCGCCAAAACCAGTAGCGAACTGTTCGAAATCGCTCAACTAGGTTTTAATACTGTGACTAATTGGCTTCATAGCAATTTACTAACATTAAATGCTGACAAAACAAAATATATTCACTTTTCCATGCGCAAGCCTCAACTTAATATAATTAACCCTTATCTATACGCACATCAATGTGGAAACCGTACAATCACCATGTGTAATTGTCCTTTTATCCACAAAACGAGCAACATAAAATACCTGGGGGTAATAATGGACGACACACTCTCTTTTAAAAAACATATTGAAAGCCTAGTTAAAAGAGTGCGCAAACTAATATATGTTTTTAAAAAATTGCGAACGATAGCAGATTCAAAATTAATCACACAAGTTTATTTGGCCCTATGTCAATCTATAATTCAATATTGTATCACTTCTTGGGGTGGCGCACCAAAAACTAACTTGCTTCCTCTTGAAAGAGCTCAGAGAGCAATTTTAAAGGTAGCTAACTTCCATCCCTTCTTTTTTCCCACAGATCTGCTATATAAATCCTGCAATGTACTAACTGTTCGCCAGCTTTTCATTATGCACTTAGTATTAAAACAGCACACCATGCTTGCCTACAATGCCGACAATACTAACAAGAGACGGAATGATTTAGTATGCATATCTAATGCTACCTCAAAACATGTCTTTGTAGAAAGGTTTATAACTTTCTTAGGCCCATTCCTGTACAATAGATTAAATAGAAAACTAAGTATTTATAAACTAAATTACTATAGCTGTAAACAAATTATACTTAAATATTTATTAACCATCGACTATGCACAAACAGAGGACCTACTTATTGTCTGCAAATAGAACTGCTAACATGCTATTTTACTTTTATTTACCTATGTTTTAATTTAGTTTTTACGTTATACATGATTGTTAATTTATTACATTATACTACTTATATGCACTTTCTAGCCTGAAGCACAGGTTCAACCTAGTTCAGGCAAATTAGCAACTGTGCGCTATTTTATTTGTTATGCTATTCATTGTAAATGTATCCCCATTTTATAAATAAACAATTATTATTATTATTATTATTATTCTTTTTTTCTTCTTTTTTCTCGGAACCATTGGGTCCCGGTCCTTTGGAAGGCTTACGAGGGGCCGAAACCAACTCGCAGAGGCCCCTTAGGAAATTTTAATGAAATGCGGCACCAACCGACGATTATCCCTGTATGCGCTATGCAAGTGCACCCAAGGATAACCCCCGGTTGGTGTAGGACTATTGCAGGATATGGAAAAATAAAAAGTTGGACTATGGGTTTGGGTGGCTAAAGTGGACTGGTTACCAAGAACTATGGAATAACTACGACCCCTGCCTGATCAATGTTTTATATATACACGGATAAAATGGCAGGGGGTGACTTGCACACTCAACAATGGGCCCCCGGAAACGGTCGCTAGCACATAGTGACGTAGCAACAAGGGGGCAACATGTCCTGAGGTGCTTATGAGGAGTGGAGAGGTATTCCACGGCTATCAGGACAATCCCGGAAGTACGGTCAAGATCCCTACCAGCATCTTACTGGAATACTTCCTTCCTCCGAGCACGTTTGCTCTTGCGAATCTCCACTCAAGCCGGCCAATAAAGGCAAGAATGAGGTGGGAGCTCTGTTCATCGTCATTGTTCACTCCAGCCGGCCAATAAAGGCAAGCCAGAGGTGAGGAACAAGACTTCTCCCTGAAGATAGGGTCCGTGGGGTCGCTACTGCCCAACAGCTCGCCACATGCTGCCCTGCGGATTTCTGTATCTCTCTTGGTCTGGCTCCTCACCTTAGACCTGTTCCAGCAAAGTAAACTCTTCCGGCATAGGCCTAGAGTTCGGAGCGCGCAAGCCCCACCACGGCGTCAACGTAGAGATACGGCGGCGGGGTTATTATTATTATTATTAATATAACAATGGCAAAAATATTGGGCGGAAAATTTGAACCGAATAATATGAAAACCACGTTTGAACATCCTGTTACAAAACAACCAATCGCAATTTTTTTAGATACATGTCATATGATGAAATTAGTGAGAAATTGTCTTCAATCATGTAAAAACCTTGTTGATGGTAATGGCAAATGTATTTCATGGGATTATTTTGAACATCTGAACAGACTTCAAACAACGGAATATTTCCATTTAGCCAACAAATTGCGGAGTCACCACATTAATTTTCACAATCAGAAAATGAAAGTTAAGTTGACTACCCAACTTCTAAGCAAAAGCGTTGCTGATTCTCTCGATTTTTGTAGAGAAAAATTGAGAATTTCTGATTTTAGAGATTCATTAGCTACAGCGGAATTTGTACGTATTTTCAATGATTTATTCGATGTACTCAATTCCAGAAATTTAAAAAAGTTTGATTATAAGCAGCCACTCAACTTAAATAACAAATCAAGAATAATGGATTTTTTGGATAAGGCCGAAACTTACATTGTAGGATTGCGAACTTCAGAAGGAGATTTGTTGACTCAAAGTCGCAGAAAAACAGGATTCGTTGGTCTTCTGGTTTGCATCAAAAGTACAAAAGCACTGTTTCAACATTTGATTGAAGAAAACAGAATCAAATTTATATCGATGTACAGATTCAGCCAGGATCACCTAGAGTTGTTTTTTTGCAATATTCGAGCTCATGGTGGAAGTAACAACAATCCTACTTCAAGACAGTTCCAATCGTTCTACAAGAAACTGTCGAGTCACGTGGAAATAAAAAATAGTAATGCTGGTAATTGTGTGGAACTGGAACAAATTTCAATACTTCATTGTTCTTCGGCAATACAAACAATTAATGCTACCACAACACGTGGACCACTAGCAGATGATGAAACAGATTGTCCAGAACTCAATATAAGTAGTCTCCGAGATTTTGATGATTTTTGCAACGCGTTGCCACGAATTACAGAATTTAGTGGGCAAATTATCACATACATTGCCGGATATGTAGTAAGAGCAATACAAAATAATATCAAATGCGACGAATGTATCAGTGCGTTATCTTTACAAGAAAAACCGGGCATTGATCATACTTATGAATTTGTTAATTTCAAGGATAAAGGTGGTCTCATTTATCCCACAAAAGACGTAATTCAAATATGCAAAGTTACAGAGATAGAGATTCGAGATATAATAAACAATTCACAAAAATTCAACATGAGGCCGCAATTAAGTAAACTCCTTTTGGTTAATAAGATTTTACGTTATTTTGTCAATAGTAATATCTTCAATAGCATTGCCATTCATCAATTCGATCAATCGCCAACAGAGAACCATTTAGTCAATTTAATTAAGACGGTCGCGAGTACATATATGGACGTGCGTTTTCATTATTTAACAAAATTTTTGAGATCTGCTGTAACAAAAAGACAATTATATAATAAGCTCATTTTATTGCAGGGACAGTAAATTTGTCGTTACGCCCTTAAAATTGTGAAACAAAATGAAACTACAAATCTTTCATTTTAACTTGAACGAATCAAATGTTTATTTTCAGAATACTTATAATTGTTATAAAGAACATAATTCTCTGATTTTGTTGTTGTTTTTATTTTTATAAATGTGCTAAAATAGAAATAGGTTAGATAAGCCCGATACAGATTGGAAAAACGTAACATTAAATGTAACATAGGTATATGAGCCGTCCAAATGTATGCAGTGGAACCTGAAATGTAACACAATAACTTTGCGAATTTGTTTCAATGTATCGTATTCGATATGTTACGTTTCACCAATCTTTAGATTAATGACAAACCAAGCAAACCTACCTTACCGTACCTTAATCTCAAGGCATTATATAACATAACAATAACATTTTTACTTACACTTTACTTAATAAATAATCAACTTGAATTTTAACAAAAATAAACTTTTATAATAATTAGCAATTTAAACTAAACTTTGTAAATTAACTTAGAAAAATAACAGTATTTGGCACTGTGCAACTACTCATTTTTAATTAAAATTACAGGAACTTTATATAAACAGGTGTTTTAAAAAGATTCAGACTTTTATGAGATCTATGAGTGCTTTATACAGGTTGATATTGAATTAATGGGCAATATTTTAAGGGGTCTTATACTCATTATTATGAACAACTTTTACTATGGAAGCAAGCCTGAAAGCGCGAAAAAAAACTGCTGTTTCATACATTTATGTTCGCATAACTCGTTAAAATGTAGGTAACAGCTGATTATTTTTCGCGATTCTGGTTTGGTCCCACAGTAATATTTGTTCATAACGATGATCATTAACCCCATCAAATATTGCTCATGAATTCAGTTTGACCCTGTATACAGGAAAAGTTTTTAACCAGTGCGCAAATTTTTTTTGGTGGCTCAGTGTAAGCAATAGAACACATTTCCATTTTTAGTTTATGACTTTTTTTTTTTAATTTTTCCACTTTGTCCCAATTTGAAATAAGCAAGACATGGATATAATTTAATAGTAATACTATGAATGAGCATGAATGAAAACGCGAAGGCCACCGGCCGCTGGACCTCGCCCAGCGCACGAGACGGGGGTGCGGGGGCATGCGGCGCGGCGCCGGCGTTTGATAAACAAAACGCATGCACATGCAGTACGTCACTTGCGGAAGCGGAGGTCGGATGTCCCTTCGCCGTCCGTGCGCGCGTGCCGCGTACTAGACTAGCGTAGTGACAATGTCTCATTTTACTCACCGCGAGTATTATGAAATGGTGCGAGTGTATTTGTTAAGCAATGAAAATTTACGAGCAGCACGAAGAAGATACGAAAGGGAGAGCGTACCTCGTATGCGAGCCCAAAGGATCCTCAATCCCACGGTCCCTAATGAGAGGACAATTTTAGCAGCAAACCAAGGTGTATGAAACAAGTGGGTCAGTGGGTCGTCTTCCTAGATGACTTGAAAGAAAAAATAATTAACGCTTTCAATGAAGTAAAAAGTGGTGTTAGTGTCCTAAACAAACTAAATGCTTACTTATTTAAACGTGCACGTTTATGCCTTGAAAAGGAAGAGGTCACTTCGAACAATACCTAAAATTATTGTGATTAATAAAATGTAGAGGTAAGAAGAAATTATAAACAATCTTAGTGTCTTAGGTTCTCTTTGATTAGACATTGACGCAAATTGTATCATGTCGTATCTATCATACCTAAATGTTTTATTTTGAATGGACTAAAACGTAATACTTTCTTACTTATTATGATTTATTTTCTGCATTTTGATGGTCCTAAGCCCATGAAAGTATGAAGGATAAATTGGAATTTACGAAAAATTACGTTTACAAATAACTTTACACAGTCTAAACTTAAAAAATTGTAGCGCTAAACTGGGGTCAATAATCCGCCGTCGCATTGAGCGAGCGCGCGTGAGTAGGTACTTCGATAGCAGCTGGCGCGTCAGGCGACCGGTCGACGCGCGGCGTGAATCGGGCGACCGGTCGACGGACTGGCAAGCGACGTCCATAAAATAAATTTCTGAGTAAACAAGTCTCGTAAGCGTTAACTTAATTTTTTACTATTGAAACATATCAAAACAAAAAATACGTGTTTATTAAAATATATTCAAGTTTATTATGTCAAAATTTGCGCACTGGTTAAAAACTTTTCCTGTATACTTACCTATGGGAAGATTTTTATTTTATTATCTTTTTGAAACACCCTATTTTTGATTTTTTTTCTTCAACGATATTTGAGTCATAAAAAATCTTATTTATTTTTCAATTCTTCGAAATCTTTGCCGACGTCCGATGATGAGATATTATATTTCCAATTTGACGTAGTACGACCGGATCCAAACAGTTTTTTGAGATCAAAATTAACTTTGACATCTGAAAGTATTGTCACCTTCGGTTCTCTTCTGTTTTTATGCTGCTATTTGACTTTGCAGTACATGACAGCTCTAAAGGATCCGTGTCATTTTCAAAATTTTGGTCAGTAATCATGACATGATCATTTTCATTAACATTCACGTGGAGGGCTGTTTTCTGCTTCTGCCTACGTCTGTAATATGCTCTCGAATTCTCACGCCATTTTTCTCTTTGTTTTTGCTGTTCATCTATGCTTTTGTCCTTTATACCTACAACACATTTGTTTTTCTTTTTCTTCAAGTAATTTTCTTTATCTTTTTGTTTTCGTAGCTCATTTAATTTTGGATCCATTTTAATTTTATTATAGCGTATTTTGCTTGCCTTTCTTTTTGCTTCTAAAATTTCCTCCCTGGATTTTTTCTTTGTTTCTGACATTTTGACAGTCTACAACAATTACAAGGAAATTAGGAAAATACTAATCGTCGTCGTCGTTTCAGCCGATAGACGTCCACTGCTGGACATAGGCCTCCCCCAATTTTGGGAGGAAAATACTAATAATTTTGCAAAAATATAAATCCCTAAGAAGATTAGGAATTTTATTTTCCTCTGTTTATCTCATTCCTCTGTATATCTCATTCCTCTGTCTATCTCATTACTCTGTCTCAAAATCGATTAATAAATCGATTTACACAATTCTAATAATTCTTTACTGTACACTATTACTCAATAAATAGTATTCGTACAGTAATTGAGAAATGGTATATACAAAGGCGAACTTTATTCAAAATTGAGTTTTCACCCAGCAAATCTTTGAGTGAGAGAAAGAGATGAAAAAGGGTAGAATCCCGTTGCTTTTTTGTAAACACTAGAATTAAATTGAATATAAGGTGTTTCAATTGAATATTATTTTACATGTTTATACTGATTAACTTACTTGAAATTATGGCAAAAGTATCCAAAAACTAGCACGTTGACGGAGCGCGAGCGCTCGAGCACACATCCTCTCCCTACGAACACTTTTAATGCACTGCTGGGCTGGGTGATCGCTGGCGCTAGGCGGGTGGGTGGGGCGAGACGGGTGCCGCACGCGGCTAATCTTTAAATCGATTTGATTTTCCCATCACTAAATTGTGCTTGTGACGTCATAGTAGGTAGTCAAAAAATGGCACGCTTGGTTTTCATACAGATCGTGATACTTGCGTTATCTATGTCTATCTATATCTGTGGTTTTAACCTATGCCAAATGAAAGGATTTGAAGAGTAAAATATTTCATGCTATAGCGCCAAGCCGAAATTGAGCGCGATCATGGTGTTTAAAACCTAACCTTATTTTATTTAAATATTTTAATAAAAATGGCCAAGTATTTGATCACAGTTTCGCCTGGTGGTTAGTATCGATGTTTTCAAGATTACTTATTATATATGAAGGGGAAAGTATAGTGTCTCGTTATTATCAGCCATATTTGAATTAGAGTGGGCTACAGTGGGCTACAGTGCGTTGTGTGTTGGATAATGCGCAATAGAAAAACGGTTTTCATTACAAATGAGATTATAATTTCACAAACAATTTAATCACGCTAGCAAATTACACACTAGGTAGGTACACGACACAACCAGATACGGAACGCCGACAGTTTCTGAGCACATGTTGTTCGTACGATGTCCAATGTCCAAGCGAGCTCCACCGTTCTTCTCGCGCTGCCTTCCAGCGTCGACCCCCCACGAACTCAGGACAGGCTCTGTCAACGCCACCAGATGGCGCTAGCGTTCCGATTCCGGTTGTCAAGTCAGCTCCCGTATTAATGACGTTTCCGACACGGTCATCCTGCGATACACACGTCCTCGTGTGTTAATCTGTAAACAAACATACCCGCAAAGTATCACATAGCTCGGTCACTCCTGACCAATATGGTACAAGCAAAAACACAATGAAAATTCGAACAACCTAAAAAATTGCAGAGTTCAGAGCATTACTCATTATTTGATTAACAAATCTCAAGATCACAAACTAAATAATCAACTAAGGTGCATGTGTCTCATACTATCAAGTAACCTCCTGTTACTCAACCATTCATTTGCGCATCCCCTCGGATCGCCAAGTCACTCACGGACTTTGTGGTTTCTCACAAAACCCTACCCAACACACACACACACACACACGACTTAATCTCTGCTCTGTTTCATCAACAAGACTTTTACTTGGCTTTCCTCAAATTCGTCAGTAATACTCTGAACCCTTGGCCTGTGCCATGGCATGTGCCTTAGCGTCATGAGCGTACTTGATTCAACCAGAGCCATGTAATCAAACTGTAATCAATCATAGCAAAAAAAACATCAACCATAGCCATGTACCATCGTTATCCACATTACAACAATAATCCTTTTCACTAAGAGCCTTAGGCACCTGGAAACCCACACACGAGTAAACCACTCTAACGCCACGGCGCTCCGGCCGACCAGCAATCCACATTGCTCTCACACATCCAGCGCATGGATCCACATCCATCACCCTGTGACTACACACAACTTTACTACGCCCGCGCCCGTTAGAGAACACCTACTCGCGTGGCTCCCACTACATAGGCTTGCTCATTGCTCATCACCACTGTGATCACTATCTACTTCGACTGGTACATGACCTACTGACATCATTCTTAAACTAACGTGAGCTTATTTAAAATTGCATTGTAAATTAGATTGGGCTACACCCAACAATGTAACCATTTTTACTGTTATCTACCAGGGAAGCACTCAGTACCAGAGTCAAAACAAAATGAAAACGGCTCACCAGATTCGGTAGACAATCCACTCGCCGTCACTGCCTCTCTGGCAGAAATCGTGAAACCTCTTGCACGAAAAGCACCGTCCCTGATCAGCGAGCACTCCCACAGGAGATCCAAAGAATGCAGCGCCGCCCGACACTGCCATCCCGCCCGCACACGCCGCCGCGCGCCAACCTGTAACCACAAAAAAAACCAACAGCAGTGCATGTTCCACTCGGCCAATTCTGACCACTTACGGCTTCTAACTTTTGAAAACAGAAAGCTTTAATCCTCTTCTCATTGTTTTTACAAAACAATACCTCTAAATTAACTAAACAAACTTTGATTAATCATAGCAAAAACATCCAATGACCAGAGCCATGTAAATAAACTTTGATTATCTAATCAAAGCGAAAATTGTTGTAATTGTATCACTAACATAATTGTAAGTTTGGTTTATTGTTACTAACACTGTATGGGTCTCATGGTTACTCGCAATAAAGAATTTGATTTTTGTTTATTACTTTTAATGAAAATCATTACCAACCCTTTCTCTCAAAGCGACATGTTGAACGACACCCATACTCATTCAAATAATAGAAAGCTCATTAAAATATTCCAGCGCTCATGCTCTGACCTCCATCAGGTCGTCTCATCAAACCAAACGACCTCCATCCGGTCTTCAACACGTAACCTCCATCCGGTTACTAACACAACAGGCAACCTCTATCCGGTCACCTCCACATGTAACGTCCATCCGGTTACACACTACCCAAACGAGCCACAAGCCTACGAGCCTTTATCAAAATAAACTTAAACTAGGTCTGTTCAACATGTTACTTTAATTGTCCTATCATAATATTACTTTGCCAGTAAATGTCGGTTAGAAATGTAATAAAATCTCAAATCTTTGCTCGCTAATTACAACGCTACATATGATTTGTTCTGTGCTGAATACACGCGTTTGACCAATACTAGTCAATGCAACAACGTTATTAAATCGTTTGCCACTTAATTTGGCTGCACAACTCGCTTTTATTAACGAGCATTCAGCACCAGAATCGTAAACAAAACAATACAGCTCACCTTTATTTTCTAACGTGCCTGAGAGTAGCTGTACGACGCAAACGTCCACTCGCCGCTGCTGCTTGCAGCACGCGGTCCTCCTCCACCATCTGCTTGGCTGCCACTGCTCGTGCACCGGGCCGCGGCCCATGACATGTCGCGACATGTCCTGGATTCCCTCACTGCCGCACACGAAGGGCTTCACCGACGGCTGCAGGCTGCTTGGCTTGTCACTCCATGTCACTGGTAGCTCCACGCCACGTCCTTGACTCCCTTTGTGGGCCTTAATGACGGCCACACACAACAAGTTGACCTCCTTGCAATGAATTTTCAGCAAAACACAAATCAGCTATTGTACTGTGTGCTGTTACGTTTGCACACGACGCGTCTTACCATGTGTTCTTAATACGAAAACAGGATACGACGGACCCAACACTGTGCAAAGGTATTTCTGCATACAGCCTATGCCCAAAACAACATGTACTATGATCGCGCATCCGTATCTGGTTTGTCTGGGTCGAACTTGGACAGATCCACACGATTTTTTAATAAGCGTCCGCATGTTTGCACTTTGTCTATCAAATGTCAACGGTCACTTTAATTATAAGCGTTCTGATTTTGCGCCTGAACCAACACTAATCCCAATTCTGATGAAGGGGAAAGTATAGTGTGTCTCCTTATTATCAGCCATATTTGAATTAGAGTGGGCTACAGTGGGCTACAGTGGGTTGTGTGTTGGATAATGCGCAATAGAAAAACGGTTTTCATTACAAATGAGATTATAATTTCACAAACAATTTAATCACGCTAGCAAATTACACACTAGGTAGGTACACGACACAACCAGATACGGAACGCCGACAGTTTCTGAGCACATGTTGTTCGTACGATGTCCAATGTCCAAGCGAGCTCCACCGTTCTTCTCGCGCTGCCTTCCAGCGTCGACCCCCCACGAACTCAGGCCAGACTCTGTCAACGCCACCAGATGGCGCTAGCGTTCCGATTCCGGTTGTCAAGTCAGCTCCTGTACTAATGACGTTTCCGACATATATTACATCATTTTTAGGGTTCCGTATTTCCAGCAAAGCTGATGGGTAGAACTTAAAGTATAAAAGAAACAACAAATGTTATATTGTAGCTTTATTAATAGTTCTGTATTATCAGTGTTATCTCTTAAAATAATTACAAAAATAGCTTAATGTGATATAATAACTAAATAATTATTCAACAATAATCTCATCTAAATGTAGTGCCGGTCTATGAAATCCTTCCAGTCTATAGCCCCAAGTACAGCTCCCTATAGTGCGTCTACTCGTAAGACATGTACAATAATAATGTATTATCGCTTCTCGGCCTACTTGATCGCGGTCAATTAATGTGTAAGTGTAATATGTTTTTGATCTAACGTGTCGAGATTGTACTCGTCCTCTAAGTAGCCATACGTTAGTTTGCATAATATTACATTGCTGCAAGTCGTGCAAGTTACTCTGCCGATACATTTCTATTGTATAGAGACCGCTTTCACGCAAGTGTTCGCTAGCGTACGATCGTGCAAGCTTAAGCTGATAAGTGCCAAGAGAAATGAGAATCAAATCATCTATGGTTAATACGGGAAAGTCTTGCAACTGGGGAAGATTTGCTTCCATTGTTACAAACGCGACTCGCTGTCTATTAAGATTTTTTAATGTTACTTACTCATATAAAAGGTTTGGAGAGTTCATCTTTATGTTTATTACGCTCAAAATGTCACGAGCAAGTCTATTATCAGTAGCTACTTTATAAAACGCATTAATAAGCGCAGCTGCAATTATAAAATCAACAAACATGTGAGGCAACGCTCTATTAAAATAATCTTACCGTAACCATTTGAATCGGTTCTTAAACTTGCCATTAACCACTTCCACCACCCAACGAATGATAGTGACTAATCTAGATTTATTGCCCTGCTCTGTCGTAAATTGGCTTTCATTCCTATCCTTTGTTGGAGGAAAATGTGTTTCATATCCTAGCGATTCCAGGTCCATGATACAGTCTCTGAAGCCTCGATCCAAAATGAATACATCATTTGGTTCAAAGAACATATGAAATGCATGAGTCTCGTCGACACACAAGTTGGTTATACTCGTTGCATCACTGGTTGTTGCGGCGTATGGACCAAGGACATCTATTATGTAACCGTTACTGCAAACAATTAAAAAGGGTTTCAACAAGTTTTGAAACTTGTGGTGACTGTGTGTTAACTTTTGAAAAAGAAAGTTGCTACTTTTTTGAATGTAGACATTTATTACCAAAAATACTCCTCGGTAAAAACAAATTCCTATCCAACATATTCTGTCTCGAAATATTGTCCATGCCTAAATGAGTACTTACAAAATCGGCCGTTAAATGTTGTCTGGCTGGTGCTAGTTTCCTTTCCAGGGTTCTGCGTGACATATTAAACAGGCTTGATAGTCTTTCATTAGACTCACCTGTACGCAATTTCGATAAATATACGCCAATTATAGTACGAGGATGATTAGTCACTGGTGTCAATGAAGGAGTTTCTTGTAAAAGCACATCGAATTTCCCAGTAGTGAGTCCAGTCCAAAAGACCATGTCATTGTCACTTAGCGATCCCAACAATTCAAATTCGATCCTAGCTCCTTGATTAAGAGCTGATATTAACATATTAGACATATCTGTGAAAAAGTCAACGGAAAAATCGTGCGACACGTTACAGTGCTCAAGTAACGAATCCCACATGTTACCTTCCAAATGCTCTTGACAGACTCTTGCACTAATCGGAATGTACAAACGCTGTGTACGTAGAACATATAATTTAATTGTGGTGGGTATTCTTTTTCGTTCAATGTTGTGACAGTAGTTGAAAATGCAATGATTTGCTGTGTTTGGTGCTCTAATATATTCGGGGGAATAAAAGATTTGTTCAACAGAAACGTTCTCCGCCGCAGGTTCCACGTCAGCCACCGCAGGTTCCACGTCCTCCACCGCAGGCTCTTCAACGTTTTCTTCTGCATTTTGCATTGCTGCAAAAGCAGCATTAATCCTTTGCCAGCAACGATGGCATACATTTTGTGTATACACATGCACAACCTGAAAATAAATATGCCAATATGAGAATAGTTAAAGACTACTGAAATATGACATTTATCCCACTGTGACATTTATCCACAGGCTTGCTTAAAAGTATAGGAGTTAGAGCGTAGTATTCTTATCATAACATAACACAGTGGATAGTGTTTTCTTTCGTTATAAAGACAATTTGCTATATGGCATAGTAGTCAATTTGCTCCTGACAGAATAAAAGTGTGTTTCTATGTTTTATGACAGCAATGACATTTAAAAAATACACAGATTTTTAATATAAAATCTAAAAATATATAAATAAGCCCATACCTCGATCAAGGCGTTTTGTAGCACATATTCTGCAAACTGAGGTCGATGTTGTGGAATATTTGCTCCCAAAATATGCCTTCGTGTTCGTACTACGCGCGAGCGCAGACATAATACACAGCGGCTATCTGCCATTACACTATTCACCAAGAGCGTTTGCTAAAATCGTGTCCAATTAGAAGTCCGATAGTCACATATACGTGAGCTACATCGAAGTCAAATAAAACGGGCCGGGGTCAGCAAGTCGCAAAACAAGCCGATAGTAACACAAAAACAAGGAGCGTAAACAAGGTGCGAGCAAGGACTGACTTCACATTGCTTTGTTCGGACCGCATAAAATGCGGGCGGGCGAGGGGTATGAGAGAGGGGGAAATGTGTGCATACCGACGCGACGTACGCGCAGGTACAGAAATAATAGAACAAAAAGCTTTTGTGTAGTTTATGATGCTAAGAATTTTTACGCTTTTTTGTTTAGAAAATGTATCAAAACACCATGTTCGCGTCGGATATTGACTTAGGCGTCATAGTATAAAATAAAGTGTACACCAAAACCGTTCATTTGGTATCACATCCATCGTTCATTTGGTATCACATCCAACGTTGTTGAGGGATTGGACCAAAATTACTCAATGTCCTTTATATGATTTTACCCACAACCATCACTGTTATCATCCTCATCAACTTCAATGTCGACATCAACAAAATCATTGCACCATCACTACAAATTTGGCGGTGGTAATCGCGACTTTTTGGCTTACTTAAATATTTACTGAGGTTTAGTAAATTAGCTATTTTACTGGCACTCATTTTTATACGTTCCGTGTAAAGAGGGTTAAGTACAAGCTGTGGAGGCAATGTTACTTTTTTGCGAATTTCACAAGGAGTAGAAGGTCCTGAAAATGTTTCTTTCACTTTTATGTGCTGGTATTTTTCATTAGTTATGATAATACGTACTTGACGCAATCTAAGTGCAGGTCTTGGAACTTTAAGGAAGTAAGGAGTCGGTGCATCTTTCATAGACAAAGATGGAAACAGTGATCCCGATTTTAGACGGTACATGAGTTCTAGAACAATAGAGCTACGTTACAAGCTATAGACGTAAGAAATAATTTTAAAGACTACTTTGTAACCTATTGACTAATTATTTGTACCTATAAATAAAAAAATGCTTATCTACCTATGTGTGGGTGGCCAGACTTCCAAATAGGCGGCCTTGCTAGTATTTTACAATAAAGGCCTCGGTGTTCATTATTCGCGGCGAAAACAACTAAATTCTTTTGGTCACTGCCCTAGTCGCCGCGAATGCCGCTCGACGCCGTGACTCGCGCCGTACTGATTCATGCACAGAGTACAATAACTATGTAGAGAGATAGAGAGCCCTCTTGACGTATAAATGTGTCTCCTAGCGCAGTGGTGCCATCTATTAGTCTGTGTCCCTAAACTACCGTATGTGTTTACATACACATACGTAAATAGAATCTTTCTTTGTGTGCTCATAACCTACTACTACCTACAAGAACAGCTTTTTGTCTGAAATTTAACTTCGAATTTAAAAAAATCTGTGCATAATTATATACACAGATTTTTTTTTTAATTCGAAATTAAATTTCAGACAATAAGCTAAAGCTATGCTATTAGGAAGTGCTAGATTATAATATTAACCATGTATTTTTAGAAAGAAAACTCAGTAGGTGGGCGATTAAATAAAAATGCATTGAGTTATTTCTTTACTTTATTGTGTTTGTGTTTATTATAATAAACTTGTGCAGCACTTTTCACTTCATCATCCCCATTATAAACTATTTTACCCGACAAAATACGATTTATTGAACGGCACCAGCTGAAAATCAATATATTTATAACCGTATTTTGAAAATATTTTTTAAATGCTACGTTATGCTTGTCGCAATTTAAATTAAAATTTTCTATAAGAAACTCCATCATAACTTTTATATTTAATTTAGTATTTTCTGTACCTATATTATCTTTTAAACAATCTGTTGTAATTTTTTGTATCTCGTAAAAATAGGTACAGATTTTTTTTGAAGGATACACAAGCAATTTTTTACCTTTTACATATTCTTTGTTTTTTATTAAACCACTACCTTCAAGTTCATTTTCAGCAAGCAGTTCTTGTCTGCAGGTTTTACAACTTTTACAAATATGTATTAAACATTTTTTCAGGACCCAACCACATACATAGTTTCTTGTTTCTAGACCTGCCTCACACATTTCAGTATCATTATCTATTAAAACACTGCTTACAGGTATTTGGGGAGGCAGGTCATTAACATTTTCAGCATCTGAAGATTTTTCTTCTTCTTTATTGTCCAAGAAGAAGTTTAGGGACTGTAAAAATGTAGCAATATCCTCCTCGCAGTTTGCTTTAATTGAATGAGAGGAGGAAAAATTATTTAATAATAAAGCTTTATAAGCACCTTCAAAACTTATACTATTTGGTGCTACATTTCTGGCTCCTAAACTTCTTACATTCCCGAAAAAGTTCTCTATTGGGTCCTGATTAAAATTTCTACACAACATCGTGTCTATATCATATTTTCTTGATAATGTTTTCCAAATTGCTTGCATTCCTTCAATAGTCTTAATGAAGTTTTTTATAGATGGCACCATTTTTTCAATTGTATGTATTTTGTCCCCAGTCTTTTTATGTTCTAAGAATTTTACTTTTTTAAAAAAAGTTTTAGCGTCTGTCCAGAGTTGATGATGGGGTGAACCTTTTTTTACACCTGCCCGGTAAATTTTTCCATTCTGTATGTCGAAAGTATTGCAATTTAGGCTATCAAATAGTTTGTCAATAATTAATACAAATTCTTGAATATTTTTTACTTCTGGCCTTATTTTTCCGGATTCGGATAAATGTTTTACTGCGACAGCAACTGAGTGGCTGAAGATTTGAGCAACAATTTTTACTTTCATTTTCGGAATTTTTTCCTCATCTACGTGCTCTTCAGTTAATTTTTGTAGAATTTTTAGCTCGCCATAAATTTTATCGGCCTGGTACAATTCTTTAAAATACTCCCACTTTACTACTTTTTCAATTCTTTCTTCAACACTTTCGTAAATTAAATCTTTTGTTATCAAATTATTCCGCAATCCTTTTAACAAATGTGGTACATCATACAGCGGTATAATTTTTTTATTTTTAATACATATGCAGTCCTGATCCCAACTTTTTCCTTTTCTTAAAAAAATTGCTTTGCTGTCGCCTATTAGTTCATTGATCGCGCCAACATTTACTGCGCTTTGATCACAAACAGTGGCCACTATTATTAGGCCTGTATCATAAATTTCGGCAATAACTTCTTTTATAATATTTTTTAATTCTATTTTATTCATTTTTTGAGTGAAATAATATGCTACAGGCTGTTTATAATTTTTTTTATGCCTCTTACCATAAATGTAAGGACGTGGTCAGCGATTTGACGTTGCTTGGTAAACCCTTTCAGCTGATCACTCCCGATATCATATTGTATATGAGGTGTGATGTACATCTCATCAAAAATAAAAACACAAAGTTTATCCTCTTCGCTCATACCTGCCACCGAGTCTCTAATTTTTTTTAAAATTAGTTTATTTAAACCTGGTGTAATTTTGATTTTAGACAGCAATTTTTTTAAAGACCTTGCAGATGGCAATGCAAAACACTTTGACAAAAGTTTATAGGATTTCGGACTTCGTTTAAATAATGAAAGTGATAGTATTTTCTCATCCATGGCAAAACGGCGTCCTTTTGGCTTTTTATTACCTTCACAGTATTGTATTCTTGTGAAAAGTTTTGCAGGCAAGCTCATTTTGGAAGTAACAACACTAAAAGCTTTACTTTTAGATAACTTCACGGCATTCTGAAGTCTGCTTTTATAAGATTCTCCTTTTCTCTTCAATCTCAATATCTGCCGTTTTAAATTCTTAATTTGCTTTTGAATAGACGTTGTAATGTAGCTCGCTGGTTTACCCTTTGATCCTGTAAAATAAAAATGTCAAGTGAGCTCTTGATACTATTAAAACATTATCACATCTATATTATAATACATAGTTTTTGTCCGCGTAAATATTGGTTATCGCGGCATACCAAAATTCATGAAATTGGTTCATTGGTTAAGCCACAAAAGTGTAGTAACAGACAGATAGACAGACAGACAAGAGCCAGTTTCGCATTTATAAATTAATATTACTAGCTTATAATTAAAAGTAATGATCAATTACTGCAGGCAATAAATATATTATACAACTAGTTACTGCCAGCGGCTTCGCCCGCGCAAAAGTAATAATTAATCCCAAGTGAAGCTATTCCCGGAATAAAAAGTAAATATCTTATGTGGTCTATCGCGACATGATCTACTAGTGTACCAAGTATCATCGAAATCTGTTCAACCATTCAAGCGTGAAGAAGTAACAAATATAGCCAGACTTACAAACTTTCGCTTTTATAATATCGGTCATTTGCTACAAGGATGACATAACTCAAAAAGTATATATATAATAATATAAAATACTAAATGAATATCCATTTTCTGTCCATTAAAAGTTTCTATGCAAAAAATTAGACACAAGTAACCACATAATTTATAAAGAAACATGTTTATTAGTCTAATTCAGTAAATTTTTTTTTGTCATAAATTTTTAAGTTATGTTAAGTATCCTTGTCGCAAATAAGCGATATACCTAGTGTGATGTGATCATAGTTATTTTATTATCCATACATACTTGATCTCCAAAACTGAGGCGGCATATAAACCAAAGATTAACACTTTGCGGGACAGTTAACGCCTCTCGACGTAATAACAATAAAACTTCTATTGTGTCTCGTTCAGTGTCCTTCAATGTGTTAAATATTGTATTAAAAAGATATGAAGAGCACACACTTACTTATAAAGCACTTACTATAAAAATTAAAATATTTACCTAAACGTAAATTGGTTGATTTCGAACACATGTCAATCTTCGATGATGTTGAAGGCATATCAGTGTCAATCAAAGGAGATGCAATATTCACAGTAGCAGTTCCTGAAAAATAAATTAAAGATAACACTTTAGATAAAATAAAATACACTAATTATATGTAGTGCTGCAAGGAAACCTGTATTTTGTTATTATGTACATTAAAACAAAATACATTTTATGGTACTGTTTTTCGCCGGGAAGGCTAGGTATTAATAAAAGTAAATAGTTTACCTGGTTGAACAACAGTTAAATTTGAAGTATCAATCGCTGAGGATGTGGAGGGCATCTCAGTCTGAATCAGAGACACAACATTCTCAGTAGCAGTTCCTGGAAGATAAATGAAAGGAAACACTTAAAATAAAATACACAATATGTAGCCCTGCAAAAGTCTCACTAAATAAATCTCAAGTACGGCTAGACTGATTTGGCAAATTTTGGTATTGAAATACTCATAAAAGTCCAGGGAAGGTTTAAACAGTGAGTAATATTTTAAAAATCATCACAAAATATATTGCTAACAAGGCAGTATGAAGTTCGTCGGGTCAGCTAGTTAATAATAAAAGTGTATAGTTTACCTGGTTGAACAACAGTTAAATTTGAAACATCAATAGGTGAGGATGTGGACGGCATCTCAGTGGGAATGAGAGGAGACACAATATTCTCAGTAGCAGTTCCTGAAAGATAAAGAAAACACTTTAGATAAAATAAAATACTCTAATTATATGTAGTGCTGCAAGGAAACCTGTATTTTGTTATTATGTAAATTAAAACAAAATACATTTTATGGTACGGTTTTTAGATACATAATTATTTATTAAAACTTTATGCACAAAAAACTGTACAAAGGCAGACTTAATACTTTAGGCATTATCTGCCACTCGACCTTAGGGTGGTGCAGAAATAACATTGCAGGTGCAACTTAATAAATAGACAAACAGAAGAGAAATAAATATAATATTAAATGCATACTTAGATACATACATAATATAAATAAATAGTGCTGTAGTGTAAAAACCAATCCAACCAATCAGTGTGTGTGTAACAAATGCTATGATAAATATCAATTTAATTATAATTAAAACAACTAAAAATAGAATAATTATGACAAAAACCAGACTAAGGTTGAGATGACTGAAGTATTTTATGCTTGAAGGAATATTTACTCTCAGCTTTTTGGCACAGGTTATTAAATAGTTGATTTTGAAGACTTAACAAATTAATACAAGTAGTGACATACCTGGCAGCTGCAACGAAGGCACAGCTATTGCACTTAAACGTTTATTTCTAGTTTTATGTTGTGGTAGGAAATGAATGTCACAAATTCTCTTTCTGTGATAAATCTCTTCATCAGACAAATTTTTTTAACAAGTCTCCAGCCAGTTTCACCCAGATCTTAAAACGGTCAGGGTCTTTTGTAGGTTGCGGAAAGGTATGAATGGCAACACCTGGAACATAAATTTATTGTTTTATATTTCATAAAACAAAAATCGATTTCTAACTCTAGCTTAGTAAGTTCTTTGGTGAAGCTGTAACTAGGTAGGTGAAATTTAATTATTCGGCATTTGCATTTAATATTAATGTCTTTTATTCCGAGCATTATATAGTTTTTCCTTAATATTAATTCACTATAATCTAAGCTCGGTGTGCCTATAGGCCTCCTCTAACGCCTTCCACTGTCTTCTGTCCGATGTCACTCTTAGCCATTTGCATTTTTATTCATGACCAATTTTATATTAGGTACCTTTGAAAAATTGCAAGTGTAGTTCAGAAATAGAAATATTGTACTGGTAAGACAAATAAACTATAAAAAGTATTGATAATAAGCTTAGGTACCTACCTGTTGTTTGACATCCAAAGATACATCGTCTTGTAGTGGGCATTGTTGAAAACTTAATTAACAAACAATAATTACAACGAAAAACTTAACTAAGGCGTCTACAATATATCGAAAAGAAACTTAAAACACTAAAGGCGTCCACAATATCGCAAAGAAACTTATAACAATAAGGCGTCCAATTTCGCATGTAAGTGACTAATGAAATAAGACGAGGAGCTAGCTCAACTCGAATGAAACGGAGGAAAACACTCAACGCACTTAGAAACCAATTTATCTTTAAATCACACGTGAAATAAAGAAAATTAAGTTTCTTGATGTTCTAGCCCGTTTGAAAACGACCAAAACGGGTAGACGAAAAGCACAGAACATATATACCCTAAAAAGGACGAAAAGTACTGTCAAGATAACAGTGTTGCCAAAAAAATAAGAATTTGTTAATAACATTATAATAAAAGAAAGTATTTTAAATTATCAATTTAGTAAGTTTAAATATCTAATTAATAATTAATATTAGAAATATTTTTATAATGCTGAAATATCGTTTTACAATGGCAGCCCTGAGACATGCAGCTAGAAGAGGATACAATGCTATCTGTCGGAACTTTGAAAAACTATAAGTTTAGGGAACCAGACTAATAGATGGCAGCAGCAAAATCGTAGAATCGGCTTATTAGTGACTTTCACCCCCCTGGATTCATGTATTTGTTTGACTCCGGCCGCGCCGCCTGTCGCCCGTGCCGTTCGCTCGGTACACTTCGCAGGTCGCTTCGCCGTTCGCCGCTCCGCGTGGCTTGATAAGGACATTTCTATGCATTTGTTTTAGTCGCTAGACGCCTCGCCGTTCGCACCGCGCGATTATTCGCTATGGCGAATGTCCCGTGGCCAGGCCGTTAGAGAGTAGCAGCTCGATGACGTCGTACGTAACAGAAATTATTGAAACTGGACAAAAACTAAACGGCACTGGTTTCAATATTGATGACTGTTGGATTGGATGTTTACTACTAGCTGGATTGACAGAAAAATATTCGCCCATGTTTATGGCGATTGAGCGTTCTGGCATTCCCATCACATCGGACGCCATTAAGGTAAAATTATTAGACATGAAACCGACACCGGAAATCACAAAGTTAGCGGTGCTTTTGCAAGTTCATACTCGCAGAAGGGGCAACCTAAAAACAAAAAGTCTATGCAGTCTATGACCGGAAATCAAGATGGCGCATCGAAGAAAACAAATGTCAGCTGCTATAAGTGTAAACAACCGGGACATTACAAGAACCAATGCACGAATAATGATAAAACGGTTCAAAAATCAGTCGAGTTATAACAAAAATGCAAGAAAACAAACAAATGCATTCAGTGCTGTTTTCCTAAGTGGTAATTTTAATAAAACTGAGTGGTATATTGACTCAGGAGCTAGTACTCATTTAACAGCCATGGAAAGTTGGGTTATGAATCGACAAAGTGTAAAAGAAAAGGAAATTATCGTTGCAAATAGCAATAAGTTGAAAGTTTCTTGCATAGGAGATGTTAATATTGTTGCGCGCCAAAATAAATTCCCTTCCATCTAGTATCGAGTAGCGGAACTAGCAGTCAAGATGCTTCTAGAAATTTCGATGCGAGAACTTTCTCGAACTATCGACATCTGGTCGGTCGGGGCCTGTATGTACTGGAACATTCTAGATGTTTCTACAATGGAAGATTCTAGAACTATCTGTGGCACTATATAAGGCCGGTGTGGGCCGCGAGCGAGACACCCGCCCCGACCCTTGCTCGAGCCAGCCCGCGCTGCTGAGCCTGTAGTTCAAAATCCGTCCCCAAATAATTCCGATCCAGCCTGTCCCTTGCTGTCCTCTCCCAGCGACAGATGTCATTCCACAAAAAAAAAAAAGCGAGCGAGACAGTTTGGATAAAGTGATACAAGCGATAACATCCGAAGCGATCTTCAAGTGCGACTTAAAGCGATCAGTAGTGCAATTGTGTTTCGTAATTAGTGTGTTTGAGTTGTTATTAGTGTTGTTGATTAAAGTGTAATGTTTTTGGTTATTAAATCGGCACTTTTTATTGTCACGAACGAAGCTCGTAACAATATTGTTACACAGACTGATGACTGTGAATATGATTTAGCTGTCAAGGATGTGCTCTGTGTTCCAGAGTTGACAACAAACTTGTTGTCTGTCAGCCAATTGATTAAAAACAATAATCAAGTTTCATTTAGTGAAAATGGTTGCAGTTATTACAACAAGGATGGACAGTTGGTATCTCAAGCTGTTTTAACCAATGGAGTGTACAAGTTGATAATGCCTGACAATGTTTTATCAGCATGTGCAGTGTCAAGTGAGTTATGGCACCGCAGATTGGATCATGTTAATAGCAAATATTTGAACCAAATGACATCTGCTGTGGAAGGCATCAAACTATCAGAAAAGAGTGACACATCTAAGTCTTCATGTTCAGTTTGTTGCCAAGGTAAGCAGAGCAGATTACCATTTAGTCATGTTGGTACTAGAAGTACAGAAAAACTAGCATTGGTGCACACGGACATATTTGGACCCATGGAGGTTATGTCAATGGGTGGATCAAGATATTTCCTACTTTTCGTTGATGATTATATAAGATACCTTTTTGTCTATTTTCTTCAAAATAAAAATCAAGCATTAAAGTGTTTTAAGAACTTCAAAGCTCTGGTAGAGAACCAGACAAATAAAAAAATTAAAACCTTAAGAAGTGATAATGGGCTTGAATTTTGTAACAGAGAATTTGATATATATTTACAGAATGAGGGTATTAAGCATCAGAAAACCAATCCCTATACCCCCGAGCAAAATGGTTTATGCGAAAGGACAAACCGAACTGTCGTAGAAAAGGCAAGATGTTTATTATTTTATTCAGGTCTTGGAAAGGAGTTCTGGGGCGAAGCAACAGATACAGCGGTATATCTTCAGAACCGCACAGTGGCATCGGGGTTGTCAGGAAAAACACCGTTTGAAATGTGGACGGGAATAAAACCAGATCTAAGCCAATTGAGAGTATTTTGCAGGAAAGTTATGGTTCACGTCCCAAAAGAAAAAATAAAAAAATGGGACAGGAAGTCTGAGAAACATATTTTGGTTGGATACCCAGATAACGTTTTATAATTAAACGATTTATAATCAAAGGAATAAAACTGGACAACCAGCAGGGATGTTATAATTATGGAACATGAACAAAACACTGAAGTTACTATTTCAGTTCAAGAATCATTTCAAAGACAGTCAGATACTGAGGAGGATATCGAGGAAAGCAGCGATACAGAGACTTATACTTCTTCTTCACAACTAAACGATGCCGATACAAAATTTGTACCAAGTGAGTATGAGGAGTGTGAAGATGAGACAGTTTTGAAAAACAGATCTCCCAAACCTGTTAGAGAGAGAAAGAAGCCAGATCGGTATGGGTACTCGAACATGTGTATTACTGAAGAAATCCTAGATGATGCCAGTGGACTGAGTTTAGAAGAAGCTTTGAAAGGACCTGAAAAGGAGAAGTGGTTGAAGGCTGTGAGTGAGGAAATTCAGTGTTTTGAAGATAGTAATGCGTGGGAATTCATCGACATCCCAGTGAGTGGTACAGTAGTGAAGAGTAAATGGGTATTAAAAAAGAAATTTGACAGTGACAATAATGTGCGTTACCGTGCAAGGCTCGTTGCCAAAGGGTTTATGCAAAAAAAGGGTGTAGATTACGATGAAACGTTTTCGCCAGTAGTGCGTCATGCTACACTTAGACTTTTGTTTGCGTTGGCTGTAAAACTTTTAGATATAACACATCTTCATGTCACAACTGCCTTTTTGAATGGGGAGTTTCGCTTTCGAGTGACCATAAAATATGGCGTGTATTATTATTATTCCGAAGTTAATAACTAACCTATGAAAGTAAACAATCTCTTCTTTAGAGGTACCTACGCGTAGCGTTTCGTGTGACCTTATAATATGGCGTGTATTATTATTCCAAAGTTTGTAACTTTATCCTAAGAAACTAACTAAACAATCTATGACGGTACATACCTCGTCCACCCACTCCCCCATCACTTGCAGCGCGCTCCCATGCACGTGTCTAAGTCGTCCGTCACGCCAGGTTTTCCTTGGCCTCCCTCGGCGACGACGCCCGTCTTCCGGCACCCACTGCGTGACGACTCTGGCCCATCTGTCATGATGCGTTCTGCATACATGACCCGCCCATTCCCATTTCAGCCTTGCCCACATCGGCGATTCCTGTTTTGGAGCGTATTTTGGTATTCCGTACTCGGTTGCTGATCTTAATACCCAATACGCTACGTTCCATCGCCCTTTGACAAGAATTAATACCTAATTATATAACCGTATTTTTATAGTAGTAGTGTTTGTTTCAAACATTGAAAGGTTTTTTTAAATAGATATTTTTTTTTCTACTTTATAGCTCAAGCGTTTCCTCCGTTAACTTGTCTCCGGATGGAGAGTGGACTGAGGAGACAGCACTTGTGAATAGTTTTCCATTTACTGGGACCCCCGAGATCAAGATCGCGGAAGCTTCAAGTAAAGGGCCTTTTGACTATTTTAAAGCTGTTTTTGAAGACGACTTTTTAACCAGCTTAGCGGCAATGACGAATATGCATGCCCAAACTTTGTTGTCCAGGCCACTTAAGCCGAATAGCCGCCTAACAAAGTGGAAAAACACTAATAAGGCTGAATTGTGGACATTTATAGGAATTCTATTTTTCATGGGCACCGCTAAGCTAAGTAAAATAGCAAATTACTGGAGGAAAAACTGCTACGTAAAATTCAACATCAATAGATATATGTCTAGGGACAGATTTTTGTTAATCTTAAGATGCCTTTTCTTTAACACAATAGATGAAACTAGAGTTAAATCAATCAATCAATCAACTTTATTTCTCACCACAATGTACATAATTCATGTAACATTATAAAGATTCGACAATGCCACATAGTTCAGGTAGGTTATATATTGTGGGAGACTGGTGCCTAAGCTAGGCTCGTGGCCTGTGTTTCAGGACACCAGGATCCCACCCACCCCTTTACATTATCATTTCATAATTATGTACTAAGCGCGCTGACAGAATGTAGTAGAGTATCATACGAATTTTATACAGTTTTATTTATTTTGATTAATATCTAGATTAAGTATGCGAGACGAAAGTTAGTAGACGTGTAGTAAGGGTGATTGTGTGGGTGTGTGAGTATGTGGGTGTGTGAGAGTGTGATTGTTTGTTTAGGTCTATAAGAGAATGTTTTCATTATCATTATAGTTTAATTTTAGTAGCCCGTCAGTTAGCCTCACTTTGCATTTATTCTTTATGAGATTAAAGATCTGTAACACCTTATGAGTTTTATTGTATAAGTAGCCACCTAGATAGCAAAAGAAACGCTTTGCAAAAATAGTTTTGTGACGTAGGTGATGACGCTCCACTGGGTCATATCGTCTTTTCCCCGGACAGCGTTGGATTATAAACCAAGAGAGTATGCTGTTTCAACAGGATGTGCAGTATAAATAGTTGACGCACTGTCAGGACTTTATTTTCTTTGTATAACTGTTCAGTAGGGTAGCGATACGGTCGAAAAACGACACTTTCAGTATAGCTCTTTGGGTTCTTTCAATTTCAATTAGGGTAGTTTTCGGAGCTCCACTCCAAGAGGTAATGCAGTAGCATATTATAGATCGAGCAAGGGTATAGTACACTGATTTCATAACATTTTTATCGACTACAAGTCTCAGCGTTTTGAACACATATATTAGTTTGCGTAATCTGTTACTAAGGGTGGTTATGTGGTCTTGGAATCTTAGGGTTTTGTCGACTGTTATTCCCAGGTATTTTACATTCTCAGCCTTGGTGAGTGGTTCGCAGTTAAAACTATGGGTGAGTGGGTTTATACAAGAGTGAGCTACAATAGTATTGGGTAATGTTTGGGAGGATCCATTTTTTTTTCATGGAGAATCCATTGTAATTGGTTTCAGTTGTATTAAGAGTCAACAGATTGTTCCGAATTTCCCTATCAGTGAAAGACTCAGACTCACGCGATAGTGTATGAGCTTCACGATCGGCAGTGAGACGTATTTCCCGTTCGTCCTGTGTCTCCTGGAATCGAGCATTTGTTGTCCGTACTCTCTGGGAGCTCAGGCGGATTTCCCTGACAGCAAAAGTCTCAGACTCACGTGATAGCGCGTGAGCTTCGCGATCGACAGATAAACGTGCCTTTCGTTGTTCCCCGTTTTCCCTATTTCGAGTTGTCATCATTCGAGAACGATTTGAACTCAGTCGAGATTCTCGCTGAGTCGAAGTTTCTGCAGCACGAAACCTAGCCTGGTGCAGAGAGCCTTTTGCCTCACGACCTTCCTCAGATTCCTGTGATCGAACTAATCTCATCCTTTTAGCATTTCTGCTACATTGGGAGAGGTTGGATCTTCTTCGAGGCATTCTTACAATAAAATAGTACTTACTGTTACTACTTAACACACAGTTATTTAGTAAACACGTACTATCGTAAACAATTAAATTATAAATACTTACAGATTATTATACAGTCTAAAATTATCACAGTTTAAGTAATAAGTGTTAAGACGTGTAAACCAAACGTCATTATCATCATCATTTCAGCCGATAGACGTCCACTGCTGGACATAGGCCTCCCCCAATTTTGGGGGGGTTTGCCATAATCGCCACGCTTGGCAGGCGGGTTGGCGATCGCAGTATGGTATGGTGGTGGAATGCATAGAGAACGCTGCTGCCCATTCTCCGGTGAGACCCTTAGTCGCCTTTTACGACACCCACGGGAAGTAAGGGGTGGTGCTATTCTTCTACACAGACAAACGTACTAACTTTATAAAACAAAAGAATTGCTAGAAAAAATAATTACTAACCTAAGCTAATGAACTTATACTTAATAAAGAAAATCAAGAAAAGAAATGCCTAACCTATACCAAATACTTATAATATTTATATACAAACCCTAAATACAAATTAAGATAAGTATACCGAAAATCAGGGAAAGAAATGCCTAACCTATAATAAATGCTTACAATATTTATTTACAAAACCCTAAATAAAAATTAAGATAAGTAAATACCCAATAATCAAGGAAAGAACCGCCTAACCTATACCAAATACTTACAAAATTTTAAAGAAAATTAAGAAAAAGTACCTAACCTACAAACCCTAAAATATAAATAAATGAAATATGCAAACAGTCAGTATTCAAGTGAATCGCAATAATCGAATCCAACTATTCGCCTATACTCTCCAGGATACGTGCGTTCGCTACGAATAACTGAATCCTTATGGCAGCGGCGCGTTTTCTTTTGAAATGGTCATCTCGCAGTTCAACCTGAGGGGTTGTCGACTGCTTAACCTGGCTTTCCTGTGGATGCCTCAATAAATTAAGGCCTCCAGCCAGGGCATAATACACAACTTAACTGCACAATATAAACTTAAAAACTAAGCGACTACACGCTAAGGGCACCCCCTGTGGGGTACGGACCTCGGCTTAGGGCGTCGCTGGGAGAGGGCAGCAAGGGACAGGCTGGATCGGAATTATGGCAGCAGCGCGGCTCTCAGCGCGCTTTATACAAGGTGTAACGAAGAGGGGGTATCAACCCTGAAGGAGGTGAATGTGCTCATGAAACTGTACAAATTTCCCCAAAGAACATAGGTCGAAATATGAAAAAAAATTTGGACCTCCCATAGTAATAGTAAATCATTGATGTGCTATTACTATGGGAGGTCCAAATTTTTTTTTTCGTCTTCATTCACCTCCTTCAGGGTTGATACCCCCTTTCCGTTACACCTTGTATATATAGCCACGGACGCGCAGGCGCGAGGCGTTTACGTACTCTGATAGAATACCTTAACAAATGTTCGCCGTGATTCTTTAAATTAACATAACTTTTTTATTTATGAACCGATTGACATGAAATAAACACTAAATGTTAAGTGAAGCTTACTACAATATACTAGTGAAAACCGCATCTAAATCGAATAAGCCGTTTCTGATATTAGCGTGCACAAACACAGCAGACAAACAGACAAATAGATAAACAGACAAAAAAAAATTTAATTACATTTTCGGGTTCGGCATCGATATAATAACAACCCCTGCTACTTTTTTTAAATATATTTCCATTGTACAGACACCACTTTTCTACAATTTTATTATATGTACTAGCTGTGCCCGCGACTTCGTCCGCGTGGAATAGTGACTTTTCGGGCAGCATATTTTGAATTACATATATACCGTCTACAGACCGGGCATTTGCTGTCCGAACCCTCTGAGAACTCAGGCGAATTTCAGTGAAAGTCTCAGACTCTAGTGCTTGAGCTTCACGATCGGCAGTGAGACGTATTTCTCGTTCTTCCTGTGTTTTCTGAGACCGAACATTTGCTGTCCGAACCCTCTGAGAACTCAGACGAATTTCCCTATCAGTGAAAGTCTCAGACTCACGCGATAGTGTATGAGCTTCACGATCGGCAGTGAGACGTATTTCCCGTTCGTCCTGTGTCTCCTGGAATCGAGCATTTGTTGTCCGTACTCTCTGGGAGCTCAGGCGGATTTCCCTGACAGCAAAAGTCTCAGACTCACGCGATAGCGCGTGAGCTTCGCGATCGACAGATAAACGTGCCTTTCGTTGTTCCCCGTTTTCCCTATTTCGAGTTGTCATCATTCGAGAAAGATTTGAACTCAGTCGAGATTCTCGCTGAGTCGAAGTTTCTGCAGCACGAAACCTAGCCTGGTGCAGAGAGCCTTTTGCCTCACGACCTTCCTCAGATTCCTGTGATCGAACTAATCTCATCCTTTTAGCATTTCTGCTACATTGGGAGAGGTTGGATCTTCTTCGAGGCATTCTTACAATAAAATAGTGCTTACTACTTAACACACAGTTATTTAGTAAACACGTACTATCGTAAACAATTAAATTATACATACTTACAGATTATTATACAGTCTAAAATTATCACAGTTTAAGTAATAAGTGTTAAGACGTGTAAACCAAACGTCATTATCATCATCATTTCAGCCGATAGACGTCCACTGCTGGACATAGGCCTCCCCCAATTTTGGGGGGGTTTGCCATAATCGCCACGCTTGGCAGGCGGGTTGGCGATCGCAGTATGGTATGGTGGTGGAATGCATAGAGAACGCTGCTGCCCATTCTCCGGTGAGACCCTTAGTCGCCATTTACGACACCCACGGGAAGTAAGGGGTGGTGCTATTCTTCTACACAGACAAACGTACTAACTTTATAAAACAAAAGAATTGCTAGAAAAAATAATTACTAACCTAAGCTAATGAACTTATACTTAATAAAGAAAATCAAGAAAAGAAATGCCTAACCTATACCAAATACTTAAAATATTTCTATACAAACCCTAAATACAAATTAAGATAAGTATACCGAAAATCAGGGAAAGAAATGCCTAACCAATAATAAATGCTTACAATATTTATTTACAAAACCCTAAATAAAAATTAAGATAAGTAAATACCCAATAATCAAGGAAAGAACCGCCTAACCTATACCAAATACTTACAAAATTTTAAAGAAAATTAAGAAAAAGTACCTAACCTACAAACCCTAAAATATAAATAAATGAAATATGCAAACAGTCAGTATTCAAGTGAATCGCAATAATCGAATCCAACTATTCGCCTATACTCTCCAGGATACGTGCGTTCGCTACGAATAACTGAATCCTTATGGCAGCGGCGCGTTTTCTTTTGAAATGGTCATCTCGCAGTTCAACCTGAGGGGTTGTCGACTGCTTAACCTGGCTTTCCTGTGGATGCCTCAATAAATTAAGGCCTCCAGCCAGGGCATAATACACAACTTAACTACACAATATAAACTTAAAAACTAAGCGACTACACGCTAAGGGCACCCCCTGTGGGGTACTGACTTCGGCTTAGGGCGTCGCTGGGAGAGGGCAGCAAGGGACAGGCTGGATCGGAATTATGGCAGCGGCGCGGCTCTCAGCGCGCTTTATACAAGGTGTAACGGAAAGGGGGTATCAACCCTGAAGGAGGTGAATGTGCTCATGAAACTGAACAAATTTCCCCAAAGAACATAGGTCGAAATATGAAAAAAAATTTGGACCTCCCATAGTAATAGTAAATCATTGATGTGCTATTACTATGGGAGGTCCAAATTTTTTTTTTCATCTTCATTCACCTTTTTCAGGGTTGATACCCCCTTTCCGTTACACCTTGTATATATAGCCACGGACGCGCAGGCGCGAGGCGTTTACGTACTCTGATAGAATACCTTAACAAATGTTCGCCGTGATTCTTTAAATTGACATAACTTTTTTATTTATGAACCGATTGACATGAAATAAACACTAAATGTTAAGTGAAGCTTACTACAATATATTAGTGAAAACCGCATCTAAATCGAATAAGCCGTTTCTGATATTAGCGTGCACAAACACAGCAGACAAACAGATAAACAGATAAAAAAAAAATTAATTACATTTTCGGGTTCGGCATCGATATAATAACAACCCCTGCTACTTTCTTTTAATATATTTCCATTGTACAGACACCACTTTTCTACAATTTTATTATATGTATAGATAGATTTACTAGAGCAACAATATCAGACCCATGCTTTATGATTGTTTTTTTGATTAGTCAGTGGATTGTAACGTACGAACAACAAATGATGAACAAAAGCAAATTAAAAAGAGAAAAAATATCACTTTCACTGCTAAGTACATTGCATAAAAATTGGCATGCCATAAAATGTGCCTCGCAAATCTATAACAACCCATCTGTTGAGTCCATCGGCGCAATGGTTACGTAACGGGACGGGACCCCTATGCGCAGCACCCGAAGCCGAGTTCACTAAGCCACGCCCACGACCAGCCAGCCGGGTAGTAGGGTTGTAGAACGTCGTCATTTTTTATTGAACAAAATAAACTTCACTGTTCTTTCTTTATATATTTTTATTTGATTTTCTAGGTATTTAAAAATCATAACACTTACGCCAAGAGAACCTTACATGATTTGCCTAAGGTGAATCCGCAGTTGTAGCCCGCGAAAATCAATTTTTCTTGCAATAAGTAAACGTAAGAAAATTTTAATTTCGCGGGCTACAACTGCCGATTCGCCTTAAGTCGTTTGTTAAAAATATGTAGGCATATCATTTAAAATTCTCTTTGCCTCCTAAATACCAAATGTATAAGTATTTTCCTAAACTAAGTAAAACAATACACGTAAAACTAGGCAGTACGGTCCGATGACTTAGCCTGCCCTTACAGGGCAAATTAATAAAAACGAGTGCTCTGTGAAAGTTTGTGTGACCGCTAGACTCAAACAAATAATAATATTGATAGCTATTCAAATAAATAAAAATACTTAAATAGTGATAAAAAATAAAGTAGTGTTTTGGATTTTATGTACTTCAGGGAAATAAAGCGACTCTTCCTGGTATATAAAGTTATAATGTCTTTATAGTGCTTCTAATTACAAGTTTAAAATAATTGTTAGAAAACCGTTATGAATTTAAATTGACGTCTGTTAGATATAATGCGAACAAGAACGACAAGGAGCAAAATCAGAGTCTCGCCCGCTTATGGGAGGCGCCGAACTATATAGCTGCAGGGCAGCGCCATCTCGTCCCTCGGTCTGGAACTAGTAGGTCTTGCGCTCTTGTTGTAGTCGGTGATCGATCGACCGCGTGTACACAGGCGTGCGCGCCGTTGCGGCGCCCGGTCACTAGGTGGCGGTAAATATCGTGAACATGCCGGCGGGCCTTGAGAGCTCCACCCTTGCCCTCAATGACCTTGACCTGGCATTGTTGCTGCTGCGTCCTCTTCGTTTGTGGAGATCGGCAAAGGGCAGATTTTGGGAAATGCCCTCTCGATGACCCCGTTAGCTGTTTGAATGCGGGCTACTCGGGGCACGCCGTCCTTCCCTGGGAACACAGACAAGATTCTTCCCAACCGCCACAACGCTTCGCAACGCTTCAGCGGTGGGAGATTATCTTCTTTGATTAACACCAACGAGTTAGGTGCTAAAACTCCTTTGCTCTCCTTCCATTTTGTGCGGATTTGCAGCTCTCCAATGTACTCTGCGGACTATCGCCTCCAGAAGTGTTGCCTCAGTTGTTCCATGCGCTTGTAGCGGGATAATGCGTGTAGTGGAGTACTGGAGACATCTTCGCTTGCATGTGAGGTCAGTGGTCGGCCGATCAGGAAGTGTGCAGGTGTGAGGGGGGTATAATTTGATGAATCCGCGGACAGAGAATACATAGGATGGGAATTCAGGACTGCTTCGATTTGTGCCAGAACTGTACTGAACTCCTCGTAGGTTAAGTGACTGTTTCCTAACACCCGTGTAATGTGGTGCTTGCAGGATTTTACCCCTGCCTCCCATAAACCGCCAAAATGAGGCGCATAAGGTGGTATGAATTTGAATTCTATACCGTTAGATGAAGCGTAATCAACAATAGTTTGAGACTCCTTAGATAAGAAAGTTGTAAGTTCCCTTTTAGCTCCTACAAAATTCCTACCGTGGCACATAGGAGTATTTGCATCTAAAATCCGGTCAAAATTATTTAATGGCTTATTTAATAATAAAACATTATAATACGCTATAATATAATGTTTAATGATAATAAAAAGTACATTCATAGAAAAAAAACACGTTTTTTTTACTTAAGTTCTTAAAATTGTCTTAATTGTCCTCTTCCTCTTCATCGTCTTCATCGGTATTTTCGCAGCTGACGTTGTCTTCTGTTGACGTTGATGGTAAAGATGGCAGCACAATTGCGACCATCAGATCAAGCGCCTCTTTTGTAAAACTTTTTCTCTTCAATTGCGGTTTTGGCCGAATAGAGCTTAAATAAGGATCGGAACTTAACAACAATCTATTAATAATGTCCCTGTTGCAGTCTCCTCTAGAAAATTTTCTAGAAAAGTCAAGCCTGTACTGCCTAAAGTTTTTATTTCGGGCCTCAGCCGCCTTTTCAGACAATTGACCAATAGGCACGATAGCTTGGCTTATGACTTGAGCTCCATGAATCAAAACTTTGTGAATTGTAGGTGACATAGGATACCATTCATACAAATCAGTATACAACTTTGCTGTTGCCTGGGCGTAAGAAGCAAACTTTTCAACATTAACACTGATTCCGCTGGCGATTACCTCTAGGATTACTCTCAATCGCTTGATGAGGTCTAAATTATTTCCAGTAATGTGAGATGAAGTTTCTGGGTCTGCAAAAAACCTTCGTGATGTATTTCCATCATTGGTGTTGCCAAATCCTGCTTTAGGCACGTCTACGAGCAGTCCCATTTGTTCTCTAAAATCTTTGGGGGGCTCCCATACAACAAACGTGTTTTTTTCGGCGTTTTCGCCTTGTGGTACGGAACCCTTCGTGTGCGAGTCCGACTCGCACTTGGCCAGTTTTTAAATTTCAAGCAGGTTTTAATGACCTTTTCCGGGTTTTGTTACCTACTTACTGACGGGCTGGCGGTCACCTGTCTTAGCGCGTTCCTTGCTCTTCTATTCTATTATTGATAGCTGCGCCATGCGCCACAGTTATAAACTTTTGTAGTTATCATCCTTTAACTATTTTTATAATACCTATTATATCTGTTATTGTTCCAAAATAAAAGGTTTTTATTTATTTTCACGAAATTAAATGCTGAAAACCCATAACATAGGTAATCTGCTGAAATTTTGAAAGAAATATGGACACCTACTTCTTACCCCATCACGAACGTGTGTGAAGTTTAGCCAATTAATTATACCTACTTGTCAGTCCGCCGTGTTTAAGATTAACGTTTCGTCCGCAGCATGATCTTATTACAAAAACAATCAGGTTGAACCTTATAACGAAATTACCAATACCTACCGAAGTTTGCTTTGACATGATGTTCAACCTTATTGCGCTAGTAATAAGATACGATTTCAAAGGTTATGAATTTTCAAATAAAATTCTAATATATTATTATCGTTACTTTACATCCTAAATCTATACCTACTATAATATTATAAAGCTGATAAGTTTGTTTGAACGCGCTAATCTCAGGAACTGCTGGTTCGAATTGAAAAATTCTTCTCTACTTGATTCACTATAACGTTTTTAGGGTTTTGTACCCAAAGGGTAAAAACGGAACCCTACCTTTTACTAAGACTTCGCTGTCTGTCCGTCCGTTGTTATTTTCACACAGTTGAAATTTTCACAAATTATGTATTTCTGTTGCCGCTATAACAACAAATACTAAAAACAAAATAAAATAAATATTTAAGGGGGCTCTCTTAGAACAAACGCGATTTTTTTCCCTGTTTTGCTCGATATCAAAAAGGCAACAGGTAGGCACTTGAAAAATTCACAAAATACTCAGTTGTATTTTTACTTTAATAATAAAATAAAAATAAAATAAATATTTAAGGGGGGCTCCCATACAACAAACGTGTTTTTATAGGCGTTTTTGCCTTGAGGTACGGAACCCTTCGTATGCGAGTGCGACTCGCACTTGGCCTGTTTTTTATCGTAATCAAAGTTCTAAAATAATGCATTATTTGCAAAGGTGTTTTTATAAACATGATATTAATCCTTATCCAATTACACAAGTATTTAATTTTGAACAAAATTGCCCTTGACAAATTTGATTTCAATGAATATCTTAGGAAATATCATAGTTTTAAAACAACTCCGCAAGGCGGCCGGTCATGACCTGAAGACGCAGTGACTGCAGTCGAAAGGGCTGTGTGATCTAACCCCAGGGGCCCCCAAAATATCTTGGCGGGGTCTTTTGCAAAAAGGACGGTGACGTTTTTTAAAGTAAATAAATATGCCGTCGGGGCCCACTGTATAACAGATACGGCGGTAGCTAACCCCCTGCTTTTGGCACTATAACTATAAAAAAGTGTTGAAAAGAGAGGAAGACCCTCTAGCAGCAATATTGAAAGAGAATTGGAAGCGAAGAGACCTCGTCGTAAACCACTCAACCCTGTACCAGTAAAAGATGTAAGAACGGATGGTGTCGACCACAACGAAAGAAGATGCGAAAAGAAAAATAGATGCAGACTGCCTAGTTGTAAAGGATTTTCGCGTACCGAGTGCACAAAATGTCTTGTTGCTCTTTGCCATACCAAAGAAAGAAATTGTTTTGCTGCATTCCACTCTTAGATTAGGTAGTCCTTCAACGCATAATGTATCCAAAAGGCAACATATAGTTTTTTTCTAATAAAATCTTAATTTTTTACTTGGGTTTTTTTTTCATTATTTTTCCCATTACATATCGCCAAACATCATATTATTTATTTTACAAAACAAAAAATCATGCATTTACCCTTAGCCTTATCGTTAACAATTTTTCGTAATGCCTTTAGTATGATAGCTATTGGAGGGAAACTGTAACAATAAATACCAGACCAAGAGATTGTGAATGCGTCTATAACATACGCATCAGGGTCTCTATGCCAAGACGCGTATTTTGAGCATTTTTTATGAACTCTACTGGCAAATAAGTCTATTTCTGGAACACCATACATTCGTACGATTTTTGAAAAGCGGTATGTGACAACTCTCACTCTATATCTGGGTGGACACGTCGCGATTCTGCATCTGCGATATGATTATCTGTCGAACTAATATATGACGCGAATACTAATAAATTACGTTCCTCACACCACTGCCACAATTCTCTAGTAATATTCGTGAGGTGAGGGAACTGAAAACCTCCCATACGGTTAATGTATGAAATTGCGGTTGTATTGTCCATCCGTAATAGTATTTGACAGTTGTGATACGACTTGGCAAAGGTCTTAAGTCCTAAAAAGGCAGCTAAAATTTCTAAATAATTTATATGTCGCGACTTTTCACTGTAAGTCCATATCCCGCTCGCACGTTCATCCCCACACGCTGCTCCCCACCCCGTAGTTGAGGCATCACTATATATATCAAACTAAAGTTATTTGTTTTTATTTTATTAGACGGACTTTTCATAGCCTGAACCCACCATTTAAGGTCAGTTATAAGTGTATAGTCTATGTGATAGACTGCGGAATACTCATAAATTTGTCATAGTTGACATCGTCCTTTATGTTCAGAAATTTACAGCGCTCCAGTTCCTTAGTGTAAAGCCAGCCATATTCAACTGCTGGGCAAGCCCACTAAACGGGCGAATTCCCTGACTTTACAACGATTTATACAAAGAAATTTATTAATTTCAATTTTTATTCTTTCCCGTTTTTCTTTAGGTAGGGAAATCTGTAAGCTTTTTGAGTCTATAATGAAACCTAAGAATTTACAAGTAGTGTAAGGGGTAAGAACACTTTTTTCAGTATTTACTATGAACCCTAGGGCCTTGAAAAGCTTAGTAGTGTCCGATATGTTCTTCAGGCATGATTCGAAAGAGTTTGAAATAATTAAAGTATCATCTAAATAAATTGTCGATAAATGTCCGCAAGATCAAAGTAAACCGATCACTGGTTTCATGATTTTCGTGAAAACGAAGTGAAAATTCATATAGCCTATTTTTAAACTGAAAGCGAAGGTACTTGTTAAAATCAGTATGAATTCGTATTAAAAAATATGCGTCTTTTAGATCAATTGTACTCATAAAGCCACCCTTTGAAATAAGTTTAATGGCCATACGTAGATCTTCAAGTTTAAAATGTGAAGTATCAATAAACTTATTTAGTGCCTTTAGATTTAATATAAATCTTGATTTGCCGTTCGATTTTGGAACTAAAAATATAGGGGCCAAGAATTGCTCAGCGCAGGGTTTACATTCTGCGATGGCTCCTATACTAAGCAGATCATCAATTGACCTTTCAAATTGAGCTTTCTCAGAGATGGAGTAGAATCTTTCTGTAGGCATTATAGTCTGTTTCACAGGCCTTGAAAACAGAATTTGGTAACCATCAATCCATGATAGGATGTGCTTATCACCCGTCAAAAGTGACCATTGGTCGCGAAAGTAAGATACCCTTTTTTTTTTTTTTTTGCGGATGGGAAATCATCAAATGACTCCTCCCGCTCTGGGTGGAGCGGAAGGGAGTGTCAGACTCTTACTGACTAAAACCCACCCGTGTTCCTTCCTTAGCCCTTTATGTTCCGGGCCAGCGGTAACCCTTTCGGACAATCCCGCTGAAAAGTAAGATACCCTACCGGCGTATTTTACCGAGTCTATCGGCGGCGGCTGCGAATCCGATCTTGACGCGACAATTGTTTCGAAGAGTTGTCTTGATGACTCTTGTATGCAGGCTCCTTCGTCCTCTGATTCCCCCTCGGCCTGTGGCTCAGGGGAAGACCACGCCAGTTTAAATTTCTCTGGGGCGGTATATTTTTATTCTTCGCCGGCTTTTTGCTGGATGGATACGGCGTGAATTTCAGGTCAGCTCCTGACTTCGTGATAGCTTTGGCTGCCCTTAATGCTTCCGACAGATCTTCACTAAAAAGGAATTTGTCTATTTTTGTCGCTTGCAGCTGGTCTTTTAATTCCTTTTTCAGATTGTACAGCACAAAGTTCCTGCGTGTGACAGAATCTGAGAACTGACTATCGCACAACAGTTTGATAGCGTCCATAAGTAGTTTGATTAGTTTCGTATTTTTTGGTTCTGATGAAATGAGTAAGGTGAGCGCTTCAGCTACACATGATGTTGCGGAGGATGTTTGTCTTTGTTTGAGTTCGATGCCCTTGTCTCTTTTGTAGACAGTCTCTGAGATGGCAGCCTTGACCTCAGGATTGAGAACGGGGGCATCAATTGAAGTGCAATTTGCTGCAGGCAAATATCTTTGCAACAGTTCCGTGCGCTCTTCCTTAGATAAGCCTGTAGTAGCTATGTGCTGCAGGCGTATCGCAAGATCAGATTGTATATTCATACCGTACATCTTGGTCTGAGAAGGGTCCTCCCCTAATATTTCCAGCAGTTCAACATCCAGTTCCAATGCTGAAGGTGACGCTTCTGAATGCAGCGGTGGCGTAGGCACCGGCAGTGGCACTGCGGCACTGGTTGACGGCTGAGGCTCAGCGGTACTTGTCGACGGTTGCGGATTGACGTCGGCGCCTGCCGTTGTAGGCATGTCTGAAATAGACATTAACCCATTTTTAGGTATATTTATTTAGGTAAAGTGACAGCCCCATAAGCTGACCGCATTACCCTACATAGTCTAATAGGAATATAAGTCGTTAATACAACTCAAGTTAGTAAAGTGACATTCCCTAAAAATGCCCGCATTACTTTCGTTATCAGACTAATTGTGGTTACGGGATTTAGGTAGGTAACTTTAATAGTAAAGTAACAGTACCATAGACTGCTCGCAGTACTATATAATAATCGCAAAGTGACATTCCCAAAAAATGCCCGCAATGCACTCGTCATGTTCAATAGCCGGGTCCACACCGGACGATCCATCGATCCCGCGATCCGCGATCCAGGATCGCGGAGCGTGGATCGTGGATCGTGTTAGGCCGATCCACTCTTGGAAACTTGCGATCCCAAATATGCGCTCCAAGCGATCCTAAGGCGATCCGTGATTCAGCCAGTCTAACTCTTGTACGATATGGAGTCACACGTACAACGGCGGCGTCTTGCCGTTGCAGCAGTAACTTTTATTTTGCTTAAATGCTTGCGCAAAAAATCACAAAAAAGAAAACGACGGTTTTGGGTGAAACAAATTTACAAAAATCGCTTGGAATCTGGGACTCAGCTGTACGCAGAGTTAGTGTCAGATAAAGTTGAACACAATTTTGCAAGAATGAATGCTAATCAATTTGAGATATTGTGTTCATTATTAAATAACAAGCTAAGAAAGAATGATACAAATTATAGAGATGCCATTACTGTGAAGGAAAGATTATTACTAACATTAAGATTTTTAGCAACTGGAGATTCGTACGTCAGTTTGCAGTATCTGTTCCGCATTTCCAAACAGTCTATATCGATAATTATTCCTGAAGTTTGTGAAGCCATCATTGACCTGTTAAATGATTATGTAAAGGTAAGTAAAACCATACTTTATTACTCAATAAAAAAGTAGTGTATTACAATCATAATTTAAAGAAGTAACATGTTTACAATCATTAATTATTTTTTGAAAACATGATATAGGTAGGTACTTATTTAATTCGGTGGTGACTGTGGAAGTGAATAATCCTGAGGTTTCAGAAACTGGGACTGCGATGAATTGGAGGCTAGATGAGCAGACGGTGATGTCTGTGGAATTGGAGCTGGATAATTTTGAGGTTGTAGAGACTGGGACTGTGATGAAGTGTATGCTATTGGTGTGCCAGGATATGAATTAGTGTAATATCCATAATTGCTATCCCCATATCTTCCTGTGTCAGCTTGAAAAATAACTTGGCATATAGCATTTTTGACATTAACTAATGTTACTGCATCATATTTCCGCAATTCAGTAGATATATACTGCCCGAAAGCAATGTAAGAATCAGTTTCCGGTTGTGGTGGCTGAGCACATTGTTGCAGAAGTTGGAAAGCCTCTGAAAGAGTTTCATCTGATATGTCATCTGCATTATTAGAAGTAGTTTTCTTTCTTTTTTTTGTTCTTTTGTTTGTTGTTTGGACACTGGATTGTGCATTCTGATCATTCTGCTCTCTACTCTGATCTGTGTGGTGGTTGGCTCTCTCCGGTTGTGTGTCACTAGTAATGTTACTGTTCTCGTTTTCGCTCACTGTAGTATTAACTTCAAGTTCCCCTTCAGTCGTATCAGATTCTACCTGTAACAACAATTATTATTACTATTTACTGCTTATTCTTATTTTCAGCTTTATATTATAATTAAGATCTCCTTTATTTTCAGGTGCCGTCAACTAAAGAAGAATGGCGTACAGTTTCTCAGCAATTCGAGAATAAGTGGAATTTCCCACACGTGATAGGAGCGATGGACGGCAAACACGTCGCTATACAATCGCCTTTTAATAGTGGCAACGACTTTGATAATTACAAATTATTTCCTAGTATTGTTCTTTTTGCATTAGTAGATGCAAATTATAGGTTCCTGTATGTGAATGTTGGGACTAAAGGCAGAATATCAGATGGAGGCGTGTTCAAAAGCACAAATTTATATAAAAAACTTGAAAAAAAAGAGCTAAATATTCCTCCACCGGAGATATTGCAAGTTCCCTATAAAATTGAGGTACCCTATTATATACTAGGTGATAAAGCTTTTCAGCTTAATGATTATACTATGAAACCATACGATGGTACACGGGAAAGGGGTTCTTGTGAAAGAATTTTCAACTACCGACTGTCAAGAGCACGTAGAGTAGTTGAAAACGCGTTTGGAGTACTTAGTTCTGTCTACAGAGTCCTGCGTAAACCTATGCTTTTGGAACCAGAAACTGCGACTAAAGTCGTGCTGGCAACGGTTCATCTATATAACTACTTACGCAGTAATCCTAACTTTATATCGCCAGGAACGTTTGATACAGTACAGGAGAATGGAGATGTAATACCTGGAAGCTGGCGAAATGAACCGCCATCACAATCGCTACAACCGATGGCCGTCGTACCAAGAAGAGCAACAGAAAATGCCACTACAATACGGTCCCACTTAGCAAGACACTTTGTTACAAACCATACAATAGTTTGGCAAAATGAATATCAGTAAACTAATAGCTCACATGTTCCAATGTATCGCGTGTGGTTCCGGGTTCATTTTTATCCGCCATAAAGTCGAAGTCATCATACGCAAACCACTTTGATTTATATGTATCTTGAGCACCTGAAATAAACAAGTTACTCATTAAAATAACCACGTGTATTTCTAACAGCTTAAATGTAAAAAGCGAAATCACGTGAAATCCACAGTAAATATTATGATGTAATTACTTATAATAAAATATATAATTTTAATACCTACAGATAAAAAGTAGCTTTGTTTTCTTACCGGATCCAGTTATACGGCTTTGCTTCTCTCTGTGTTTCTCCCTTCTGTAGCCTCCCGCCAGAGATCGCATTTTTTTCTTTAGGTTCTCGATCGACTTATTCCCCATTTCACGAGAAATCTGACGCCAAGCATCATCTCTAACACCTCTATTGGTGTAATTAGAATCTTTGGGATCCCATAAACATTTAAATTCTTTATAAAGCGATATCAAACGGCGACTTTCTGAGATGTCCATGGCGAGGTGGATCGCGCGAACCAACACAACCGTCCACACCGCGCGCATCACGCAACTGAGGCACCTTTGAGGCTGGCACAAAAACCGACCGCACACGGATCGCGCGAGGTAGGGAGCGCGCGCTCCAATACGTGCGCATGGATCGCGCGCGGCACGTCCACACCGCCTGCATCTTTGGATCGCGCTGCTGCCGCGCGCGATCGGAGCGCGATGGATCGTCCGGTGTGGACCCGGCTAATAATCACGTTTTAGCGAAGTGACAATCCCATAGATTGCCCGCAGCACTAGTCAAAAACGTGAGAATAATGTTCGTAGGGCGTCAATAAAGTGATAACCCCTTAAGTTCACTGCAATATTACATTTTCGAACATGTGGGTAGCTGAAAATTTTTACCTTCAATGCAGAGACGCTCTGGCTGCGGCGGCGCCGCCGTGTCACATCTTGAACATGAGCGCGATGTTGTAGAACTTGACGAAGAACGCGACGATGAGTCCAACGATGATGAGGATGATAACCGCCTCCCTGCTGATATATTATGTCGATCTCTGCGTCGTGCACGCATTAATTTACACTCTAACTTTTTGAATTTATTGACAATGACTTCATAATTCTCTTCCACTGGTCGAGAACGTTTACCCATGGTCAGAACGAACCGATGCACAACACAAAATTATAAATTTACCGGGAAGTGTGCTTAATGGCGAAGCACTGAATGTGTAAAAATTAAGTTCGCTGGGGCTGTCAGACGAAGGCGGGAATTGGAAAAAAAAAATCTCTCAAACAGTGCAGATGGCGACACCGTATGTCTACTACATGTAATCTCTATGCTAATCTCGAGGACAAAGTCGAGTATAATTATATTAGTAAGATGACATTACTGTGTAATGAGAAATGTAAAGAAGGATGCCCATTTTTCACCTGACAATGTATAGAAATGAAATAAATATTAAAATTCAGCAAATTTAATTGTACATTCATTACGCTAATCACAATTTTAAAAGAAGGTCAGGAAAAAAATATTTATTAATTTTTCTTTATGCTAAAACTATGTCTTATTACCTTATTTTGAACGCATCTCAATCACCCTGAACGCATCCAACTACTCATTTTTTACAACGTTCCGTTTTGCACACTGCTTCTTGACTTTATTCAACTCTTTTTCTGGGTGTTATATATTATTTTAAGTTTTATTATAACAATAACTATTTTTTATTAGTCTGTGCATAATACAGATCAATTCAAAATAACATGATAATTAAATTAATTAATTATGCAGATTATAATTGAGTTCGCACGAATGAAACGGATTTTTTAGATATTTTGACAGTTCTACGACTTCGTTGTTGCGCTTGCGTCTCGTTGTGTATTGTGCCATTTTGTGTGTGTAACTACTGAGATGGGCTAGGTTTCAAGACAATATCTCTGCTCCAGCAGAATTTCTGGATGACGTAGTAGGTAGGTATATATGTACTGCGGGCTCGAAATGGGTAGGCAAGAAGTGATCACTTTTGACAATACAATAGCAAAGTTAGACTTTTTCGAAGTAAACAAACTATCGTAAAGGCAAATCCTAACCTAAAAAGTAACATTAATATTTTTTGGCCTTTGTAGACTTTAAATCGTAAAAATGACTATATGACATTATTTTCTAATCTTACAGGTACTCTTTCTACTATACCTTATAACTATACATTAACTTTCATTATCAGGTTTTTAAATGTATGGAAAGTGGGCATTGTTCTTTATATAGTGTAAAAACTACGCGGAACTGTTTGTCCACGATTGCATATACTTACCTACTTAAGTATAATAAGGATCTTCCAAAATTATAGTAGATAACTAAGACTTGAATAAATATTATGAGATCCGCTTACCGAATTTTGTTTTTTCTTGTTTGCTATATGTTGCCCAACTAGAATTTAATGAAAGGCATATTTGTTCCCATAGTGTTTTCTTTTTAACCGACTTCAAAAAAGGAGGAGGTTCTCAATTCGACTGTTTTTTTTTTTTTTTGTGTTATTGTTACGCGATTACTCCGCCAATTGTGGACCGATTTTCAAAATTATTTTTTTGTTTGAAAGGGTATACTCTCGAGGTGGTCCCATTATCATCAAGTTGGAATCTGATGAGAGGATCCCATGGAAATCGAGGGAGTCCCTCAAATTTTATAGGCAAAGCTATAACGATTTGGGTATTTTTTTAAATAACTTGAGCATTTGCTCTCGGAAATCATCATTTGGTAAAGTGGAGCTGATGAAGAAGACCACAGATGGCCATTGGAACTACTCAATGACAAATATTTCACGGGTTGCGATTCGATTACTTTAATGTGGTTGCTAAGCAATTTATGCTCGTCACAATGCGTATGAGTGGTTGTTGGGGAGTTCTCCTGGTTCTTACCAGAAGAACTCCTCAACAATTAACGTCCCAACATCGCGAAAAGCAATATTTTGTAACAAGTGATGAGCAGTTGACATTAGGCTATTGTAACTTAGATAAATTACAAAGGGACCCACTAAAAAGTGAAAAATAAAAACTTTTTCCAAAAAAAAAACAACCGACTTCCAAAAAAACACTACAAATTGAAAAATAACTTTAATTTCGGAAGTCGGTGTCAATAAACGAAAATGCGGAACCAAAGACACCGACTATTTTTCAATTTGTAGTGTTTTTTTGGAAGTCGGTTGTTTTTTTTTTTTGGATAAAGTTTTTTGTTTCTATCGTGGTACTCGGCCAATCCTGTGTCGTATACAGCAGGTCGCTTTTCTACTTCTTCTATCAAACTCTCAATATCGACCTCCATCGCTGAGCAATGACACTGACCCAACACTCGTCCTTCCCTTGCAAGTGCATGCGGCCGACTATCGGTGAGTAGTGTGCGTTTTACGATACATTTCCGAACGTTCCATTTTTCACCGATAATCGGATTGGTCGGGATGCGCCGATTTTATTTCTGACCTACTTTTTGTAGGACGTGTGCGTTGCACTATTGCTATCAGTGTGTTCTATTTTTCTCCAACAAAAGTCGGTCACCGATTAACGGACGTGGGCGAGCGGCCTTTTAGTTGTGAAAAGAATCTTACGTTATTTAATTAATTCTAAAGATATGTCTATTGTTTATAAAGGTAATGTTGAATTAGTTGGCTACTCAGACAGACTGACTTTGCAGGTGATTTGGACACTAGGAAATCTAACACAGGTTATATATTTTTAATGAATGGAGGTCATAATAGGCGGGTATTATTATTATTTACTTTTATTTAATTACGTGTGTACAATGATCTATATAAATCTGATCACCTTGATCTATAAACTTAAAAATTGACCCGAATACTTATTTATCTAAATAAATGACAAAGATCATAAACATACATTTTCGAAATTTTTAGAGGATAGTACGAATTTCACGCGGACGAAGTCGCGGGCAGAAGATAGTATGTATCACATAGACCGGTACTGTTACGTTGTTTTTTTTGTACCTATCACGGCTAGGTATTTACACAGCTGCGTTGCTAATAAGTAAAGTAGCATTTACCTAAAACATAAGTAAGAAGGACTCATGCCTTCAACTGTATTTCGTCACTGGACTCTTTAGTTAACACCTTCTCATAATAGATCACTATTCAAAAAACCTATTAAATAGGTTTTCACAATAAATCAGATCAAATATTGTATTATAGTTGCAATGTTTACATTTCAAATCTCATTCAGTCGAACGTCAGTTTCTGACAGTTAGAGGCGACATCTGGTGGGGTTACTCCCGTTTGGGAACGCTCCCGTTTAGTAACGCTACCTAACACACATCTTAAAACACAGTCAGAGTAAAAAGTTCTGATGTGCCGAATTTATTTCATATTAATTTTATTTTCTACTTTTAAAACTACCATATTAATGACTAAGTACTGCATCGAATATGACAATATTTTTTTTTATTAAGATTAGGTAAACTTTACAATTAAATTAAAAAAATAATTAAGTAACAATTTCAAAACCCATTTAGTGTAAACTAAATCTTAAGTATGTACATGTTAAATGCTCTAAAGCATAATAAATAGGTATACACTACAAAAATCTTAAATTACTTATTTCATTTCAAACAAATATAATATATACATTCCTTAAAAAGTATACTTAACATACTGACTGTACCTGGTGCATGCGATACACCGCTTTAGGTAAGTGTGTGTAGCGTTACCAAACGGGAGCGTTCCCAAACAGGAGTAACCCATCTGGTGGTCGCTGATTAAGTCCCGCCCATTTAGATGCCCCATTGCCATTTAGATGTCATTTAGATGGCCGATTTAGTCTAATCGATATTTTAACATATTGATTTCTAACCAGCGAAATAATATCGTATGGGGCAATCCTTCATTATTTTCAGCTTTCAGTAAAAATCATAATAAACTAAATAACTGTAAACGGAAATGAAAGTAATTTTTTCATTAAGGACTTATTTCTAGAAACTTCTTTGTTTATGAATCCGATTAGAAATATCCCGATTGTCTATTCTGAGATAATTACCCTAATCAAAACAAGTTTTAGCATTAGATATTACAAATAATTTGTTTGTTAATCTGGATCATGAAGATTCTTATAGTTTCAGCGTTTAAACGTCACGTTGTGCAGTTATTAGTGATTTTCAAGAATTAAGCATCTTGGTGTAATGTTTATCTTCAGTGATCTTATAACAGGTTTTCGAAATGCTCTGTCTAGTTCCGGTTTGCTATCCATGACAGTAATAAGGAATCGTGTTGGCGTCCTTTGCCCTTGGACACGCTGGAGTGACACCACCAAACTTTATTTAATGTTTTAAAAGGTAAGGATTTTGTTGTAATAGTGTTTGGAAGTGGTCTGTGAGTCCTTCCCTTAAAAGGATATTGTCGTGATCCATGAATATTAATTACAGGATTCCAAACTGCGCATACGCAGACAACTTTCCAGCCAGTCGAGGATCTTGCAGTCAAGTGCTTTCTTCCTAAATCAACCGTGAGTATTTCATCCGCTGACTATTTATCATAGATTCCTCAGAGTTAACCACGGTATTCAATTATTGCTTAAGGGAACGAGCCCTTGTCGTGGAGTTGATGGACGCCACGTAGGTAATCCTCTGGGGGTGTCAACACGTCACAATCAGGTAATTCAAAAATAAGGACATTGATTGCGCTGCTCATGCGACACAGCGGGGAATGTGCACGGGACAACGTGCGAGACTGTGCAGTCGCGAATAGTCTGTGGCGGCTGTTAGACCGGTGTCGTAGGTAATTGTCAGGGACATAAAATGTGCATAGTATATTGTGCAATTCTGGGGAGTCAATTATATTCCGTAAAATTTTCAGTGCAGTGATCATCTGCGTTCGAGACCGCCGAACAGCCAAGGAGTTATATCCTAGAATTTCTAGTAAAAAATCCGTGGGGTACATAAATGGATAGTTCCCGTGGTTTCTCTTATACAAGTAGCGTAGGAAGGCCTTTTGAACTTTTTCAATTACTAGGGTGTATGTTGATTCATATGGACTCCAAACACAAGATGCAAATTCTAATTTACTTCTGACAAGGGTTATCTCTAGGGAATTGTACAATATTTTGATGATGCTAGGGTTACGGAAGTCACGCGCATTACGTAAGACAAAGCCCAGTCGTCTGTAAGATTCGGTGGTCACTAAGGAGATGTGCTCGTGAAATGTCAGGCGACAATCAAATGTCACACCAAGATCACGGATGTTAAATACGCGAGTTATCACTGTATCACCCAATGTGTATACGGCTTGACTAGGTCGTGATTTCCGGCTGAACGTCATAACATAACACTTACTAGTGTTAAAATACAATTTATTAGTTAGACTCCACTGTAAGACTCGGTCAATGTCGCTTTGAAGATTATCACGAGTGCAATTCTCGGTAATTTCGAGTACTAACTTTAAGTCGTCCGCATATAGCAGACATTTAGCATGTTGTCAGCAATCCCATGGCTTGTAATTTGCTCAGTAAAATGTCATTGTCCACTGCATCGAATGCCTTTCTGAAATCAAAATAGTGAACATCCACTTCATTCCCCCTATCCAGACCCCTCCAGACGCAATCAACAAGCGACAATAAATTTGTTTCGACTGAGCGACCCGGTCGGAAGCCATGTTGTTCATCACATAAGTAGGATTGTAGTTGGTGGTAAATTTGCCTATGCGCAATTTTGTTTCAAACACCTTGGCCGGACATGACAAAACGGCAATAGGACGATGTTCCTCAACCGAGGACTTATTATTGGTTTTCGGTATCGGCGTAACTCTAGATACCTTCCATTGGTCGGGATATATGCCACTTTGAAGTGCTAGGTTCATTATATGGGTGAGTGGAAGAGCAAGAAAGTCCCTACAGCCTATTAAATATATGGTGGAACTTTGTCTGGGCCAACTGAGCTACGCGGCTTTAGTTTACGAATTCCGTTCTTAACCTGAGATGTGGTAAAATTTTCAATGTGTATGTAGCCCCCGTCGGTTGTAGCTGCAACAGGTAATATATTATCAGCATCCAACTTAGGGTTCTGTGGCAAAAATACACTAGAAAAATACTCAGCAAAGGCATTCGCAGCGTCACTGCCGGTGAAGGTTTTATTTTTGTAGCTCATTGTGGGCTCGAAGCCACCTTTGGACCGAATACTTTTGATGTACTGCCAGAACTGAAGTGGGTTACTTCTAATGCGATCTTCGATTGATGCCGTTTAAGTTTTGTATGCACAATCAATACGTTCCTTTAGCTGAGATCGAATACTACTAAAGGCAAAATACACACCAGGGTCAGCGTGACGTTTCCATTGTCTATGAAGCTTATTTTTAAAATTCAAATCTCTAATAATATCCGCGGAGAACCAAACAGGATAGCGTTTTCTATTAGATATTGCTCTCTTTTTTTTTGGTACGCAAGTATCGAATATTTTATAAAGCATTCTGTAAAACTCACCAGTAGCTGACGGTACATCAGTGGCACTAGTTACACAGCTCCAGTCGGTCTGTGACATATGTTCATATAGTAAGAGAAAGTCAGCACTACACAAATTACAGTCAGTCGCTGAGTCCAGATTACTAGGGCTGGTCTTGTCCTCGCTCAACGTCGTAAGAAGTCTAGCTTCAATGTCTAGAGGAGGATGATATGAGTCAACATTCAGAATGCCACCAGCCTCAGCGGCTTTGACTTGAACAGCGCAATCACTATCCCTTGAAAGGACGACATCCAACTTGCCGCCAAAAACATTAAATATATTATTATTTTCAACCATTGAACAATAAGAAAGGAAATATGCAAAATAGCTGTTCACAGATTTTGATGCAGTGTTTAGGTTGATATCACCAATTATAAATATGTTACCTTTCAAATCATTTACAAAGGATTCCACTTTACGGAACCAGTCAAAATACACAGAGTCCACGGCACTTGGAGGAATATACACGGCATAGATATATACACTAATCCCTCTATTGCTAAACTTAACCCAGAGATCTTCCCCATCGGTAGTTTCCAACTCCTTTGCTCGAACAGGCACGATCCCCGGCTTAGCAGCCACTAGGACGCCACCTCCTGGCCTGTTTCTGTCACGACGTACTACATTCCAGCCAGTGGACACAACCTCAGAGTTCTCCACCGACAAATCCAGGAAAGTCTCAGTGGCAACAGTAATGTCATAATCCATAGGTAACATATTGGTTTTCCATCTGTGTAACTTGGTTTTAATACCACGAACATTTTGATAAAATATATTAAGCGTAGTAATTGCTCTCGTGCGAGTAGGGCGATTCTTTACAACAGGCATAAGATTATTCGGTATGTGGCGATCGCATGTCCTGTTCGTTGGTGCGAAATCGACGAACGGTAAACCACGGCTTAATCCCAGCATTTTCTGGCCATATCTCCGGCGAGAGAATGCGATCGTAGTAGGCTATCGGTGCCACCAGTTTGTAAGACCTATAATTGCCTTTTGTTTTTACTTCATCTACGACACATTTCGCCTGAGGGTACAGTTGTTGTGGATATACTGCAATTTCGGCGGGACCGGACTCCATGTTCCACAAGTGTATGCTTTTGGTTTCTTGAGCCGCCCTAAGAGAAGTAATATTAGGTCCAGCAGTACAACGAGTAGAATTTTGCCGTTTTTTATGTGGCAGTCCATCAATAGGAGCAGCACAAACCTGCGCACCGTCAGCGGTTCTCGCTATTTGTTCCCTCGTGGAATACGGGTGATTCTTGCTTTTATAGTAGGCAGAGTCTAGGGAAGTATCCACTGCTGCTGTGCGATTCGACGGAGAGACAGTTACGACTGGGGCTGCGAGCACCGACGAGCTGGTAAGGTCCAAATCCCTAAGTGGTTCCGCGTCGGCGTAAACAGGATCGTCAATATTGATTAGCGGTTCATCAGTTGGGTGAGCCGAACTTACGAGGTCCGAGTTTCTAACAGTAGGATAGTTGCAAGTGACGATTTGGGCCTTGTCGTTACATAATAAGAAATCTGCCCGCGTCTCACTTTTCGACTTAGACTGCAAATTTTTTGACTTAGACTGCAAGTTTTTAGGACGCGTTATGGTATTCGTCTTCTTCGGTTCCCGCCCCACAGGACAAGATATAGAGGCAAATGGATCTGCTTGTTTTGAACACTGCTGATAACTGATGACGTTAGCTTCCATAGATTTAAATTTTCCGCTAAGACTTATCAGGTTATCTTTGCATTCTTCTATATTTTCGTGGCAACGATGCACATAGGTGAATATTTCGGTTACCTTAAGACTCATTTCCAAAACTCGTTCCTTCAAATCTTTCATCTCCAGTATAATGTTCCTTAAGTCCTCGGGGAGGTCACCCTTACGGCTGGCAGATGACACTTTCCTGAGGGTTATATTTGAGGCGCTGACAGACTGTGGGGTGCCAACGACAATCTCTGAGTTGTTGCCACCCCTTATGGAGGCACAACGACATTCAGGACAAGCGAAGCAAGTGAGCTCTTTCATCCAATGACAATTTTTGGTTGTTGCAAAGGTATAGCCCACCACACTGCTCAACCGAACATTGAAGATATTCTTCTCCAAGCTTCAAGTCATCGTTACATGCAGAACACTTCATCTTGAAAGGATCGGTTTTTAACAGAAGCAGAAATAGTACACAAAAATCTTTACCTCCCAGAGGCAACGCTTCGTAGGTACAAATAGTTGCGCCGTCTACGTTGCTTTATCTATGCCGTGACCGCTCAGGTACGTCACGGGGCACCAGCGCACGCCGAACCGCTCCTTACGCCAACCGCACAACCGCGCGTATGGCGTGCACTGCACGCTAATTGACTTGTCATGCAGCCGACGGCGTGGTTTTTTGGTCACTTTGTTTTTAACTAAATTTTGATAGTACATACATGATAGGGGCCCGTGGCTAAATAATAACAGCCGCACAGGTCGATCGATCAAGTTAAGCTACGCTTGCCGCGGTCGGTATGTGGATGGGTGACCATCTTTACATACCGTGACCCCTCCGTGCCTCGGAAAGGATGTTAAGCCGTTGAACCCGGCTGTCATTCGTGGATCTTTGACAGTCGTTACGGGTAGTCAGAAGCCCGAAAGTCTGACAACCAGTCTTATCAAGGGGTATCGTATTACCCAGTAATTGGGTTGTGGAGGTCAGATAGGCAGTCGCTCCATGTAAAATACAGGTATTCTGCTGCATCCGGTTAGACTGGACGCCATCATGCGCGTGAGAGCCCTCACGACGAGGGACGCGGTGTCCCAGGGTGGGGTCGTCGTGGCGGTGTCACTCGACATCGCCAACGCGTTCAACACCCTGCCCTGGAGCTGCATTGTGGAGGCACTCCGGTATCACCGGGTGCCGCCCTACCTCCGTCGATTAGTCGAGGCGTATCTGACGGACAGAGCCGTCAGCTACCCCGGTCGCGATGGGGAGTGGAACCGGCGAGAGATGTCGTGCGGTGTCCCGCAGGGATCGGTTGTGGGGCCGCTCCTGTGGGACATCGACTACGACTGGGTGCTGCGGGCCGACCTCCCTGATGGCGTCAGCGTGGTTTGCTACGCTGAAGACACGCTGGTCCTGGCGCAGGGGAGGTCGCATCAGGCGGCGGCCGACGCGATGACACGCGGGGTTGCGATAGTCGTGGAGAGGATCCGGCAGTTGGGTCTCGAGGTGGCACTGCACACATCCGAGGCCATGTCATTTCATGGGCCCCGGAACCCGCCACCATCGGGATCCCAACTAACGGTAGGAGGGGTTCACATCGGCGTCGAGATGACGATGAAATACCTGGGTCTTGTCCTCGACAGCCGGTGGAACTTCGTGGAGCATTTCCGACGTTTGGCCCCCCAAACTGGAACGGGCCGGGGCCGCCTTCAAGCGGCTCTTGCCCAACCTGAGGGGGCCAAACGCCTCCTGCCGGAGGCTTTACGCGGGGGTCGTGCGGTCCATGGCCCTATACGGGGCCCCGGTGTGGGCGCGTTCACTGCGGCGGCGAGCCGCCCACTACCTGAACGCGCCCCAGAAGGTGGTAGCCATAAGGCTTATCCGGGGCTACCGCACGATCTCGGGCGAGGCGGCAAGCCTCCTTGCCGGACTGCCGCCATGGGATCTGGAGGCGATAGTCCTCGCGCGCCTGTACGAGTGACGCGTCGAGGCACTACGCCGGGGGGAGGATCCGCTTCCGCGGCAAATCGCTGCGGAGCGGACGGATCTCCGGCGCGATCTCATGGCGGCATGGAAAGAGCGACTGTCGCGACCCAGCGCAGGGCACGCCGCGATAGCGGCGATAAGACCCCTCTTTGAGGAGTGGCTAGAGAGGCGCCACGGCGCCCTCACCTACCGCCTGACGCAGGTCGTCACCAGACACGGAAGTTTCGGGAGGTTCCTGCACATCATCAGGCGGGAGGAAACGCCCGGGTGTCACCATTGCCAGGATCGCCCAGAGGACACGGTGGAGCATACGGTGGAGGTCTGCCCCGTATGGGCAGAGCACCGCCGTGTCCTCGTAGAGGCGATAGGCAGCGGCGGCGACCTCTCGCGTCCGGCCCTGGTGCAAGCCATGGTCCGGGGCGAGAGGGAGTGGGAGGCAGTCACCTCCTTCTGCGAAGTAGTCATGCTGGCGAAAGAGGTGGCGGGACGGCTCAGGGAGAGAGCTTCCCGTCCCAGCCGCCGCGGGAGACGCTCCGGGCGTCGGGAGCCGCGTGACGACTCCCGGCCACCGTAGGCGCGGGCCTGCGGGCGGAGATAATGGGTAGCTCACCGTCCGATCAGGACCAGGCCCGTGCCGGACGGCGCGTACGTGTTCCACGCGCGCCTCAAAGAGATGTCAGCATCGGGACCGAAGCCTGCCGGGTCAGCGGGATTGTCCGAAAGGGATACCGCTGGCCCGGAACATAAAGGGCTAAGGAAGGAACACGGGTGGGTTTTAGTCAGTAAGAGTCTGACACTCCCTTCCGCTCCACCCAGAGCGGGAGGAGTCATTTGATGATTTCCCATCCGCAAAAAAAAAAAAAGCCGACCCCAACATAGTTGGGAAAAGGTTGGGCAGATGACGACATGATGGCCGGAGAAATGACGTCCAAAGATAAAATCTTGATGCCTTTTATTGCGGAGCATCCAAATCACCGCCATATTTATGTTCCGCGATTATTAGCAGTTTAGGAGATAGAATTTTTTTTCATAATTTTCAACTAACATCGGTTTTGATTTTTGTTGATGTTGACTTCTTTGAATATGATTTTCACAAGGTACAAATCCAAAGTATGCATCAACGTACTTTTTGTTGCATAATGTTTAAATAAATAAATAAATATTCTCTCACTAGTTTTCACCAGCACAAGCGTCCTGCTGAGCTATTCTGTAAACATGTCACCGTGAAAACTTAGGTGAAGTGAGCTTAACGTGAGCTGTCATTCCACCTGATGCTAGGGATTGACACATCTGCTGATGAATCTGTCTACGTGTAGAGGAGGCTTAACGAGTAACAGTGTGACTCATCACAGCTCAATGAAACTGGTATTGACGACTGTGATTTAACTACAAATAAAAACATAGGACGTAAATCATAACATTTAATGAGCTGCTTTCGCGATTACAAGAGGTTATATTTATGAAGAATTAATTAATACTTTTAATAGTGGACAGTATTGCAGATTCTTCAGTGGCGGGTTTACCTAATTAAGAACATTTTCAGTGGATAGTACAGAATGTTTCCCATTTAAATTTTTACAGTGGAATGCCCAGAGCCTCAAGCCTAAATTGTTAAGTTTTTCGCAGTTATTAGTACAGAACAAAATACATATTGCTGCAATTTCAGAAATCTGGTTATCACCTGACAAGCCAGTTAGAATTAGTAATTATAATATTTTCCGTCAAGACAGGGATGACTCATACGGTGGTGTCGCTATTATTATTCATCAATCAATCAAAGCTCAACTTGGAGACTCTAATTTGTTTGCCTCGGGAATTGAAATGATTCACGTTAAAATATTTAACTACCCTCTAGTAGAAAATATAATATCACTTTATTGTCCCCCTTCCGTTCGAACTAGTCAGGTGGTTTGGATTAGATTACTTTCAACTTTTAATAGAAAAACAATAATAATGGGTGACTTTAACGCCCACCACACCAATTGGTCAAATAAGACAGATTATAGAGGGGTACAACTTTTGGATGCAGTGATAGATAGTAATTATGTAGTATTAAAATAATGGTAACAGCACTGTTGTGGATTGTCTATGTTCGTTTATGATTAAAACAGTTGTCATCCAGACTTATATTTCATTACACTACCCATGTCTTGTAATGAAACCACCATTGACAGCGGTGAAAATTTATTTGATTTAAATGGTCTAAGTCGATTATAAAGGCACGTTGTGGACTGTAAAATCGTCAGGGACGGTTCAAAAGCGCTATGGAACACGCGCGACCTCCAACAGAATTGTGTTTGGAGGGCAGCTCCGTCAGCCGGGCTGACGCATGGCGGCGATGGAGGTCGCAATTTGTTATATGTGTGTGTGTCGACATTATGTATGTGTGCATGGGCTGCGTCCCTGCCTTACTAGTAACCTACCAATTAAACAGTGTGCTTTTAGCTGTCAATAGTTTCACTTGTGTCCCTACGTACCTACATAACAGTGGCGACGAGTTTACCCACAATCGTAAAATAAACCATAGTTGAAAAATGGCCCAGTCATTTTGTGGTATTTTATCAATTTTCGATCATAATGTCAATGATTGGAAGACATACAAAGGTCGTATTACGCAGTGGTTCATCGCAAATAACATCGATGCGAAAAATGATGCGGCGGGAACCAGAAGGCGAGCCATACTACTCAGCGCACTCAATGATAGTACCTACAAGTTGGCAGCAGACTTAGCCCTGCCCAAAGACGTTCAAGAGGTGCCATATGAAGATCTAGTGACGTTATAGGATAACCACTTCACTCCAAAACGTTGCGGGTTCAGCGAGCGGCACAACTTTTACGCAGCTACGCAGCAGCCGGGTGAGACATATACGCAATGGGCAGCAAGGCTACGCGGACTAACGGTGCATTGCGGATTCAGCAATGTGGAAGAGGCGTTGCGTGATCGATTTGTGATGGGGATGGTAGCGGGTCCTGAACGGGAGAAACTGTTTGCGCGGGATTTGGAGACCTTGACCTTGGCGAAGGCGGTGGAGCTAGCAGAGAGCGTAAGATGCGCCCGCGCGGGCGCTGCCGCTACTGCTTCTACATCAACAGACCAAGTACAGGTGTTCAAGATCGGGAAAGGACAAAAAAGTGCCAAACCGATTAATAGTGCCGAGAAAGAAAAGTGTTCGGTGTGCGGTCGTGCTAATCATAAGTCGTCTCAATGTCGGTTCGCAAAGTATAAGTGTAAAAAGTGCAACACAGTAGGGCATTTGCGTAGAATGTGCAATAAAATTAACTACGTGTTAACGGGGGATGTGAGCGAGGACGACGATGGTAAGTCACTTTATAACATTTGTTCAGCCCGGGGGGAACCCATGACAGAAACGGTCACAATAAATGGCCAGAATATAGTATTTCAAATAGATAGTGGATCAGCAGTGACAGTCATATCTGAGGGTACATACAAAAAGTTGTTTGCGAGTATACCATTGCATACGTCTCACAAAAAGTTTTATAGTTACACGGGAAACAAGATGCAGTGTGTAGGTTATGTGCGTTTAGCAATAACATATATGCAGCGCACACATACACTTGATGTATTTGTTATACGTCACGGCGGCCCACCGCTGCTAGGCCGCGATTTCATATCAATATTTAAATTAAAATTAACACGAGTTAACTTTCTAAATGACAGTCAAAGTGCAATTGAGCGGTTTTTGATTAATTTGTTTCTTTTCGAGCGTCGTGTTCAAGCGAAGCCGAAAGTGAACAAAGTCCTTTGACTGGTCTTTAAAAACTAACCCTGTATAAGCACTCGCCCTAAAAAAATAAGATATGAATATCGAACATTCCAATAATCACTATTCAGTCACACTTCATTGTAAAAATTCATGGTCACCCTACCCTCATACGGTTTCATACTACTGTTTTTTTGTAAATATCTTCTAAAATATGAATGCAGCAGTTATATTCGCCATATTTATCCAAACTAGGTCACGTTACCCGTCGATTAGTCCTTTAAATAAGCTTAAACCTACTTTTAATAACGAGATAAACGCCATTGTATTTTAGGCATATTGCCGTCCGAGCGGCCAACTAAAATCGACTCTAACAAATTATTGAACCTACTTTCTAGTATTTTTTTCTGTTTATTCGCTGTAACAAATTAGTAACTAATTGTCCATACACATTAGCCTCTATTAATTTGATATTTATGGTGATATACCTACCTACTCGTAACCTGAAAACTAAATATTGCATAACTTTTTGTTTATTTACGTTTTGAAGTTTTTTATTTTTGTAACAAATGTAACAAATTAAGACCTTTCTTTTGATGCATCATTCGTCTATCTACATTATATAGTTTCTGTGTAATCACGAGCGATGACTACGGCAAGTGGCGGTTCTAGCGGCCAACTATTCTTTGTCATAGCGTCTTAGTTTTTTTTGTAACAAATTCAGGAAAAGAGGTGTATAAAGTAACAAATTAGCACTAATTCCTGGCAAAGTTTCATCAAATAATTCGAGCCTTTACCGCCGTTTTAGCGCAACCGACAAAAAACAAATTTTACAGAAGGTTTTTTTTAAATATTTTTAAAAAGAAATGTGCTAGTAAATTGAAATTTTACATATATAATTATATGTAAATGTCTGAAAATCATTAATATATGTAAAATTTCAATTTACTAGCACATTTCTTTTTAAAAATATTTAAAAAAAACCTTCTCCTGTAAAATTTGTTTTTTGTCGGTTGCGCTAAAACGGCGGTAAAGGCTCGATATTATGAGGTGGCCGCGCGGTTGAAACGGACATTGGACAGCAATTCATCAGAATGCGTTCAATGAAATTAAAAAATGTTTAACGTCGGAACAAGTTTTAGCACATTTTGACCCAAATTCTAAAATAATATTAAAAGTGGATGCTTCTCCACACGAGTTAGGCGCAATTTTATCGCAAGTAGGTAGTGACATGTTAGAACGACCTATATCATTCGCGTCCCGCACGCTCGCGTCAGCCGAAAAACGATACTCGCAAATACAGAAAGAAGCTACAGCAATTATATTTGGTGTCAAGCGATTTCATCAATATTTATATGGCCGATCCGAACCGTTTACATTACGTACCGACCACAAACCCTTGATTTCTATTTTTGGTCCCTATAAGGGCATACCAGAGGTATCGGCAAACAGACTACAAAGATATGCAATGTTTTTAAGCGCGTATAATTACACGATTGAGTACGTAAGAAGTGCCGATAATAACGCTGATTATTTGTCACGAGCGAGTTTACGTCACGAGCAGGAACAGGCAGAGGAGCGGGGGGACAGCGACAGCGGCACTCACGCGGCTGCAGCCGCGGCGCCTATCGACCGGGCTACTTATGTTAACTTTGTGGTTGAAGGCAGTCTGCCAGTGACACTGGACGAATTGCGCAAAGAAACAGCCGAGGACATCATTTTAGCGAAAGTAATTAACTACATTCATCAAGGTTGGCCTAGACAATTATTGTCGGATTTAAGTATAAAGCCCTATTATTTGTGTAGGACACAATTGTCACATGAAAATGGTTGTCTAATGAGAGGACATAAGGTAGTTATCCCGGAAACGTTGCGCTCAAAACTTTTACGTGAGTTACATAATTCGCATTTGGGCATCGTGAAAACCAAAGCTGAGGCAAGATCACGATTTTGGTTCCCGGGGGTTGACGCGGCGTTGGAGGCAATGATCAACTCGTGTGATATATGTCAACAGTTGCGCCCGTCCCCGCCGCGAACGCCGATTGCTCCGTGGCGGTACCCCCCAGTGCCATTCTATAGGTTACACATTGATTTCCTAGGCCCGTTAAATAATCAGATGTTTTTCGTGGTAGTAGACGCGCACACTAAATGGGTGGAGTTGTACGATGTTACTATGTCTACAACTTCCACAAACGTAATAGGAAAACTATACGATTTTATGTCCAAGTACGGCCTACCCCACACAATAGTAAGTGACAATGGGACCGCGTTTACTTCATTTGAATTTAGGAATTTCTGTTCAAGAAACGGCATCGACCATCTGACGTTACCAGCCTACAATCCAGAAAGTAACGGGCAAGCGGAAAGTTTTGTGAAAATCGTAAAAAAAGGCATTAAATCATGTGTTATCTCATCGTGCAATAAAAGTGATTGCAAGTTAAAAATATTAAAATACCTTTTTGACTATAGGAATTCTGTACATTCTGTCACAGGGTTCTCACCTGCTGAGCTAGTGTTTGGCCGCAAGTTGAGGTCACGCTTAGATATAATCAATCCGAAAACGCCGGCGGCCTCTCTCACAACCCCCACTAATAATGTTAATCGTCAACAGTGTTCGCAAATTAAATCATGTGGAAGATATAATAATCAAGTGTTTAAGCCAGGTGATGAGATACAGTACAAAAAGTTTTTAAATAGTCTAAGATTCCGTTGGTGCAGAGGTATTATTAAAAAAAGACTGGGAAAAGTACTTTACCTTATACAGGATTTGAGTTCGTCGTGTGATGTTAAAAAACATAAGAACCAAATAATATAAATAATGTATTCGAGTCTCTGTGATCGCCACGAACAGCCGTGTGTCCAGGTGTCACTATAATAAATCAGTGCTTCTTTATTTGCGAGTCAATACAATTGAATCCTTATTACTGAACTCTAATAATCACAATTACAAAAGCAGTGCAAAAATTAGTTACAACATATTAAAATTAGCATCCTCAACGTAAGTGCGCTTGCGGCGCCCTTCACCCCCGCGAGGAAACGAGAGTGGTGATATTTTTTAACTCGCTCACTCCTAGACCCAGCTACGCGGCGAGCGTCTGCAGGTAGACAAACATGAGTTTAATGCGATCCCCGAAGGGTAGCAAGTCCATAAGCGACAGCGGATGTGGATCAGCGCCTGATCTACGTACACTAGAGCAACTTCCGAATATTACCCACAGGAAGAGGAAACAACCCGATAATGACTGTGAGTATACAAACCGTCTAGAAAATTTCCGAATGGAGATAATGTCGTTTTTCAAAGAATTTGCAAAAACCCAACAGGAAAACTACTTACAACTCCAAAAAGAAATAATTGAAATAAAAGATGAAATCAAAAACACTAAACAAATTTCTGAATCTCTAGCTAAGCAGCAAAATGATCTTCAACAAGAACTAAAAGATTTAAAGTTAGCCAACAATACATATCAACAAAAAACCATCCAGCTTGAAGCCGATATTTCTCAACTTAAGTCCGCTAACGCGCCCGCTCTAGAGCAAAGCTCGCCAACGCTTCTCGAAGGTACCATACTGGAATTGCAAGACCGCTATCGCCGAGAAAAGAACGTAATTTTTGTCGGTATACCCGAAACGAATAATTCGAATAGAACCGCTAGAATTGAACATGACAAAAACAAGGTTATGCATATTATTAAAACTATTTATCCGGAATGTCCGAGCCCAAGCAACTTAATAAGACTGGGCAAGTATATTCCCGGAAAAAACCGATCGCTAAAAGTGTATTTTGAATCGCAAGATACTGCAAAATATATCTTGCGTAACTACAGCAAATATGATATAGACCAAGTTCGCGTTTACTCGGACCAAACTCCTCTACAGCAACAATATTTAAAGGAACTACGTGCGGAATTACAAGAACGTCAACAAAATGGTGAAACTGACCTCATTATAAAGTACATGGGAGGTGTTCCTAAAATAATTAATTCAACTTTAAAAAACGACAAAGAACCGAAGTAAACTGTAAAAAAATACCATTAGATTATGCAGAAAACATTTCAAACATTACTTATCAGAATATTACTTGCTGCGAAGATATCTGTACGAAAAAAACTTCACTTAAATTTCTCTACACAAATATTAGAAGCCTCGTTAAAAGCAATAAACTAGATGAGCTGCAATGTATGTTAAAATCAATAAAGAGAACCACACATATAATTTTAATCACTGAGACCTGGATTAAATCCGATGCCGAAGCTAACCTACTACAAATCCCAAACTATTCACATGTATATATATACAGGAAGGGGCGCATTGGAGGTGGTGTCTCCGCTTATAGTACAAGAGCTAGTGAACCCTGGGAGTAACGGTCTTCCTGTAAGGTTAGAAATTTGTATATTGACGATTTATGGCATGCTAAGAGCAATAGCCATGACCTGGCAGGCGTCAGCCCTGCACGTCATCAGCCCCTTTATTTTTCGAACTGTTAAGTAAATGGGGTTTCAAAACTTGTTTCTGTAAGTTTGAAAATTTAATAGAGTAAAGTTTATTTATTGTACATTTAAAAAAAAAATTGCCAGGCGATTACAATAAGCAGAAGTATACGACAGATCAATTAGAAAACGCACAGTTGATGAGGTAAAATAAACTTTGTCCTGTATACTTGAAATTTTTATATGTTTTCAAATAAACGTCTTAGAGTAAGTATGTACAATGCCAGGCGGTTTTGAACAGCATAAGACCTTGACAGGCGAGGGGACAGCTGCTAAGGGCGTGCAAATAAGAAATGTTACATGAACGCATACAGTAAATGTAATGTATTTTATTGGGTTTTATGCAATGTACATTATTTTTAACACTCATTTTCTTCAGCATCATCCGAAATTTCGCTGTCACTGTTTTCATCATCATCTGATTCTGCAACAATGTTTTCCTCATCTGAAAATAGTAAAAAAATATATTTTAATGAATCAATAAGGTTGTTGAGAATTAAATATCAAGCTCAATACATAGGACTGCATAATTATTAAATGATACAGAATAAAATAGTTGTATGTTACCTGAAATGCATTCCTCAGATTCAGTCGATTGTGCTGTGGCAGTATCAGCAGGTCCTTGTAAAAGTATGTCGTATATAGAAGATGGAACCGTATTCCCCTCAAACCAATTAAAATCGTAACGATTATCAATTAAGTTCCAACCGTTATTTTCAGGTGTAAGAATTGTTGGTTCTTTTAAATGACAATTTCGCCATATATTTGTGATGTAGGCAGTTCTCAACAATTGTTGATGTAGTTCACGTTGGCAGGGTGGTAAATTCGATGAATCATAGCTTACTACTTTTTTCATAAACACTTTAGGATTAGTTGTGTTGTACGTAGCAAGGAACTTTTCATATCGTGCATTATTTAATTTTGAAGATTTCAAACCATACATTTGGCATACAAATTTCTCTAGTATCGGGAAAATTTTTTCTTTCTTCTGCACTATTTCTGCGTTTCCTAATTCTTTGAATGGTTTCTGATATACACTCGATTACTGCAATATTTGGAATGGTTTTTTTTTACTTCTTCTTGAAAATGACGGATTGAAATCGCAATCGGTTAATGCATGAAATCCAGGTAAGCTTTGGCATATATAGAAGGTCCCAATTTCGTATATAGTTCAGAAATATTTATCGATTTTTTACAATTATTAGTGCCATATTATATATAGATTTTTAAATTGTTGTTGTGGAGATGGTCCATGTTTCCGAGCAGTAATATTAAAATGTCTGTGTCACATGTTTTTATTAATACGTTTGATACATCTTCATCCATTTGGCATGTATGGTATATTATTTTCGTATCAGCCTCTTCATGATGTTGACACGATAAATCATCATTTACATCGACAATCACAGAGTTATTATGGACACTATAAGTATGGCATTGTTTGTAATTTAAGTTCACTATGGTATTCCCGATAAACTCTATTATTTCATTTGTGCTCCAATGTGTAATTGAAAAATCTACGAAAGCTTCTTTAAATTGTATGTTACGAAGTTCTTTCATAAAATCAACTGGTCGAATTTGTTCTGGTCCGGTAATTAAATAATTTATGTTTCGTACTTCTTGTCGTTTGGCTCGTTCATAATCTTTAATTGACGGCGAAATGTATTGGTCGAAAATGATATCTACTCGTGGGGCATGTGTAGCTGTTAGTAGCGACATATTTTTTTTGGAAATACCACCAAATGTTTTGGGGATATTTTTGAATGTATGCAGTAAGAAGAATCCATCAAAAATGACAACATCAAAACGTCTTGGTACGTCTTCACAGTTGATATTTGCTTTTAAAATTTCAACCATTGCTAAAAATTGCATTGTTAAAAATAATGTACATTGCATAAAACCCAATAAAATACATTACATTTACTGTATGCGTTCACGCAACACCTCTCACTCGCACGCCCTTAGCAGCTGTCCCCTCGCCTGTCAAGGTCTTATGCTGTTGTACATTGGCATTGTACATACTTACTCTAAGACGTTTATTTGAAAACATATAAAAATTTCAAGTATACAGGACAAAGTTTATTTTACCTCATCAACTGTGCGTTTTCTAATTGATCTGTCGTATACTTCTGCTTATTGTAATCGCCTGGCAATTTTTTTTTTAAATGTACAATAAATAAACTTTACTCTATTAAATTTTCAAACTTACAGAAACAAGTTTTGAAACCCCATTTACTTAACAGTTCGAAAAATAAAGGGGTTGATGACGTGCAGGGCTGACGCCTGCCAGGTCATGGCTATTGCTCTTAGCATGCCATAAATCGTCAATATACAAATTTCTAACCTTACAGGGAGACCGTTACTCCCAGGGTTCACTAGCTCTCCAGCTATTATATACATAATAGCATCAAATACGAAATTACAAAACTTTACAGTAAAGGGCAAAATGATTACCTTTGGATATACTTGGAAAAATATGGTATACACGTAGGATTGGTTTATAAGCCGCCCAACACAAACTTTAACGAATTTGTAGAAACGTATGGATCACAACTAGATGGGAAACGAAAAGCGTTAGTATTTGGAGATTACAACATTAATCTACTAAATGACGACCGACAAGCAAATATCTATACAAGTATGCTTAATGAATCCGGATATCAGATATTAAATAACAGAAATGTCAACTACTGTACTCGTGAAACAAAAACTACGAAAACCATTATAGACCACATTTCAACAAACATTCAAGACGATACCTTTCATATGACTTTACTTGATACTCCATTATCCGATCATAAACAGATATATTTGGAACTGAAAAAACCAAAAGTCACACAAAAGTTAAAACATGAATACTTAGCCACAGACTACAACATGCTATATAAATCAGTTGAGGAAGCCAAATTTATTAATGAAGACAATGATTATCTAAAACTAGAAACATTCATCAAAAATCAAATTAAAATAAATAAGGTAAAGAAAGTTAAAATTCTAAACAAGCCTCGAGAAGATTGGATCAATAAACATGTTACAGAAGTTATAAATAAGCGAAACGAAGCATGGAGTGAACACAAAAAAGACATTAATAACAATGAAACTGAACTAAATTTCAAACTCATAAGAGATGAAGCCTATAAGACAATAAGAAATACAAAAAGGAAGTATTACCTGGACAAATTTGAAAAGTGTCAGAAGCAGCCAAAAAAAATGTGGGATTTAATTAATATGCTGGCAAATAACAAACCCAAAAACAGTTGTGCTCCTTCAAAGTTAAAAACTGAAACTGACGTAATAACAAATGGGCAACAAATCTGCCAACATTTTAATGATTTCTTTTCCACAGTTGGTTCTATCTTAGCCAATAAAATAACACAAACACAAATTAAATTTACATTAAATAGAACACTATCACAAGCACATACTCTGCACACATTTGAACCAACCACAAAGGAAGAAATTAATACAATAATCGATAGCCTAGATACTAATACAAGTAGTGGAATTGATGGAATCACTGTTAAAGAAATAAAATGCATTAAAAACCTAATATTAGACCACTTAACTGATTGTATAAATAAATGCCTTGAACAAGGGACATTCCCTGAAAGTCTAAAGGTTGCTAAGGTAACTCCAATTTTTAAATCTGGAAGCAAGACTGATCCAGGGAATTATAGGCCGATATCAGTATTACCAGTAATCTCCAAAATTTTTGAAAGAATTATTTACCGCCGTCTTTACACCTACCTAACAGACATAGACTTCTTTTTTGAGCAACAATATGGATTTAGGCCAAAATCAAATACCTTATCAGCAACTATAGATCTTACCACTAAAATAAAAAATGCCATAGACAACAAACAATATGCCCTAGGTATATTTATTGACCTAAATAAGGCATTTGACACGATTAGTCATGATTTGCTTTTAATAAAGTTAACTGACGTAGGAATATCGGGATCCGCAAATAGAATACTTAAATCGTATCTAGAAAATCGGACACAAATTGTGAAAATTGATAATTATGAAAGTTTGCCTTGTAAATTAACCTACGGAATCCCACAAGGATCAATTCTCGGACCGTTATTATTTTTGATTTACATCAATAGCATCAGTAGTGTTAAAACGTCGGGCAGTATCACACTTTACGCAGATGACACTTGCTTGTTCTACTTTGGTCACAATCTAACTGATATAGTGAAAGAAGCTCAAGATGATTTGAATATCCTAAATACATGGTTTCTGTCTAATTTCCTAACTATTAACACAAAGAAAACGTCATACATGATATTTGCTGCAAAAAATAAGAAAATCCTCAATCAAATCCAATTAACAATAAACAGCGAAAATATTTCTAAATCAAGCAGTGAAAGATATTTGGGTCTCATTTTAGATACTAAGTTAACTTGGAAACCCCATATTGATTACATTAAGTCCAAACTATCACCTCTGGTAGGAGCATTGCGTCGAATGTCTGCTTGCATTCCTAAAAAAGCTCGCGCAATGATATATAACTCTCTTGTTAGACCCCATATAGAATATCTCATTGAGATATGGGGAACTGCAGCAAAATCGGTAATCCAGGATATACAAATACTCGGAGTCCGATGCCGCATCTGGAGGCGCGAGCACGGGAGGCTCAGGGAGCCCCTGTCGTGCCAAGGAGATGGCCGCTGCGAAGAAGTACAGCAAGCGGCCAAGGTCAGAGGACAGCCAGGGGTCGTCCTCCGACGGGGAGCTGGCCTCGGCTCGGAAGATCCCCACCAGTAGGCGGGGTGGGGTCCGAGAGCGAGGCAAGGGCAGGGGACTCACTGCCCGTGAGGCGGCGGAGAGAGCGGAGGAGTCCGCAAAGGAGGAGGGGACCGGTCGCGCGGTCGCTTCGGGGCCCTCTAGCGACGAGGCGGGGGAGGCTAGCGGCCCTGAACCCGAGGCGGACTGCAAGCGCAGGTTTGCGGCGGTCGTGGAGGCCGCGATCCGAGACGTGGCCTTGAAGAAGCTCCAAGCTTCAAAGAACAGGGCCGTAGTCTCGGCGACGGCCTCCATCATGGCGGCAGCGGAGGCCGCCAACTACACCGGCCCCTCGGCCGGCGAGGTGGCTGAACTGCGGGCGGAGGTCGCCCGCCTGACGGCTGCCATGGAGCATCTCCAAAAGGAGAATGGGATGCTCCGGGCAGACCTGGCCGGCCTGCGGGTCGCCGGGGGCGCGCAGGCGAAGACACCGAGCCAGCCCGTACCGGTGGAGAATCAGGTCCTGAACCTGGTCCGGCAGGAGCTGGCGGCCTTCCAGGCGCGGTTCTCTGTCCTGGAGGGCATAGTCCTGCGCCCTCCCGTGGCGGGCGGGACGGCCCCGAGGTCGAAGGCGGCCTCGTACGCGGCCGCTGCGGCAGCTGCCGCCCCTAAACCCGGGCCGTCTGGCCGGGCCCAGGCGCCGGCCAATCCGGCGGCGGCCAAATCGGCGTCGGCCAAACCTGCGTCGGCCAAATCGGCGTCGGCCAAACCGCCGTCGACCAAACACGCGTCGGCCAAACCGGCGTCGGCTGGAGGAGCTCCGGCGCCAGCGCCGGCTGGCGGGGCCCCGGCGCCTACCGGCAACACCCCGGCGCAGGCCCGGAAGAGGGGCAGACCGGCACGGGAGGCGAAGGCCCCAGAGCCAACGCCCCGCCCCCAAAACCCTCCCACTTCTCCCACGACCGACGCCGAATGGCAGGTGGTCGGGGAGAAGAAGAAGGCGGCCAAGGCGGCCAGAAAGAAGGCGCAAAGGCGGCGCCGCAAGGAGCGAGCCGTCGCGGCTAGGCTTCGTGCCCCGAAGACCGCGGCTGTAGTGATAACGCTGCAGCCGGACGCGGTCAAGAGGGGCGTGACGTACCGCGACGTGCTCGCAAAAGCGAGAGAGACGGTGGACCTCCAGGAGCTGGGGATCACCGGGGGCCTCCGGCATAGGGTGACCGCCACTGGTGCCCGCATGTTGGAGATCCCCGGTGCGACGAGTGGCCCCACCGCTGACGCCCTAGCTGAGAAGCAAGGGCGTCCCTCAATGCGGATGAGGCTCGAGTCTCCAGGCCCGTCAAGTGCGCAGACATGCGCATCTTGGGCCTGGATGACTCCGTAACGGAGGGAGAGGTGGTTGCCGCCGTTGTCAGGACGGGCGGGTGTCTGGCCGACCAGGTGAAGGCGGGCACCATACGTCCTGACTTCACGGGCATGCGAACCATAACGGTAAGCTGCCCCGTGACGGCGGCCAGAAAAATCGTGGAGGGCCGAAGGCTCCTGGTGGGCTGGGTTTCAGCGCAGGTCAAACTGCTGGAACCCAAGCCTCTGAGGTGCTTCCGATGCCTCGTGGGACACCATGTTGGCGTCCAATGCACCTCGGAGGTAGACCGCAGCACACTATGCTTCCGCTGCGGTCAGCCCGGACACAAGGCCGACTCCTGTAACGCCGAGCCGCACTGTATCGCATGTGCGGCTGCTGGCAAGCCGGCCGATCACCGGGCGGGGAGCAAGTCCTGCGCTCCACCCGCCGGAACCAGGAGGAAAGGCAGGCCCTCCGCCACCGTCGCCACCACCACCGTCGCCGCCGCCGCTGCCGCTGCCACCAACGCCGCTGCTGCCGCCGCCACCACCGCCGCCGCCGCCGCCGCCGCCACCACCACCGCCGCCGCCGCCGCTGCCGCCGCCGCCATAGTGGAGGGGCCCTCACAAGGGGCCCGGGAGGGGGCTGAAATGGAGGAGTAATGGCTCCCCTACGCCTCCTCCAGGCGAACATCAACCACTGCGCCTGCGCTCAGGACCTGTTGCTCCAGAGCGTGGCGCAGTGGTCGATTAACATCGCCGTGGTCGCTGAGCCGTACTTTGTCCCGCCCAGGGATGACTGGGTGGAGGACCTGAGCGGCTCAGTGGCCATACTTTCGTCGGCCGCCGCCGGCACCCCGTCCCTCGAATGCGTCACGAAGGGACAGGGGTGCGTAGCAGCACGGTTCGGAGAGATAGTAGTAGTGGGGGTGTACTTCTCTCCGAACCGAACTCTCGCCGAGTTCCACAACTCTTTAACAGAGTTGAGTGTCGTCGTCGCCAGAAACCATCCCTTCCCCGTGCTAGTGCTCGGGGACTTCAATGCCAAGAATTTGGCCTGGGGTTCCCGTTACACGGATGTGCGGGGCAGGATGGTGGAGGACTGGGCTCTGGAAACAGGCCTGGTCGTCCTAAATCGGGGTTCTGTTCCCACGTGTGTGCGGATGCGGGGTGAGTCCGTGGTGGACATCTCGTTCGGCAGCCCCGCTCTGTCACAACGCGTCATTGACTGGCGCGTCATGGAGGGGGTGGAGACCTACTCCGATCACCGGTATATCCGGTTCGACGTCTCCGCCCAGACCTCTAGCGCGCTGGTCCAACAGGCCCCGAGTGGTCCGCGGTGGGCGCTGAAGCAGCTGGACCGGGAGTCATCACCGGACAGGCCTGCCAACATCGACGATGAGGCGGAGTGGTTCCGGGAGGCCATGTCCGAGATCTGTGACGTGGCAATGCCCCGAGTCCGGCCAGGACGCGCCCGACGTCAGGTGTACTGGTGGTCGCAGGAGGTGGAGTCACTACGCAAGGCGTGCGTCGATGCGCGACACCTTTACACCAGGCACCGCAGGCTCCGCATTCGCCCTCCGGATGCGGAAGCCACGGAGGCGGAGCTGTACGAGGGGTACAGAGCGGCGAAGACCGCCCTCCAAGAGGCTGTCCAGCGGGCCAAGGATGTGGCCCGCGAGGAGATGGTGGAGACTCTGAACAGAGATCCGTGGGGGCGCCCTTATAAAATGGTGCGGAATAAACTCCGCACCTGGGCCCCCCCGCTGACGCAGAGTCTCCGCCCCCAGCTGGTGGAGGAGGTGGTGAGCGCTCTGTTCCCTTCACGGGGGGAGCACACTCCCCCGCCCATGGCTCCGCCAATTGCGGTGCCCGAAGCGGACCACGCGGACGACGACGACATCCCTGCTGTGACCGGGGTAGAACTGAGAGCGGCGGTAGGAAGGCTGAAGGCCAAAAATACCGCCCCAGGACCCGACGGCTTGCCAGGTAAAGCCTGGGTCCTGGCCTCGGGGGCTCTCGGGCCTCGACTGGAGGCGTTCTTAAGCGCATGTTTGGAGAGAGGCCAGTTTCCACGCCGTTGGAAGACGGGGAAGCTGGTCCTCATTCGGAAGCCAGGGCGCCCTGCGGACTCTCCGTCCGCATTCCGGCCCATCGTGCTGCTCGACGAGGTCGGCAAGCTCTTTGAGAGAGTGATTGCGGGCCGCCTCGTCGAGCACCTGGTGAGGACGGGGCCGGATCTTGCGGACAGCCAGTTCGGTTTCCGCAAGGGGCGCTCGACGGTGGACGCCATCATGCGCGTGAGAGCCCTCACGACGGGGGACGCGGTGTCCCGGGGTGGGGTCGTCGTGGCGGTGTCACTCGACATCGCCAACGCGTTTAACACCCTGCCCTGGAGCACCATTGTGGAGGCACTCCGGTATCACCGGGTGCCGCCCTACCTCCGTCGAATAGTCGAGGCGTATCTGACGGAAAGAGCCGTCAGCTACCCCGGTCGCGATGGGGAGTGGAACCGGCGAGAGATGTCGTGCGGTGTCCCACAGGGATCGGTCCTGGGGCCGCCTCTGTGGAACATCGGGTACGACTGGGTGCTGCGCGCCGACCTCCCTGATGGCGTCAGCGTGGTTTGCTACGCTGACGACACGCTGGTCCTGGCGCATGGGAGGTCGCATCAGGCGGCGGCCGACGCGATGACACGCGGGGTTGCGATAGTCGTGGAGAGGATCCGGCAGTTGGGTCTCGAGGTGGCATTGCACAAGTCCGAGGCCATGTCGTTTCATGGGCCCCGGAACGCGCCGCCATCGGGATCCCAACTAACGGTAGGAGGGGTTCACATCGGCGTCGGGATGACGATGAAATACCTGGGTCTCGTCCTCGACAGCCGGTGGAACTTCGTGGAGCATTTCCGACGTTTGGCCCCCAAACTGGAACGGGCCGGGGCCGCCTTCAAGCGGCTCTTGCCCAACCTGGGGGGGCCAAACGCCTCCTGCCGGAGGCTTTACGCGGGGGTCGTGCGGTCCATGGCCATATACGGGGCCCCGGTGTGGGCGCGTTCACTGCGGCGGCGAGCCGCCCACTACCTGAACGCGCCCCAGAAGGTGGTAGCCATAAGGGCTATCCGGGGCTACCGCACGATCTCTGGCGAGGCGGCAAGCCTCCTTGCCGGACTGCCGCCATGGGATCTGGAGGCGATAGTCCTCGCGCGCCTGTATGAGTGGCGCGCGGAGGCACTACGCCGGGGGGAGGATCCGCTTCCCCGGCAAATCGCTGCGGAGCGGACGGATCTCCGGCGCGATCTCATGGCGGCATGGAAAGAGCGACTGTCGCAACCCAGCGCAGGGCACGCCGCGATAGCGGCGATAAGACCCCTCTTTGAGGAGTGGCTAGAGAGGCGCCACGGCGCCCTCACCTTTCGCCTGACGCAGGTCCTCACCGGACACGGAAGTTTCGGGAGGTTCCTGCACATCATCAGGCGGGAGGAAACGCCCGGGTGTCACCATTGCCAGGATCGCCCAGAGGACACGGTGGAGCACACGGTGGAGGTCTGCCCCGCTTGGGCGGAGCACCGCCGTGTCCTCGTAGAGGCGATTGGCAGCGACGGCGACCTCTCGCGTCCGGCCCTGGTGCAAGCCATGGTCCGGGGCGAGAGGGAGTGGGAGGCAGTCACCTCCTTCTGCGAAGCAGTCATGCTAGCGAAGGAGGTGGCGGAACGGCTCAGGGAGAGAGCCTCCCGTCCCAGCCGCCGCGGGAGACGCTCCGGGCGTCGGGAGCCGCGTGACGACTCCCGGCCACCGTAGGCGCGGGCCTGCGGGCGGAGAGTAATGGGTAGCTCACCGCCCGATCAGGACCAGGCCCGTGCCGGACGGCGCGTACGTGTTCCACGCGCGCCTCAAAGAGATGTCAGCATCGGGGAGGGGCCCCTTAGGGCCGAAGCCTGCCGGGTCAGCGGGATTGTCCGAAAGGGTTACCGCTGGCCCGGAACATAAAGGGCTAAGGAAGGAACACGGGTGGGTTTTAGTCAGTAAGAGTCTGACACTCCCTTCCGCTCCACCCAGAGCGGGAGGAGTCATTTGATGATTTCCCATCCACAAAAAAAAAAAAAAAAAGGATATACAAATACTACAAAATAAGGCAATAAAAACACTATACAACTACAACTACCTTACACCAACCACCAAAATCTACAATGATACCAAAATACTTAAAATAAATCAACTCTATACACTTAAAACATGCATCCTAATACATAAAATCATAACACAAGACACACATTCGCATCTTAACTTTAAAAAGAAAACTTACACATATAACGCAAGACGACGAGACAAAATAGAATTAAGAAAACCTAGAACTAACTATGGTAGGAAAAATATACTATATGAGGGAGCAAAACTTTATAATGACATACCTGATGATGTGTTTAACAGTAACAGTCATGCATATAAAAAAGCCCTAGAAGAATACGTTAGGACGAAGTACTAACACCTGAATGTCACCTAATATTTTTTCATTTATTAATTTTTTTAATTATGTTGTTTTGTATAACAGTATGTGATCACAGAGACTGTATCTACTTTTTTATATATTTTCTATACATTTCTCATTATTTAAGTGAACCGTTATGTTCTTTTTTTGAGAAATAAATGTCTTTAAACCGAATATTGTATAAAGGGGGCAAGGGTAATGTTCCACAACAGCCGCAACATCATTATGACTTCGACGACTTTGACAACCGTCATAGCGAGTCGTCAACATGCAACCCTCAGGTACAGAGCCCCGCGGGGGAGGAAACTAATGAGGCAAATCTGCAATCACCACCGTCTGCAGACGCAGATACAGTGTCGGATCCGGTTTCAAGGAACCCGGACAGACTATTGAGAAACATTCCCAGGGTAGATTACAAACCTTTTCTATAACTTGGTACCTATGTTGGTATTTGTTTATTACTAACATTTATGGTCAAATAAGGGGAGGAAATGTTATATATGTGTGTGTCGACATTATGTATGTGTGCATGGGCTGCGTCCCTGCCTTACTAGTAACCTACCAATTAAACAGTGTGCTTTTAGCTGTCAGTAGTTTCACTTGTGTCCCTACGTACCTACATAACACAATTTATGTTATTTTAAAAAGCATCGGGTGTGCAAAAAGAAGAAACTGGTATTCAAGCCAGCTTAATGATAAATTTAATCGGACCTGAAGGATTTAATGTCTTTGAGACCTTTTTTTTTTTTTTGATAAGGAGAGCGATAAGGATGATGTGAACCTATTGCTTACAAAATTTGATGAATATTTTGGAGTCAAACAGAATATTACATAAGCAAGGTATCATTTTTTCACAAGGGGTCAGGATGTCGGAGAATCGATTGATCAGCAGCAGATTCGCGACCGTATTGTTTGTGGGATCCAGAGTACTGGAGCGAGAGAACGATTGTTGAGAGCAGAGGACCTGACTCTGGAAAAAGCCATTAAAATCGTCCAGGTTGATCAAATTTCCATAGATAATCGACGTTTATTGGAGACGCATGGTGCTGGTCCTTCGGGATTGGTGCAAGTTGATGCAGTTGGCGTGCGCGGTGTAGGCGGTCGCGGTGGGCGTGGCGGCTGGCGCGGCAGCGGACGTCGACAAGGGCGCGGTATGGCCAATGTTGCTGCTGGTTCCAACACAGTGCGAAGATTTGTTCATTCTAGCGAGGCCGGAAATTGTCTCAGGTGCGGAGGCCAATGCAATGAACTCAGTCTATGTCCGGCTATTTCAGTGCAATGTTATATGTGCGAAAATTATGGACATTTTGCTAGAATGTGCAAGATAAAAAAAGGAGCTAAAAAATGTATTATGTAGGTTTAACTGAAGCACAAGACAATGAAGATAATGATTGTGAGTCATTTTTTATATCAGTTTTGTGCAATGTCTCGGAGATCACTTCATCCGAGGGTTGGTATGAAATACTTCAAGGGGAGTGCGGTTCTGAAAAATTAAATTAGATACGGGAGCAGACATTAATGTTTTATCGTATAAGCGATTTTTATTGTTAGGCTATGACAGCAAGCTAATTGGTGGCAAACAAGGTGTTAAATTGCAATCTTATAGTGGTGATATTATTCCTATAATAATAATAATAATAATTGGCAACACTGATACGTCAACAACGTACATTTTTCTCTTTTATTAATTTCCCGTCTTTATTGATATCAAGCATATTGCAAAAAACCTTTTCGAATAAAACATAAACCAAAAATAAAATGAAAAAGCTAAAGAAACATAGAAAAATTAAAAATGACGGCTGTCAAATTTGGCCTCCGAACAAAATAAATCTGTGTGAGATAAGAAGATTATAATAGAATGTTGACGAGATCAGCAGCACGCCGTGCACATCTACCACCTCCGGACTCGTCGCTCAGCCCCGCCCCGCCGCCGCCGGAACCCAGCCCCATCGAGAGTGCTGTGACACCGGCCGTGGCAGTTGCGTCGAGCTCGAGCGACGAATATTTTTCCCCGCCGACGTCGCCAACACCCGTACGTCGGCAGGGGAGAGGCCGGCCACCGAACAGCTTGGGACTTAGGGGCCATCCGGCCCCGAGTCGGGTCCCCGCTACCGGTGGTTGTGTGCAGCGCATGAGATGGACTCAGTCTATGAACGAGAACGTCATGCGCGCATATTACGGGTCTACAGAGGGGGGAATTAACCTCACTGCGTACCGCGATAGGATGCTGTCTCTGTTCCAGGAACTGGAACCAACCGTCAACGTTTCGGCCCAACGACTGTCGGATCAAGTGCGGGTCATCCAACGCAATCACAGGTTGGACGATATCGCACTTGATAGGCTGCGCTCAGAGGTACTGAGCAACCATATCGTCTCGACTTCGGCACAAACTGCGGCACAAGTGTCAACTGTTGATGCCATCCCGCCGCGGTTCAATCGTGTTGAGGAAGAAGATGATAGGGTTGACACAGTAAGTAGCCAGTGCAACGTTCGACTGAGGAGCGCACTGGAGGATGCATTACGCGAGTATAGGTCCACTCCAACCGAACTTAGGCCCCGATTACCACGGTTACCCATGCACAAAAAAAATAGGGCGCTGGTGTGTGCTTTGGACTCGCAGCTCAAGAATTTCTTCGAGAGCAGCGAGGATCTCGTTGATACACACTCGATCCTGTACTGTGCGGCTGTTGCGGCATGTCGTTTAGCTAACGTCAAATTTTCAAGTTGTGACGGAGCTACTCGACCAAAACCAGCCGTACAAGCCTGGCAGCGCAGGATCGAGCGTCGTATCGATGGGGCCAGGGTACTCATCGGCAAACTATACTGCTTCAGGGAGGGCAATACACGACCACGAGTGATGCGCTTTGTAAGGCGGGCATTCTCGGGGACTGGAATCAGCCCTCGAGAATACATGTCCCGTGTCACAGAGCGCATCGACTTCCTGAAGCAGAAAGTTTGTGCATGGGCGAGCCGAATTCGGCGGTATAAACGGCGGGTGGATCGATACACGCAGAATCGCATGTTCCAGAGCGATGAAAGGTGAGTGTATAGAGGTTGGGAGCGACCTGAACAAAATGTGACAGACGTATGCCGCCCAGATGATGCCGCCACAAGTGCATTCTGGTGCAGCATCTGGTCGGTGCCAGTCTGTCACACTGAGGCTGGCTGGATGCAGGATGTCGAGCGAGTGTGTGAGTCTGTACCAGAAATGGAAAAAGTCCTGATTACGCCATCAGACGTTGCCAGAGCAGTCCGTCCGTTATCGAATTGGAAATCACCGGGACCGGACGGACTGCACAACTTTTGGCTGAAATGGCTAATTAGTTCACACACTTGCCTGGCATCTCAGTTCCAGTCATCCTTAGAGTCTGGGTCGCTACCGCAGTTTCTAACAACAGGCGTTACCCACCTGCTCCATAAATCAGGTAGTCCCGCGGAACCCAAGAATTATAGACCGATCACGTGTTTGTCGACGGTTTATAAACTTCTTACATCCATTTTGAGAGCGAAAATTAATAAGCACATTGAGAGTAACTCGATTATGTCTGCTTCTCAAAATGGATGTAGGAACGGGTCCCGCGGTACTAAGGAGCTACTCCTCATTGATATGGCCATTAGCCAACAGGTTCGTCGATCCCGCAAGGATTTGTCGACATGTTGGATAGATTACAAGAAGGCCTATGACTCAGTGCCACATACATGGCTCATGAGGGTGCTGGAGTTGTACAAGATAGATGCAACTCTACGCACCTTCCTTGAGTCGTGTATGGGGCAATGGAAGACGGTCCTTCGTTATCCAGGATGTCGACAGATCCAGGGAAATGATGAGCCTGTATGGATTAAACGGGGAATATTTCAGGGCGACAGTTTGAGTCCACTTTGGTTCTGCTTAGCCCTGAATCCTCTAAGTACACTACTGGAGGATTCAGGTCTAGGCTATCGGTTGAGGAGAGGTGGTCAGGTCATATCTCACCTCCTTTACATGGATGATTTGAAACTCTTTGCCCCCAACAAATTGCGTCTGATGGAGCTACTTAAGGTAACTAAAACTTTCAGTAGCGCCATCAAGATGGAATTTGGTGTCGACAAATGTGCAGTCATGCATGTAAAGCGAGGGGAGATTATGGAATCCGAGGGAATTCAACTCTCGGATTCCATAAGCCTCAGCTCCCTCTCCTCATCCGAAAGCTATAAGTATTTGGGTATGTCGGAAGCGTTAGGCATCAACGATGCTGACATGAAGCAATCGTTGAAGGAGCGCTTCTTTTGTCGCCTGAAGAAGGTATTAATTAGTCTTCTTTCGGGCGGAAATAAGGTGCGCGCCTTCAACGGTTGGGTCATGCCGGTTTTGATGTACTCTTTCGGCATACTCAAATGGACTCAGACCGAACTCGACGCCCTGGATAGAAGAGTCCGTACACTACTGACCGCAAACCGGATGCATCACCCACGATCATCGGTGATGAGACTGTATATCCCACGGAAGTGCGGGGGTCGAGGCTTTTTAAATGCGAAGACCCTCCACAACCGCGAGGTGTGCAGTCTCAGGGAATATTTTTTAAAAGCCGAAGTGGGTATGCACCGTGATGTGGTCGCAGTGGACAAGGGGCTCACCCCGCTCTCCATGGCTAAAGAGAACTGGCGCAAACCTGTAGTACTTTCTACTGATGACCACAAGAGGGTATGGCAAAGCAAGGAGCTTCACGGGCGCTTCTATCGGGCTCTTCATGAGCCCGGTGTAGATTTCATAGCGTCCGTATCCTGGCTACGTTTTGGTGACCTTTTCGGGGAAACTGAAGGTTTTGTCTGTGCAATTATGGACGAAGTTATCTTAACGAATAACTACCGGAGACATATTATGAAGGACGGGACCGTTGACGTGTGTCGGGCATGCCACCGTCCGGGTGAGTCTATCAGACATATTATCTCTGGTTGTTCTCGTCTGGCTAACGGCGAGTACTTGCACAGGCATAACCAAGTGGCTAGGATTATTCACCAGCAACTTGCTTTGAAATATAAGCTTGTGGATTCTGAGGTACCGTATTACAAGTATGTGCTCGACCCAGTTCTTGAAAATGACCATGTCACGTTGTACTGGGATCGGTCTATCATTACTGACAGGACTATTGTTGCCAATAAGCCTGATATAGTGGTGATAGATCGATTAGCGCGCCGCACAATGATTGTCGATGTTACCATTCCACATGACGGGAACCTCGTGAAAGCTGAGAAAGAAAAACAAATTAAGTATCTCGACTTGGCACACGAGGTTGTTGACATGTGGAATGTGAGCTCGGCTATCATTGTGCCGATTGTCGTATCAGCCAATGGACTGATGGCCGAAAGCCTCGATCAACATCTATCGAGGCTCTCGTTAGGCGGTTGGATCAAGGGCCTGATTCAGAAGGCAGTACTCCTTGATACGGCTCGCATTGTGAGGAGGTTCCTGTCTCTGGAGCCCTAACCACCGGTAGCTTGGACCCTGCTCCCGACACCGGCGGACAACTATTTTTTTATATTTTTAAATGTTTTTTATACCTATTTTTTATATTTTAAGAAATATTTAAAAATGTAATAAAGTAAGTTAGCTAAATAAATGAATGGAATAATAATAATAATCCGTACTACAGGTATGTGCCCGACCCAGTTCTTGAAAATGGAAATATCACATTGTACTGGGATCGATCCATCATCACTGACAGGACTATTGTTGCCAATAAGCCTGACATAGTGGTGGTGGATCGATCAGAGCGTCGCGCAATGATTGTTGACATAACAGTCCCGCATGATGAGAACCTCGTGAAAGCCGAGAAAGATAAACAAGTCAAGTATCTTGACTTGGCTCGCGAGGTTGTCGACATGTGGGATGTTGACTCAGCAATCATTGTGCCGATAGTCGTAACAGCCAATGGACTAATAGCCAAGAGCCTCGACCAACACCTGAAGAGGCTCTCGTTGGGCAGCTGGATCAAGGGCTTGATTCAGAAAGCAGTACTTCTGGACACGGCTCGCATTGTCAGGAGGTTCCTCTCTCTGGAGCCCTGACCGCCGGTAGCTTGGACCCTGTTCCCGATACCGGTGGGCTACTATTTTTTATATTTTTAAATGTTTTTATATTCTAATATTTAAAAATATAATTTATATGTGTATAAAATGAAATAAAGGGAATAATAATAATAAAATCTTTATTTCAGACTAAGTCCATAGATACATGCGAGAGTTATAAAATTTGCACACGAATAAATTCTTTCAGGATATTTGAGTCCTGTTTATGAGCAATGACCTGTAGGATGCTGTTAGTGCTACTCCGGACTCTGCTCAGTAACGACGCGAGCCGCCTGCGCATAATGGCATGGAAGCCATCTACCCTAGCCTCCGCAAACATACCAGAGGCACTACAAAAACGGGGCAACCCTAATAACATCCTAATTCCATTATTTTATTGGACACGTAGGGCATTGATGATTCTCTGCGTATACCTGAACCACAGGCTGCACGAGTAGAAGGTCTGACAGTAGGCTCTAACTAAATAGTGTCACCTTAACTTGTTCACTACAACGCGCAAACCTGCGGGCCAGCATATTGCTCCTGACCGCCAATGCCCTACGTTCCCTTTCTATATCAGCTTGGTCATGAAGGCCCTCAGTAACGTAGTGTCCGAGGTATTTGAATTGATGTACCCGCTTCAGTTCACTACCATTCAGCTTTATCGCAGGTACATATGACGGACACTTACCGGCGGCCTTGAAAACCATGTACTCACTTTTCTTACAGTTATACACTAATCCCTGCTTATGGCTGTATGTTTCACAGATGGCTAGCAACTGTCTCATTGCGCTTACAGTTGGGGTCAGCAGCACCAAGTCATCAGCATAACTAAAGTTGTTCATACATACATCGTCAACCCAGCATCCTACTCGAGTGCTGCTGAGCCCAACTATAAGCTCATTCACGTACAAGTTGAAGAGCTTGGGAGAACTCAAACCACCTTGTCTCACCCCGCACTCCAACCTGTACGTGTCGGAGAAGCTGTTCGCCCACCTTACAGAGTTTATCTGGTTTTGATATCAGAGTTTATCCCATAATACGTCATAAGACACTAGGTCAAATGCTTTGGATAGGTCAAGGAAGCATGCATACACAGGTGTATTCCTTTCCGTATAGTATTGTACAGTGTGCTTGAGACTCAGAATTGCGCTTTCAGTAGAAAGTCCAGCGCGAAAACCGAACTGCGCGTCATGAATATTCAGGTGTTTATCTAGTTCTGAGTCAAGCACACTGTCCAAAACTTTAGCCACGATTGTTGCTAAGGAGATTGGCCGGTAGTTGTTCTTATCGGACAAATCGCCAGTTTTGTTTTTAACAATCGGTACAACAACCGTTTTCATAAGGTCCATGGGCAGGTACGAGTGATTTAAGCATAAAGTGAAGAACATCGCGAGCACACGTGGCAGATGGACGCCAGCGTATTTCAAATGCTCGATACTGAGTCCGTCATGACCTGGTGACTTGCCCCTAGACATCCTACTAACAATTTGACGTACTTGTTTGGCTGAAACATTATACAAGTCACCAGTCATGGTAGACCCAGGATCTCCAGATGACGGACCTAGTGGTGATTTCACAGCAAAGTGTTCTCTAAATAGTTCAGCTATATCTCCGCTATCACTCGCACCGTCCACGCTCACAGGGAGACCAGATTTATGGTTTAGATCATTCGTTGCTTTCCAAAAGTCACTAAAATTCTTTGAGGCTCGACATTCTGAAATTATATCCATTTTTAATTGTTCTTTATTATTTTGACACCATTTTAGTCTATCTTTAAATACTTTACGACTTTCACACATTTCCTCATATATTGTTCCAAATTGTGGTCTATCCTGAGCAACCCAAAGTAAGAACTTATTCCTGGCCTCCCTGTGTGCTTCACATACGTGTGTGTTCCAGCCTGTCACTTGTCTCTTCTTCCTCTGTGTGCGAGACCGCGTTTCAGACGTGTTAATGGCAGCGTCTGTTAGCGACGCTATTATGTCCTTATACATTTTGTCTAAATAATATCTATGTTTCTCACAATTACATACATTATAACTACATTGCCTTAATTCAACCGGAAAATCTATTAACTTAAGTTTACTATTGCAATTGCCCATAAAAGGCAATTGCAAATTAAAATGGTGGTATAAGGGTGTTTTGTATGAATTAAAAATTGCAATTGCGGTTAGTGATTGTCAGAGTGTGCTGGGGTTGCAAGCTTGTGAATTCTTTTAACTAAGCCTAAAGGCTTAGTTAAAAGAATTCATAATATAAATCTTACAGATTATTGAGATTTGTTTAATGGGTTAGGCTGTTTGCCAGGTGGTGTGTAGTATCACATTGTTGTAGACAAAACTGTAATGCCGGTGATTTGTGCAAACCGTAAGGTACCATTAGGAGTTCGCAATAAGTTACATGAGTTAAATAGAATGATAGAGTTAGGTGTTATTAGAAAAGTGAGTCATCCAACTCCATGGGTGATTTCGTTACTGATTGTTGCTAAGAAAAATGGGCAGTTGCGTATATGTCTAGACCCGAGGCCGCTTAATAAGGCAATACAGCGTGCACATTTTCAATTGCCAACAATAAATGAATTGGCTACTAAGTTTCACAGTGCTAACTATTTTTCAGTTTTAGACGCATTTTCAGAGTTTTGGTTGGTAAAACTATATAATGCAAGTGCAGACTTATGTACTTATACTCATCATCCCTATCAGACAAAATATTGTCTGCCTTTACAGATCTTATTAAATGTCGACGATTACGGCGAAATACCTCTTTTGTTTTTAATAATATAAGAACGTGGAGTTGACGCTTTTCCCATTATTTTGCCACGACTTTTTTTATTACCTAACATTATAACTTCATCGCCCACATTCAATTCAGGTAGCAGTTTACAGTGCTGATAATAGAAAGAGATTATGTTGTAAGTTATCACAATTACATTGACAGACAGTTAAGGTTTTGGAGAGGTTCAAGTACCTTGATCACATACTGACATCGAACACGAGGGATGATGCGGACATCGATCGTCAGCGTCGTGCCCTGTCGGTTGTCGGGAACATACTTGCTAGACGATTTTTTAAAGCCAAAGTGCAGACTAAAGTGCACCTATTCAGAACATACTGTCAAAGTTTCTATACGTGCCAGCTCTGGACTGACTATACGAGAAAGTCCTGGGATGGCATTCGCGTTCAGTATAACAACATCTACAGACACCTCATGGGGTTGAAGCGAAATTGTAGTGCCTCTGTCATGTTCGTGGAGGCGAGGCTTAACGCGTTCAATGCCATCCAAAGGAACAGAATCGCGTCATTCATGTCCAGAGTTGGTACGTGTAGTAATAGTATAGTGAAAGAACTTGCTGATAGAGTGAGTAGAGAAAGTCAGTTGGGGCTGGTCATCACTCAGCTGCCTCGGCTTATTTTTAATTATTTTATTTTTGGATTGTTGTCTTCTTACTATTTGCTGGACTCTGGACGCTCTTAACGCGTACGTATTTTTTTTACATCGTTCTCACATATAATTGTAAATTCAACATTAATGATGTAACTAATATTTTTGTAAAAATACAATTTAAAAGAGTGTCCATGGAGTTTCTTGCCCGTTCTTCTCCATAGGTACCTACGCTTTGGAATGGGCAACTAGCTTCATATTTTCTGACTGACCGACTTCTTGACAATTCAAAAGTGCCTGTAAATGGTTTAATTGAAATAAATGGTTTGAGTTTGAGTTTGAGTGTGCGTTACCAGAACTTATAAACGATGGCTGGAAATAGCGGCTTAAGTGTTTGTTGTCCTATATTTTTTGTCTTTTTTTTGTACTTAATTTATTATTTCAACTTAATATATATTTTTTTTAACCTTTTGACATTTGATTTTTTTTTTTTTGTGTAATCAGGACTATATGTATATGTTACTGTAAAAGCCCGAACTACGGTAAATCTTAAGATTTTCCAGTAAAACTTAAGATTTACCAACTCGAATTGGTAAAAGTCCGAATTGTTCTAGGATCATCGATTATTTCGAACTTTTACCACCATTCACTTGGTAAATTTTAGGATTTGCCTAAAGGACACGTTAAATGTTGAAATAAACATATCAAAACGAGTTCGGGCGTATGGTCTCGTACTCTCGTACTCGTGGCAAACTGCAGCCCCCAGCTACCCATTCTATCTCTCTCTACCGTCTCCGCTCGCCTTAGTCAATCATTTGACACGTTGGAACGCGCACGTTAATTTAATTTCTGTTTGTGTTTTCAATGTCTAAAAGCAATTTATGAATCGTAAGTGAAATTGATTCGATTTTGTGTTACTGTCGGAAGTAACTTAATAATATACTAAATTCTAATGGTAAATGCCCGAAAAAATCGTTCCTTTTTTAGGGTTCCGTATTAAAAACGGAACCCTATTACTAAGACTTCGCTGTCTGTCCGTCTGGCCGTCTGTCCGTCTGTCTGTCACCAGCCTGTATCTCAAGAACCGCGATAGCTAGACAGTTGAAATTTTCACAAATTATTTATTTCTGTTGCCGCTATAACAACAAATACTAAAAACAAAATAAATTAAATATTTAAGGGAGGCTCCCATAAAACAAACGCGATTTTTTTTGCCCTTTTTTGCTCGATATCAAAGATGGCAACAGGTAGGCACTTGAAATATTCACAAAATACTCAGTTGTATTTTAACTTCAATAATAAATAATAATTATATATATTATTATATCCCCGCCGCCGTATATCTACGTTGACGCCGTGGTGGGGCTTGCGCGCTCCAAACTCTAGGCCTATGCCGGAAGAGTTTACTTTGCTGGAATAGGTCTAAGGTGAGGAGCCAGACCAAGAGAGATACAGAAATCCGCAGGGCAGCATGTGGCGAACTGTTGGGCAGTAGCGACCCTACGGACCCTATCTTCAGGGAGAAGTCTTGTTCCTCACCTCTGGCTTGCCTTTATTGGCCGGCTGGAGTGAACAATGACGATGAACAGAGCTCCCACCCCATTCTTGCCTTTATTGGCCGGCTTGAGTGGAGATTCGCAAGAGCAAACGTGCTCGGAGGAAGGAAGTATTCCAGTAAGATGCTGGTAGGGATCTTGACCGTACTTCCGGGATTGTCCTGATAGCCGTGGAATACCTCTCCACTCCTCATAAGCACCTCAGGACATGTTGCCCCCTTGTTGCTACGTCACTATGTGCTAGCGATCGTTTCCGGGGGCCCATTGTTGAGTGTGCAAGTCACCCCCTGCCATTTTATCCGTGTATATATAAAACATTGATCAGGCAGGGGTCGTAGTTATTCCATAGTTCTTGGTAACCAGTCCACTTTAGCCACCCAAACCCATAGTCCAACTTTTTATTTTTCCATATCCTGCAATAGTCCTACACCAACCGGGGGTTATCCTTGGGTGCACTTGCATAGCGCATACAGGGATAATCGTCGGTTGGTGCCGCATTTCATTAAAATTTCCTAAGGGGCCTCTGCGAGTTGGCTTCAGCCCCTCGTACGCCTTCCAAAGGACCGGGACCCAATGGTTACGAGAAAAAAGAAAAAATAATAATATTAAAATAAAATAAATATTTAAGGGGGGCTCCCATACAATAAACATTTTTTTTGGGCGTTTTTGCCTTGTGGTACGGAACCCTTCGTATGCGAGTCCGACTCGCACTTGGCCAGTTTTTATAAATTCTTACATTTACCAACTCGTGTTGGTAAATCCTAAGATTTACTGGTAAAACCTAAGATTAACCAATGTTCGGGCTTTTACAGTAACATAATTATATACTTAATGTAATGGATCTAAGTCATCTGAAAGGTTTGTTATTATTATTATTATTTTTAATTTTACATATTTCGGGACCATGGGGTCCCGGTCCTTTGGAAGGCGTACGAGGGACCGAAGCCAACTCGCAGAGGCCCTTAGGATATTTTAATGAAATGTGGCACCAATCGACGATTATCCCTGTATGCACTATGCAAGTGCACCCAAGGATAACCCCCGGGTCCATATTGGCTTACCTAAAGTTCTTTACCCGAAATTGTTCTTCCTAATGACTTGCAATCCGAATGATCAGTCTTCCTAAAATTTTTCATCCTAAAGTTTTCATTCATACTATTTGTAGTGCTACCGGTGATGTTCATAACACTCATGTTTCCGAAAATTGTAATTAATAATATCATTAATGTAAATATATTTAAACTCCTACTGTTTTTTGTCATAACGCGGTTATCCCTAAACATAATTACCATAATATTAGAAAATGATATTTATAGTTTTAATTTGAGGGTATGATTATTATTTGGGGGTATGCTTTACATAATGTACTGAGTTGTGTCTATGGAACCACTGTACTTCCACACCCGGCGCTTTTTGATAGTAGCTATATGTTTTTGGATAGAATAGACTCTTTTTAGTGTAAATTTGAAAACCGCAAAGTTCGCAAAATCATAGTGGCCGAGAAAAGAAATCCCAAAATTTTTTTTTTTACTAAAAAATATGTGGTTCGGCGTAGTCGACGGAGCCCCGCTACGCGGGGCCCCTATTTCTGTCTACAGGGTTTAAAGGAACCTAACACGAAGGGGATGACGGGGGCTCGTTCGCTCGCTTTGCTCACTCACTCGAGCCCCCGTCATCCCCTTCGAACCTAACCTGTCCGAGTTGGGGTGCCCCAAGTCCCGAGCTCGCTTCGCTCGCTCTTGCATCTCTCGCTCTTCAAAGAAATCTAAACAAAAAAGATATGACTTTGAATAATAGTGTAAAAGATGGTTATGTTGAGAAAATATAGGAAAACAAATAAAAGTATAATAGATGTTTATTGCTACTGACATTATGAAGTTGAATGCTTCGGAATTATGAACATTAGAGACAGAGTAGTTAGGAATTGTGATTGTTAGGATGAAAAATTTTAGGAAGAACATTTTCGGATTTCCAATTATCGGAGTTGAAAATTTAGGTGAACTTTGGCGCACCCATAACTCCCGATTGGTGTAGGACTATTACAGGATATGGAAAAATAAAAAGTTGGACTATGGGTTTGGGGGGTTAAAATGGACTGGTTACCAGGAACTATGGAAGAACTATGACCCCTGCCTGATCAATGTTTTATATATACACGGATAAAATGGCAGGGGGTGACTTGCACACTCAATAATGGGCCCCCGGAAACGGTCGCTAGAACATAGTGACGTAGCTACAAGTGGAGAGGTATTCTACGGCTATCAGGACAATCCCGGAAGTACGGTCAAGATCCCTATCAGCATCTTACTGGAATACTTCCTTCCTCCGAGCAAGTTTGCTCTTGCGAATCTCCGATCAACCCGCCAATAAAGGCAAGAATGAGGTGGGAGCTCTGTTCCTCGTCATTGTTCACTCCAGCCGGCCAATAAAGGCAAGCCAGAGGTGAGGAACAAGACTTCTCCCGGGAGATAGGGTCCGTGGGGTCGCTACTGCCCAACAGCTTGCCACATGCTGCCCTGCGGGTTTCTGTATCCCTCTTGGTCTGGCTCCTCACCTTAGACCTGTTCCGGCAAAGTAAACTCTTCCGGCAAAGGCCTAGAGTTCGGAGCGCGCAAGCCCCACCACGACGTCAACGTAAAGATACGGCGGTGGGGTTATTATTATTATTGTTTCAATAAATCTGGATGGACTGGTAGCCTACAATTTAAACGACGGCCCATCATTAACTGTGCAGGTGAATTTAAATTTTCCCGCGGTGTATTCCTACAACTAAGCAAATTTAAATAAAAATCGGATTTTCTGTCTAATGATTTTTTCAATATATTTTTAATGTTTTGAACTGCTCTTTCACTCTTGCCATTAGATTGAACATAATACGGAGATGAAGTGACGTGTTTAAAACCCCATTCCACATCTTCTTGCCAAAGTAATTAAAGAAGGGGTTAATCCTATTTAATAAATTAGCGTCAAATGTTAAAGATCTTCCAAATGACGAAAGGTTGTGCATTTTAATGTTTGACGAAATGTACATTAACCCACAAGATCACTATAATGAAAGGGAGGATAAAATAAAAGGAATTGATTCATTCGATAACCATAAAATTGCTGATTATGCACTAACCTTTATGGTGAAAACCATAAAAAATAATAACAAGCAACCTGTAGCCTATTATTTTACAATTGCCTAAATGCAATACAGCTAAAATCGGCTATAAAAGAAGTAGTCGTCGTCGTTTCAGCCGATAGACGTCCACTGCTGGACATAGGCCTCCCCCAATTTTGGGGGGGGTTTGCCATAATCGCCACGCTTGGCAGGCGGGTTAGCGATCGCAGTATGGTATGATGGTGGAATAAATAGAGAACGCTGCTGCCCATTCTCCGGTAAGACCCTTAGTCGCCTTTTACGACACCCACGGGAAGTAAGGGGTGGTGCAATTCTTTAAGTCCGGCACCACACAGACAAGAAAAGAAGAAGTGCATGACATTAATTCTGCAGGTTTAAAAATTCTAGCAACAGTGTGTGATCAAAGCCGGGATGCCAAAAGGTCATATTTACGGAAAGGTAAGGAATGGTGACATGATGTTTTCATTGTCAATAGAGTAGCTATTGTACCAATTTTTGATGTCCCGCATTGTTGAAGCGTGAAATGTAGTAAGCATGATCCTACCGTGGTTCATACACAAAAGCATAGATGGCATTATTGTACAATCGATGTCGAAAATTGATCCGTGCGGTTTAGTTCACTCCCCGCACCATAGATGGAGTTGTGCTGTGACGTAATATTACTGAATCGCGATGTTAAGATCCTCCGCATATTATAGACCTCAGCACGACAATTCGTATTAAATTAATTACTCTTAAAGGAACAAGTTGTTTTATTTAGTTCCTCAAACTGTCACAGTGCAGTGAAGTACACACATCAAAAGTGTCTAGGGATCAAGCATTTTTATGCGGATTTCTTGAGATTGAGATGTGGCTTTGTAATAAATTTATGATTTTATAAATTTATATGGATCCTTTTTGGTGCATTTCATAATTTGAATCAGGAACTGTGAATCAAATTCGAGTAAAAGATGAAAATCAGCTGTCAAGATTTTCCCTATAAAAACATACAACGCATTGAAGACATTATTAGTGCTACTGTTTCCCTACTACTGATTAAAACCAACGTTATTATGGAGCGGCGACGTCATTTAAGCAGGGAAGAAATGCTCAGAGCCGTGGGAATTATAGAAGCTGGTTCCCGGCAACGTACTGTGGCTTTAGCTCTGAATACAAGTCAGAGTGTTATCAGTCGACTTTGGACACGTTACCGAAGCACTGGTACCGTGGCTGAGCGCCATGGAGGACGGTATCGCTGCACCACACGGAGACAAGACCGATACATTCAAATCTTAACTCGAAGAGCTCCAACAATAACCGCCATGATGTTAGCCGTGAGGCTTCATCACTCTTCAGGGAACTTAATTAGCGACCAAACAGTCAGAAACCGCTTGCATGAAGTGAACCTTCATTCCCGAAGACCGCTACGGGTACCACCTATAGCAGGGTGCGCCAAAGTTCACCTAAATTTTCAACTCCGATAATTGGAAATCCGAAAATGTTCTTCCTAAAATTTTTCATCCTAACAATCACAATTCCTAACTACTCTGTCTCTAATGTTCATAATTCCGAAGCATTCAACTTCATAATGTCAGTAGCAATAAACATCTATTATACTTTTATTTGTTTTCCTATATTTTCTCAACATAACCATCTTTTACACTATTATTCAAAGTCATATCTTTTTTGTTTAGATTTCTTTGAAGAGCGAGAGATGCAAGAGCGAGCGAAGCGAGCTCGGGACTTGGGGCACCCCAACTCGGACAGGTTAGGTTCGAAGGGGATGACGGGGGCTCGAGTGAGTGAGCAAAGCGAGCGAACGAGCCCCCGTCATCCCCTTCGTGTTAGGTTCCTTTAAACCCTGTAGACAGAAATAGGGGCCCCGCGTAGCGGGGCTCCGTCGACTACGCCGAACCACATATTTTTTAGTAAAAAAAAAAATTTTGGGATTTCTTTTCTCGGCCACTATGATTTTGCGAACTTTGCGGTTTTCAAATTTACACTAAAAAGAGTCTATTCTATCCAAAAACATATAGCTACTATCAAAAAGCGCCGGGTGTGGAAGTACAGTGGTTCCATAGACACAACTCAGTACATTATGTAAAGCATACCCCCAAATAATAATCATACCCTCAAATTAAAACTATAAATATCATTTTCTAATATTATGGTAATTATGTTTAGGGATAACCGCGTTATGACAAAAAACAGTAGGAGTTTAAATATATTTACATTAATGATATTATTAATTACAATTTTCGGAAACATGAGTGTTATGAACATCACCGGTAGCACTACAAATAGTATGAATGAAAACTTTAGGATGAAAAATTTTAGGAAGACTGATCATTCGGATTGCAAGTCATTAGGAAGAACAATTTCGGGTAAAGAACTTTAGGTAAGCCAATATGGACCCCCTATAGCAATGCACAATCGTAGGATTCGATATCAATGGGCTCTTGAACACAGAAATTGGGTAGAAGAACAATGGCGTTTCGTGTGCTTTTCTGATGAGTCTCGTTTTGGTATGAGACCGGATACAAGACGTATACGACACTGGAGAACCCCTGGACGCCAACAGCGATTAAAATCCTGCCAGGAAGTCCATCCTTATAGTGGTGGAACCATCATGGTATGGGCGGGTATTTGGATCGGCGGAAGAACTGAGTTGATTTGGATCAGAGGCAACCTCAACGCTCAAATTTATGCTGAGACGATTGTATCAGACGTCATCGTTCCTCTACAAGTGCAAATCGGTCCCTTATTTCAGTTAATGCATGATAATGCACGACCGCACACCGCAAGAGTTGTAAGACAGACTCTCGCCGCAGCTAACATCAATGTCCTGCCCTAGCCTGCTCAGTCGCCAGACTTGAACCCGATTGAGCATGCATGGGATATGCTACAGAGAAGAGCTCTGCCGAATATGGAGGGTATCCAGTCGCAAGAAGACCTTTTTTTGTTGTTGCAACGAACATGGGCGGCCATTCCACAGCGTGATTTGGATGAACTCATTTTGAGTATGCCAAACCGATGTTCTTGTGTTGTTAGTGTTCGCGGTAGAAACACGGATTATTAATTGTTTAAGTTACCCAATAAAATTTTAAAGAAAACTGTTATTTCAGTCTTTTTTTCGAACTTTTGTGTTAGTGGTTCAAATGTCAAAAATCCCTTAATTAGGAAAATGGCAAATTTCTTTATTAATGCAAAGGTGACTTGGTTTATCGTTACTGTGACAAACGAAAACACTTTATTTGATGAATCCTTAAAGAAAATTTTAATTAATATCAATCAGGAGAAAAGTTATTGCAAAAATATATGTTGATCCCTAGACACTTTTGATGTGTGTAGTTCAGTACTAAGTGGTGTCTGAACATTTGGTCCTGTCGAGTCGGACAGAAATCGGCATAGAAACCAGGGTGGATCGCCCTGAAGTGCCGCATAACAATCTCCACACAGTAGTGGGATTGGTGAACGAGCGAAGAGCTGCAGAGTGGCGCGAAGGCGCAGCAACGCAGCGGCATAAGTGACGTAGTGACGCGGTGACGCAGTGACGCGGTGAAGCGGTAGCACAGTGACGCGGAAGCGGCGACACAGCGAGACGGCGCGGCGCGGCGGCTCAGCGGCGCGGTTACGGAGTAGTTTACAGCGGTCAACAGTAGAGGGCGCACCAGTCCTCTCCAGAAGTGATATTTGGATTGCGGTGATTTGGATTGCAGTGAATTAGTGATAAAAGTGAAGAAAAAGTGCGTAAATTACGGCATTATCAGTGATTACGTGTGTAAGTGTACGGCCCAAGAAGACAAACTGTAAGTAGACTGTCATTAACTTTGAACTCTAGATTTCATCTGAAATTTTACATTTGTGTGTGTTGTAGTTAGAACTTTAGTACTCTAGAAACTTTCTTTATTGTGTTGGGTCACTATTGACCTATATTTAAGTATTTTAAGTCTCTATTGACCTAAGATACTACTTATGTTTCATTGTGTTCGTTTATCGATAATTCGCAAAGTTCATTGTATTATCGACTCTTAATTCACGTTGCACCTGTTTGTCTGTTTGGTATACATTTTAATTTAATAAAAAACCATGGAGTCTCTAATTAAAATACAAGTAGTAAACAAATCTATTATAGAAAAAGGTCGTATTAACTTCAAAAAATCACCAAAAGAGCGATTAACTCAAGCATACATAAACACTAGATTAGAAACATTAGAAGGCCAGTGGAAAGACTTTAGTCAAACTCACAAAAATATTGTAGGGCAAGCAGCAGAGTCAGATGTAAAAAATAATACATATTTTACAAACGATTTATATGACAAAACAGAAGAGGCATACATCACATACAAATCTGAGTTAATAGAACACACACTTAATTTGAAAGGCACATCCAGTAATCATGATACTGACACTTTAAGTTCAAAGGCTATATCAAATGTGCGTTTGCCCAAAATTACATTGCCCACTTTTTCGGGATCATACACTGAGTGGGCTTCGTTCCGGGATTTATTTACATCACTTATTGATGGAAACAAATCTTTGGATAACGTTCAAAAACTTCATTATTTGAAGGGGCATTTATCAGGGGAGGCAGAGCAATTGTTGCGCCATACTCCAGTTACTGCTTCAAATTATGAAGAGTGTTGGTCTATTCTAGTCAAGAGATACAACAACAAACGATATCTCGCTAATTGTATGTTAAAAAGATTTGTTACTCAACCAATTATCACAAAAGAATCTTCATGCAACATCAAATCACTTTTAGATAACACGGTAGACTTTTTACATGGCTTACAGAACTTAGAGATCGATGTGAAGTCTTGGGACACAATTGTAATTTATTTAGTCTGTGAAAAATTAGACAGTGAATCCCGCAAATTATGGGAAACAAGAGTAAGTGATTGTGATGATTTACCTAAGTTTGAACAATTTAAAACCTTTATGGAATCTAGATTTAGATCACTAGAATACTTAGATTCGAAGTCGAGTAAAAGTAACAAACAGCAAAACAGCGTAAGCTCATTTAATGTAGTCACACAACCATCATACGTCCTTTGCTGTGGAGACCACAAACTATGTAATTGCAAACAGTTCTCAAAAAAGAATTGTGACGAACGTCGTGAGTTTGTCCGAGTCAGTAAGCTATGCTTTAATTGTTTAGGAAAAATCACTCTGTTTATAATTGCCGCCAGAAAACTAAATGCCAACTATGTAGTAGGAAACACCACTCATTGCTTCACGTCAACACTAGTGACAGTCAGGCTGAATCGTCAGCTAAGAATGAAGTTGTGTCTGCCGCGTTAGCCACAACTTCCAGTACAAGTAAGAGTAACAACGCGGCGAGTGATGAACCCATTTGTTGTTTTGGTCAACTGGATCACAGTCACGGACTGCTGGCCACAGCCCTGGTCCAAGTTGAATCCACCAGAATTGGTACTGCCAAGGTTTTAAGAGCTCTGTTAGACCAGGGCTCTCAAGTCTCGTTCATAACTGAGGCTGCAGTCCAGTTCCTCGGGTTGCGCAAAAAATCCACTCACACAAACATACATAGATTAGGCGACGACGAGGGAAGTTCAGTGCCCTCTAGGTCAATGGTGACGTTTAAATTACAGTCTCGTCTAGATCCGAACTTTTGTTTGTATGTCGATGCTTATGTGCTAAATAAGCTCACCACTCTTCTTCCTGAGAGGAAGATTGTTCAGGTTACACCGTCGATTGCGAATTTGAACCTGGCAGATCCATCATTCCACACGCCGGGGAAAATTGACCTGTTGTTGGGTACGCGCGTGGTCGGCGAAGTACTGTTAGATGGTTTGGTCAAGGGTCCGCCTGGAACTCCTGTCGCACAGAGGACCAAACTTGGATGGATCTTCGGTTTAAAGAAGTTTATTTCTCAAAAAGAACATTCATAGTTCACTTAAATATGAGAAACTTAACTAAAATAAAATATTATTAGTACATAGTTGTCGTTCGATCTATCATAAATACAGTGGTAGTCGTTTATTATTATTGTTGGTTGGCCAAATACAACTTTAATCTATTTTTAAAAATGTTCATTGATGAGGAGTCTCTTATTTCTTTAGGTAACTTATTATAAAGCTGCGCTCCCTCAAACTGTATGGTTCTCCTTCCGTACAAAGTTCTAACTGAAGGCAGTTCTATACTTTCCCTATTCCTAGCGTAGTAGTGGTAAGTTTTGCGTTTAAAAGTGATTTGCGAGTGTATTTTGTTAGTTAGAATTTTCTTTATTAGTATGCATGTGTGGTATGTATATAATGTCTTTAGGTAAAATAGTTTAGTTTTAGTGTAAAGTTCTTTTGTAGGTGGTAAGTAATTGTAATTAAACAGTGTTTTGATTGCTTTGTTTTGCGTTACTTGTAGGTCATGAAGATGTGTAATAGCGGCCTGTCCCCATACTTGTATTAGATAGCCTAGGTGCGGTTTGATGAGAGTATTATAGATTGTGTAGCGTAATTTAAATGGCACACATTTTGAGATATTTCGCAAAGCTCCAGTCAACGGGACTATTTTGCCTCTTATGTAATCAATGTGTGGTCTGAATGACAATCTACTGTCCAAGATCAGGCCTAAGTACTTCTCCTGGTTTGATCTTAATAACTGTTGGCCATCTACCGTAAGAGGAGGGAAAGCAGGAATCTTTTTGTTCTTAGGAGAAAATATCATGTATGGTGAGACCCAATCATCAGCAATCTCTAGGCCTGTATGTTATCATACAGTAGTGCAGGCATCGGACGTCAATGACCTTTTACGGAAGTTTTGGGAGTTAGAGTCGGAGCCGTCAGTTCAAAGAATATTGACTGAAGAAGAACGTAAGTGCGAAGACTTCTATTCCAAGACTACCAAACGGGACGATATTGGACGGTATGTTGTGAAACTGCCATTCAAAACCAATCGTCCCAGTTGCACGTCCATGGGGTCATCAGAGGTCATTGCCCGTAAGCGTTTTATCAGCTTAGAGAGAAGATTATCAAAGGAACCGGAACTGCAAACACAGTATAGTGCCGTTATAAACGAGTATATTCAGCTGGGACACGCCGAAGTGGTCCCTCCATTGGAATTAGGCAATGATGCGTTTTACCTACCACATCACGCAGTGGTGCGTGATGACAAACTTACAACTAAGGTTAGGGTCGTCTTTGACGCTTCTTGTTCAGGCCACAATGGTATATCATTAAACAAAGAGTTAATGGTTGGCCCAACCCTACAACCCGATTTGCGTCAAGTTATCATGCGATGGCGCCGCCATCCCATATGTTTAGTGGCGGACATTGTCAAAATGTACCGTCAGATTAAGGTGAGTCAAGAAGATGCAGATTATCAGCGCATTCTGTGGCGCGACAACCCAGAGGAAGAGTTGCAACATTTACGGTTGTTACGCGTCACATTCGGCACATCATCTGCTCCTTATCTGGCAGTTCGTTCGCTACAACAGCTTGCTCACGACGAAGGAAGCAGTTATCCGTTAGTGACCAATAGAGTTCTAGAAGATTTTTATGTCGATGATTTTATATCAGGTTGCGAATCTGTTGCCGAAGGTGAACAGATTCATCAACAAATGAACGAGTTGTTGAGTCGTGGAGGCTTCCAGCTACAGAAATCATCATTCATCATCATCATTTCAGCCGAAAGACGTCCACTGCTGGACATAGGCCTCCCCCAAGCACCTCCACTTCGACCGGTCCTGTGCTTCCCGCATCCAACGGGTTCCTGCGGCCTTCACAAGGTCATCGGTCCACCGTGTGGGAGGCCTTCCAACGCTACGTCTTCCGGTACGCGGTCGCCACTCCAGAACCTTTCGGCCCCATCGGCCATCTGTTCTGCGAGCAATGTGCCCTGCCCACTGCCACTTAAGTTTGGCAATTCTTCGGGCTATGTCGGTTACCTTGGTTCTCCTGCGGATCTCCTCATTCCTGATTCGATCACGCAGGGAAACTCCAAGCATAGCCCTCTCCATTGCCCTTTGGGTGACTTTTAGCCTTCTTATAAGGCCCATTGTGAGCGACCACGTTTCCGTTCCATAAGTCATCACTGGCAACACACACTGGTCAAAGACTTTCGTCTTGAGACACTGCGGTATGTGGGACGAGAAGATATTGCGTAGCTTCCCGAACGCTGCCCAGCCGAGTCGGATTCGTCGATTTACCTCTTTCTCGAAGTTAGACTTACCTAACTGGACGGTTTGTCCTAGGTAAACGTACTCGTCCACGACTTCGAGTGTAGCGTCTCCGATTTTTATGAGAGTGGGTGTTACATGGGCATTTGACATGACCTTCGTTTTGTCCATGTTCATTTTAAGACCCACTCTTTCGGAGGCTCTACTGAGGTCATCGAGCATTGTACTGAGGTCCTCCATAGTCTCAGCCATGACTACGATATCGTCGGCAAACCGAAGGTGAGTTATGTACTCGCCATTGATGTTGATGCCAGCCCCTTTCCAGTCCAGAACCTTGAAGACATCCTCCAGTGCAGCGGTGAACAGTTTCGGAGAGATAACGTCTCCCTGTCTCACACCTCGCTGCAGAAGGATAGGTTTCGAGGCCTGATCCTGGAGTCTGACTGACATAGTGGCGTTTTCGTACAGACACTTCAGCACTTCGATGTACCGATAGTCGATCTGGCACCGTTGAAGAGACTGCAGCACAGCCCATGTCTCGATCGAATCAAAGGCTTTCTCGTAGTCCACAAACGCTAAGCAGAGAGGCAGGTTATACTCTTCGGTCTTCTGTATAACCTGTCGCAGCGTATGTATGTGGTCTACGGTGCTAAAGCCTTTACGGAATCCGGCTTGTTCGGGAGGCTGGAAGTCGTCAAACCTGCGCGCGAGACGGTTCGTGATGACTCTCGAAAACAGCTTGTAGACATGGCTCAGGAGTGAGATGGGCCTATAATTCTTAAGGAGGGCATTATCGCCCTTCTTAAAGAAAAGTATCACCACACCCCTGTTCCATGCCTGTGGTGTTTTGCCCTCGAGTATGACGGAACCAAACAGCTTCTGAAGGGCCTTCAGGACGGGTTTTCCGCCAGCCTTCAGCAACTCGGCCGTAATTCCGTCATCACCCGGTGCCTTGTTGTTTTTGAGCTGCTTCAGAGCCATCCTAATCTCGTACAGGCTGACGTCCGGGATGTCTTCGGTATAGTGCCGGGTCAATCTAGCTCTTGGGTCGTTTGCCAGATTCATAGCGGGGTTATTTGTTGACGTGTATAACTGTCCATAGAACCTCTCGATCTCTCTCAACAGCTCAGGTTTGTCGGATACAATCCTGCCATCATCGGTCTTCAGTCTCGTAAGCTGGCTCTGCCCAATAGACAGATCTCTAGCAAAGACCTTGGAGCCTTTATTTCGATCTATCGCGTCCTTAATACGATCTGTATTAAAACGGCGAAGATCGCTTTTCAAGGCCTTAGAGATCCGTCTATTGAGTTGCCGGTAATTTAGCGCATCATCCGTAGACTGCAGGATCATATCGCGCCTCTCCTTCATGAGCCGCAAAGTAGGATCAGAGAGCTTCTTTTTTGAATTCGTACGGCGGGTCTTGAAGATCTTAGACCCGACCGTATGGACAGTTTCCACGAACCCATTGTTATAATCGTCCACGGAGCTCCCTAGGCATTCGAAACGATTCTGGAGTTCGAGCTGAAAGCTCTCGGGGTTTTGGATCTGGATCGGTGCTGGGCGGAGCGTAGACTTCATCAGTCGAGATCTTTCCAGCTTGATATTTAAGTTCAATGTGCCTCTTACCATACGGTGATCACTTCCGGTTTTCACCGCGTTGATCACAGAGACATCATTGAATACTTGCTTCTTCGTCGACATAATGAAGTCAATCTCATTTTTAGTTGCACCATCCGGGCTCTGCCAGGTCCACTTTCTATGCTCACGTTTTCTGAAGAAGGAATTCATCATAAAGAGGCCTTCCTTCTCCATAAAACTGGCCAGTAGGTGGCCCCGGTGGTTCCGGCATCCAACTCCAAATTGCCCCACTCGCAGCTCATCATCGTTGCGTTTACCCAGTTTCGCGTTGGAGTCCCCCATGACAACGGTAAAGTGAGTTTTAGAGCCATGCATGGCTCTAGAAATATCCTCATACATGGTCTCCACCTCATCGTCGGGGTGTGACGAGGTCGGGGCGTAAACCTGTACGACCTTCAGCGAATACCTTTCGGATATTCTGAGTATAAGGTACGCCACCCTGGTCGACACACTCTCGATCTTCACCACGTTGCTCACAAGGGACTTATGGACGATAAACCCGACACCACCTTGGGACTGCTGGTTGCCCTCCCGGAGATAGAGCAAGTTTCCGGATTTAAGGATTATCGAGTCCTCCCCCTCTCTTCGGACTTCAGAAAACCCCACTATACTCCATCGTATCTTGCTCAATTCTTCCTCGAGTTCGGTGATCTTCTCGTCGGTCCGGAGTGTACGCGTGTTGTATGTTGCCAGGTCCAGTTTTCGGTGATTGTGGTAGCCGGATCTCTTCCGGGGATTCTTAGCACCCCTTGCCTCACCGTGGCCTTGGCCGCTACCGTAACCAAGGGTAGGCGGGCCGCCGGGTACTAGGGGCCTAGTCATTTCTGTGCTTGTCATTCTTGGGGGGGTTTTGCCATAATCGCCACGCTTGGCAGGCGGGTTGGCGATCGCAGTATAGTATGGTGGTGGAATGCATAGAGAACGCTGCTGCCCATTCTCCGGTACGACCCTTAGTCGCCTTTTACGACACCCACGGGAAGTATGGGGTGGTGCAATTCTTTAAGTCCGACACCACACGGACTAGAAACAGAAATGGTCCAGTAGTAATATTGAACTATTTAATAAAATTAAAAATGGCCCATCAAATGAAAACTTAGAGATAAAATCAAATGCAATTATGAAAATATTGGGCTTAACTTGGGATAGATTAACCGACAACTTCAAATACACAGTCAATCTTTCTCAGCTCGAAGCACTCGTGACTAAACGCAAGGTAATATCCGATATTGCCCGCTTATTCGATCCTCTGGGTTGGCTTGCACCGGTCATAATTACAGCCAAGATATTCATTCAGCGTCTATGGCTTGCAGGGATCGAATGGGACGACGAACTTCCCGACCAACTGTTAAAGGAATGGTTCAGTTATAGGAACAACCTTCACAATCTTAGAGAATTCGTATTACCAAGATGGATTCACACGAGTGAACATGACGTTCTGTTAGAACTGCATGGCTTCTCGGACGCCTCGAATGCAGCCTATGCAGCAGTTGTCTACATTCGGAGTATTAATGCCGATGGGCATGTTCATGTAAGCCTAGTTGCTGCAAAGACCAAGGTGGCCCCTGTCAAACAGGTATCCATACCTCGTTTGGAGTTATGTGGCGCTGTGCTACTATCAAAACTTCTGCGTGAAGTTTCGGACACCTTAGGTATTTGTAAGGAAAACATACATGCCTGGACTGACTCCACAGTGGTGCTCGCTTGGTTGAGTAGCCACCCCAGCCGCTGGAAGACCTTTGTCGGGAACAGAGTTTCTGAAATACTCACAGTCATGGAGAATAGTCAGTGGGCGCATGTCCAGTCCAAGGATAACCCCGCAGACTGCGCGTCGCGCGGCGTGGATCCCTCCGTTTGCGCGGACTTAGAATTGTGGAAACAGGGACCAAGTTGGTTAAAATTTAAAGAGATTAATTATGATAGAAGGGAAATCAAGGAAACTAATCTAGAAGAAAAAGGAGCAGTAGTAGCATGCAATACAGTAAATGAGGAAAGTGAGGGGGATTGTATAATGTCTAAATATTCATCTTTAAGTAGACTCACTAGAGTGATTGCGTATTGCAAAAGGTTTTTAAAATTTAAACAAAAAAACAAACCTATAATGTTTAATAAATTTTTAACACAGCCTGAAGTACAAGGGGCATTACTTACCTGCTTTAAATTGTGTCAAAGAAAATATTTTGAATCTGAAATACATACAATCAAGTCAAAGGGGGAGTCAACAAAAAAGGGAGTACTTACGTCACTCACTCCTTACCTAGATCAGGAACAACTTCTGAGGGTGGGTGGCAGGTTACACAAGGCCAATATGCATGACGATTCAAAACATCCCTTGATTCTTCCTCGCAAGGCACACCTTACTAACCTTATAATCGCTGACGCTCATGAGCGGACATTGCATGGCGGGCCTCAATTAGTCTTAAACTATTTGAGAGCAAAATATTGGATTATTAATGCAAGGAGTGTCGTAAGACAACACATACGTAAATGCGTTATTTGCATTCGGCACTCGGCTCGTTCTGTACCTCCATTAATGGGATCATTGCCCGCAGCTCGAGTCAATGCTAGCCGACCTTTTCAAAAAAGCGGTGTGGACTATGCAGGTCCTATCAGCATCAGGTCAGCAAAGGGCCGCGGTCACCACTCCACTAAGGGCTACATCTCCTTGTTTATATGTATGGCCACTCGGGCCATACACTTAGAGATAGTAAGTGACATGACATCACAAGCCATTTTAGCGGCCTTTAAGCGGTTCACGGCGAGAAGAGGCCATTGTAGTGAAATGTGGAGTGACAATGGCACTACCTTTGTCGGAGCTGACAAACAATTGAGAGCACTATTCACCCACGTAAAATCTAGCGTTGCAACTGACATTGCCGAGTGGTTGGCAACCAATGGAACAGCTTGGCACTTCATCCCACCTCATTCTCCAAACTTTGGAGGACTTTGGGAGGCTGGGGTGAAGTCATGCAAACATCACCTCAAAAGGGTGATAGGCAACAGCAATCTGACCTTCGAAGAAATGACTACAGTTTTAGCCCAAATAGAAGAATGTTTAAACTCTAGGCCAATTTCGGCGTTAAGCTGCCATCCAGAGGATCCGTGTCCTCTCACTCCAGGTCATTTTTTGATAGGAGAACCTTTACTTCACGCACCGGAATCTAATTTCGAAGGCTCAAATATTAGCAATTTAAAGAGGTGGCATTTAACCCAACGCATGGTACAGGATTTTTGGCGCAAGTGGTCTCGTGAGTATCTCGTTCAGTTTCACCGGAGGAACAAGTGGGCGCATCAAACCACGGAACCTAAAATTGGTGATGTAGTGTTAGTTATGGAGGACGATTTACCTCCTACGAGATGGCTCCACAGTTTAATAATCGATAAGCATTCTGGCTCTGACAAGGTCACACGAGTAGTGTCTTTGCGCTGTAAGGGCACAATTATAAAGAGACCAGTCTCAAAATTAATTGTACTGCCTGTCACTACATAAAAAACACATTTTCTAGTATTAAGATTGATGAGTGACAGTATGTTGTCATTTACAATAATTAAATTTATAATGTCTTAATCTTAAGTAACTTGTTAACCAATTTTGTTGATAATTTTAGTTTTTTTTATTCTTTACGTGTATCATGGTTATTTTACTTATGGTAGAAGCTGTACAAGTGGTTTAAGAATTATTGCATACAGTCCACATTCGAATTACCTTTGTAACAAACTTGAAGCTACCACGTTGTAATGTAATACACGCCTTTTATCAACAATGTCAGTTACGGACAATCTGTCTATGGTGGGCGGGATGTTGAAGCGTGAAATGTAGTAAGCATGATCCTACCGTGGTTCATACACAAAAGCATAGATGGCATTATTGTACAATCGATGTCGAATATTGATCCGTGCGGTTTAGTTCACTCCCCGCACCATAGATGGAGTTGTGCTGTGACGTAATATTACTGAATCGCGATGTTAAGATCCTCTGCATATTATAGACCTCAGCACGACAATTCGTATTAAATTAATTACTGTTAAAGGAACAAGTTGTTTTATTTAGTTCCTCAAACTGTCACAGTGCAGTGAAGTAGTTCAGTACTAAGTGGTGTCTGAACACGCATCTTTTCAAGGGAATAAGAAAGTTGGTGATAAATGGGGTTTCTAGATCAGAGGAGATCTAGAAACCCCATTTATCTATTCAATAAAAACTCCATTCATCTATTCAAACCCCATTTTATCTATTCAATAAAAACTCCATTCATCTATTCAAACCCCATTTATCTATTCAATAAAAACTCCATTCATCTATTCAAACCCCATTTTATCTATTCAATAAAAACTCCATTCATCTATTCAAACCCCATTTATCTATTCAATAAAAACCCCATTCATCTATTCAAACCCCATTTATCTATTCAATAAAAACAATATTCATCTATTCAAACCCCCCCATTTATCCATTCAATAAAATCCCCATTCATCTATTGAAACCCTATTCATCTATTCAATAAAAACGCCATTCATCTATTAAAAAAAAACTATTCAAAATTATATTATTCCGTTTATTCAAAAAAACATGAGAAGAATAAATAATCTATTACAAAACATTTCATTTCACTTGATCCACAGTTGACATTTCATCATAGACATTTTCCATAATTGCATAGGCTTCAGACATTGTTTTCGGTTGGGCGAACTTGAATCGCTTTCTAAAGAAATTAATACGGTTCTCATAGTAACCCTTTACCCTTGTCAAGTGACGTAAACGTGAATCAAGGCAATTCAGTAAATGATTCAGACACCACCACTCTTCACAACAGATGACGATTTGGTTCCAATATCAATTATGACGAATGTTTTGCTTCCTTCTTCATGTTTAGGCAGGTTTATGTAATTGATCACTTGTTGATCTCGTTGCTGCTGCTGCTTTGGTAAAGGAATTGAATCAGATGTGAAGAATCCTGATATTTCAGAGGCTTTTTCCATATATATCATGCCCCACTCGTCTTTAGTTAATGTTATCCGATTAGCGATATCAATGCACTCTTCCAGTAATCCATCGATTTGATTTGATGGCTTCAAATATGTTTTAATATATGGAATCGTGGAGCTGGAAACTTCATACATGTACTTGCTGTTTTCATTATTCAAACTGTCAATTTTAGAAAATAATACTACTGAATTTCCCATCAATAAAGTTTTGTTTTCACTTCTTATTCAAAACGGTATATTTACACCATCATAAATATCATCTAAGGTATCCTGACCCTTTAATGAAATTTCTAAATCTTCTGGTAATACCATTTCAGGAGACTCTTTAACCAATTGTGTAGAATTATGTTTTGGTTCGTAACAGTCCACAAACTTTGTAGATGAGCTAGTATTAATGTCATCCAATTCAATACCTTCGGAATTAGTAAGTGTTGTATTTTCCAAATGTTTTATTTTTTCCATTGTTATATTTGAGTCAACTAGAGTTTTAAGGGGGTCTGTGACAGATTTTAGCATTTTATCGAGTGACAAGTTCATCGAGTGTTCCTGGTCCTTCATCTGTTTTATTTTATTCTTTATGGAGTCTACAGATTTCATTAATTCTGTTTTAATATTTTTCTCCATGTTTATAACAACTGTGTTCAGCTAACGTAAAAATTGTACTGAATATGATTTTGCATGTTAATTACTTATATGTGCATATAAAAAGTCACTCAAATTTAAAAAAAACATATCAAAATTCTGTCTGTACCTTCCATTATTTAATGCAGATTCTTTATTAATAATTAGAAAATTATAAGGCTTACTCCAAACAGTTTGACAAATATTTCTGAACTCTTTCCATTGTAGATCAGAACTAACATGCTCTTCATAAATATGTTTCAAATTCACATCATCTTGTTTGAATATAATAAGAAAATTAACATTATCACGTAACAATTGCTTCGGAATTTTAGAATAGGTTTGAGATAAATAGAAACAATCTATTTGTTTATGGCTACCCATACAAAAATAATTGCGGATATTTACTTGATTTTCACACGCAACATCATCAAAATTAAATACAGAATTTGTTAAAGCTTCACTCGGAGAAATGACATCTTTATCATCATTGAAGTCGTAAAAGTTAATCTGTGGCACTCTTTTTAATACTTCGGTTAAGAAACGGTATTTTGGTTGAAAAGAAGTTTTAGAGTAAAGATAAAGATTTTTAAATTTGAGGCCATTTTCATGAAGCAGTAAACTAATCATAACATTCGTTTCACCACAGTTTGATGGGCCACATATTATACAGCGAATTGAATTAGGTAATAGAACACTATGTCTTATCTGGGGAGCAGAGTCATCAAGTTTTATATTATTAACGTTTATAGATGTGGGTTGTTTGATCAACTTCATCGTGTATATTAATTTAATTTCTGCCTTACATACGCATTTATACAATAAAATATAGGCACTATCATAGATATGCATTGGATTGGTTGAGATGGGTTTCGACCGATGTTATATAAAGCGGGCTTAAATGAGAAATCTACGACTCACTCATCGACACACTCATATCATCAACTGAGTTGAACAGGGTGTTTTTCATCATCATCATTTCAGCCGAAAGACGTCCACTGCTGGACATAGGCCTCCCCCAAGCACCTCCACTTCTACCGGTCTTCTGCTTCCCGCATCCAACGGGTTCCTGCAGCCTTCACAAGGTCATCGGAAGGCCTCCCACAAGGTCATCGGAAGGCCTCCCACAAGGTGGCGTGTTTTTATTCTTATTTAATTATCTTATTATTTACAATCGCAAGTAACTACTTAATTAATATTTTTCCAAGAATATTGATACTTATTTATTAATTTAATATCATAAAATGTAAATTAATTGTAACATGTTTAATTTCAGAAAATGGAAGGTCTTGATATTGTGGATGATGTTATAAAGTCATTCTATTTAACAAAAGAACTAACTGGGAATAATATCGAACAAACTGAGTTCCTGGAAAACCCCCAGGGTAGAGTCAAAGATACTCAAGAAAGATCAATAAAAGGAAAAAACAAGAAGTCGAAATAAAATTCTAAAATTACCTTATCCAAACTATTAGATACACCTTCTTCATCTTTTGTTATTCGCAAGGAGCCAGGAAAAGCACACCATTTAATAAAAATATCTGTTTATGATTTAAGTGACAATAGTGTTGACCACAGTGATAGTGCTTGTGTGAATGTTCAGTATCAAGTCAAGGACAATTACGATGAAATTATGGATGAAACAGAATATCTCGTCGGTAAAATAGTTAAAAAATTAAGTTCAGCTACATACAGACTCTAAGTGTAGTGTAATTATAAGATCATGTTTAATTATATGTGAAGTTCAATAAAGTTACAATTTATTATACATACTCTGTGTGTTTTATTTGCCTAAATTACCTGTAGAACTCTTTTCAAACAGTAAGTGTAAGTAATGAAAACAAGTGCAAGGCCATATTAGGAATAAAAAACATGATTTTAATTTTGAAGATACTTTATTCAAATGTCACTTTCAATACAACAAATGGCACTAATACTAAATTACATTAAAATTTTTTAAATCTCATAATAAAACAGTTTCAAAGGAATCATGACATGTAATGATGTTTATTATATAATATGTTAGTTAAAATATTGTATCACAATGCCCCCATGGTAACGTATCTACTTGGTTTAATAATATCTGTCTCTTGTCATCATTTTTATTAATAACTATTTTATCTGTCTCTTGAGAGTACAATACATGTTTAATAGATTTAATAGTGTTCATTTTGCATTTGAATTCTCAGTAAAGCTTTATTATAATTATACAATCGTAATCGCTTTGTAACGGGCTTGGTTACACCCTTAGCTTTCTTAATTTCTCCGTGCAAACTGTTTATGCAGTAAAGTTTGGCTCTAAGTCCTGTGAATTCAGTAATAATATCACCTCCCAGCTCATCTTTGAATAGGCCTGGAACTTGTGCATTGACTCTAGGCATATCATGTCTGTTTTTAACATCAAAATTACTAGTGTCAAATTTTGATATGTCTTTAATATCATGATATACATCTGGAGTTTTAATAAAATAAAGCAAACTATCTGTATTGGTATAACAGAGCCTTGCCTTATTTCTATATTTATTTTTGATATAGTCGTAGTGAAATTTATACAAATGCTGTTTTGCATACTCTAAAACAGTAAAACCTTGATAGGCCCATATATTTATATATGGGCCTATCAAGATTTATTTTTTCCGGACTCAAATGAATACCAACAAAGTTTGTAGAAAATATTGTAATATTTTTTAAGTTAGGTTTCGCAATCAAGTTTTCGGCACTAAGGTGTTTGTTTGTCTTGTTATTTTTTTCATTCCATACCGTTACTAATTTTATATTTACCTGTTTTCGTCTATTTTCAATAGTTTTCCCGAATATAGCATTATTCATCAGTTTGAATAAACTTTTTTCAAATGGCGAGGATGAGGCTTGACGTAATCGAGTATTTAAGTCAATGTATTTTTGTAAAAAGTTTTCTTTCCTAAAAGTAAGTACGCGGTGAGTTTTTTTCAAAACGAGCCCGTTCCTTACGCATTTTTTAAAATGGATGTAATGTATCACATACTTAAATTAATACCCAGTTATTTATACTCATTTATACCCTTTTTTTATTACCCAGTAGCTGGGTTGTGGAGGTCAGATAGGCAGTCGCTCCATGTAAAATACTGGTATTCAGCTGCATCCGGTTAGACTGGAAGCCGACCCCAACATAGTTGGGAAAAGGCTAGGCAGATGATGATGATGACTTAAATTAATCATATAAGTTTGCAATTAATTTTAGGGTTTTACCTCCTGGGGGAGTAAATTTTTCTGCCGCGAAAGGTAAATCGCGATGATACTTATGTAAATAATCCGGATAAGCCAAATCAACTTCTAGAATATATCCATAATCTGAATCGTCTGGTATATTAGTTACATTAATTGCACATATTTCTTCGGGTAACAAAAACCTGAAATCAGATATTGGTACTTTTTTTGTCATCGCATAACCATATAAATTATTACAGTCGAGATATATCAAGAAAGTGGATGCTTCAGTATCATCAAAATTTGATAAATACTTATTATTAGCCGTTGCGTTACGAAGAGAACACTGAGCTAAGCCTCCACGTATTCCTTTTTCTAATAACTCATAAATCTCTTAATCACTAATTAATTCTAACTTAACATTTGTATACAACATCATAGCATCCCAGCTCAAGCTAGGTGCAGTGACATAATAAGCTGGATCTAGATTATAATGCCGTAAACTGGTATCTCTAAAATTTTCAAATATGTCGCAAAGTAACAAAACATCCGTTTTTAAATATAAGTCTGTATATTCACCGAGAGATTGCATTTGAAAACTTTGCCATATTTTTTGCACGTGCCTGTATTCATCATCGGTTATGTGTTCACATTTTAAACTATTATAGAAACATTCTTTCGGGGGAAGAACATTTTCATCGTATTTTGTAAAAGAGTCCATATAGTCGTACGGATAAATACCTTTTTGATGCAACAATTTCAATAACTCTGTGTCCCGGAATTCATTTGATAGATTAATAAAGTCACAGTCACTTAAATTTTTAGATAATACTTCCAAGCTTGAATTAAGGAACTGGAAAGAATCAATAAACTTTATTTGAATAGATTGTGATTGTGTGACTTGGTTTGAATAATTTTTGTAACAGACATGTATTTTTCTTTAGTTTTTGGTATTATTTTAAAATAACCTTCATATTTTGCTAGCTCTTTGATAAATAGATGGCAATCGTAACCCGTGAAGTTATGAAAAACCACCGGCACAAAAGGACAAACCCTGTGCATTAAATTGCAATGAGAATGTGCAGCACCTCGGTACTGTGATGTTACATGATCGTGATCTGTCACCTTGTCATCAAATAATAATTGCTTACATATATGGCATACAGTGGCATTATTGAAGTTATTTTCTTGATCTTTAGTTAAAGGTGACGTAGGCTGTACTTTTGATAATGTATGAAAAATTATTTCTATATCCTTAAACAAATATTTAACAAAAATTTCAACACAATCTGGCCCTCTGTAACTTACGTATTTATTTAAATTACGATCGTGTGAACAACAAATGTAGTAACCAAAACAAGAAGGTTTATGTTCTTTGTATATCCGAGTACTTTCTGTTAAAAATCCATTATGATTTACTAAAAGGCTTTCAAAATCTGCATAAATAACAAAGTTAATTTTTTGTTGCCGTTCATAATTTTTAAATTGAAGAATAGTATTTTTCTCAGGCAGTACAGTTATTATTCTGTTACACATATTATTATGTGAGTTGTACTTAATTTCACTTTTAAAACATTGTAAACATAAATCACATAAATACATTTTACCTTTGTGATGAGTAATTTGCCGTTTAACTAGTCGTAAAAGATCTTTGGTTAAGCAATAGTGACCTTTCCCATTTCTCTCAATACACAACAAATTTATATGATAGCGCTTTCTTGAATTAGTCACATATAATGGGCCAGTTTCAATGCTTTTGCCGTCTAATCCATAAATATTAATACTTATGTTGGGATTTATTTTTTCAAAATGTCTAATATCGGTGTTTGTTGGTGGAAACATCACACCATCTATATTCAGCACCGTGGAGTAATGCGGATATGAATTAGTTCTACAAACATTGCTCTTTTGTGGAAATAATGCTGCTACAACACTCCATAGGAAACAGTGATTATCTTGGTTTTGAATATTAATACAACTTTTGGAACGTTTGGCAACTCTATGTAAGAACCACCTCTCAAAGGATTGTATTTATTAATATTAATTTCTAGATGATTCATAAAAAGGCAAGTCCAGCCAGACTCACGATGCTGAAATTCAGACAGTTTTCTTACAAAAGTGTGCATAACATTTAAGTATAATTCTTTTATATCGGTACTGTAAAATATTGATTCCTACTTTGTATTAAATGATTTCAGCTCTTGCTCACCAGACGTTGGTAGAACAAAGTAAGCGAAAAGCTCAAAGTTCACTTTAATACAGTTATGTTTCACAAGGCAAACTCTCAATAAATTCATAACATGTTCTTGATAATCCATTAGGAATGCCTCTGGCGTGAGATATTCCTCTGATGGTTTAAGTCGGTAAGTAATTATTCTACTTTTAAATGCTGTTGCAATGATATCGATATTCTTAAATTCAGATTTCAATATGCTATTCGATTTATGTAAGTTCGTTCTCAAGTAATATTGATATTCGTTTTTAGGTATCTCAATATTACAGTAATCACATTTCAATAAATTTTCATCAGATCTGGTAATAGAAGTTCGTGTAACTGTAAAAGAAACGTATCTATTTATTATACATGATACTTAGAGATGTGAATATGAGGGCAAATACGAGTAACATAAAGATACAAGAATGAATATGAGGGTAAATACGAGTAAAAAAATTATTAAATAACATAGTTATTACGTTATTATAAGTACCTACAAAACAGCTAGTAACACGAATAATTCATAAGTAGGTACTTATTTCAATTAGGTAATGAGTAATAATTACTAACAAAGTTGACAGGACAACCTTTAAATTCTTTTCTAGTGGCAGTTATAAAATTACTAAGGTGTTGCCACGAGTCCGTGTTCTCATCTGTTCTATTTTTAATACAGATAATCGCGTGGCGCCACCTATTCATAGGCGCCACATGTTGAATTTCGTCGCAACTATACACCTTTAACTCAACAAAATGCGTCCCTTTTTTGAATTCAAACGTTTGGCGAGAGTGTCCATTAGCAACTCTTCGGCTCAAGTATGACTGTAAAGGATGAATTGGTTTACCCGCGATTGGTTGATCCTGGGCATCATCGTCGCTATCAGTACCAAAGATGTCACGGACCGTGACTTTCTTCGCGGCGATAGGCTTGATGACAGGTTTCTTGGCTTGACTCGCCCTTGATGTACTGGGTACGGCCCCCGATGATGATTTTTTCTTTTTTGGTTTGAGTTTTTCAGGCTCACGTGGCTGCTGAAGTTCGCCATCTGACAGGAACAACGATTCTGAATTTCCATGATGTGACCTGTAATTCAAAAACACATAATTATGTTTCATTTTAAATTTAATAGATTATAAGTATTAAGTTTACGATGCATTATCAGATCTAGGTAGGTATATCTACTCCAAATGTGATTATCGTTTAAAAAATTGAAGATACATAATGTAAAAACATTTTTGGAATAAAAACTTTCATTACAACTGAAAACTTATTAAGATAAAATGAATCCAAACAGTAAAAATAATTATCTAATTGATTTGTTCACTGAATAAAGTTTGATTTAACAACTGCAGGATATAAGCTACTGATTGAATAGATGATTAATTAATGAATAGATTCTACTATTTAAAAACTCAAAACAAAAACAATTAAATCAGATATACTAAATTAAATTATTATTAACATAAACTTACATTTTGACTGGACTCTCCCTTGATGTACTGGGTGCGGCCACCGAGGAGGATTTTCTCTTTTTCGTTTTTCTCAATTCAGGTTCAGGCTCACGGGTCTGCTGAAATTCATCATCCGACGAGGACGATGATTCGACATTTCTATGATGTGACCTGAAATTCAAACACATAATTATGTTTTCATTTTAAAAGATACATAAGTAAAAACCATTTTAAATAAAAACTCATTACAACTGAACACTTATTAAGACAAAATTGTATTGTTTCCCTGAATAAGGTTTACACAAGCAACTGCTAGATATGAGCTACTGAATGAATAGATGAATAATGAATGACTAGAATGAATGAATGAATAAATGCTACTATTTAAAACCAGAACAAAATAAAAACGATTAGATTTTTGAAGCGATTATAATATTAATATTATTTATTTATTTATATATACTTTATTGTACACCAGAAAAAACATAACAAAAAAATACGATTAATAGTACAACTTACATTTTTTTTTGTGGTGTTCCTGTTTCTTGATGGCAGGTCAGGGAAAATAGTAGTGATGTTCCAGATGCTCACGTCCCGATTTATATACCAGTAAATCCACGTCATTTTAATCCCTATATGGAGAGTAAGTTTTGACTAAAAATCCTGAGCCAAATCTACGACCAAATAAGAAAACGCTGACATAGCACCATCATAATTAAGTTTAACTTTCGATCTTAAATACATGCAGTTAAGATTTCAACCTAATACATCAATACTAGTTTTATACTCTGACTTTGCTTATGATTAAAAATCACGATAAATGTATGAGAACACCTTCAATGAACAAACATACATTTAGATCTTTGATATTAGTATTGATTTGATATAAACAAAGCAATGCAGGCGCCGAGCCGTCCGCGTCGCAGCGTCCTATTTCATCAGTCGATTTGCTATTTTGTTTTGATCCGTCTCCATATAGAGAATTAAAACTTTGCAAATTCACTAACAATGAAATACTACTAACATACGATGACTTTGCCTGCCGTATCTTCTCAATAAAATGTATGAAAAGATTATAGCGATCAAACGTACAATAGTACTTATTTTATCAGTATATACTTACGATAAACAATAGAATGTTTGGTGCCGTGATGTCTGGGGTTTCAATTTCACCATACCATTTTTGTCTTAGATACCAACATCTAACAAAAAACGTACGACTTTGAACTCTATTGATTAAAATTAAATTAAAAGAAAAAAAAACTTAAAATCTATCATTCAACTTCTGCACCTGAGGCTTGACTGGGTAGAACTTTATTATCACGTAATGTCGGTAAGTTTTAATAGTATTTTTTTAAAACAGTATTAAAATTATCCAACAAAAATATTATCACCATATATTTATTTATTTGTGTACCTACATAACACTTCGTTTCAAACATAATATATTTCTAGTGATTTGAGACTTATTACATAGCAGTTGATTTTTTTTTTTTCAGGACACGGATGATCTTTTCAATTTTGTACCTATGAATCAACCAGCAGTTCAAGAAACACCTGGACAGAAAACGCTGGGTCTTGCTCGTAAGAGACCAAAAACAGATTAAACGTTTTTTCAATATACAATGTGTCCGGTCATGGACTAGCGATATTCTAGGTACCTACTTATATAGCAACTATTCTAGTACACAAATTCACTACACATTAGGGTCCAATCTGCTTCCTCGCTATTTGGCAGTCGTTTTGTTGAGATATTCTCTACGTGTGTACAAAGAAAACATATCTCTCAAAGTTTTGGTCCTACTGAGATAAAAGTAGGCTTATTCGGAGGGTAACAATACTGTTTATCGTTTCCATTACGATTCAATGGGTTCACATTTTCGTAACTTAAAAAAAAAAACTCCAAAAAAATTTTCAAATAAATTATGCCAACCAACAAATTATTGTAAATTACTGCAAAAACAACCCCTATGACCCTTTTTATTTTTTTCCTAGATCGACAGATTTTGAGCTAAGTTACAATACAACATTAAATTAACATTAATATTTTAGTGAATTGGACCCTAGTGTATAGTGTATTTGTGTACTAGAATAGTTGTTATATAAGAGAAAAGAGACCTAGAATATCGCTAGTCCATGACCGGACACATTGTATAAAGAAACCTGTCACTGGCAGAGCAAAAATAATCAAGATTGAAATTTACGATACGGACAATTTTCCAAAATCCGAACAGCCGATGTGTAATTGTGAAGCTGAGGTGTGTGCTCAGCATGTTGTAAAAACCATATTATTTGATGACATTTATTCCACTACGAGAGAATTAATAGCCAAAATTCAGGATGACATCGAACCAAAAGCATAGATTTAATAAATAGTGTAACACATCTAATCACTATAAACGTTGTTATTCATGTACCTTACCACTAAGCGCCACCTATGTATAAAGCTGTGAACTGTTATTGATTATGAATACTTAATGGGGAACGTAAGTAGCAGCTAAGTGTAGCAAACTCAAGTTGTCACTTTAATCGATTGCCTTGTAAATAGTTCACAATGTTGCTAATAGATGTCTCTGATCGTTTACGTCATCTTTTTGAATCGCGGTGTCAAGAGTCTCCGAGGGTTAATGACCCTCGCTACAACCTTTGATTTAAGTGACTTCTAACCAGGTGCACATACGAGCTACATCCTGCTGGAATAGCTACGTACGACTCCTCGGCTAGTTAGTTAGAATATACATATAATATTACGTTTGTACGCTATTTTTTTGGATTAGAGGTCATCTGCCGCTACCTTCGTCCAAGCGGGCGTGGTATTGCTGGTGGAAACCTATTTTTAAATACTTCATCATCTGCCTAGCCTTTTCCCAACTATGTTGGGGTCGGCTTCCAGTCTAATCGGATGCAGCTGAATACCAGTATTTTACATGGAGCGACTGCCTATCTGACCTCCACAACCCAATTACTGGGTAATACGATACCCCTTGATAAGACTGGTTGTCAGACTTTCGGGCTTCTGACTACCCGTAACGACTGTCAAAGATCCACGAATGACAGACGGGACCAACGGCTTAATGTGCTTTCCGAGGCACGGAGGGGTCACGGTATTAAGTACTAAAAAAAATGACCGCGTAGGTTTTGGACTTTTCTATGATAACCGACGAAAAATATGTACTGTACGGAGTCTAGAATCATTTGCTAAATTCATGGTTTCAGTTTGCGCGTCGATGTCTCCCTGCATTTCAACAATAAACGAAAAAGAGAACAAGAATTTTAAAGCCAACATTATTTTAAAATCACAAATCTGTGTTAGTTTTTGGTTTTAAATCACATTATAAATTAAATTAACAACTTGCAGTTCGAATTACGCACTATCACTGAGATTAATTTGTATTATTACTAGGCTACAATTTTAATCCATTAAGGTGAATGCGCAGTGGTAGACCGCAAAATTCAATATTACTTACGTTTTTTTCAATTTGCGGGCCAGTGTCAGGTTGTATCTTGATCAAAACATGATTCGCGAATATAATAGATATGCATTTACAGAATTATAGTCATTAAAATCATTAAAATATCTCTTTAAGTTAGATTTGTACTTGCACTTTTCCATAATTAAGAGATTTCTTGTTATGGTACAAATTCTAATTATTATAATTCTGTAAATATGTAAGTACCTGTTATAGTCGCGAATCACATTTTGATCAAGACATTTTGATACAACTTGACACTGACCTGTGAATTGAAAAAAACGTAATAAAATTTGAATTTCGCGATCTACCATTGCGCATTCACCATAAGGACGAATTCCACCAAACTTTTATACCAAGAATAAATCGTAACCTGAGAATATATTTTGATTTTTGAAAGGTTTTCCATACTAGAACTGTCAGAAGTCAATTTTATTCCACGAATCCGACTAAAAATAGAATATCCGACTTTGGTAAAATCAGCCCTCAGTCGACTATCGTGTCGGGATTTATTATTATTACAACATAACACCACGCCTGTATGCCACGAGGGGCTAGGTGTACCTACTTAATAATACACCCACATATCGCCAGTAACTTTTATGTCCCACTAGCAGTTTTTAAATACTTATACCTATTTTATATACCTTATACTTATTATTGGACCTAAAGACCTGTAAATTCGGTAATCATCCATAACTGTTGGAAATTACGCAAATAAAAACAGCATCCAGTCAAAACATCCCCCTGGAGTTTTCATTTCCGCCGGAACGAGTGACGTCATCGACTTGGAGTGAACGACACCCCCTTACAAACTGGCGCCCAACGTGGGGCCCGACTGCAAGCCGAAGTACATAACCCGCTCCGGCCGTATCACTACGACTACAGTGAAAAGGAGGAAAGCACAGATGTCTGTCAGCCTGTCCGACGCGCAGTTTGAAGCACTTCTGACTAGAATATAACCTGGAAGACACGGTTCCTTTGCCTCGTGTAACGCCCAATATGATGGAGTAAGGAATCCGGAAGTGGTGGAAGCATTTTTGGCAGCGACAAGTGTTTTAAAGGAAATAGAAAATATAAGTGATTCAGAGGCTCTTACTGGAGTACCACTTTTATTAAAAGGAGAAGCTGCAGTATGGTGGCAGGGAGTGAAACAGCAAGTCACCACCTGGGATGACTTCAAGGAGCGCCTCAGTCACGCTTTTGCCCCTAAAAAGTCCGCGTATATAATCTATCAAGAGATAGTACAAGTCACGCAGGAGTTTGCAATGCCTACTGAGACCATCATTGCTCATAAACGGATGTTGATTGTGTTGCATATGTGGGTAATTAGGAATAAGCGGACAGTCTTGTATTTGTACCTGTCTTCAGTTCAATATACGCTCGGTTCGAACGCACGTCTTTTATTTAGCAGTGGTGACGAGGATTAAAAAACAAACTTTGTTCGGAAATAATAGTGTCGTGTAATCGTGGACAATCGTTACAATATCTGTGGGAAAAATCAGAGACTTTGATGTGAAAACCGGTAACTGGTCAACATATGTGGAGCGGCTAGAAATGTACTTTGTGGTTAACAAAATAACGGACGATTTAAAGTTGCCAACATTAATCGCGATAATCGGAGAACAGGCTTACGAATTGTTGTCTACATTAGCGAGTCCTAAGAAGCCATCAAACTTATCATATACAGTCGCGGTGGATCTACTGCGTGCACATCTGCAACCGACACCGTCAATCTTGGCAGAGAGGTATAGATTTCGACAAAGACGGCAAGTTGCAGGCGAATTGATAGGGGACTACGTGGCGGACTTGAAAAAGATGGCTAGGTACTGTGAGTTCAAAACGAACTTGGAAGAAAACCTACGGGATCAGTTTGTGTGCGGTCTGCGGAGCGATTTTATTCGGCAGAGGTTATTCGCAGAAAATGATCTTGACTACAACAAAGCGCTACAGTTAGCCAATACCCTGGAGGCAGCCGAGCGGGACGCCGGAGCTGTCGAGGGCTCGCGGGAACAAGTTCCGGACCGGGAACTTAGCGAGAAGATGCACAAGTTAGAAATCAGAAATTGTTCAGCGTGCGGTGGCAATGGACATAGCCCGCTAAACTGCAGGTACAAAGATTTTGAATGCAGTTACTGTGGAAAAATAGGCCATTTACGAAGAGTATGCATGAAGAAAGAATACGAACGCCGTAGGACATCGGCTAATTCAAACTCCAACGACAGCGACACGCGAGGAAGGTCACGCAGAGGTCGCGCGCTCGGTCCGAGCGGCCACAGCGCGTGGAAGGACGGCGGGAAGCGACGCAGGGGCGCGGCAGCGGCGGCACGCGGTACACGCGGCGGAGGAAGCGCGGCTGACGCGGCCTGCGACGCTGCCGGTGCAGCGCACTGGCTACGCGAACCAGCATCGGGTGACAGCTCCGGGGAGGAACGGGAAGCGTCGGGCGATGATGAGGAGGCAATGTAACAGATGTCTTTAGCGAAATATAGACCGGTGTGTATGACAGTGAATGTAAACAATAAACCCTTAAAAATGGAAGTCGATACGGGGTCGGCGTTATCTTGCATAAGTTATTCAACATACACTAAATTGTTTAAAGATTTACCTCTAGAAACATGTAAATTAAAGTTAAAATTTTACGATGGCTCAGCCGTTTATCCGATAGGGTACGTGGAGACAAATGTCGAGTATAAAGACAAAGTAAAAAAGTTAGATTTATATGTAATAAATAAGGGTAGCACTAGTTTATTAGGGAGACAGTGGTTGTCGGAATTGTGTATAGAAATACCAAAGCTAAGTAAGTGTACAAACATTCATAATATAGTAACAAGTAAAAATAACTTGCTAAATGATATTATCTCCAGGCATGAGAAACTATTTGACGGCACATTGGGCAAGTATACGGGGGAAGAGGTCCAGCTGTACGTGCGGCCCGGAGCGCAGCCGATTTACTGCCGCGCGCGCCCGGTGCCGTACGCGCTGTTGCCGCGAGTGGATGCGGAGTTGGACGCAATGCTGCGTGCCGGCGTCGTCGAGCCCGTTGACCGGTCCGACTGGGCCACGCCGTTGGTCATAGCGAGGAAGGCGGACGGCGGAATACGACTGTGCGCGGATTATAAGGTGACACTTAACAAAGCTTTGTTGGTTGATAGGTACCCGGTTCCAAAGGTAGAAGATTTATTTAGTGGCCTAAGTGGTAATCATTATTTTACTAAGCTAGACCTATCACAAGCATATAATCAGTTAGTTTTAAATGAAACGTCTAGGAACTACACTGTTATTAACAAACATAGAGGATTGTTAAAATACAACCAATTAGTGTATGGTCTCGCCTCTAGTCCTGGAATTTTTCAAAAATTAATGACAAATCTCTTTAAAAATGTTCCCGACGTAGTAGTATTTTATGATGATATTTTAATAAAAAGTAAATCGCTGGATTCGCATTTAAAAAGTGTAGAACAAGTATTTCGCACAGCTGGATATGGTGTACGGACAGCTGAAGCACAGAATCCAGGAGAAAGTTCCGCGACATTCCATCACCACCTTTGATGAGCTACTGACAGCAGCGCGAGCAATTGAGCAATTATGGAGCAGCAGATCAAAAGAAGGAGATCCTGAAAAGTCTAATAAGAAGACCAAACAATCAAAAATAAAATGTGGATTTTGTCATTTCCCAGGACACAGCACAGAACAGTGCCGAAAATTTAAAAAGAAGGAGAAGGAATTGGGTAGTGTGGAACGGGATCCAGGTTCACGAGCACAGATAAAAGGTACCCAGGCACCGTCACCGTCAATACCTGCAGTATCTTGCTACGGATGCGGTGCGCCTGGTGTTGTTCGTACCAGTTGCCCAACGTGTTCAACAAAGAAGCGGGAGTCCGCCAAGACTGAAGTGGTTGGCCTAAGTTTCTGCCCAATCAACCTTCAATATGATATCAAAATGAGGCCTATTGTATTTATTGAGGTCAATGGGATAAAGGGCACAGCATATATACATGTGCGAAAGCTAGTGTCGCATCGTACCAACTGTACCAAGAACTAGTAAGGAAAGGCAACAAGTTTGAAGAGGAAATGGTTCGTGTCACCTTGGCCGACGGGGTCGGGAAAAGACAACGCGTCTTGTCAACCACAGCCGCTGTAATGCTAGAAGGCCGTACATTTCTTACTCGCTTCATTGTGCTTCCCGAGGCGAGAGACAACCGTACCCTGCTGGGGGTCGCCTTCCTACAGCAAGCCAAAATGGTCTTGGACCTGGGACAATTTACATGGAAATACCTAGACAATGACCATACAACATTTGAAATGTACGAAGAAGACTTCGTGCACTTTGAAAGTAGTGCCGTGAGTGTGATAAGTTGGCCGAAAACCGCCGATACAGCTGGGACGGCGTCACAAGAGGTTGGCTTACCTGAAGGCACCGGCTTTAAATTGATACCGCTGGAGCTTTCACCACTAAAGCGAAGGCGAGAGATATTCGACGGATACATGCCTGCTTTCGCAGAATATATGATGAAGGATGCCGAGGAAAACATTACAAAAGCGGACATCAAACTTTCTCCCCACTCTGAGCAGCTGTTTACTAATGATACCAATATTGAAATAGGTTGTTTGGATGTTGAAATAAATAAATTATTAGTAGAGTACCAAGATGTTTTCACTGGTAATAACCAACCATCTTTGCTTGGGGAACACTGTATTGTTCCCATAGCGGTGCCTCCTTATCGATTATCACCAAGTAAGAAAGAAATTCTAAAAAACGAACTAGAAGATATGCTAAAGAAAGAAGTAATTGAACCTTGCTCTTCCCCTTGGGCATCACCAGTTGTAATGGTACCGAAGCCGAATGGAGATATTCGGGTATGCGTCGACTATCGACGCCTAAATGCTGTAACAGTACCCGATACTTACCCTATTCCTCGAATAGATGACTTACTCCACGCTGCGAAGCCCACTATTTTTATGACGTCATTAGACCTCAAGGCAGGATATTGGCAAATTAGAATAAGGAAAGAAGATGAAGAGAAAACTGCGTTCATAACACCTTTTGGGCTGTATAAATTCAAAAGGATGCCGTTCGGACTACGCAACGCGCCGGCTACATTTCAGAGATTAGTTGACAGAATGCGTGTTACGTTAGAACACGTGAATATGTTGGCTTATTTGGACGATCTGCTTCTGTTTTCCACTACGTTTGAAAGCCATCTCTCCGACCTAAAAGATGTATTACAACGAATGAGAGAATACAACATTACTGTGAACAAAGACAAGTGTAGATTCTTCTGTTCATCGATCAAATACTTGGGACACATCATCACACCTTTTTTTTTTTTTTGAAGGACTGAAAACCGACCCAAGTAAAACCGAAGCAATTCTGACGAGGCCGACTCCTAAGAATCTTCAACAACTCATCTCGTTTCTCCAAATGTGTTCATGGTATCGTCGATTTATACCAAAGGTCATTGGGCGTAATCCGACCCGGTCGCGGACATGAACGAAAATGATTTAAAACGAAAGAGTATAAATTCACTTAACATTACATAAGGTTATTTTTATTTAATCCATGGGAGAACAAAGTTTGAACTAAAAATACATTTACTTAAAAAATCGAATACTACTACTAAATATTAGTTGTTGTTCTGTTAAATAGCTACTAAAAGGTTTTCGCGAGTGCATGTGCGTCCTGTCATCCCGTGTGATGAAAACGGCAGGTATACGTTCGCTCCCTCTCTCTCACACAGTAGGTTGCGTCTCGCTCGTTGCGTTGGCGCATTGTTTCATTCGTGTCATCGCAGTCACAGTATAAAGATCATACAGTATTTCGACTTCATACAAACGGACGAAACGCGAGCTATACCTACGCGCCTCGACCTCGGCACGCGCTCGGCATGCAGACAGTCGCGACTGTGCCGCAGTGACGAACGGACGGTGTGTTGTTTTTTCTAACAATAACCGCGCGATTTTTTCACTAAAAATAAGTTCAAGTACATATTTAATATGACGAGTAGGCTATATTGTGCTACAATAAGACTACAATAAGATTATACTATGATTAAGATATACGGACTACAATAAGATTAATTCGCAACCTTTTTTGATTGTACCTAGCGACGATTTTGTGGAATACATAGAAAAAATGGAGGAAATATTCCGAACTTCATTTAAAACCAAACATATAAATTGTAAAGTAGCTGAAGGTATCTATAACCAAGTAAAAGATATTCCTTTTTCTCCACCTTGTCCATGTTTCCCACAACAATTTTTAATTAAGCTTTATACATAATATAATGCGGATTTTTTAAACTTTAAAATTGAATAATAAAGCATTTCGTACGTCTCAGTCGAGGCGCAAATATTTTTCGGTCGCAAATTTATAAGATTTGTTATTCAAACATAAACATGGATTTTTAATTAAATCTACCAATCAAAAAACAACACGCATTTTTATTAAACACTTCCTATTGAATTCACAAAGTATTTTATTTGTTTATATAAAAAAAGTATATTTATTTATTTATTTTATTATTTATGTATCTACACGCAGTAAAATACAATAACAATACTAAATGGAAACACAAAGTACGCAAATGTAATTAAAATGCTGGAGGCGGGCAGCCCTATCGCATGTTCATGTACCGCGCGGCTGTAGGCATTTATTTCAAGGTTACGGCCGAGTTACAATACTGTATGATCTTTATACTGTGTCGCAGTCCTTCGTTGTCTCTCGTTGTGATCTGTGCGTTTACCTGTTATCATTTGTTTTTATCAACTACCTACCTAAGCACGTTTACTGGACCTGATTATTTGCTGTTCTATTTGGAATTTGTTTGAAATGGATAGACGAAATAATTGTGTAGTGTGTACCAGATCTGTGTTACGGCGCAGAAAACACATACTTACTGAACTGTTTTTAGAAAGATATCGGAGTCACACAGTGTTATTGTTACAAGAAATAATACCACGCGAGGTAAGTTTTGTATTAACATGCTTTATCAGTTTTGTCTACTCTAAATGTATTTTACTTAAATAAGTATAGACGTTATTTTATTCAACCACGTGAGACTATATTCACCATTTAACCGGTCAACATACCTATTCCTTTGTCAGCTATACACCCAAGAAGGTTGTAGATAAAAGTAGAGGCAACACGCAAAATACATACGTGTGATCTAACGTTTTCTTTTTAAGTACACACATAAGAACGAGGCAGCTGTGTTTTCTGTATCTTATGTATCTATCCAGAGTATTGTCTCCTCTTTTATATAAAAATCAGCTGTTCCCTACATTTCGACGAGTCACGTGACCAAAAATGTAGGGAACAGCTGATTTTATTTTCTGAGTTTGTCCCATAGTAAAAGATGTTTATAACGATGAGTACAATGACCCCTTAAGAGGATGGCAGATATTTAGAAAACACCTTATATAGGTACTGACATATTGAAGTAATTTTTTTGCATTACAATGTGCGCTTCTGTAAATATTTCTACTTTGTTATGTGTTTCAAATAATAATATGAAAACCTTGCTTATCTAATATAAATAACGTTGATTAAGTTATCTATCGTTATCGTTAGTCAGCGGATATTGCGAAAATCATTGTCTCGTAGTGTTCATGCGTTATGCGTGTTCCTCTTCAAGGTGTGGTTGTGGTTCAGAGTAAAACTTCTTGGTGACTCCAAAATAGAAAATGATTTTATTTCTCTTGAGTTAGTGGTTTTACAATAATGATTCGTTACAATTTAAAGTTTTAGAAATGAAGTTATACAGAGCAAGGTCGATTTTAATGTGTGAGTATTGAAGGAATACCGAGCGGTTTTAAACGTTCCGCGAAGGAGCACTCGGAAGTATTCGTAGACTGCTGCTATTGGTGCTTCTTTGATGACCTCTCATTGGCCGTCCGAAGATGATGTGATAATTTCGATTGTCGGTGCGTAAGTAGGTACCCCAAAGAAAAAGCGCCTAAAGCTTGTGTCATAGCAACACGCAGGTTGACAACATCATGCGTGAACATCCTGCCGGCTTTGAAAGATGGTCTTTCAACGTGTTCACTCAGCTTCAGTATCCCACAGTGGACAAATCTTGGAGAATGCCCTTCTTATGACCCCCTTTTCGGTCTGGATATCTGATGATACGGCCAAGACACCATTTCAGCGGCGGTGCGTGATCATCCTTTATCAGTACCAGTGTGTCTGGTTTCAGATCAGCTTGCCTTGCCTTCCACTTCGTCCTGGTCTGCATCTCGGAAACGTACTCTGTGGACCATCTGCTCCAGAAGTGTTGACGAATCTGCTCCACTCGTTGATAGCGTGAGAGACGGTGTGAAGATTTGTCGATCAGGTCCTCGCAGACCGGCGCTATCAGTGGACGGCCAACCAAGAAGTGAGCTGGGCATAGGGGTTGAAAGTCATGGGGATCTGTGGACATAGGACTAAGAGGACGGGAGTTCAGGACTGCTTCCACTTGTGTTAAAACAGTGTTGAGCTCCTCATACGTTAAGTGCGAATTTCCCACAACACGGCGCAAATGATGTTTGCATGATTTTACCCCAGCTTCCCATAATCCACCAAAATGCGGAGCGTAAGGAGGAATAAAACAGAATTTAAAAACATTCGGAAAGGAATTTTGAAAATAAACTCATTAAGCCAACGAAATTCCTTCCGTTGTCTGAAAAAATCTGTGACGATTTGCCTCTGCGCGAGACAAAACGTTTGAGAGCTAATAGGTATGCATCTGTTGACAAGTCACCTACAAGTTCCAAGCTAACCGCGCGAGTAGTAAAACATATAAATATGCATATGTATGCCTTCACGGTTCTAGCACCCCTACCCTTACGGTTCAATATGAGAACTGGTCCCGCATAGTCCACACCTGTGGTTATAAAATGAAATCCCGGAGACAAGCGTTGCGCAGGTAAGTTACCCATAATAGGTGTAATAGGCTTGGCACGGAATCTAGCGCATCGAACACAACTATGCACAACTTGTTTGGCGAGATTTCTCCCTCCCACCGGCCACCACGTCTCTCTGAGTGTGTACAAGAGGGTCTGCGGCGCGGCGTGCATTAGTCGCTCGTGCTCAGCGTGGAACAGTAACCGTGTGAATGTGTGCTTGCTGCATAATAGTAATGGATGCTTCTTGCTATACGAAAACTCTGATGAATTACACAAACGTCCCCTGACTCTAATTAAATTTTGATCATCTATAAATGGATTTAATTTTATTAAATTGTGTGAGTGATTTAAGTTTTTGTGTTTAGTTAAACTATCTAAAATGTCGGGGAATGATTGTGACTGTGACGCCTTGGTTAGATTAGTTAGTGCCTCGTTCAACTCGCTGACGTTCAATGAGCTAGTACGCTTAGCGGCTTTGTTTCGCACATTATGCACAAAACGTAACATATAGGCACAAACACGTCTCATGTGACTGAACCGAGTGAAACGATGGAATGGAAACCAACTGTCCGTATCAGAGATATTATGGATATGTGCTTGAGACCTTACCTCCGGTAAATCAAGTGTTATGTAATCTGTGTGGTCAGAACTATTTCGATCAGCTAGATTAAATGACGGATCCGAAAGGAAAGACGGCCCTTCCCACTAAAGCGTGCATGAACTAAGTATGTCCATGGTCACACCGCGTGATACTAGATCCGCCGGGTTTTCCCTACCAGATACGTGGTTCCAGGGCATATCCTTTGTTAATTCGTGTAGCTCCGCGACCCTATTTTGTACAAAAGGCTTTAGAGAGTTAGGATTCATGCGTAAATTCTTTCATATAACCATGCGCCTAATAGGGCGCCGCACAGTTCCAGTCGTGGTATACTGACGGGCTTCAAGGGTGCAACGTTTCCCTTAGAGCACAGTAACTTCGTTGTAACTATGGAATTGTCTGTGATGGAACGAATGTACGCACACGCGCCGTAAGCTGTTTGTGAGGCATCGGTAAATAAATGTAGTTCTATACGAGTAGCATCTATACCTATAGCGTGTCGCGGTATTCGTAATGTACTTAGCAATGCTATACCGTTTGCGAACTGTGCCCAATTGTGTGTGACGTCACTAGGTAACTTATCGTCCCAACCTAATTTCAGTAGCCATAGTTTCTGAAGTAAAACCTTTGCAGTTATGACATAGGGACTGAGTAAACCCAACGGATCGAAAATTTTTGAGACTTCCGACAGTATGATGCGTTTCGTTAATAGCCGGTTGTCATTTGTGTATTCAGTGTGAAAATGCAAAGTGTCAGACTGATTATACCAGCCTAAACCTAGGGTTTTGTGATGTGCGTTTTCCCCGAGTGAAAGCTCCTTGGAATGAGACGGAAACTCTTGTGTGTCATGATCAAAATTGAAGATCCATTTGCGAAGTGGGAAACAACCACTCTGTAGGACATTTGTTGTTTCCTTGGCTATGTATTTTACAGCTTCAATACTGTCAGCACCGGTCACCAGATCGTCGACAAAAAAATCACCCTGAATGATTGTGCGAATCAATGGCTCAGAACATTCTAATGCCAGCTGTTTTAAACAACGTACGCTAGTAAACGGTGCGGATGCGGTACCGTACGTGACAGTATTGAGTCTGTAAATTTCTAATGGGTCTATGGGATTGTCACGCCATAGAATTAAAAGTAAATTTCGCTGATTCGGGTCTTTCATAATTTGGCGAAACATTTTTTCGACGTCTGCACATCCTACCCACCTGTGTTGTCTAAACCGAAGCAAAATAGCAAACAAGTCACCCTGTATTGCTGGACCTACGCGTTGTATGTCGTTGAGCGATTTGCCAGTCGTGGTTTTTGCACTTGCATCGAAAACAACTCGTAGTTTAGTGGTAGTACTGTGCTCGCGGAATACACCGTGGTGTGGTAAGACGTAGTGTGGTTTGTCGTATGCATAGATGCGTGACATGTGACCCAATGCGACGTATTCATGGATGAATTGCATGTATAATTGTTTATAGGCCGGTGTGCGTTGCAGACGTTTCTCTAGTGCGTAGAAACGACGTTCTGCCTGAGAGAATGAGTCACCCAATGCGTCAGGGGATTCCTTCAAAGGCATGGAAACGCAAAACCTGCCGTCAGAACCACGTGTGGTGGTCTTTATAAAATGATCCTCACAAGCCTGCTCTTCATTACTGTGGCGATCAGTCGATCTGCCTATCTCCTCGAGCTCCCAAAATTTCCTCAACTGCTCATCCAATGACGACGTGACGTAACATGAAACATGAGAACTATATGTGCGAGTATTCAAAGGCCCTGAAATGATCCACCCTAATCTAGTGTTTTGTAGGTATGGACCATTTTTCTATCGAAATCTTCCATTTTCCAGAAGATCCCAGAAGTGGTCAGCACCGATCAATATGTCTATGGGTTGAGACTCGAAGAAATAGGGATCGGCTAATTGAATGTTCACAGGAATGTTAAGACCATCTTTAGATAAAGACACGGCTGGTAATTGTGAAGTTATGGAAGGTAAAATTAAACAATGTATGTGTGTAGTGTAGGAACCTACCAGGGACCTAATTCTAACATTACAGGTCTGTGTGACCTGGGAAACTGAGTTACCTACACCTGTTATATTATAAGTGGACTGTATTTTTTGTGTGTGTAATTGATTACATAACGCATCTGTGATAAAACATCGTGTACTACCGTTATCGAGAAGTGCGCGCGCCGTGTGATAATTATTATGAATATCGGCTATCTCAACTAACACGGTGGACAACAGAACTGGCTTAGCGACTGGCCCTAGCGTGGTGGGGTCGCCGTCGCAGTCCGCATTATGTGTGTGTGATTCTAATGCGGGTTGCGAAATTTGTCCTACTGTCACTAATGAGAGAGATTGATTTCGCGTGCTATCATCTGACTCATTACGATGTAGATGTAGTAGTGTGTTATGTTTCGTAGAACATTTCCTACACGGTCCGAATGGGCAGTCGTTCGCTACGTGCCCTGAGCGCAAACAGTTTGTACATAATTTATTTTGCGTGACTAAATTATGTCTGTCTGCTATGGACAGATCAAGGAATTTCTGGCATGAAAATAACGGATGTTTTTCCTTACACATGGGGCAAGGTTTGTACTGTTTTTTGTGCGACAGTGGTTTCGTAATGTCGGACGAAGAAGCGTTACAGTGTACTTTAGAAGTGACCGCATTAGTGTGTTTCTTACCGTCGTGTGTGCTTTTACTATGCGTACCTAATAACTTATCTAACATGTCCCGCTCTCCGTCCGAGAAAACGAATTAAATCCTCGACCTTTTTTGTATTTATTGAGGTCAATGGGATAAAGGGCACAGCATATATACATGTGCGAAAGCTAGTGTCGCATCGTACCAACTGTACCAAGAACTAGTAAGGAAAGGCAACAAGTTTGAAGAGGAAATGGTTCGTGTCACCTTGGCCGACGGGGTCGGGAAAAGACAACGCGTCTTGTCAACCACAGCCGCTGTAATGCTAGAAGGCCGTACATTTCTTACTCGCTTCATTGTGCTTCCCGAGGCGAGAGACAACCGTACCCTGCTGGGGGTCGCCTTCCTACAGCAAGCCAAAATGGTCTTGGACCTGGGACAATTTACATGGAAATACCTAGACAATGACCATACAACATTTGAAATGTACGAAGAAGACTTCGTGCACTTTGAAAGTAGTGCCGTGAGTGTGATAAGTTGGCCGAAAACCGCCGATACAGCTGGGACGGCGTCACAAGAGGTTGGCTTACCTGAAGGCACCGGCTTTAAATTGATACCGCTGGAGCTTTCACCACTAAAGCGAAGGCGAGAGATATTCGACGGATACATGCCTGCTTTCGCAGAATATATGATGAAGGATGCCGAGGAAAACATTACAAAAGCGGACATCAAACTTTCTCCCCACTCTGAGCAGCTGTTTACTAATGATACCAATATTGAAATAGGTTGTTTGGATGTTGAAATAAATAAATTATTAGTAGAGTACCAAGATGTTTTCACTGGTAATAACCAACCATCTTTGCTTGGGGAACACTGTATTGTTCCCATAGCGGTGCCTCCTTATCGATTATCACCAAGTAAGAAAGAAATTCTAAAAAACGAACTAGAAGATATGCTAAAGAAAGAAGTAATTGAACCTTGCTCTTCCCCTTGGGCATCACCAGTTGTAATGGTACCGAAGCCGAATGGAGATATTCGGGTATGCGTCGACTATCGACGCCTAAATGCTGTAACAGTACCCGATACTTACCCTATTCCTCGAATAGATGACTTACTCCACGCTGCGAAGCCCACTATTTTTATGACGTCATTAGACCTCAAGGCAGGATATTGGCAAATTAGAATAAGGAAAGAAGATGAAGAGAAAACTGCGTTCATAACACCTTTTGGGCTGTATAAATTCAAAAGGATGCCGTTCGGACTACGCAACGCGCCGGCTACATTTCAGAGATTAGTTGACAGAATGCGTGTTACGTTAGAACACGTGAATATGTTGGCTTATTTGGACGATCTGCTTCTGTTTTCCACTACGTTTGAAAGCCATCTCTCCGACCTAAAAGATGTATTACAACGAATGAGAGAATACAACATTACTGTGAACAAAGACAAGTGTAGATTCTTCTGTTCATCGATCAAATACTTGGGACACATCATCACACCTTTTTTTTTTTTTTGAAGGACTGAAAACCGACCCAAGTAAAACCGAAGCAATTCTGACGAGGCCGACTCCTAAGAATCTTCAACAACTCATCTCGTTTCTCCAAATGTGTTCATGGTATCGTCGATTTATACCAAAGGTCATTGGGCGTAATCCGACCCGGTCGCGGACATGAACGAAAATGATTTAAAACGAAAGAGTATAAATTCACTTAACATTACATAAGGTTATTTTTATTTAATCCATGGGAGAACAAAGTTTGAACTAAAAATACATTTACTTAAAAAATCGAATACTACTACTAAATATTAGTTGTTGTTCTGTTAAATAGCTACTAAAAGGTTTTCGCGAGTGCATGTGCGTCCTGTCATCCCGTGTGATGAAAACGGCAGGTATACGTTCGCTCCCTCTCTCTCACACAGTAGGTTGCGTCTCGCTCGTTGCGTTGGCGCATTGTTTCATTCGTGTCATCGCAGTCACAGTATAAAGATCATACAGTATTTCGACTTCATACAAACGGACGAAACGCGAGCTATACCTACGCGCCTCGACCTCGGCACGCGCTCGGCATGCAGACAGTCGCGACTGTGCCGCAGTGACGAACGGACGGTGTGTTGTTTTTTCTAACAATAACCGCGCGATTTTTTCACTAAAAATAAGTTCAAGTACATATTTAATATGACGAGTAGGCTATATTGTGCTACAATAAGACTACAATAAGATTATACTATGATTAAGATATACGGACTACAATAAGATTAATTCGCAACCTTTTTTGATTGTACCTAGCGACGATTTTGTGGAATACATAGAAAAAATGGAGGAAATATTCCGAACTTCATTTAAAACCAAACATATAAATTGTAAAGTAGCTGAAGGTATCTATAACCAAGTAAAAGATATTCCTTTTTCTCCACCTTGTCCATGTTTCCCACAACAATTTTTAATTAAGCTTTATACATAATATAATGCGGATTTTTTAAACTTTAAAATTGAATAATAAAGCATTTCGTACGTCTCAGTCGAGGCGCAAATATTTTTCGGTCGCAAATTTATAAGATTTGTTATTCAAACATAAACATGGATTTTTAATTAAATCTACCAATCAAAAAACAACACGCATTTTTATTAAACACTTCCTATTGAATTCACGAAGTATTTTATTTGTTTATATAAAAAAAGTATATTTATTTATTTATTTTATTATTTATGTATCTACACGCAGTAAAATACAATAACAATACTAAATGGAAACACAAAGTACGCAAATGTAATTAAAATGCTGGAGGCGGGCAGCCCTATCGCATGCTCATGTACCGCGCGGCTGTAGGCATTTATTTCAAGGTTACGGCCGAGTTACAATACTGTATGATCTTTATACTGTGTCGCAGTCCTTCGTTGTCTCTCGTTGTGATCTGTGCGTTTACCTGTTATCATTTGTTTTTATCAACTACCTACCTAAGCACGTTTACTGGACCTGATTATTTGCTGTTCTATTTGGAATTTGTTTGAAATGGATAGACGAAATAATTGTGTAGTGTGTACCAGATCTGTGTTACGGCGCAGAAAACACATACTTACTGAACTGTTTTTAGAAAGATATCGGAGTCACACAGTGTTATTGTTACAAGAAATAATACCACGCGAGGTAAGTTTTGTATTAACATGCTTTATCAGTTTTGTCTACTCTAAATGTATTTTACTTAAATAAGTATAGACGTTATTTTATTCAACCACGTGAGACTATATTCACCATTTAACCGGTCAACATACCTATTCCTTTGTCAGCTATACACCCAAGAAGGTTGTAGATAAAAGTAGAGGCAACACGCAAAATACATACGTGTGATCTAACGTTTTCTTTTTAAGTACACACATAAGAACGAGGCAGCTGTGTTTTCTGTATCTTATGTATCTATCCAGAGTATTGTCTCCTCTTTTATATAAAAATCAGCTGTTCCCTACATTTCGACGAGTCACGTGACCAAAAATGTAGGGAACAGCTGATTTTATTTTCTGAGTTTGTCCCATAGTAAAAGATGTTTATAACGATGAGTACAATGACCCCTTAAGAGGATGGCAGATATTTAGAAAACACCTTATATAGGTACTGACATATTGAAGTATTTTTTTTGCATTACAATGTGCGCTTCTGTAAATATTTCTACTTTGTTATGTGTTTCAAATAATAATATGAAAACCTTGCTTATCTAATATAAATAACGTTGATTAAGTTATCTATCGTTATCGTTAGTCAGCGGATATTGCGAAAATCATTGTCTCGTAGTGTTCATGCGTTATGCGTGTTCCTCTTCAAGGTGTGGTTGTGGTTCAGAGTAAAACTTCTTGGTGACTCCAAAATAGAAAATGATTTTATTTCTCTTGAGTTAGTGGTTTTACAATAATGATTCGTTACAATTTAAAGTTTTAGAAATGAAGTTATACAGAGCAAGGTCGATTTTAATGTGTGAGTATTGAAGGAATACCGAGCGGTTTTAAACGTTCCGCGAAGGAGCACTCGGAAGTATTCGTAGACTGCTGCTATTGGTGCTTCTTTGATGACCTCTCATTGGCCGTCCGAAGATGATGTGATAATTTCGATTGTCGGTGCGTAAGTAGGTACCCCAAAGAAAAAGCGCCTAAAGCTTGTGTCATAGCAACACGCAGGTTGACAACATCATGCGTGAACATCCTGCCGGCTTTGAAAGATGGTCTTTCAACGTGTTCACTCAGCTTCAGTATCCCACAGTGGACAAATCTTGGAGAATGCCCTTCTTATGACCCCCTTTTCGGTCTGGATATCTGATGATACGGCCAAGACACCATTTCAGCGGCGGTGCGTGATCATCCTTTATCAGTACCAGTGTGTCTGGTTTCAGATCAGCTTGCCTTGCCTTCCACTTCGTCCTGGTCTGCATCTCGGAAACGTACTCTGTGGACCATCTGCTCCAGAAGTGTTGACGAATCTGCTCCACTCGTTGATAGCGTGAGAGACGGTGTGAAGATTTGTCGATCAGGTCCTCGCAGACCGGCGCTATCAGTGGACGGCCAACCAAGAAGTGAGCTGGGCATAGGGGTTGAAAGTCATGGGGATCTGTGGACATAGGACTAAGAGGACGGGAGTTCAGGACTGCTTCCACTTGTGTTAAAACAGTGTTGAGCTCCTCATACGTTAAGTGCGCTTCCCATAATCCACCAAAATGCGGAGCGTAAGGAGGAATAAAACAGAATTTAAAAACATTCGGAAAGGAATTTTGAAAATAAACTCATTAAGCCAACGAAATTCCTTCCGTTGTCTGAAAAAATCTGTGACGATTTGCCTCTGCGCGAGACAAAATGTTTGAGAGCTAATAGGTATGCATCTGTTGACAAGTCACCTACAAGTTCCAAGCTAACCGCGCGAGTAGTAAAACATATAAATATGCATATGTATGCCTTCACGGTTCTAGCACCCCTACCCTTACGGTTCAATATGAGAACTGGTCCCGCATAGTCCACACCTGTGGTTATAAAATGAAATCCCGGAGACAAGCGTTGCGCAGGTAAGTTACCCATAATAGGTGTAATAGGCTTGGCACGGAATCTAGCGCATCGAACACAACTATGCACAACTTGTTTGGCGAGATTTCTCCCTCCCACCGGCCACCACGTCTCTCTGAGTGTGTACAAGAGGGTCTGCGGCGCGGCGTGCATTAGTCGCTCGTGCTCAGCGTGGAACAGTAACCGTGTGAATGTGTGCTTGCTGCATAATAGTAATGGATGCTTCTTGCTATACGAAAACTCTGATGAATTACACAAACGTCCCCTGACTCTAATTAAATTTTGATCATCTATAAATGGATTTAATTTTATTAAATTGTGTGAGTGATTTAAGTTTTTGTGTTTAGTTAAACTATCTAAAATGTCGGGGAATGATTGTGACTGTGACGCCTTGGTTAGATTAGTTAGTGCCTCGTTCAACTCGCTGACGTTCAATGAGCTAGTACGCTTAGCGGCTTTGTTTCGCACATTATGCACAAAACGTAACATATAGGCACAAACACGTCTCATGTGACTGAACCGAGTGAAACGATGGAATGGAAACCAACTGTCCGTATCAGAGATATTATGGATATGTGCTTGAGACCTTACCTCCGGTAAATCAAGTGTTATGTAATCTGTGTGGTCAGAACTATTTCGATCAGCTAGATTAAATGACGGATCCGAAAGGAAAGACGGCCCTTCCCACTAAAGCGTGCATGAACTAAGTATGTCCATGGTCACACCGCGTGATACTAGATCCGCCGGGTTTTCCCTACCAGATACGTGGTTCCAGGGCATATCCTTTGTTAATTCGTGTAGCTCCGCGACCCTATTTTGTACAAAAGGCTTTAGAGAGTTAGGATTCATGCGTAAATTCTTTCATATAACCATGCGCCTAATAGGGCGCCGCACAGTTCCAGTCGTGGTATACTGACGGGCTTCAAGGGTGCAACGTTTCCCTTAGAGCACAGTAACTTCGTTGTAACTATGGAATTGTCTGTGATGGAACGAATGTACGCACACGCGCCGTAAGCTGTTTGTGAGGCATCGGTAAATAAATGTAGTTCTATACGAGTAGCATCTATACCTATAGCGTGTCGCGGTATTCGTAATGTACTTAGCAATGCTATACCGTTTGCGAACTGTGCCCAACTGTGTGTGACGTCACTAGGTAACTTATCGTCCCAACCTAATTTCAGTAGCCATAGTTTCTGAAGTAAAACCTTTGCAGTTATGACATAGGGACTGAGTAAACCCAACGGATCGAAAATTTTTGAGACTTCCGACAGTATGATGCGTTTCGTTAATAGCCGGTTGTCATTTGTGTATTCAGTGTGAAAATGCAAAGTGTCAGACTGATTATACCAGCCTAAACCTAGGGTTTTGTGATGTGCGTTTTCCCCGAGTGAAAGCTCCTTGGAATGAGACGGAAACTCTTGTGTGTCATGATCAAAATTGAAGATCCATTTGCGAAGTGGGAAACAACCACTCTGTAGGACATTTGTTGTTTCCTTGGCTATGTATTTTACAGCTTCAATACTGTCAGCACCGGTCACCAGATCGTCGACAAAAAAATCACCCTGAATGATTGTGCGAATCAATGGCTCAGAACATTCTAATGCCAGCTGTTTTAAACAACGTACGCTAGTAAACGGTGCGGATGCGGTACCGTACGTGACAGTATTGAGTCTGTAAATTTCTAATGGGTCTATGGGATTGTCACGCCATAGAATTAAAAGTAAATTTCGCTGATTCGGGTCTTTCATAATTTGGCGAAACATTTTTTCGACGTCTGCACATCCTACCCACCTGTGTTGTCTAAACCGAAGCAAAATAGCAAACAAGTCACCCTGTATTGCTGGACCTACGCGTTGTATGTCGTTGAGCGATTTGCCAGTCGTGGTTTTTGCACTTGCATCGAAAACAACTCGTAGTTTAGTGGTAGTACTGTGCTCGCGGAATACACCGTGGTGTGGTAAGACGTAGTGTGGTTTGTCGTATGCATAGATGCGTGACATGTGACCCAATGCGACGTATTCATGGATGAATTGCATGTATAATTGTTTATAGGCCGGTGTGCGTTGCAGACGTTTCTCTAGTGCGTAGAAACGACGTTCTGCCTGAGAGAATGAGTCACCCAATGCGTCAGGGGATTCCTTCAAAGGCATGGAAACGCAAAACCTGCCGTCAGAACCACGTGTGGTGGTCTTTATAAAATGATCCTCACAAGCCTGCTCTTCATTACTGTGGCGATCAGTCGATCTGCCTATCTCCTCGAGCTCCCAAAATTTCCTCAACTGCTCATCCAATGACGACGTGACGTAACATGAAACATGAGAACTATATGTGCGAGTATTCAAAGGCCCTGAAATGATCCACCCTAATCTAGTGTTTTGTAGGTATGGACCATTTTTCTATCGAAATCTTCCATTTTCCAGAAGATCCCAGAAGTGGTCAGCACCGATCAATATGTCTATGGGTTGAGACTCGAAGAAATAGGGATCGGCTAATTGAATGTTCACAGGAATGTTAAGACCATCTTTAGATAAAGACACGGCTGGTAATTGTGAAGTTATGGAAGGTAAAATTAAACAATGTATGTGTGTAGTGTAGGAACCTACCAGGGACCTAATTCTAACATTACAGGTCTGTGTGACCTGGGAAACTGAGTTACCTACACCTGTTATATTATAAGTGGACTGTATTTTTTGTGTGTGTAATTGATTACATAACGCATCTGTGATAAAACATCGTGTACTACCGTTATCGAGAAGTGCGCGCGCCGTGTGATAATTATTATGAATATCGGCTATCTCAACTAACACGGTGGACAACAGAACTGGCTTAGCGACTGGCCCTAGCGTGGTGGGGTCGCCGTCGCAGTCCGCATTATGTGTGTGTGATTCTAATGCGGGTTGCGAAATTTGTCCTACTGTCACTAATGAGAGAGATTGATTTCGCGTGCTATCATCTGACTCATTACGATGTAGATGTAGTAGTGTGTTATGTTTCGTAGAACATTTCCTACACGGTCCGAATGGGCAGTCGTTCGCTACGTGCCCTGAGCGCAAACAGTTTGTACATAATTTATTTTGCGTGACTAAATTATGTCTGTCTGCTATGGACAGATCAAGGAATTTCTGGCATGAAAATAACGGATGTTTTTCCTTACACATGGGGCAAGGTTTGTACTGTTTTTTGTGCGACAGTGGTTTCGTAATGTCGGACGAAGAAGCGTTACAGTGTACTTTAGAAGTGACCGCATTAGTGTGTTTCTTACCGTCGTGTGTGCTTTTACTATGCGTACCTAATAACTTATCTAACATGTCCCGCTCTCCGTCCGAGAAAACGAATTAAATCCTCGACCTTTAACTCACACTTCGTATCGACAGGACAGTGTACCATTTGAGTGATTACAAATTGCTCCCATTCTCGCTCGGTAGCAGGGTCCACCTTACACACAATCATGTAAATTATGAGCGTATCCCAGGAATCGGTCGGCTCACCGAGTATTTTTAGGGCGCGTAGATGTTTTAACATCGTATCGGCGAGCTTTCGCAGTAACACGGGTGACTCTTTAGTTAAAGCTTGTATAGAAAAAAGAGCCTTTACATGATTGCGTATTAGTAGACGGCTGTTATTGAACCTATTAGTGAGTAACTCCCATGCGACACTGTAATTGTTGCATGAAAATTCCAGTGAATCGATCACTAATTCAGCACTACCTTTCAAAGCTGACTTTAAATAGTGGAACTTCTGAATCGGACTTATTTGTGTGGAATTATGCATTAAAGATATAAAGGTGTCCCTAAACTCTAACCCATTCTCATATGAACCGTCAAAGGTTGGTAATTGTATAGTGAGTGGGTAACTTCACTAGTTGTAGAGGATCAGAGTTAGTGGAACTTTTAGGTATCTTGCCATCCTCAGACAACATAGACTTAGCTTGCGCGATGACCCTAAAGTACCTTTGTTCGAATTGTTCCCTATATTCCAGATGTTCATCCAAACTATCACACGATTCTTCAATTTGCGACTGAAGGTCATTAAATTCGGATAAGAGAGAGATAGCACTATCTATGCGTAATTTGAATTCAAAAACTTTACTAGCATCTAACGGCTGTTGGAATGATTCAACATATTTTTGCAAATTGGACAACCGACCCTTAATTACTCCCCTTTTGCGTGTGAGGAAGTCAATTTGTGTAATTAACGGAGCTTCAAGAGGTGATTTAGAAGTAACCTTTAGACGTGTAGCACCTGGTTCAGACATTCTGGTGGAAACCTGGAGTACTCACGATTTTGCGAACCCAATTTTAGCGCCTGGAGCGCAGAGGCTGTAGTCGCTGCGGCTCCGGCCTGATCTCGAGTGTAAGTATGATGCACTGAACACTGGAATTCGAGAGGAGTAACACTATTAACACAAGGGAAGCGAAAGTTGGTTAGGAGTCTTGGCTGGCACGTCTTACCGAGTTGCGCGTCTCTCGCTCGTGTCCACGTCTGACTCTCCAACTTCTCTGGGCTGGTTCGCTGACTTGATGCGGCACGAAGGACCAAAATATGTTCATGCGTTATGCGTGTTCCTCTTCAAGGTGTGGTTGTGGTTCAGAGTAAAACTTCTTGGTGACTCCAAAATAGAAAATGATTTTATTTCTCTTGAGTTAGTGGTTTTACAATAATGATTCGTTAGAATTTAAAGTTTTAGAAATGAAGTTATACAGAGCAAGGTCGATTTTAATGTGTTAGTATTGAAGGAATACCGAGCGGTTTTAAACGTTCCGCGAAAGAGCACTCGGAAGTCTTCGTAGACTGCTGCTATTGGTGCTTCTTTGATGACCTCTTTGAGGACCTCTCATTGGCCGTCCGAAGATGATGTGATAATTTCGATTGTCGGTGCGTAAGTAGGTACCCCAAAGAAAAAGCGCCTAAAGCTTGTGTCATAGCAACACGCAGGTTGACAACATCATGCGTGAACACGTAGACTACAAACATTAACTGTTGTATTTTATTTCTTCTAGATTCCTTTTGATGGTACAAGATCAATTTGTCATCCTTGCTGGCAAAGATTTGATCGCGCTGTGCATAATCAGCATGCCCCAAATATTCAAGTTGATCAAGAAATAGCTGTCGAGGGTGAAGGCAGAAATAGCCGGAGGGAAGGTATACTTACTATTCCTGGATATTTACGAGCATCAAATAGCTGTATTTGATGCTTGTAAATATCCAGGAATAGCTAATAACGACGCTGCATTTTTCAAAACTGCTAAAACATTGTTACGCGATGTGTGCCATTATATGCCAGATTTTATTTATTACATAATCACAATTTATATGTACCCAATCTAGCACGAGCTTGTCAGCCTCATATAATGACAAATGATTGGGACATACTTGCGAATGGTCAGATAATACTTGAAAACTTTAATAGTGCACACGTGCTAGACCTAATAAATCTATACAGATGGGGATATGAGCGTCGAAATCAAATGAATTTTGAAAATATTGAAGAATTTGATGATGACGAGCTGCACTTTTGGACGTCTTTAAGTAAATCTCAATTTAACTCGATTTTACGACAAACTCCTTCTCTTCGTGTGAGATCTGATTGTCCTGCCACCGTTTTAGGAGTTTATTTGGTAAAAATAAGAACCAGCGAATCAGATTAGCGCTTGGCATCAAAATTCAACATGTCCAGAAGAACATTTGAGAGAAAATTACAAATAGCTAGACAGTGCTTAACTGAAGATTTTATGCCGCTATATTTGGGCTTGGATCATTTAACAAGAGATAATGTTGTATCCAGAAATCTTTCGATCCCGAGTCATATTTTTGGTGGTGACGAAAACGAAAATGGAATTTTTGTCATGGACGGAACGTACTTGTATGTCTAAAAAAGTTCGAACTTTTTATTCCAAAGAAAATCTTATAGCCTTCACAAATTCAGAAACTTGGTAAAGCCTTTTCTGGTTGTTTGCACCGATGGTTATATAATAGACATTGTGGGACCATATCCAGCCACAACGTCAGATGCCTCAATCCTGCGTCATCTTTTAGAAAATATAGAATCTCCGTGGCATTGGTTTTTAAGACCTAATGATATTTTTATATTAGATCGCGGATTGCGTGATTCAATTCCTATAATTGAAGAATGTGGCTATGTTCCACATATGCCACCATCCAGAGGAAGAGGAGAATAATTGACGACGCTAGATGCCGATAAGTCAAGGTTGATAACAATGTGTCGATGGGTAATCGAGGCCATAAATGGTCGTTTTAAGAAATATTTCAAAATATTTCGACACACATATTTCAATGTTGCTATGCGAAATATGATGACGGACTTCAAAATAACAGCGGCTATCATCAATGCTACCAGGCGTCCTTATGAAGATAGTGTATATGTCGACCAGTTTATTAACATTATAAATGGTAGAATGAATAGAGAACGAACTGGCGCAACACGTAATTGAAAACAATATGAATAGACAAAGAGTTGCTTTCATGCCATTAGATGGAAACAATCCAGATTTTAGAGACTTCCCACAGTTAACATTTGAAGAACTTATACTGTTTACATTGGGCAGCTATCATTTAAGACTTGCTAGGTCGTACTGCCATGAACACATAAGACCTAATGGTGTCTACATGATAGAACTCTATCGTCATCAAGAATTAATAAATAATAAAATATTGATAAGGGGACGAATTCAGTCGCGACATGTCAGAGTGCGACAATATTACACATATATTTTAATTAACCCAGCGACACAAGGAAGACAAAGTGTTGAAGACTACTACTGCTCGTGTATACACGGCCGCCGCACCGTCGGGAGCTGCGCGCATATAGCCAGTATAGTTTATTTTTTATCCTGGGCTAGGCACCAACAACAAATTGAAGCCCCTGCGGTATTTTTAGATGATATAACAGTAGATATTGATCATGCCGAATAAATAATTTGAAAATGTAAAAGTTTTTTTTTCTCTTTATCCCACATCCCACAAGAAAGCGACCCTTACCATGATAACTAGATACATTTTATCTATATATCTTCACAATTGCATTTCTGTCCGCCGTGGGTTTTTCTCCCATACTATTTGCCCATTGACCTTTCTCAGCCATCGCACAGTCGCTCACCAAATTAACGAAGTAAAAGGCTACTTGGATACGGGAAAAGGAACTAGAAGATGCCTATTCTACACTGAAAACTTGTTTGTCTACAGCGCCTGTATTGCGACAGGCGGATGAAACAAAACCGTATATTATAAAAACGGATGCCAGCAGTTACGCACTCGGAGCTGTTCTCGTCCAGGGGGAGAAGGACGAGGAACATCCAGTAGAATATGCGAGCAGATTGCTCACATCAGCAAAAAGAAATTACTCTACTACTGAGCGTGAAGCTTTAGCCGTCGTGTGGGCGTTGAACAAATTTCGAGCTTACATCGATGGTTCACCCGTAACTCTAATAACTGACCATCAAGCCCTGAAGTGGTTGATGAATTTGAAATCTCCTACAGGCCGTCTAGCCCGATGGGCACTACAACTTCAAGCCTTCAATTTTGATATCAACTATCAGCCGGGTAAATTGAATACATACTGTGGCTGACGCGTTATCTCGACCATCATGTTGTGAGGAGTCTTCTGCTTGTGCCTTATGTGCAGTAGAAATAGATATGCCTACAAGAAGTAGCAAAGAAATTCGAGAAGAACAAATAAAGGATAACAAAATCAAGAAAATAATAGACGCCTTAGAAGAATCAAACGGCAACGAGGAAGCCGTCTATTGGAGTAACAAAGGTTACCTAATGAATAATGGTATGCTATACCGGTTACATCCTGACACGGAAGTAGATGATGCACAACTCGTATGACGATCCCTTAGCAGGACATTACGGTGTTGAGAGGACATTCAAGAAAATTGCCAATAGATACTACTGGAGTGGAATGCGTAGTTACACAGCAAGTTATGTAAAGAATTGTTTAGAATGCCAACGATATAAACCTTCTAACCAGAAACCGGCGGGACTTCTGCAAACTATTTCTATGAGCCAACGATTTGAAGTAGTATCCTTTGATTTGTTTGGACCTCTTCCACCCACTGAAGATGGTAAGACTTGGAAATTGATAGTGGAAGATGTGGCTTCACGATGGGTAGAACTATTTGCCCTATCCTCGGCAACCGCAGAAAACTGCGCTGTGACTCTCATCAACGAGGTTTTCCTAAGATACGGGGTGCCTAGACGTCTAATTAGTGATAACGGTACCCAGTTTGTGAGCGCTGTAATGCAACAGGTTACTTACAGCCTCAACATAAAACATAATTTTACGCCGTTATATCACCCGGAATCCAACCCTGTGGAACGACGAAACCGAGGCTTAAAGACACAGTTGGCCATATTGGTGCAAGGCGGAGAACATAACCAATGGTCTGTCTGAGTTGCTACCGGTCATCAGATTTGCAATGAATAGTGCTCATTGTTCTGCCACAGATAGAACTCCAGCCTACATAACGTTTGGAAGAGAACTACGATCCCCACGGGATAATGAAGTCGATTTCAAAAACATAATGATATCTGAAAACTTAATACCGGAGATCACCCCGTCCCTAATACAGTTGGCCGAGACCCTACTGAAAGCGAGAGAAGTACAGGAAATGAAGGAAGAGACTCGTAAAAAGTATGTTGATAACCTTAGACGGAAACTTCCACTGTACCAAACAGGAGACATGGTACTTGTTAACCTGCATCCTGTTAGTAAAGCAGCACAGGGCGTGACAGCTAAGTTTGCACCCCGCAGAGACGGGCCCTATATAATTAAAGAAAAACATGGACCCGCATCTTTTAAATTGGCTAGTCCTGCTGATCCTGAAACATCAGTTGGACTTTATCATGCATCCGCTCTAACTCCATAGAAGATGGACTCTCACACTACTGTGCCAGAGCCTGTTCAACCTCTTTGCAGAAGAGGACGACCCAGGAAGAAAGTGGACGACAACAAGTCATCCTCACCTACCCGACGAGGACGGGGACGTCCTAGGAAACAATAACTCTTCTCTATCCAGTCCCTCTCACCGATACGTCTTCGGGGACTGAGGGGCAGATTGTAACACATCTAATCACTATAAACGTTGTTATTCATGTACCTTACCACTAAGCGCCACCTATGTATAAAGCTGTGAACTGTTATTGATTATGAATACTTAATGGGGAACGTAAATAGCAGCTAAGTGTAGCAAACTCAAGTTGTCACTTTAATTGATTGCCTTGTAAATAGTTCACAATGTTGCTAATAGATGTCTCTGATCGTTTACGTCATCTTTGTGAATCGCGGTGTCAAGAGTCTCCGAGGGTTAATGACCCTCGCTACAACCTTTGATTTAAGTATACGAGCTACATCCTGCTGGAATAGCTACGTACGACTCCTCGGCTAGTTAGTTAGAATATATAATATTACGTTTGTACGTTATTTTTTTGGATTAGAGGTCATCTGCCGCTACCTTCGTCCAAGCGGGCGTGGTATTGCTGGTGGAAACCTATTTTTAAATACTTATACCTATTTTATATACCTCATACTTATTATTGGACCTAAAGACCTGTAAATTCGGTAATCATCCATAACTGTTGGAAATTACCCAAATAAAAACAGCATCCAGTCAAAACATCCCCCTGGAGTTTTCATTTCCGCCGGAACGAGTGACGTCATCGACTTGGAGTCAACGACACCCCCTTACAATAGTTTTATACTCCGACTTGGCTTGTTGAATAAACCTAAGTACATTTAGTTTTGGTTTAGATTGCGAATAAATAGTTATAGGTACGTACTTATTGTTAAGTATTTACTGATTCATGTGTTTGAATAGATGAAATTATATTACTTGTGGTTTTCCTGAACAAATGATACCTTATCTGAATATATTGAAATGTAATAGTTAGTAGTTTGTATTTGAATAAACGGAATAATATAATGTTGAATAGTTTTTTTGAATAGATGAATGGGGTTTTTATTGAATAGATGAGTGGGGATTTTATTGATTAGATAAATGGGGGTTTGAATAGATGAATAGGGTTTTTATTGAATAGATAAATGGGGTTTGAATAGATGAATGAGGTTTTTATTGAATAGATGAATGGGGTTTGAATAGATGAATGGAGTTTTTATTGAATAAATAAATTGTCTGTGTGGTGCCGGACTTAAAGAATTGCACCACCCCTTACTTCCCGTGGGTGTCGTAAAAGGCGACTAAGGGTCTTACCGGAGAATGGGCAGCAGCGTTCTCTATTTATTCCACCATAATACCATACTGCGATCGCCAACCCGCCTGCCAAGCGTGGCGATTATGGCAAACCCCCCCCCAAAATTGGGGGAGGCCTATGTCCAGCAGTGGACCTCTATCGGCTGAAACGACGAAATAAATGGGGTTTCTATACCTCCTCTGATCTAGAAACCCCATTTATCACCTACTTAAGAAATCATTTATTAAACAAAGATGACGTACGTAGATTTTAATTACTGTGAAAAAGAAAAAATTGTGAAATGGGAATATTTCCAAAATATTTACGAATCTGATAAAATTGATGGAGAGTTAAAAGTTTTACACAGACTTACTGAGGAACGTGTTTATATAGAAAAAATGAACAAAATGAAGGTGAAAATAGCTACATAGTTATTAAGTTACAGTGTTGCCGTGGCAACAAATCACTTAACCACAACTGGGAAAGTGGACCCTGCGTGTCGCCAAGTTATACCTTTCGTCAAAATGTTTGACAACCTTTTTGACTCCCTAAATTGCCACAATATTTGCGAGGTCGATGGAAAAATGTATAGGGCAGGTGTCAAACAAAATTCTCCCCATCATAGGCGGTGGACAGAAGCCATTCGATTTTTAAAAAATATATTTTTTTTTAAAAGAAAATAGATGGCAAGAACACGTTAGGTTAGTGGTTCAGAAAAGAAATCTTCCATCAGTCAAAAACTTTATAAAGACAATAGAGGGTATGCAGGACATTTCGAAGGTTTTAAATAAAAAATATGGTTTTCATATAATGTTGTGTAGAATTTTTAACCAAGATCCTATCGAAAACTTTTTTAACAGAATAAGAGGTGTTGGTGCTCGAAATGTGTCCCCTAACAGCGTTTGCTTTGAAAGCACTTTTACTTAATAATTTTTCGTCCTCACATTCCATAAAATCAAATTGTGAGGACGACATTGGAGCGTACTTCTATTTCCTAGACTTTATGATTGACGAAAAAAATCATGAATGATGTAGATTTACCAAAAGAGGAAATTGAGTTATTGTTGGATTCTCCAAATGTTCAACCTATGGAAGGAGCTGGACAAAGAGGTTATGTTTGTGGATGGGTCATCACAAAGTGTTTAAAATATGTATGCAAATATTGTAAAACTTGCAAAAAAGATTTTCTCGATACCAGAAATATTGATAGCAACGATTGAATTACCAAAAGAATATAATTACCATAAAAAATCGCTTATAGAGATAGAGGTGACAAATTTATTTGCGGAAATCCAAAAAATAACGAAATCTGTTTTAAAAAATAATGTTCCAAACAAAAATTTAAGGAATAATATAAAAATGTTTGTTGACATGTTTGTGACTTTCCCTTTTAAATGTGAAGAACACAAAATAGTGGTAAAATTTTTTTTGTCTGTAGAACAATGAATGTTTTGATTTATAGTTGGTGCCGAATAATCAATAGAATATTAAACGGCAAAATAAAATATGATGGTGATGATGAAATGAAAAAATATGCTCAGGAATACTGTAATAAACGAAAAAAATATGGGATCGAAAAATAAATGTATTTTTACTATAGTAAGTAGTCATAAGCGCGTTTACGACGTACGGCATTTCATACAAATCTTATGTTTCATTAAGTCAGGAAACGTACCGCTGTCTAAACATTGATTAAATATGTCTGTTAGGGCAGGGGCAATTGTGTCAATAATATCTCCAAGAACCTTAACAGAAATCCCCCATAAGTCTTCAGTGTTTTTTATGTTAAGACTTTGCTTTTTTAATTGTGTCAACAGAAATGGGTTTGAATTCAAAGCTTGGAATATTCTTATTAAAGTTTTCTTTAAGAAGAGCTTCAGCTAATATAGGTGATGAGGGGAGAGACTTCGTAACCTCTATTGGGATGTTGGTAAAGAAATTTTCTAGTGTCTCAGCACCTTTTAACTTATCTAAATACAAAAAAAAAATACAAAAATATTTATTTCAACTTAAACATTGTGTCATACATAAATTGAGGCAGCCCCAGTAAGTTACAAAAGTACTTGTGTCGGAGCTGTCTCGCTCTTCCCATAAGTGGTAACTTAACAATGTTGAGGCGTAAAAGGTTTATTAAAAAAGAAAAGTAAAAATAAAATAAAACATTAATTTAGCAGCTCTCCGTGTGTGTTTGTGTGTGTGTGTAAGTGTGTGAGTGTTGAGGGTGTGTGTGTGTGTGGGTGTGTGTGTGGGTGTGGGGGTGTATACGAGTGTGAGTGTACCCATTTATTTATGTATTTATTATTATTTATTTTTTCAGCTTATCCTGGTCATAATATTTTGTTTCGTCATATGTTAGGGATCTCAACCATTCAATTATTGTTTTTTTACAATCGTATAACAGCAGGGGATATACAGGGTGTTTGGTGCATCGTTTGCCAAATGGAATTGGCCGAAAGGAGAGGTCATTTGCTATCTCTTAAGGCCCAGTAACTCATTCCTTGTTACACCGGTTTTTTTATTATGACTTTTTAATTTTTATTTAGGAAAATACAAGAACTCTGCATTTAAGCTTAATATTTTTTTAAATTTATGAGTATAGCCTTCAAATTTTATTTTAATTCTTATGTTTACTCTTGTATAGTTCTATGAAATTCAAAATTACTTGCTAATAACATCTAGTTCCTTTTTAATAACTCATAAAGTTATTGAAAAAAGGAAAAATACACTTAACACTGAACTTTAAATTGCTGAAAAAAATTAACTCAAAGCGATCGGGATCTTCGCATTATTTTAAAAAGTTCTCTAGTTTGTCCTCTTTCCAATGGTGTGCAATATACCAAAAAAAACTTTTAAATAACTTCAGTAATTCGCTAAATGTGTAATCGAGACACATCAGGCTGATATTCGATATTACGGTAAGAACACTAGTTTTCACATAAATTACATTCTTTGAGTAGGTGGATAGTGTTATCTCACTCTTATGCAGTCTCTTATCTCTTTCTAGGGTTCTAACTTTCCTCGAACTTGAAATAAAAAATGTCCAGTTTTGTCGTTTTTTATTACACTCGGACGTGGCTGATCCGAACTTTTTAAAAAGAATTTCTACAAACAGTATTACCCTAATTATTAGCTCAGCTACCAATTTTCAGTGAAGACCTGTCTTTTGTTTTTCATCAAAACGATTATCCCGCTCACTGGGGATTAACCGCCAGGGAGTACTTGGATGTTGGAGGGGCCCGTGGCTAAATAATAACAGCCGCACAGGTCGATCGATCAGGTTAAGCTACGCTTGCCGCGGTTGGTCTGTGGATGGGTGACCATCTTTACTTACCGTGACCCCTCCGTGTCTCGGAAAGCACGTTAAGCCGTTTGTCCCGGCTGTCATTTGTGGATCTTTGACAGTCGTTACGGGTAGTCAGAAGCCCGAAAGTCTGACAATCAGTCTTACCAAGGGGTATCGTATTACCCAATAACTGGGTTGTGGGGGTCAGATAGGCAGTCGCTCCATGTAAAATACTGGTATTCAGCTGCATCCGGTTAGACTGGAAGCCGACCCCAACATAGTTGGGAAAAGGCTAGGCAGATGATGGAGTACTTGGATGTTGTATTCCCAGAATCGTGGATTGGGAGGGATGGCCCTATTCCTTGGCCTCCGTTCCCCAGACCTGACTCCGTTAGATTTTACTCCACGGAAGTTCAGATTAGGGATGATTTTATCCAACGCATTGAGGCGGCTTTCGTCACTATCAAAGCAGAAATACGTTTACACACCACTACCGTCGAGATAAGACGAAGATGTCGCGCGTGTGTACGTAATAGTGGAGGACAATTTGAACAAAATTTATAATTAGGTACTTATTAAATAAAAGTTTATTTTTTATTTCAAGTTCGAGGAAAGTTAGAACCCTAGAAAGAGATAAAAGACTGCGTAAGAGTGAGATACACTATCCACCTACTTAAAGTATGTTATTTATGTGAAAACTAGTGTTCTTACCGTAATATTGAATATCAGCCTGATGTGTCTCGATTTCACATTTAGTGAATGACTGAAGTTATTAAAAGTTTTTTCTTGGTATATTGCACACTGTTGGAAAGGGGACAAACTAGAGAACTTTTTAAAAGAATTCGAAGATCCCGATCGCTTTGAGTTTATTTTTTACAGCAATTTAAAGTTGAGTGTTAAGTGTATTTTTCCTTTTTTCAAAAACTTTGTGAGTTATTAAAAAGGAACTAGATGTTATTAGCAAGTAATTTTGAATTTCATAGAACTATGCAAGAGTAAACATAAGAATTAAAATAAAATTTTAAGGCTATACTCATAAATTTAAAAAAATATTAAGCTTAAATGCAGAGTTCTTGTATTTTCCTAAATAAAAATTAAAAAGTCATAATAAAAAAACCGGTGTAACAAGGAATGAGTTACTGGGCCTTAAGAGATAGCAAATGACCTCTCCTTTCGGCCAATTCCATTTGGCAAACGATGCACCAAACACCCTGTATATCTAATTTTCGGTTCAGTTTATTATAGATGTAGGTGGATTGTGTAACATAATGACGTCTAGCAAAGGCAGTTCGAATCCCTGAGGAGTAGGCCACTATATCTCTGCGCCTTCTGCTTTGAGATGCTAAATCAAAAGGAAGTCACTTATGCAGGGTTAAGGACACGTAAAGAATATAAAGTTTTCTAATTGAGAGCAAGTTGCTAACTCTATAAAGGTCAGTTGTAGGGTACCTAAATGGTTTGAAGTACATCACCTTTATAAGTGATCGCTGAGCTCTTTCCAGATCAAGAAATTTAATTTTGGTAGCTCCACCCCAAATTGGAATGCAGTAAGTTATCACAGATTGCGCCAAAGCTATATAGATCTTGTTTATAAGTTGCGCGGACATAACATGTCGTAATGTTTTAAACACCCAAATGAGCTTCCTGATCCTTTTCATAAGAATCTCGATGTGAGGGTGCCATGACAGTCTTTGATCAACAATTATGCCCAAATATTTTGTGGAGCTGACTTGTTGTATGGTTTGACAGGTACAATATTATGGTTACGAACTGCATTATTTTGGCAAACATGAATCGCAATACCAAAATCAGGTCCGGGCTGTGACCTCTGGTCTGGGGAAAAGCAGATGAAATTAGTTTTGGTGGTATTAAGGGTTAACAGGTTTGCTTTAAGCCAGCCAGCTATCTCAGTCAGACCCTCTTCAGCGACAGCTTTTACATGTTGCCATGACGTTCCTGAGAAAACCACCGCGGTGTCGTCTGCGTATGAAAAAATTTGCCCTCCATTGATCTGCATATTGCATAAGCTGTTAATATAAATCAAAAAGAGCGGCGGACCCAAGACACTCCCCTGTGGGACTCCGTAGTAGCCTTGCTCCTCAGCACTGCATAAGCTATTTAGTTTAACCATTTGCTGCCTATCCATAAGATAACTTTCAAAAAGGGAGAGAGCCGCACCTCTTATACCTATGCTTTCCAACCTGTGCAGAAGGATCGGGACGGAAACGGTATCAAACGCTTTCTTAAGATCTAAGAACACTGTTAAGCATTTATGACCCTTATCCACTTTATTAACAATGTCAGATGTCAAAGCCGTAATAGCGTCCTGAGTTGAACGTCCTCTTCTAAACCCATACTGTGCATTTGATAGAATATTGTATTTTTCTAAGTAGTTAATTAGTCTCTTATTTATTATTTTTTCTAAAATTTTAGAAATTGATGACAGCACAGATATGGGGCGATAATTGTTAACATCATTAACGTCCCCGCCCTTGTGCACAGGAGTGACCACGGAACGCTTTAAATCTTTCGGGAAAATTCCCGTTTTAAAACATAAATTAGCTAGCTGGCTTATCAGGGGAACCACAAAATCTCTGGACATTTTTAAATATTTTGTCGGTATGCCGTCCCAACCTGATGCACTTTCAGAGTCAAGACTCGTTAGAATACTACCCACTTCCAGTGGATCAGTCTCCAACAATACGAAAGAGGAAGCCCAGGAGTTACTACAGGAGCTGTTCACTACCGGCATCCCAGTCTGAGTAACGATACTTTCGGCTAAAGATTTACCCACGGTGATAAAGAACAAGTTGACTCTATTTAGTGAGTTTAGAGGATGTGCGGTAATATTAAGAAGGTGAGTATTTGAAGTTTTAGGGCTTTTAAACTGTGTGATTTCATTTATTGTTGACCAAAGGTGTCTCGGACTTTTGATTGAATCTTCTATTTGTTTTCTATAGTATTGTCTTTTTATCTTTTTCATCAAGTTAGAACAAAAGTTACGGAAGCGGCTATCTGAAATGGTTTCCTTATCAATTTTTAGGGACAACTCATTCTGATCTCGCTGTTTTGTGTTTCCAGTTTCTTTGTTTATTACCTGCCACACAGCTTTTATTTTATTATTAGACATACTAATTTTGTTACTAATTAATTTAGATTTAGCCTCAGCGCAGACTCTTTTGAATATTTTAGAATAGTTTCGTACATAATTATGAAGATCAGAAGTTAATGATTTCTCGTGATACAGATTATATAAAATATATCTGCTTTTTCTAATGCCAGCAGTGGCCCATTCACTAAATTTTGGTTTAGTATTTATAGTAATTTTTTTTACAGGACATGCTTTATTGAATTCTTGGCATACTGTAGAAAATAATGTACCATAGTTTATGTTGGGGTCTTGTGAATCAAAACTAGCTGTGGAAAGATTGCTAAGAACATTATTATTAAACATTTTCAATTTATTTTTAGTTAGAGGTCTTAATTGAATGGATTTATCTATGTGTAATCTTTTACCTAAGTCAAATGATACAAGTTGACCAGTATGGTCAGACCTGACGCCAGTAATTAAGGACGAGTCTTTTATTTTACAGTTAGTAAATACATTGTCTATGCATGCAGCTGAAGTTGCTGTTATTCTAGTCGCTTCATTAAATATACATTTTAAATTAAATGATTTAAACAATGATATTAGCTTACATTTTTCTGGTGAATTAACTAATATATCAATATTTAGGTCACCACAAACAAAAACAAATATGCTATCTTTAAAAAGTTTACTTAGCATTTCTTCCATTATGATCAAAAATGATGACAAAGGAAATTGGGAAGAAACGTCCCCACCCTCCAACAGACTTGAATCAAGTGTCATCGGAAGCGTCTAGTAGGATAGATATTTTTTTACTATGGCGACGTCCTTCAAATGTGGTTTAGGTTTTATAATAGATTGTTTTTTTTATATATTTTTTCTTTTTTACTAACACATTTACTTAGTTCGCAACAAAAAGGATTAGAATATGGCGATCTTAATAATGTTTTCATATAAGGTAACGGTTTTTAAAGCAACCGATTGTTTTTCCCTTACCCTCACACAATTATTGGTAGTTTATGAAAGTGATGCATAATGAGAGGTATTTATAGGCGAGGTTTTTAATAGTATTACACGAGTGTTTAAATAGTTATGAGCAGTTTCATATACTACACTGTACTACACAAAAACATTTTTTTTGTATTCTTCTTAGGGAACCCGTACCGTAGTAAAACTTTTTAATGTTATTTCAGTTGCACATGCATAAATTCTGTCTATATGGTACTATTTTTAAATTCATAATCAGAACGAGTGTAGTTAAAAGTATTTTTGTAGCTGTCAAATCCGGCTTCTTAGATTATCACGAATATGGTCACAGTCATCACTTGTGCATTATTTGCTACTCTCGTGGTAATAATTATTGGCTTGCTTACGGCACACAACGACTCTTGCTTGTTTACCGGACTTTGATAATATCTTTGCGATTGACCTTGGCACGTTAAAGGACTTTGATTTTGAGAACGTTTTGGCACAATTATGGATACAGGACGCCGATGTGTTATGTGTCCGCGTTCAGTCCTAAGGCAGAGAAGACACGTTTTAGAAGATACTTTGCCTCAAAGTTCCCCAGCGGTGGCTGACTATATTCACAAAATGGGCTAATCCAGGTTAGTAAGTTATCTTATTTTTTTCTTTGTCCAACAGTTTTTACGATGAGTTACAATAATCAATGTAAAAATATTCGTGTACGGCGCCGTTGATGGTGTGCCGGCGGCGCCTGGCTCGCGTCAGTCGATGTTTCGCAGTCGGTGAGTTCGTGTTCTATATATTCTACATGCACCGAAACTCTTTCGCGGTCCATATCTAGACAAGCACAATCGAACACATCGATGGCGAAACATCGACTGACGCTAGCCAGGCGCGGCGCACCGTCGGGTACCGTGCTGCCGCACGGCGCCGTGCCGTGTTATGGCAGCGGTGCCGCGCCGCTCTACGGTGGCGGTGCCGTACTCGTGGTGATGGGGTCAAGCCCTTAAGGTTTGGTTTTATTCGTACATGAGACTTTTTTTTATTTCAGGTTATTTTCAATAACATCATGGCTGTATGTCACAGATGCTGGCAAAGAGCCAACAATGATGTCAATCGACAAGATCGTCCTGACGAAAATGTTGTCGATGTTGATAATGTCGTAGGTGCTCCGGAACCTGTCGACAATCCAGAAGGCGCCCAACCAAACGAAGTCTTCGTCCCTGAATATGTAAGAGCTCATAATTCTTCTCGGACCTGTTTATACCGGCATTGCAGAAATCTGAATCTGAGACGAATCCCCGCGTCTATAAGTCTGTTCGCCATTTGTAACTACAGCTTATATTTTCCTCCTAGTGCACGACTGTGTGGAGAACATTTGTCCAATATTATTTGGGACGAATTACTGGATAATGTAAATGTGACTAATTATATCAACGCTGAGCTTGTTTCGGACACGACAAGAATGTTAATTCACGGCATGAATTCTCCTAGATTAAGGTTTGACTCCGTGACTGGATTGGATGCCCTTGAGCTTCATTTTTGGTCTGGACTAACTATGGAGCAATTTAATAGTATGCTATTGGAAACGCCAAGCTTAGCAGAGAGACACAGACATCCGTGGAGAGTTCTTGGGGCCTATATGACGAAATTAAGAACTGGTGAAAGCAATGAAAGGTTAGCAACATTGTTTGGGATGTCACGTCGAACCTTTGAAGACCACGTAAAAATAGCGAGAGAATGTTTAACACAAGATTTCGTTAATAGACATCTTGGTCTAGCTAGATCATCTTTCTAGAGAAAATGTTCTAGAGCGAAACTTAATGATGCCTAAAGAGTTTTTTGGTGATGAGCAAAATTCTAAAGCCATTGTGATATTAGATGGAACGTACACATATATTGAAAAAAGCTCCAATTTTTTATTTCAGCGCCAATCTTACAGCCATCACAAGTTTCGGAATCTTTTAAAATCTTTTATAATTGTGAGCACTGACGGATACATAATAGACGTACTCAGTCCATTCCGGGCTAGAATATCTGATGCTACCATTATGCAGTCATTAATGAATGAAGAAAATCCATTGCATTGGTTTTTAAACAGAGGCGACGTTTTTATAGTAGATAGGGGCTTTAGAGATAGCATTGATGATATCCAGTCTTGTGGCTATGAAGTCCACATGCCACCTACAAAGGACCGCAATGATAGTCAGCTGACAACAAACCTGGCAAATAAGTCCCGATTGGTAACGATTTGCAGATGGGTTGTTGAGGTGGTCAATGGCAAGTTTCAAAATAGGTTCAGGTTGTTGCGACAAACGTATTTTAACCGTGCATTAAGTCATATGTTCTGTGATTTTAAAATCGCAGCGGTCATAATTAACGCCTATTATCGTGTCGTTGTTGGTAACAGACTTGCCGTCGAGATCATAAATATAATTCATTCTAGACTGAACATGCCCCATCTTTTGCATGATTATGTGCATATGAACAAACTTAATACACAGAGAGTGCTTCTTGAAGCCATGCAAGCAAATCTTCCTAACTTCGAAGACTTCCCACGTTTATTTGAAGATGAAGTGTTTCTTTTCGCGCTAGGGAGTTATCATATTAAGCTTGCCAAGTCTTACTGCGCCGAGCACCTTCGCAATGACCTTTATAATATGGAATTATACCGTGATAACGAATTAAACGATTTACCGCGATGCAATATCCTGCTAAATAATGTTTGGCTAGTCAGAGTACGGATTCAGTCGCGCCATGTCCGTTCACGTATTTATTATAGTTATATTTTAATAGACCGGGATTTGGCTGGCAGACATGCTATTGCTTATTGGTACTGCACTTGCCTTACCGGCAATCGCACTGTTGGAAGTTGTGCGCCCATAATATCTATTGTATGGTACATGGGGTTAGGGCGTCATATTTATTGACTTTAATGCACCAGCACAAATGCTTGATAATATTATCATAGACGACTAAATCTAATTGTTAGTACAGTCAAGAGCACGTCTTTCAGCAGGATTGTTCGAACAGGGGAATTGTCCGAAGGGGTTACCGCTGGCCCGGAACATAAAGGGCTAAGGAAGGAACACGGGTGGGTTTTAGTCAGTAAGAGTCTGACACTCCCTTCCGCTCCACCCAGAGCGGGAGGAGTCATTTGATGATTTCCCATCCGGAAAAAAAAAAGCTTGACTCTTTGGACTAGCCCTGTTTTGTATGGCACGCAGTATAAATCAGAGCTTAACTTAAGCTTGCAGTGTATCGTTTGACATGCTTTTGGCTGTACTAATGGGTAATAGGTATATTAATTAACTTAAACACTGTTATTATTACTCAATGATTTTCAGTTTGAGAATCAAGTATTTTTTTTTATAGAATCGTCATTTGTTTACGTGAAATATGCTTTTTTGTTTGTAGAAAAAATGATTTTTGTTTAAAAATAAATACATTTTTTCCGAAAAGTATTTTTTTTTATTATAAATAAAACCAATCGTTTTTGCAACTAATACAAGTACTTTAGGCTTTTTTGGGTCCCAATGAACAAATTGACACGTATCCCATGACTGTTGGAGGGTGGGGACGGATTCCATGCAAAATCCCCCAAGGTCCTTTGAGGCTGGTGGTCTATAAACACATAAGAAAGTATGGCCTTCAACCTCTGCACATGCTACCTCACATAAGCGAACAACAGAGCAAGCAGTGATATCCTTGACAAGTGCTACTACTTTATGCGGGACATAGCTGATCACATCTAATTATTTAAGACCTGTATTATGTACCTACCTATGATCCACAATAAAGATATTGATTGATTGATTAACCTTTCGGGGTCTAGACGGCGAGGGTTTCCATAAACTGGTGGCCCAGGTGTTGTTCTGATGTGATGCGCTGTGTTGTGCTTAGGAACTCCTGACTTACCTGCTGGTCGAGTAAGGTTTGGGAATCGTCTAAGTAAGATGATGTATGGTGTATTGTCGGTACTGCCTAATGTACGGACAGATGCGGTTGTTTCCTGATTGTTCTGTTGCTGCGCTGGAATAGTCAGTGTTGTTATGCCATAGACTAGTCGCTTATTGTGACAGTCAACCAGTAAATTATAATATGTTAAAAAATCCACCCCTATGACACGTCTGCTATAACGAACCGCCATTCGAAAGCTCGACGCAGACCTGTATTTAAAATGTGGGTTACGTACCCATACGTGTTAATTACCGTGCCGTTTGCAGCATATAACTGGTACTTGGTCTTCTCCGTTGGTGTAATTCTGGTAGCCGAGCGTGGGTAAACACATACATCAGAGCCTGTGTCAACCAGAAATTACTGCTTGGTGTTGCTGTCCGTGACAAATAGGCGGCCTGAGCTTTGTTGACAACCGCTTGCGACCACTAGCGGTTGCTGGTGGAGTTTCCCGCCTGGAAGTTGCAGGGCTGCTCGCATTTCTTTGCTCTGTTCCCAAAATTAAAATGATACCAACAGTGTGGGTGGTTTTCTGGACGTTCTCGTGACCGGGACCTGCTGCGCGATCGTGAGCGTGGTCGGCGTGTATCGTTTCTATAATTATTTCTGTAATTATGTTGTAGGGGAGATCCTTGTACCTTGGGACACCTTGTACCTCAGGACAAGCTTATTGCGTCGGAAATTTTGCATTGAGAAGTGGTAAGTAGCGACATCTAGTAGCTATTTCATTACAACATTCAGAAAGCATGCAGTAAAGTCGGCCATTTTGCTTCGTTCCTTAGATGTGGTATGCCGTGTGATTTTTTCGTCAGATTTTTTTTTTGCAATCCACTTGAATTATTTTTTGGACGAAATATTTTGAGGTGAGTAATTTAATTATGATACAATTAGTTGTTATCTATATTCTTAATCACTTATTTTAATATAATTTCCTAGATTTCCGTAATTCAAAAATTATAACCACACTTTATATATATAATTTAAATTTGTACCTTGGGACAGTGAATTTTTTGTACCTTGGGACTGTCCCAAGGTAGAAGTCAATGCTTTTTTCAACTATTTATTTTAATATTATATGTTTAATTTTTATTTCATGTTTTTAGATGCCGCGAAGTAAAGATAAAGTCATCCGGCCGAAACCAAGTGAGGAAAATGTAAAAAGTGCAATTAAAATGGTCATTCAAAAACGTTTATCTATTCGGAAAGCTGCCGAAGAATGTCATGTCTCAAAATCTTTAATAGGCCGTTATGTGAAGTTGAACAAAGAAAAAGAAAATGTTGAGGTCGTCTATCACCCTCTGAATGCTGTCAAGAGAGTATTTAGTGATGAAGAAGAAGAGCAATTGGTTGAATATTGCTTAAAAGCATCCAAGTTACACTACGGAATATGCAAAGATGACTTTTTAAAATTAGCATTCGAATATGCAGTAATTTTGAAAAAAACTTATCCAAGTGCTTGGGACACAAATAAAAAAGCTGGTAAGACATTTTATGAATATTTTATTAAAAGGCATCAAAATTTAAGCTTGCGAAAACCAGAAGCAACGCTGCCGCGCTAACGATAAGAGCAGTAAGTATGTATTGCATAGTTTTGACTATTGTCGCGCAAATTTTTTGTTACAATTTTGTTATTCAGGACTTCTATTTTTAAGTTATATGAATTGTGATGGTTGAAACGTGTAGCCTAAATTAAGCGCTTTTATATTTTTCACTATAATAAAATTCAAATTTGTAACAAAAACTTTGCGCGTCAATACTCAAAACTGTGCAAAACATACTTACTGCTCTTATCGTTAGCGCGGCAGAACGAGTTTAGCACGTGCTACTTCTTTTAATAAGGCGAATGTAAATTTGTTTTTTAATAAATACAAGGAACTGCTTTTGAAATACAATTTTACAAGCGAAAGGATCTATAATGTAGATGAATCTGGCATGTCTACAGTACACAGTCCAATGAAAGTTTTAGCGTCAAAAGGAGTAAAACAAGTTGGGAATATTACGTCAGCAGAGAGAGGTAATAATGTCACTGTTATTGCATGCGTGAATGCACTTGGGAATTCGGTTCCTCCTTGCATGATTTTTCCTAGAGTGCACTTTAAGAGCCACATGATTAATGGTGCTCCTCCTGAGACTTTGGGGCCCAATGGTGATAAATTTGAGGATTTTTTGAACCATTTCATTAAACATGTTAGACCTAATAATGATAATAAAGTGCTCCTTATATTGGACCATCACGAGAGTCACATGTCGATCAAAATCATAGAGTTGGCCAAGAATAATGGTATTGTAATGTTCACATTTCCTCCTCACACCAGCCATAAGATACAGCCTTTAGACAGAACCGTATTTGGTCCACTCAAGAAATATTATAACAAAGCTTGCAACGATTGGCTTTTGCAACATCCTGGAACTCCTCTCAGTATATATAATGTCGCCGAATGCTTTGGCACTGCTTTTCCATTAGCTTTTACGCCATCCAACATTCAAAATGGATTTAAAGTTGCAGGAATATGGCCATTTAATGATAATATTTTTGGCGAAGATGAGTTCCTGAGCTCATATGTTACTGACAGGCCTTATGTAGATGCTAACACCGTTACGCACACCAGATTTGATGTGGCTGAAATACAACCAAATATTACTCTACCTGGACCATCACAACCTGCAAATATTGAACAACAATATGACAATAACCAAGTAGGAATATAATATCCAGCAGCACCATCTACATCCATTGGTACTATAGACACAGGCAAAAATATCCTTATGTCACCTGAAGCCATTCGTCCTTTCCCAAAGGCCCCACCACGTAAGAATAATACTACTAGAAATAGAAAAGGTAAGACAGGAGTCTTAACCGATACTCCTGAAAAAGAGGAATTGGAGCTTTTAGCTGCTAAAAAAAGAAATAAAGAAGTAAATAAAAAAAACAAATCTGTCAAGAAGCGTGTTTTTAAGAAAAAAGTTGAGAGAGAAAGAGAAAGTAGTAGTTCTGAGGATGCAGGGATTATTTAGCTAGTACAGAACAATTGTTAGCCGGTTTGTCAAATGCTATCTTGGAAAATAGACAACTTTTGAAAAGTGGTCTGCAGGGGTAGTCAATTGGGTTGCTAGTTCTGAGACAGAGCTCAATGCAAACACTATTTAATAAGTTGTCTGAAAAATTTGGTCCAACGCGGCAACGTCTCCTTCATACAAATTATGGAATCCTGTATGCAAGTGTATAACCAGTAGCCTAAATGCAATCATCCAATGTGGCTAGACAGCAATAATCTGAAAGCAAACATTGCAAAAACTAAAATAATCTATTTTAATCAGCGCATGAATGCAATTATGTCTCAGATTAACTATAAGGGTGAACCTGTATCTGAAGTACAAACAACAAAATTTGTTGGTCTTACGGTGGATAACAAATTAAAATGGAAATCCCAGATTGAAATATTAAACAAAAGAATTAATAAATCAGTATATGCGCTACATGAGTTAAAGCATATTGCAAGTATTATTACATTATTAACTGCATATCATGGTTTGGTTGCCTCAGCTCTGAGGTTTGGTGTGCTCTTTTGGGGAAATTCGACTGATGTTGATTTAATTTTTAAAGCACAAAAACGGTGCATGAGGGCTATGTTTGGGCTTCAAATGATCGAAACCTGTAAACCGTTTTTCCAGGAGTACAAAATTTTAACTCTCCCAAGCAATTATTTACATTAGCCTCAGAAGTAAATAATAGACAACAACGTGACTCCTTTCGCATCTGTGTCCGCAGAACAAATACTGCTTTAATGTACAAAAGTGTGTTTCATATGGCTCCTGTAATTTTCAATAAATTGCCTAAAGAAATAAGGGCAACGAATACTGCCTTATTAAAGAAAACTCTAAAGAGCTTTTTAGTTAATAAATGTGCGGGACAGTGATAGTAACTTGTAAATAGCGCAGTTCTAATGAAACAAACTATAGTGATTAGGTATAAACATTTAGAAATGTTACGTACATAGACTTTCATTAGTTTTTATGTTAGTATATAAGGTTTATTCTCTCTTTAATGTTTATTCATGTGATTCTAATAAGTTTTAAGTTTGTTTCTTATGAAAATTTAGTAGTTTTGTAACAGATCTTATAGTTTTATGTCGATCATCGTAATGCTTACATAACATTTTATGTTGGAATTTCCTATGTTTTATATTTTTGTTAGATAGTTTACGATACACAGATTACGAAAATATATAGTTTATAGTATGTTGTCATAGAAAAACATAGTGAAAAACAGGAAAATGTGTGTAAGGCTCTCGTTACGGTAACGTAACGTCGTACCTTGACTAACTGCACCGATGGTATCTGTGCGCTGATTGGCCGAAAAGTCCTGTGTTCTTATTGGCTGACCAATCACAGGGCCTACATTTTCTTAACGAAAATAGTATAAATTAAGAGCGGTTTTCGAACATCGGTACGATTCGCCGCTCGACGCTCGCCGTGAACGGACGTGCTGCTCTCCGCCGCTGAGTCATCGCTGAGTCACCGCTCTCGCCGCCCGGCCTCGTTACGCTCGCCGTAACGATCTCCGTAGTCTCCGACTACGACCCGTTTTTCTTTCGACAGTGCCTTTTTCAAGGCGCTGTTGTTAGAGTATTTCGACAGAATCCTGTCAAAAACGTTTTCGTCGTTTGTTGTGGCCCCTTCAGGGTAAAACCACAGTTTCGTGGTCCTTGGTGGAAACCTCACGGTGACAACGAAGCCAAGTGGGTGGTGCCCCAATCCACCAGCCTAACCCCTTCAGGGTTAGGCAGTCAATTGGAGTCGGGAGCTAGAATCTTGGCCTTGGGGGGTCTCCTAGTCAAGCCTAGCTTCGTTACTAATATCGCATTCGTCCACAGCTTTGCACCTAGTACGGTTGGGTGTGTCAACCCCTTCGTACTAGGACCGGTCTGGGTGTTTCTACACCCATTTCACTAGACCGGTTAGGAACCCGTTCGCGCATTAAGATTAGCGACGGGATACAAGCTTAGGGCTCACCTTAGGTACTCACCTCCCTGTCTTCACCCGGCAGGGAGGGTAGGATCCACACACCCCCGGGCCTTCCCACCCGGGGCTAGGTTGTTAGGTTAATAGGGTTTCACGCCCCTATGCGTTGTCCTTTTCCCGGACCCTCGCCCCCGCTCTAACCACCATGACGGACGCTATGTTATTAGCCTTCGTCAAGGAGGTTCTTTTTAAGGATCCGGCTTTCCTTGCCAAGTATGGCAAGCAATTGCTAAAGTTTCAGCGATCCCCCCCCTCCCATCATGACCCACTCGCTGGCTTCAGCGACGCTCTGGAGAGCCCTTTGTCGCCACCTATGGCCGACAAAGGGATCTCTCCCACTACACCTCCTAATCCCTCTGTAGGGATCAACCTGGAAATCCCGGAGCAATTGTCCGTCCCGATAATTGCTCCCCCTCAGACTGAGGTCGCCACAGCCCCCATTTCGGCACCTTCTGTGCCAGCCGCGGTTGTCCCTGCGACAACTAGCGCTCCCAAAACTAAACCCGAGGCCATGGATACGTCCGTGCCTCAACCCGACCCCGAAGAAGCCCTCTCAGCCTCTTCCTCCTCCGAAGACGACTTTGAAGTCGTCGGAAAGGGAGGCAAGAGGAAGAAGGGCAAGTCCTCCCACGCCAACAAGGCTAAAAAGCCTGTCGCGGCCCCCCCGTCCCCCCGCCCCCCCACCCCGCCCCCCACCACGTCTCCCGCCGCATCTCCCGCCGCACCCCCCGCCGCTTCGCAGGCAGTCTCTGCGTCTAACCCGACCGCTTCTGAGAAAAAGAAGCAACGTCCCCCACCCCCGATCTATATCCAAGATAAGTCCAAATGGACTGAGATCTCGAAAATGTGTGTTGATCGCAAGATCAACTACACAAATGCCCGCTCAACCCAGCAGGGCATAAAAGTCAAAGTTCCCTCGTCCTCGGACTACAGGGAATTCACCCGCCTTCTGCAGGTACGGAACTATTCGTTCCATACCTACTCCCTCCCAGAGGAAATCCCCACCCGCGTCGTCATCAGACACGTCCCTAAAGAGATCTCCACAGAGGAGATCAAGGATGACCTTATCTCCCAAGGCATCCCCGTTTCTGCTGTGCACCGCTTGCACAGAGCCCGAAAAGGACCAGTCTACGACATGGTCCTGGTCATCTGCGATCCCACTGACGGCCATCACCCGATCTTCAAAGTGAAGTCGGTCTGCTCCCTATCGGGCATCTCAATAGAGAAGCCCCGCAAGTCCAATCTCATTGGACAGTGTCATCGATGCCAATTATATGGCCACTCCCAGTCCAACTGCTTCGCGACTCCTAGATGCGTCAAGTGTCTAGGTGATCACGGAACAGCTGACTGCTCCCGTCCCAAGGACCGCACCCTGTGCACTGAGCCACCGAGCTGCGTCCTTTGCGGCCAATACGGGCACCCGGCTAACTACCGGGATGCCCCAAAGCCCCTAAAGCCTCCTCCTCTAAACTGGCCAAGCGCGCAAGCGAACGCCAGCAAAGAGAGTGCCCTTCCTTGAAGGTCCCATCTCCTCAATTGCCCGTTCGGCTTAGTCCTCAGAGACCCTCTCCCTGGGCTAGCCTGTTCCACCAACAAGCTCCCGCAGCTTCGGTGCCTTCCCAACCCCAGCCCCCCCCAGCGCTGATGGCAATCACCATCCCACAGCCATCAGCAGCCCCCTCAGCTCCATCAGTCCCGTTGGCCCCAGCTGCCTCCCCGGTAGCCCAACCCACCATCATTGCCCCAGGACCCAGTAGGTCTCCCCAACCCCCCGTCTCCGGCCCTCAGCCCAGCAGCATGGAGGTTATAATCGGTGCTTACGCATCATTTATCGCCCCCGCTAACGCTATGGCAGCGGAAATTCAAGCCTGCAATGGCAATCCTCGGCGCATTGCCGAGATTTTCAATGCGTATCCAGAAATTACGCAAGTCCTCCAAACCCTAAAATTCTAAGTGAACCATTATGGATCAACAAAGAATAATAGGAGTAACCAAACCCCGATCCCTCAAGCTAGGTTTCTTCAATGCCAACGGCATTTCTGGACAGCGTGATGAGATCGCTACTTTCCTACGCGACCATCAGCTGGACGTCCTTTTAGTTCAGGAAACCTTCCTGAAGCCCCACCATCGCAACCCGAACATTGCCAACTATAAACTAGTTCGCAATGATAGGGCTCGATGTCACAAGGGTGGTACCCTCATCTACTTCCGAAAATCCCTTCATTGCTCCCCAATGGACCCTCCTCCTCTCCTCTCTCACCTGGAGGTCTCTATCTGTCGGCTTGGCATGACTGGGCATCAATCGATACTTATCATCTCTGCTTACATCCCGCCCAGTTCTGGTGGTGAAGATCCCATCTCTCTCACCAACGACTTCACCGCCCTCTTCGGTATGAGTGACTCCGTCATCATGGCGGGGGATCTCAATGCCAAACATCCCGCCTGGAACAGTAACACTACCTCCACCCGAGGTAGATTCCTGTTCAACCTAGGCCCCACCCTTAACTTTGACGTCATCGCGCCGATGCACCCCACCCACTATCCTAATGATCCCACCCTGAATCCTGACGTGCTCGATGTTGCGCTGCTCAAGAATGTAAACCTCCGTTTGCAATCTATCGAGACGCATCAAGAGCTTAATTCCGACCACCGCCCGGTCACGATCCAACTAGTTCCCTATTCGGGCCCCCGCGACCCCAACCAGCCCCCTCAGACCAAAATAGTCACTGACTGGGGGAAAGTAAGCGAAAAGCTGAAATCCACCACGTCACCCCACCTGGATGCCATTCCCGACCAAATTGTCTCAGTCGCAGACACGACGGGCGCGATCGCCTCGTTTACAGAACACGTTCAATCCGTATTGACGGATTGCTCACGGGAAGTTCCAGTGATGGAAGACCATCGCTGGAAATTACCGGCTGACGTACGTGATCTGATTACCGAGAAGAACGCGTCCATCCGTGCCTATGACTCTTTTCCCTGTGACGCGAACAAAGCCCACATGCGCCATTTACAGCGTGCTGTAAAGAAACGCATAACAAAGCTGCGTTCCGAGGGATGGGACAAGTTGCTCGGCGAACTGGAACCCAACCACCAAGCCTTCTGGCAGCTTCAGAGGAAGCTTCGCTCCCCCGAAGAGGCCTCCGTGCCCCCTCTCGTACGCCCCGACAAGACCATAGCCTTCGACAACTCTGAAAAGGCCGAATGCCTCGCCGTCAGTCTAGAGTCCCAATGCACTCCCAGCTCTCAACCAGTAGATCAAGCGCACCTCGACAAGGTGAACGCTGAGGTCGAACGTAGAGCCTCCCTCCCGCCAGTTGAAGACCCTGATGATCCTCTGCCTCCCGTCACGTCTGACGAAGTGCAAGACATCATTAAAGGGTTCGAAACTCGTAAAGCCCCCGGTTCGGATGGTATCACCAATAAGGTGTACAAACTCCTCCCCGCCCACCTCATTCTGCTCATGACCGCCATCTTCAATGGCGCTCTGAGCAATAACATCTTCCCCCAAGCGTGGAAACAAGCCACGGTCATCGGTATCCCAAAGCCAGGCAAGCCCAAGTCTGAGCCCTCCAGCTACCGTCCCATCAGTCTGCTCAATGTTTTCGGCAAAATCTATGAGAGGCTTATTTATAGGCGTCTCAGGGACTTTGCCGAAGCAAAGAGCCTTATCCCAAATGAGCAGTTTGGTTTTCGAACTAAACACTCGTGCATCCACCAAGTCCACCGCATCGTCGAGCACATCAGCGCTGGTTTCCAACGCGGTGCTTCGACAGGCGCTTTGTTCTTCGACATAGCGAAAGCCTTCGACAAGGTCTGGCACAATGGCTTATTATATAAGCTCTACCTCCTAGGTGTGCCAGACCGTCTCGTGCTCATCTTACGAGACTTTCTGTCGGATCGTACTTTCCGCTACCGCATCGAGGGCGCTCTCTCCCCCCCACACCCGATCCGTGCCGGAGTTCCCCAGGGTTCCGTCATATCCCCCCTCATATTCACCCTGTTCACCAGTGACATCCCCAAAAGTAAATCGGCTCAGTTGGCTCTCTTCGCCGACGACACGGCCATTTACTGTTCAGGGAACAGTCAGGACTCCATCGCCCGTAATCTCCAAACCTCCGCAAACGCCTTAGGCGATTGGTTCCGGAAATGGAGAATCGAGGTCAACCCCGATAAAAGTCAGGCGGTACTCTTCTCAAAACCGCGCCGATTCACCCCCCCTCTCCCCACCCCGATCTCTATGTATGGCAAGCCGATCCCTTGGGCTAAGCAAGCCAAATACTTAGGGGTCATTCTCGATCACCGACTCAATTTCAAAGAGCACATAAAGACGGCGCGTTCGCGCGCCGCCTTCGCTCTCGGTAGGCTCCACTCGTTACTGACTGCCCGCAGCAAATTGTCACTTAAGTGCAAATTGCGCCTTTACACCGCGGTCATCCGTCCAATCATGACCTATGCTTGTGTAGTCTTCGCCCACGCCAATCCCCGCTACCTGCACAAAATGCAGACCCTCCAAAACCGTCTCCTCAGGAAGGTCACGGGAGCCCCCTTCTACGTCCGAAACGTGAACCTCCACGTTGATCTCAAACTCCCCACCGTCCAGCAGTTCATGAAGCGCCTCTCCAAGCGCTTCTTCGACTCTGCTATTAAGCACCCCAATCCCCTGATTGTGGCGGCCTCCACTTACACTCCCTCCCGCATAAGCTCGATTCGCCGACCAAGGCATACCCTCACCACCCCCGACGACGACACTACTCTCCTCCAGGAGAGTAGTAAGACCACTAGTACTCTCAAGAAGTACAAGCCCCGTCATCCGTCCTTCCGCCCTCGCCGTCGAGGCCCGTCGCGACGCCCCGTAACATGCCCGCCCCGACCCTTGCTCGAGCCAGCCCGCGCCGCTGAGCCTGTAGTGCAAAATCAGTCCCCAAATAATACCGATCCAGCCTGTCCCTTGCTGTCCTCTCCCAGCGACGCCCTAAGCCGAGGTCCGAACCCCACCGGGGGGTGCCCTTAGCGTGTAGTCGCTTAGTTTTTAGTTTTTAGTTTTAAGCCCTGGCTGGAGGCCTCAATTTATTGTGGCATCCACAGGAAAGTCCGGTTAAGTAGTGACGACCTCTCAAGGTCAACTACGAGATGCCATGATCAAAAAAAAAAAAAAAAAAAAAAAAAAGAACATCGGTACAGTTGGCGGGCACATACAGGAAGAAGAATACCTCAAGAATAAAGAAGATCTCTCAAGAATTCTCTCCGGCTTTCATTTCTCACCAACTCCAGCAACAAATGTGCCTAACCCGCACATTTAATGGTCCTTCGCTCGCCGGATTTATTGTGGGGAATATCGCCGGAAGAAAATAGTCAAGCAAGAAGCCTTGAAGATCGTATCCAGTGAAGATATTCAAGATCGCCGATTGAATCAACAGTCATCATGCCTGTTACGCGTTCTGAGGGGAGGGGCCGGAAGCCGTCGAGCGAACAGAAGCCGTCGTCGTCTGAAACCACTACAGGGACCTCAGCGACCGGTACCAGTACGGAAGCCACTACCGAATCGACACAGACAGGGACAACTGCCACGGAGTATACAGATAATACAGCCACCTCCGCGACGACCGACCCAGCTACTGTGACTTCTGCCGCCAGCGCCTCGACCGCACGGACCTCCGCCTCGGCCGCAAATGTGACGCCCCCCTCGCACCCCGCTAGCGCCGCCGCCCCCTCTGTCGCCCCTTCCGCTGCGACGACGCTTACTGTGGGTGCGAAATCGAAACAGTTGATGAAGCCGCCCGCCGCTGTCCCCTCCAGAGATACTCGCGAAGAAACAGATGCCTCTACAGTGAAGCGAGTTGTCAAGCACGCCGGTACGTCGAAGCCGACCGGCCCGCAGCACCTCTCTCCCCCTAGCAAGAAGGGGGGTGGGGGGGGATCGACTCATAGCAAGTCGAAACAGTTGAAGATAGCGAAAGCAAAGGAAGATTTGCTTCGCCTCCAAGTCAAACTAGCTGCAGCACGCCTGGCCGCACTAGAACAAGAAGATGAAACAGAAGAAGAAATAATAGAAGGAGAAGAAGATGACGTCTCCCTCTACTCAGAAGTCAATGCAAGAGTGGACAACTGGTTGGAAAACCAGGATACTCGTCCAGTATTAGCCATCACCAACGAGCCCTATCGCCATCCAGAAGAACCAACGGTTATCCTCAACGAACAGAAGCATGAAGAAGTACGTCAAGTACCGGCGGGAGGTCAAGGGGACTTAGCCCTCCTAGCTGAAGCCATCACTAGGGCTGTCAGCACCGCCCAACAACCCAAGTTTATCGAGCTACCTTTCTTCAGTGGGTCGCACCAGGAGTGGCTACCTTTCCGAGCCGCCTACCATGAAACTGAAGCGATGTTCAGCGCCGTCGAGAATACGAACAGACTGCGAAGAAACCTAAAGGGCAAAGCCAAGGAAGCAGTAGAAGGGTTGCTGATTACGAATGCGCACCCAACAGAAATAATGAAGACATTGGAGTCCAGATTCGGAAGACCAGAGTCCATAGCCATGTTGGAGATGGAAACTCTTCGAAGCCTGCCGCGCCTCTCCGAGTCACCGAGGGACATATGCATATTCGCTACGAAGATCTCCAACGTCGTAGCAACATTGAAGACTTTGGGTTGTTTCAACTACATGTACAACCCTGAAATTGCCAAGACATTGGTAGACAAGCTGACCCCGACACTACGGTATAGATACTACGACTTCTCAGCTACACAGCCGCGAGAAGACCCCTGCCTCATCAAGATAGAGAAGTTCTTCAAAAGAGAAACCGAACTATGCGCGCCTTACGCACTACCCGAACAGGTGGCAGCACCGTCCACGGCCGCATTCCAGAAGAAGACGCAACGGGTCAACAACGTGACTGAGAAGACCACACCGAAGTGTTTCATATGTGAAGAAAAAAGTCACACCAATGCCACAGAATGTGAAGCATTCAAGAAGATGGATGCCAACTCAAGATGGGATAATGCGAAGTCCAAACGCCTCTGCTTCAGATGCCTGCGATACAGAAGCAAGGTGTGTACCTTGCAAGGTGTGTAACTGCCGACCGAAGCCGTGTGGTGTCAACAGCTGCAAATACTTCCACCACAAGATGCTTCATTACGACAAGAACACAGAGAAGGCAGAGAAGACAGAACATGAAGAGGCAACAGAAGTTATAAATTCAACGTGGACAATGAAGAAGCAATCCTATCTGAAGATCCTGCCGGTCCAGGTGAAAGGACCAAAGGGAACAGTCGATACCTTCGCATTGATGGACGACGGGTCAACAGTGACGCTCATCGACGACAGCATCGCCACGACAGTCGGAGCAACAGGACCCATAGACCCGCTGAAAATAGAAACCATCAACGAACTGAAGACGGCGGAATCAACGTCAAGACGGGTGACTATCGGGCTGAAAGGGATCAACAACAAAGAAGAGCGAATTCAAGCAAGAACAGTGAAGAACTTACAAGTCTCATCTCAACGGGTTCCGCAAGAATTAGTAGATGGGTGCCCTCATCTATCAGACATCAAGGGCTATCTATCTTACCCCGACGCGAAGCCACAAGTCCTCATCGGGCAAGACAATTGGCATCTTCTGCTTACCAGAGAAACACGAAAAGGCGACAAGGACCATCCGGTGGCATCTCTCACGCCACTGGGGTGGGTCCTTCATGGAAGCCAAACGAGATCCTTCGGACAGAAGATAGACTTTGTGTCACATATGATCGAAGATCCAGAAGATGACCTTGAGGACTTGGTGAAGAAGTACTTCGAATTGGACGCCCTCTGCATAAACCCGAAGAGACCGAAGACCGACCCAGAAGAAAAGGCACTCCGAATACTGGAACAGAAAACTGAGAAGATTGAAGAAACCAGATACCAGACCGGCCTTCTCTGAAAGAAAGAAGATGTTAAGTTCCCAGATAACTACGATAACTCACTGAAGAGACTCTTCAACATCGAAAAGAAAATCGACCGTGATCCAGCCCTGAAGAAGAAATACGTCGAACAGATGGGCGCCCTTATAGAAAAAGGCTACGCCGAGCCTGCGCCGTCTCAGAAGACACCACAGAAGACGTGGTACCTGCCTCATTTTGCTGTCATCAATCCTATGAAGCCAGAGAAACTCCGAGTTGTGCACGACGCCGCAGCCAAGACCAAGGGAGTAGCACTCAATGACATGCTGCTCAAAGGTCCAGATCTACTCCAGTCGTTACCAGGCGTCGTCATGCGCTTTCGACAGCACCTAATCGGAGTGACAGCGGACATAAAGGAAATGTTCATGCAGGTCAAGCTACGTACAGAAGATAGAGATGCACTGCGGTACCTGTGGCGTGGAGATCGTCGCGACAACCGACCTCCAGAAGAATACAGAATGACATCGCTGATTTTCGGAGCATCAAGTTCACCATCAACAGCGATATATGTGAAGAACTTGAATGCAAAGCAATATGAGAAGACTCATCCGGAAGCCGCAGCTGCCATCATCGAGAAACACTACGTCGACGATTACCTCGATAGTTTCCGAAGCCTGGAAGATGCTGAAAGAATAACGAAGAGCGTGCGTGAAGTGCACAGCAAAGCCAGCTTCGAACTTAAGCAGTGGAAGTCGAACTCAGCATCACTCCTAGAAGCACTGGGAGGACAGCATAGAACAGACGACCTGGAACTATACAGATCAGAAGAAAAGACAGAACGAGTACTAGGAGTCATCTGGAAAATCAACTCGGACGAGCTCACTTTCAACCTCAACTTAGCAAGAATCCCTTCGACGTTAATAGAAGGAAAGCAGCCAACGAAGAGAGAAGCCTTGAGGATAGTTATGTCGCTCTTCGACCCCCTAGGATTCGCCTCGCCTGTCACGATACGAGCGAAGCAACTACTTCAAGAAGTTTGGCGCCGAGGAACAGGGTGGGACGACCGAATCGACGAGGATCTAGCGGAACAATGGGAAGCGTGGATGGGACACCTGAAAAGTCTCCACGACTTGGCAATCCCGCGGCGATATCTACATTACAGCGACGCCGCTTCCCTAGAGCTCCATATTTTCAGCGATGCTAGCGAATCGGCCTACTCTGCGGTCCTCTTCTGGAGAGCTGTAACATCGGACGGCGAAGTCGGTATATCACTCATCATGGCCAAGGGAAAAGTGGCACCGTTGAAGTTGACTTCGATCCCAAGATTGGAACTGCAAGCAGCGGTCATGGGAACCAGACTCGCCGAAACAGTCATAGAAGAACACGAGAGGAAGCCTGACCGAAAGGTGTTCTGGACCGATAGCAAGACAGTACTCACCTGGATAAGGACGGGGTCACGTTCCTACAAACCCTACGTGGCTCATCGTCTGGCAGCAATAGAAGAAAGTTCCAAGGTCAACGACTGGCGCTGGGTTCCGACGAAACAGAACGTGGCTGACGACGCCACCCGAGATGTAACAGCCGCCTTCAATAGAGATCATCGATGGTACAAAGGGCCGGACTTCTTATACCTGACAGAAGACTCCTGGCCTACAGAAACCGCAAGGACAGCACCAGAAGAGCCTTCCGACGAAGAGAAGACGCATCACGTCACCGACAGAAGAAGACTGAAGCTAGCTGAGGGTCTGCCTGATCCGGCTAAATTCTCAAGCTGGGACCGCCTCCGGTATACAACAGCGCGAGCTCTGCAGTTCATCGAGCTTTGTAGAGCTCCTAGACAGAAGGTCAACTACCGACGAACCAAGAAGAACAAAGAGGCGGATCCTACCTGGAAGAGAAACAAGCCGACCGCAGCTAAACAGCAGGCGCCCGCAGTACCGAAGAAACATTCACTCAAGCTGCTTCCAGTCACAGCCGAGCTCCTCAAGAGAGCTGGAGAGTTGCTGATGCGGTCTTCACAGGAAGAAGCCTTCTCGGAAGACATAGACAACCTGAACAGCGGGAAGCCGATCGCCAAAGAAAGTCGCCTACATCAGCTCAGCGTTGAATCGGTAAACGGCTTACTCCGAATCCGGAGCCGTATCCGAGCGGCCACAGACATGCATGAAGACTTCAAGAACCCGCTAGTAGTCGACGGAGATCATCCAACGGTGAAGCTGTGGATACAGGCCATACATCGACAACTCCATCACGCCGGCGTGGAGGCAACAGTCAACGAGTGCAGACAGCAATACTGGGTATTACGATTGCGCCCTATTACACGCGCAATCCTCCGAAGATGCCTCTTCTGCCGCATGAAGACTCAAGTGCCGCCACATCCACGAACTGGGGATCTGCCAGCGTGTCGCCTAGCACACCATAAGCGACCCTTCACGTACACCGGCGTCGACTATTTCGGGCCTCTCTCCGTGACCGTCGGACGAACCAGACAGAAGAGATATGTAGCCATCTTCACATGTCTCACCACGAGAGCCATACACCTGGAAATCGCCGGCTCTCTCAGCGCTGACTCTGCAGTGATGGCGGTCAGAAGAATGATCGCGCGACGAGGCTGCCCGACTGAAATCTGGTCGGACAACGGCACCAACTTGAAGGCTGCCGACAAGGAACTTCGACAATCTATCGACGCGGCGACTTCAGAAGAAGCAGCGAAGAGGACGATCTCCTGGCGCTACATTCCGCCTGGAGCTCCATTTATGGGCGGCGCTTGGGAGCGAATGGTTCGCTCAGTGAAGACGGCTCTCACAGCGACACTGCATGAGCGCCACCCCACCGAAGAAGTCCTCGCTACTCTACTCGCTGAAGTGGAGTATACAGTGAACAGTCGTCCGCTGACGCACGTCTCCGTCAGTGCAGAAGATCCCGAGGCCCTGACTCCCAACCATTTCCTGCTGGGGGGTCCTGGACGTGTGCCACAGCCGGGCACATTCACCGAGCAAGACGCCATCTCCCGGTCCAGCTGGCGAGCTGCACAGAGGCTCGCAGACGTCTTCTGGCTCCGCTGGGTGAAGGAGTACCTTCCTGAGCTCCAACACCGGCGGGAGCCCCACGGACGAGGTCAACCAGTCCAAGTGAACGACCTCGTGCAGATCGTCGACCCGAACCTGCCCCGCAACGTGTGGATACGAGGACGAGTCATCGCGGTGTATCCTGGTCCAGACAGCATCGTGCGGACGGTGGACGTGCAGACCAAGGGAGGTGTCCTGCGCCGGCCGGTGAGGAAGCTGGTGATCCTGCCTCTGCTTACGGACGACGTGCCCGCACCGGAACTGAATGCGACGCGGTCGCACGGCGGGAGTGATGTGCGGGACAGTGATAGTAACTTGTAAATAGCGCAGTTCTAATGAAACAAACTATAGTGATTAGGTATAAACATTTAGAAATGTTACGTACATAGACTTTCATTAGTTTTTATGTTAGTATATAAGGTTTATTCTCTCTTTAATGTTTATTCATGTGATTCTAATAAATTTTAAGTTTGTTTCTTATGAAAATTTAGTAGTTTTGTAACAGATCTTATAGTTTTATGTCGATCATCGTAATGCTTACATAACATTTTATGTTGGAATTTCCTATGTTTTATATTTTTGTTAGATAGTTTACGATACACAGATTACGAAAATATATAGTTTATAGTATGTTGTCATAGAAAAACATAGTGAAAAACAGGAAAATGTGTGTAAGGCTCTCGTTACGGTAACGTAACGTCGTACCTTGACTAACTGCACCGATGGTATCTTTGCGCTGATTGGCCGAAAAGTCCTGTGTTCTTATTGGCTGACCAATCACAGGGCCTACATTTTCTTAACGAAAATAGTATAAATTAAGAGCGGTTTTCGAACATCGGTACAGTTGGCGGACACATACAGGAAGAAGAATACCTCAAGAATAAAGAAGATCTCTCAAGAATTCTCTCCGGCTTTCATTTCTCACCAACTCCAGCAACAAATGTGCCTAACCCGCACAATAAATGTTACTATTACTTGAACGAATTCTTAAACGATTATTTGTCAAAACTTAAGACCTCACAGTGACATCAAGTAATAACAATTTGTGATTATGCATGTATCTTTTAATTTAAAGATACATGCATAATCACACATCGTTTTTACTTGATGTCACTGTGAGGTCTTAAGTTTTTAAAGATACATGCATAATCACAAATTGTTATTACTTGATGTCACTGTGAGGTCTTAAGTTTTTTAATAAAAGTTTTTTAATGTCATTCCTGGTATTATTACAATATTAAATATTGTATTGTAAGTATTGTATGACATTAAAAAACTTTAAATACTACTATTATTAAATTAATAATCTGTATGACATTGCATTAATTTCGTATCTTAAAATATTTTATGATTGTTTTTATTTATTTGTTAACTGAATTTTATAATTTTGCATGCCTGACGGTAGAATCACTTGAAACATGTACATTTTTACAACACCATTGAAACAGTGTTTTCTGCAAAAATAAATTATTTGATTTGATTTGAAGTCATATGTGGAAAGCCAGCAGAATGTATTGAGGCCAGACGCGAACGCATTCTAAACACCAATCTTAAAGTAGCGTTACAAAACGTTCCACCTATCTTCAATAGAGAAGCGCTCATCCCTCAAGTTGATTCCTTAGGAGGCTCCTAGGTATGGCTTAACATGACAAGTTATTTAAAAGATAAGAAGAAATTCACTAATTACAGTCAGGTAAACAATAAAAATCTCAAGCCATCTTACAAAACTAATTTTAATAAGAAAAATAGGTATAACTCAGACATAAATATCTAAGAGTAATTATAAAAAGCATTCCTTTCGTCGTACAGGCTCCAAAGACACCTCCAATGTTAAAGATAAGTGACAACCGAAGCAGGGTATTCAAGAGAGGTTGCCTAAAATTCCATGTTCAGGCATGGAAACAACTAGGGGCCAGTCAATATATTCAAAAAATAATAGCGGAGAGTCGCATACAACCGTCGCATATAACTGTGGCTAATAAAACTTGATTTGTCTTATGTAATTGGTTAGCCGAGAAGAACGTTACTACTGTGTCCGAGTTAGTCGATCCGGATGGTTTATCATTTTGCGTCGCGTCGTTCTCATTCTCGTTTCGAAGTACGTTACTATTTTTATTATCTGAACTATCATCGGTGGTAACTAGACCCGCGAGATGAAGCAAAGAAAGATGTTTGCGTCTACAAACACGACATACAGCTGAACTCAAACACTGCTTGGCCGAATGGTTGTTCCCTAAACAGTTAAAACATAAATTGTTTTGTTTATCAAACTCCCGTTAGGCATTTGCATCTATTTTTATAAAGGTATTATTTTATGGTTTTGTTTACAATGTTTACATTCCACGTTAGTATTAGCCGTCGCATGGAAAGCTTTTGGCGTCTCTGTAATTTTACCTCTACCCGTATTCTAATACGGGTAGAGGGCTCGCGGTCAAAAATTCCAATGCGCGATATCGGCTTGTTAAGAAACTTTTAAATTGCTCGAAAGTTAGAATCTCATCGTTACACGATTTGTCACTAGTAACGTTTATTTCCCATTGTTTTCGATTCAACTTTAAAAATATTATATGAACAACGATGAGGTCCCATTTACCAACATCGATAACAAGATTAGTTAAGGCACTTAAACAATCGTAAGTGTTATCAATGAATTCTTTAAGACCAACAGCTGATTCGTTATTAAGATTCTTTTGGCTGAGTAACCTTTTCAAGATGTATACGATGTATGTGACAAGTATATTTTATTATTATACCGCGCGATAAGCTGTTCCCAACACCGTTCATAATTCATATCTGATATAGGAATGTGTCTAAGTAACTATTCCGCTTACCCAGATAAGTACCTGATTGAGTTATTGAGATGAACGAGCGATAAAAACAAATGTTGGGATAACAATTTTAGGTAATTTAACCTGTTCAACATTGCTTGTTACATGTTTAGGATATTCTATTTGACTTTCTTCTCTAACTTCAAATGACTCTAAAACAGTTTTCAACTCAGTTTTATAATTAAAGTTCCAAACTCCAAAGTAATAAAGTTCCAAACTCCGAAGTAGTAAAGTTCCAAATAGTACACAAGTTGCGCTAAGTTATTATTTAAAGATTACTCACGGTTATAACTTCGTTTGATACCACCTGATGAGTCGTCCACTGGTAGATAGACGTTGCGTCACGTCACACACGTCTCACACCTCCTCCACGTCAAGGGGTCTCCCTGCTGCTGATTCCTGACTATGTCGTTCACCCAGCACCGTCTGCAGTAGCTCGCTTCTCGAGCTGCTCCCAGAGTTGCTGCTGATATTCACCGCCGCACTGAGATGCTATGATCTTGGTCAGCTATCGCAAGCGATCTACTTGCCCGACCAAGGTTGGTACACAAAAACTTCACTTCACCACACCTCCGGATATATCGGATCCGGCTAGAAGGACCATATGAACAACCCGTTTATTAGGTAGCATAAACTTCTGCAGCACTCGACTCGCTAGCAAGGGTGAAGATAGATTGAAACAACTTATTATCTTACAACCGTATATTACTCAATTTGGCTCTACAAAATACTTGACCTAGTCAATCGCTGGAGAATCTTGACACCGCGGTTCAGGATTCTTCGCTCAACTAATAACGCCATCTATCAGCGCAAAAGTTAACAATTTTATGCAGCATTATTATGCTTTAACACTGTCCATTATGACTTCGTCGTCGGCTCTTGTGGAGTGCGGACGTGCGGACGGTTGTTGTTCTATCTTTTTTCTTATTGGCTGATGCCAATACTCGGTGCCTCCCGTTTCTTCTTAGGCAAGTTGCCGTATAAGCCCGCGGCCATCTTGGCGTTAGAACGAGCGCGAGTGACGCCTGGGCGGAGCCTATCTCCGCCTGACGTCTACTGTCAGTTCGGTGACAGCAAAAGTGACGTTTTACCCCCCCGTGATCCCCCTCAGTTCGCGACAGTGACGTTTAACGAGGTGACAGCTTTGCACCAGTGACAGTGACACTTGTAAAGTGATGTTCTAAATTTTTGGTGACAGTGACACTCAGCGACAGTGACGTTTTAGAATTAGAATCAGTGACAGTGACACTTGGCGACATTGACGTTTTTGTGTTTGTGTTCGAGTTCGAGCTTTGAATTTGGCGATTTTCGGATTTTCCAGATTTCCCGGAGTTGTCCATCGCCCGGGCGGCTGAAAGGCAGTGAGTGACTATGTGTTTGTTTTATTTAGAGTCTCTTGGACTTGGGGATTTCTCGGTGCGACGTCGGCATTGAGCCGAGCAGGTAATACCTGTATATGTGAAAGTGCGAATTGCTGTGATCGGTCGGTGTGAAACGAGACTTGAGATAGTTAGACTTGTGTATTAAATTCAAGTCCAAAAGACAGTTTGTGTATTAAATTCGGAGTCCAAAAGACAGTTTGTGTATTAAATTCGGAGTCCAAAACGTTCGTGTATTAAATTCAGATTCAGTCCCAAAAGACGGTTCGTGTATTAATATCGAAAGCTGTCAGTGCATGAAAATTAACAAGTGAAGATACGGCTACAGTCCGGATCGCGCGGCGGGCTCGGTGACCGCAGAGCCACAACAAGATGCTTCCGCGGACTCGCTGGTCACAGCGCCAGTGGAGCAGCTAGCGGGCCTGGCTACCAGCAGCACGAGGGGTATCATGGAGGCGGTGCGAGGGAAAACCTCTAAATTAAACAAGGACGAGATAGCGGCGATAGGAGCGTATACGGAACGTCTGAGTGCAGTGATAACCCACCTGACACTACGCCTCGCGGCCGTTGAAGCCGGCGGGAGGTGTGGTCCACCGTTGCCCCAACAGGAACAAACAGTAACAAACCAGCCGCAGAAGAGGTCCTTTGCGCATGTACTGCGCCTGGGCAAGAACGGCGAGCCGGTCCCGATCGAGCGACCCCCTGGCCCATGTATAGCCATTTACCCCGCGGATGACCAAAAGGAGATGTTCAAGACTGCTGAGGACACCAGAAAGGCACTTCGCACGGCGGTCCAACCTGCGCAGCTAGGGCTACAGATTGCTGGGGTCAGGAAGGTGGGGAATGCGGGAGTCGTCGTCCAGACGACCTCCGTGGTCGCAGCGGATGTGCTCAGGAGGGCGGTTCCCGCCACCCTGAGGACGGTGGAGCCAAGCGAGCGGCGGCTACTAATCGCCCTGACGGGCATAGATGGCGCGGCGACACTGGAGGAGGTGCTGCATGACCTCAAAGAACAGAACCTCCAGGACGATGCGCAGTGGACTGCCGAGAGGCTCGGTAAGGAGTTGCGGCTCTTTTTCAAACGGGACCGGCACAACGGCAGGACTATGGTGTGCCAGGCGTCCCATGAGCTGCGCCGGGTATTAGTCAATCGGGGGCGGGTCTACGTGGGATGGGAGGTGGTCGAGGTTACTGACCACGTCGGTGTTACATGCTGCAGCCGGTGCCAAATGTACGGTCACCCTGAAAAATACTGCCGAGCGAAGTCAATGGTGTGTGGCAACTGCGGAGAAGAGGGGCACAAGAGCGCAGAGTGCCAGGCCGTGTCCCCTACTTGCGCCACGTGTAAGCGGTTCGGTAGAAAAGGCACGAGCTCCCACCGCACCCCCTCGCGTGACTGCCCCGCCCGAGCCCACGCAGAACAACGGTCAGTGAGCACCACAAACTATTATGGATAGGCTGACCGTTGCACAAATCAACCTGCAGGGCTCGGCGGTGGCTACTGCCGAGCTCCCAGCGATTGCAGTAGATCTAGGGCTCGACGTGGTTCTGGTGCAGGAGCCCTACTCCTCGATGCAGCCAACCGTCGCGTCGCACCAGCAGCTGCTCCTGCCGGAGGGCCCCCACCCTAAGGTGGGGGTCTTCCTGCCACGACTGGACGCAGTGAGTGCGGTGCTGCACCATTTATCTAACAGCCACTGCCTGGTTTGTCACATTGCCTGGAGAGGATCCGCCATCCACCTGTTCAGCGCTTACTTCCAGTACTCGGAGGACATTTCGACCCACCTGGAGCACCTTGCCAGAGTACTAGAGCGAGAGGGTATGAATGGTGGTCTCCCTAGCTGGAGCCATTGCGTAAAAGGCACAATAAGGTGAGGAAAGCTTGGCAAAGTGTAAGAAAGGGAGGAGGGGATCTGGAAGAACAAGCATGGAAGGTGTTTCATAAATGCTGCAGTAGATATAGGACCATGATGGAGAAAGCGCAACTCGACATTTTCCGCAAGCTGCCATGCTCACCCTCGTCAGGGCATTGTGCCCCGACGACGACCCGTCGCGGGACACCGTCTATCACCGTAAAGTTCGCGTCATGGCTGCCTGCATCCCGTCGGGTCGGGATGCGCCTCCTCCATCAAGCCAGGATCTGTGGAAAATAGTTAAGGATCTTCCTAACACGGGCGGGGATAGATGGTATCACGGCGCGCATAGTCGGACATGTGTGGCAGGCGGCAGGCGCTGAACTGACACGCATGTTCGGCATGTGCGTAGTGGAGGGCACCTTTCCCGATGCGTGGAAGGACGGAAGGCTCATAGTCCTACCTAAGGGCAATGACGGAACATTAATGTCTGTAGCAAGAAATATTTTGTTAACAGACTTTGTTCCACAATTTCTTGGTTTTTCTCATTTAAGAATCAAGCAGGTTGCAGCAAAAACTTCTTACATTGCCGATCACATTTTTGGTGAGCGGTGAGCCTGATGCACCAGCTGAACAAAATCCCGCAATTACAATAGCTGATGCCACATATATATTATATATACAAAAAAGCAGTAATTACTTTTGATAGATATATCATAGATGTACGCGGACCTTATAGTGCACTACAAATGATGCGACCATAATTAATGATTTATTAAACGTAACGGAATTCAATGATTTTTATAGAGAAAATATTGTTTTTATTCTAGATAGAGATTAGAGGTCGTGACTGCATGGATAGTCTGCATGAAAAAGAATACATAGGTCATATGCCTGAAACTAAAGATGACGGCCAATCACAGCTATCCACGGTTAAAATATTCATGGCGGATTATATTTCAAAATATTCCGCCATGAATATTTTAACCGTGGTTGTCGCAATCTAATGGCAGATTTTAAAATAGCAGCTGCTCTGCTGAATGTGTTTAATCCGCCATTCGCAGAGCAGTTTGTTTCAATTATACACGAGCGCCTGTTTTTAACCAATACCACAGCCCAGTTAGTTATGGAACATAATTTAAACAGGCGCGGTTCCTGGTTTGTACCCATAGATGCGACAACCCTATCTTTTCCGCGGCTATCCATGGAGGAATTGACATTATTTGCATGTGGTGTATACCAAATTCGCCAGGCCCGTTCATATGTGGGTGAGGATTTCCGCTTTCATGGAATATACACATTAGAGGTATCTCGAGAGAGAATAAATGGTTTGGAGGGAATAAACCCAATGCTGCTTCGTGCTAAAATAAAGTCCCGCCATTCTTCTGCTAAAACTGGGCTGCAAGTTCCCGGGGTAAGTTGCTCCGATGGCAATACCTTTCTAAAGAAAAGAGATAGCAATACGTGTGAAGTGTGCCTTTGAGCATCAGGTGACGCGCCGCGCCGGCGGTCATCTTAGTTACTCCAGCGCCGGCGGCTGAGCGGCGGTGTGCACGGAGCTCGTAAAACACCACGTGAGTAAACTTTTTCGTGTTTAAACTTTTTGGTCTATTTTTGTTAATTATGGCCCGATTTACATGTAACTTTCCTATTTTGTAGTGACATTAGTAAGATGTCTTGTAGTTCAAATGTTTTTTTGAATTCATTCTATTGAATTGGTTAGTTGTAGGTTAGTGTAGGTAGGTAGGTTAGTTGGTCTAAAAAATTTGGGGTTGGATGTGGTCCCGGAGGGGCTGCTTGTTCCGCGGAACAACTTACCCCAACGAACCTTCGATGTTACCTATAATTTTTAAAACTTATTTTTTTAGGGTTCCGTAGCCAAATGGCAAAAACGGAACCCTTATAGATTCGTCATGTCTGTCTGTCTGTCCTGTCTGTCTGTCTGTCCGTCTGTCTGTCTGTCCGTCCGTATGTCACAGCCACTTTTCTCCGAAACTATAAGAACTATACTGTTGAAACTTGGTAAGTAGATGTATTCTGTGAACCGCATTAAGATTTTCACAGAAAAATAGAAAAGAAACAATAAATTTTAGGGTTCCCCATACTTAGAACCGAAACTCAAAAATTTTTTTTTCATCATACCTATACGTGTGGGGTATCTATGGGTAGGTCTTCAAAAATTATATTGAGGTTTCTAATATCATTTTTTTTTAAACTGTATAGTTTGCGCGAGAGACACTTCCAAAGTGGTAAAATGTGTGTGTGTCCCCCCCCTGTAACTTCTAAAATAAGAGAATGATAAAACTAAAAAAAATATATGATGTACATTACCATGTAAACTACCACCGAAAATTGGTTTGAACGAGATCTAGTAAGGAGTTTTTTTTTAATACGCCATAAATCGTAAACCGCAATTTACCATTCATTCAATCAACTCAAAAATAAAAAAAAACATTTAATTTCATAAACATAAACCTTATGCATAAACCCGGATGTTACGGAACCCTCGGTGCGCGAGTCCGACTCGCTCTTGCCCGGTTTTTTTTTAAGATGCGTACCCACAAACGGAAGTCAGATAGAGGGAAAACCTCCGAAACATTACTGCGTCGAGCTGCAAATGCTGTCATTAATGAGGGGAAAAAAGTAAAAACAGTTGCCAGAGAACTGGAAATTTGCCACATGACGCTACGTCGACTTGTTAATAAATTGAAAGCCGGTAATGATCCTACTCCAGGATATAAATGCAGGACAGTATTTACTGTGGAACAGGAGAAACTGGACTACATTTTAAGGTGTTCCTCAAAATACTTCGGCTTGCTGCCAGGAGAGGTGCGAAAACTTGCATATGAATGTGCTGAAAAATTTAATTTGAAGAATATTCCCTCTTCGTGGCGCAATAATCGTAAAGCTGAAGCTGACTGGTTCACTGGTTTTATAAAGAGGAACACATCATTATCGATAAGAACCCCAGAAGCGACCAGCAGGCTTACTCTTGAAATCAATCCCAATCTCGATTGTATTCCAATCCGAACCAATTTCAATTCCAATCTTTAGAAAATTGGCACTCTAGAACGAAATCAAGATTGAGATTGGAATCGACTGCATGTTCGACTACACTGATTCACATGGGGTGGCCATACACATGAAAACGTTAGTTACCAAAGGGGAATGCCTACTCTCCATAGTGCCCTAGGCCCAAGATGGACATCAGATATTACTGTAAAAATGGAGTGTTTTAAAATCATAATAGTATTAGATATCTAAAAAATATATTCAAATTGACGCCACTATTTCAGAAAAAAAAAGTTTTAGGTTATTTTCTATACTTATGAAAAAGTGTGGGACTGTGAGATACTTCAAGAACTTTTCTTTTTTCATTGCTTAATTATGATAGGAGGGGTGTTCCTAATATATTTTTATCCAATTGTAGTTATTAGGGTATAAAAAAAACACATTTGTTATTTTAAATATCTATATTCTCTTCATTGTCATACACAATTAGCAAATCATCTAAAAATGGCGCAGGAGGGCATATATTTGATTCATATCTTGCCCAACCTATATACCAAAGCACAGTCATGGTATGTGCACAACAACCTACCGTGCGTTTTCCTATTATACAATTACAATAATATCCATCAATTGCCTCTCTGCCAGCATAATTATTATTTATTTTAATGTACACAAAATATACCTTACGGCTTATATGTCTACTTTGTATTTTGGCACGCAAAAGCCAGCAGTTTTCATTAATGAATTCGCTTGGTAGGTTGCTATTTTGTTCTCTACATATTTCGATACTATACATACCGTTGGCTCTAATATGTTCTCCATAATATGATCTAGCTTGTTTTATTTGATAGGTACCACATGCAATTAATATTAAATCATTCATTGTTAACTGTGGGAAGTCATTTAAATTGTCAGAGCCAACGGTAATATTAACAAATTGAGCCCTCCTGCGATTTAAATGATATTCATTTACATAATCTGCTAAAGTATTATGGATATACATTCTTTGATTAATTATTGATAATATTTGAGCAGCATCAGGTCTATTTAAGATCCTAGGATGAAACCTATTAATTAATGCTGCACCTACTGCGAAATCTTGCATAAAGTGAGTAGATGCCCGATTAAAAAATTCTTGCCGAAACAATTTAAATGCTTGTTTGAATACACCATTTATGACCTCAACAACCCAGCGGCAAATGGTGACTTTTCTGGAATTATTAGCATCAATGGTGGATAATTGTGATTCACCTTCCTCGAGTGATGCTGGAACTTTAACAGAGTACCCACATTCTGTTAGAAGTGGTATTGCGTCTCTAAAACCGCGGTCTAATATGAATACATCACCAGGTTCAAAGAATCTCCTCATTGGTGAATTTGGTGAACTAAATTCATTTTTAACAATCTCTGCATCTGATGTTGTTGCCGGATAAGGCCCCATCACATCTAATATATATCCATCACAACAAGTTATAATAAATGGTTTCATTAAATTCCTAAACTTGTGAAGAGAGTATGTTTGTTTTTGATATTTATAATTTGAGCTTTTCTGGATGTAGACATAAGTTCCATCCATGATTACAATGGGTTTAACTTGGTTTGTGCTTCCAAATAATCCATTAGGGATTATTAAATTCCTCTGAGCAATGGTGTCTCTAGTAATGTGCCGTAGACCTAGGTTTTGTGGTACAAAATCTTGAGTAAGAAGTTCTCTCGCTTTATTCATTAATCTTTCCAAAGTACTTCTAGGTATCTTAAATAATGTAGAAAGTCTTTGATCTGAATCACCAGTTCTTAGTTTTGTTAAATAAGCTGCCAGTCCAGTAGCTCCTCTGTGGCTATTATTTAGCCGAGGAACTTCATCTAATATTTGTCTAAATTGATGTTTAGACATACCAAGCCAGTAATAAACTAAATGATCATCGCTGTCTTCAATATTTTCAAAATCAATATTGTTACCTATCTGATTTTTTAGCAATGATAGCAAATCTTCAATGAATGCTGCGGTGAAGGTATGATTTCCATTTTCTACAATTAAACTTTCCCATGTACTGTTTCTAAGGTGAAAGTTACAGATACGGCAGTTTTTAGGAACATAAAAAGATAAATCACATAACAATCTCACACGTATTGATGTAGGAAGGTGCATCCTTTCAGTTCCGTGGCAGTCCGGAAAAATACAACATCTTTCTGTATTAGCAGCCCTTGTGTAGCTTGGTAGAATTATTTCGGATTCATTAGTCGAAGCCGATGCAGCAGATGTTGATGCTGACTCTTGAACAAAATGTACAGCGGCCCTGTCAGCTCTCTGCCAGCAAGGATGACAGATGTGACTTAATGATGAAACCTAAAAAGTATTGCAAACTAAACATTAATAACAGTAAACAGATTAAACACATATTTTATCATACATTTGTAAAGTGTTTTAAAACTTGCCTCTCGAGGTTGAATCCATTCCATAATAACATTTCTAATGAGACTTTCTCTATCTGTATCGGTTCTTAATAAATGACTTCTTATCCGTCTAACAGACCGTCCACAATTAATACAGCTGTTTTGACGTACAGATCCTTCCGGCTCTTGCTGAGGAGCAAGGCTAGCAGTTACTACCAACCAGCAATGATGGCAAACAAGATTATCTCTTGACACCTAAAACAATATTATTATCGGTAAATAATTGGATAACGTAGGCAATAACAAAATCATTTTATGGTTTGTATATTTACCTGCTGTGGCGCAACCCACTGCTGTATCACGCTCATTTCTTCGGGTTCCAAGGTATGATTTTGAATATCGGTCAGGTTAAGACCACAATTCACACAATGTTCTTCAGTCATTGTATAAAACGTTATTGATTGGTATCCAAAATCGAATGCAGCCGTGATCCTTGATTCGAGAGCCAAAGTTGTCGTTGAAGGTGAGAACAAAATCCATAAAACAAAGCCAAAGTCGTTGGTAAAAATCCGAATCAAGTCCATATAACAAAGCCAGGTCGCAGTAAAAGAAATCGAAGAAAAATCAAAACAAATCCACATCGAGCGCAAGCAACAAGCGAAGTGTCAGACTGTCAGACAGAACTGTCAGATTCAATTCAGTGTTGTCACTATCGCGAAAAAATAACATTATATATCGATTACTTTTTTAAGTAACCGATATATGATTTATTTTTCTTATTCTGTTTTTATACGAGTACACATTAGTTATTATTTTAATATGTTTTCTTGTAGTTGGTTTTGTATTACAATACCAGTAAAGTCCCGTGGGTATGCCGTTGAGGTTATTGTATTTAATTAAATATCGATTCGAATCGATTGATTAATGACAATCTGAATATATGATTTTGATGCTGGCAATGTTTTGCCAGAGCTAAAATCAAAAAACTTCTTGTTTTTTCAATGGAGTTCCTTTTTTTAACGAATTATTGTAGATTGTAGTGGCGGTCATTTGGAAGAAAGTAAATACATATTTTTTTATGGCAAAATTAATGCATAAAGTATTTTTTCTCTAGTATAATGTCCACTGAGGGCCTCAAATGGGCATTTTCCTTTATGAATATTGAATAACTCGTTAAATCTACTAATAAACCTATTCTGATGTTTATTTTAAGATATATAATCATTTAAGTGTTCTTTGCTTGCATTTATATGTATTTTAGTACTAAATATTTAGGCAGCACTGGCTCATTGTGTATGTCATTGACTACTTTACATTAAAAAAAAACTTCTCACGCAATTTGTCATCTGTCATCCACTTAAAATTTGTTAAACTAAAATCATAAATTATGTTCCTACTTGAATAATAAATAATAATAAGTGCGAATTGGACTCGCACACGAAGGGTTCCGTACCACCATACAATATTTAACACTACAAGCCTCAGACAGACGGACAGTGGAGTTTTACTAATAGGGCCCCGTTTTTACCCTTTGAGTCCGGAACCCTAAGAAGTGTGAATTATTACTGTTGCGATAAACAAAAGTTTCAAAGCGATGTTATCTAAATGTTCTCAAGTGTTTAGTTTGGAATGTATTAAAGTATGTTTGTGTGCACAAGTTCAAGTTAGTTTTACTTTAAGGCAAGTATTCAACCGAGGAAGACGAAAATATCAAGGTAAGGCCATGATTCTATTAAATATACTTATTGAAATTCCTTTAAATTTTAATATAAAACACTTTTGCTCAATTTTTTTTTTTTGAGGGGCCCGTGGCTAAATAATGACAGCCGCACAGGTCGATCGATCAGGTTAAGCTACGCTTGCCGCGGTTGGTCTGTGGATGGATGACCATCTTTACATACCGTGACCCATCCGTGCCTCGGAAAGCACGTTAAGCCGTTGGTCCCGTCTGTCATTCGTGGATCTTTGACAATCGTTACGGGTAGTCAGAAGCCCGGAAGTCTGACAACCAGTCTTACCAAGGGGTATCGTATTACCCAGTAACTGGGTGGTGGAGGTCAGATAGGCAGTCGCTCCATGTAAAATACTGGTATTCAGCTGCATCCGGTTAGACTGGAAGCCGATCCCAACATAGTTGGGAAAAGGCTAGGCAGATGATGACTTTTGCTCAATACAAACGTTTATTGTTCTTACAGGATGAGTAGGCCAACACACCAACAACTGGAAACTCTGGTAGATTTCCTGGAACCCAGGAATTGCCAAGGGGTTGTTGCGCGCTGCTTATGCTAAGCAGGAGACAAAGAGAAAGTGGAACGACATAGCAGTATCCTTAAACGCACTAGGTGGTGCGCAGAAAGATGGTAAAGGCTGGGCTAAGGTACTATCCACACACTAATAACATTTTTTTTCACTTAACTGTATGACAACAGTTACAATAATTAGTACATTTATTTCCTTTTCAGTATTGGGCTGACAAAAAGCATACCTAAAGGCGACGGTTACACGTAAGGTATTTACTGTAATCCATCAGTAAATAATGACGTATCGTGGTATTTAATTAACGTGTAACCTAATGTATTGATGTATGTCCTTATTTATTCATGGATTTCTAGATTTCTTGATTCTGTATTGATGATCCGTCGGATTATGATAAATATTGATCGTGTAGCCTCGCGTCAATATTTATCACGTCAGTACGCGTTACGCTAGCAATGGAGGAGGACGACTTTTTGGATCTTGTGGCGGCGGACGCACCGTCGTTATCGCCGCCCCGCACCCTCTCGAAACTTACTAAAGATCAAGAAGTTTTAAAAGAATTTATCCTAAATTTAGAAGTATTGCCAGAGATATAGGATAGTTCTTCAAAAGATTACAAAAATTTAATAAAAAAAGGAGAAGCACTACAAAAATTACTGGAAATTTACAAAAAAATGAAAAGTGATGCCACGATTGATGATGTCAAGAAAAAAATTAACATTTTACGCTCAAATTACCGGAAGGAACTCAAAAAAATACTAACCTCAAAACGTTCAGGAGCCAGTAGCGATGATGTTTATAAACCAAAGTCATGGGTTTTCCATCTATTACACTTTATAAACAAGACAGAACAGCCAATTACCCAGCAAGCAACACAGGTCAGTGTCTTTAGTTTATTTGTTTCATTTTATTATATAGATAGGTAGGTAAGGTAGGTATTCTCGACGGCCGACTTAACATGAGACCTCAGACCTGGCGCGTTTGACGTTTCTTATAAGTACCGACTGTAAAAAGATTTGTTATGTTACAACGAAGTGCACGTGCACGTGAATGAATTTTGGTTTTGATTAGGTATAGCTCGTTCTACGAGAAATATTCGAGGGTCTTGTTTCGAGGTCTCATGTTAACTCGGTACTCGGCCGAGTACCTAGTAGCGTTAATTTGTTTACAATATCTAATTGATCAAACTATTCCGACAGACTATGGTATCAGTTTTCTAAGTAGGTATCACACGATAAAAACTATAGTTTCCACGCTCCGATCATTGGTGCAGTTGGGTGTAATGAAACCAAGTATTTCATACATATTTGTCATGTTTATTAATATCTCAAAAGGCCTTCATTGTTATAATAATCACAAAAATTATCTCTTATAGTTTTTGCGTTTCTGTTTGCATTTCGATTTGTTGTTCCCTGAAAACCTTGCAGCTGTAAGTTCTGACTATCAGAAATTGGTGTTTGATAGATCTGTGAAACCTTTTCAATTAAATAATTGTGTAAATAACAGCATGCTGCTGTAATCTTCGTAGCCTTCTCAGGACTAACACTGATGGCTTTTTGAAAAACTCCAAATTTACTTGATAACATCCCAAAAGCGCATTCAACTGTGCTCCGAGCCCTGGACAATCGTTTGTTAAATATTTGTTGCTCTGTGGTAGCAGACTTTAGTGGATATGGTTTCATTAAATTGGGCTTTAATGCAAAAGCTTCATCAGCTACAATTATATATGGAAATAAAGTGGTGGTATTTGGTAATGAAGATGGTGGTGGCAAGTTTAAATAGTTTTGCTCAAAAAGTTCCCAGAATTTTGTGTAGAATAAGACTCCACCATCTGATACTCGCCCGTTGGTTCCGATGTCAATCATAATGAATTGTTTTTTAGCATTTACTAAAGCCATGAGAACTATACTAAAATATTCTTTGTAATTGTAATACAGAGAACCTGAGTAATGAGGATGTTTAATTTTTATATGTTTTCCATCAAGTGCTCCAATACAGTTGTAAAAATGATGTGATGTTGCAAAGTCATCAGCAATGGTTTTCCATTCTTCTGTAGTAGCAGGTATCTGTAAAATTAGATAGTAAATTGTATAAATTTTTTTCAGAGCACATCTGTTGTATCACAAGAATCGCAACGAGATCTTCCAGAAAGTGGTAAAGAGGAACCAAGTTCAAGAGCTTTTACTTCTCTCAATGTCCCACAACCACCAATAAAACAAAGGAAAATGGGGACAATATCCAAACAAAATGAACTTTTGGATAAAGCATGTTCATTTTTATCTCAATCTGTGAACTTGGATTAATCCAACAGCTGTAGTAGCAGTATTGGAGTCAGAAATTGGATAAATTAAGTGCAACACAAAGAACGTATGCTGAAAAGTTCATTAATGATATTTTGTTTGAAGCTGAATTGGGAAATTTAGGAAGAAACTCAATTCAGATTAATTCGCCACAGGATAATTTTAATATTACGTCGCCCTCACCATCGTCTATTGGTGATACTCAAACCCCATCACCAGGTTACTCTTTCCAATCATTATCGGCATCTAACATGGTAAACATAGCTTCAAACCATCATAATATTGTACCATCAACAGTTTTAAGTGGTGTTCGATCACAGTTGATTATTTCTAGATCTCAACATGATGATACTATCACACTGCATAATATATCACAATCTCAACATGATGACACTGTTACGCTACATAATGAAACACAAAATATCAATATCCAACAGCAACAAAACCAATATTTGACTGTAAACGAAGATGCACAGGACCCACAAAATAGTTACACAATTGGTTCACTTTTCAAGTCTTTCAGACCTACTTAAAACCGGACAAGTGCAAGTTTGACTCCCGTTCCGAGGGTTCTGTACAAACGAATATATTACAAAAAACCAAATTTCATAATCCTAGGACAACTGAAAGTACCAACCTTTTAAGTTTTGATTTGAATTTTTTGACAGACGGACAGACAGACAGATGAGAAAAAAGTGATCCTATAAGGGTTCCGTTTTTGTCAAATGAGGTACAGAACCCTGAAAATGTATAGTTAGTAAGTTACTTGTTTCGCTATGTAAGTTTTGGGTACAGTCGGCAACGGAGATAGCTCTACAGGGCCGCTATATAATGCTTTAGTGTTACTTGTGTGTTGCCACACTGTACCAATTCAATAAACCTTCTGATGTTTCATGTAACTTTTAGGTTAATAAATAAAAAATATCAATTTTTCAATAAGATTTTTATTGACTTACCTTTATATAGTCTCGACGAACATATATCAATTTTTTAGCAAGTATCCATGACTGCCTGGCATATTGAAGCCGGTGACATTATAGCCGAAAACCTTATATCTTTAAAGTTCCGTCCCGTTGCCAAGTAATGCAAAGTTAACGCTAATTTTTCTCTCGGGGTAATTGATTTTCTCATCACGGTATCTTGTTTGGTTAAAAAAGGTGTTACTATTGTCAGAAGTTCTTCAAAGCAGGGTTCAGGCATTCGAAAATAATTCTCGTAATCATCCATTTCACCGTGTAATTTAATTTCTGCCATTAAAACCTTTCCCTTTGTTGTAACCAATTTTTTGCCCATCTCTTTCGCTTCACCTTTTTATTTAAACTAAGTGCTAAAATAATAGCCACGCAACCTTTAATTTTCAGCTCTGTGGCCATTTTAGACGTTTAAACAGCAGGAGACCGGACACAATACTGACGTAATAAATATTGAACGTGTAGGCTGGTGTATTAATCCATCAGTAAAAACTGAAATCCATCAACAAATACTATATTGACGGATCACAGTAAATACCTTACGTGTAACCGTCGCCTAAAGAAGACATGCGGCGAGCATGCACAATCGATGAGGCGTACAGGTGGTGGGTCTGCAGATGATTTACCTGTATTAACACCCATCGACCAAAGCCTGGTAGCAGTGATGGGGGGCCTTCAATTTGCTGCAGGAGACAGTCATGTTGCTGCCAATCCATTTCCATCCACAGTAAGTCAGTTTAGTTGTAAATTTAAGGACATAATTCTATTCTTGATAAAAGTTAACACCTTAATGAAGTACTTATTCTATAATTGCAGTGCCAAAGCCAGAATGACATCCAAGTGGAATTTATCATTCCAACCGAAGATGCTAATATGGATGCAAATGAAATGGAGTCTCATGCTTCTCCCGACCAAAATGAAGAGACTGTGAGAGGTAATAATCTTTCAAACTCTGTATGCCATCTTTCATAATATAATTACTAACATTAATGTTATTTATTTTATTTGTCAGTTACAACAGCAAGAGAACATAGTCCTGGAAGGACCAGCCTGCCCCTGGGACAGCGTGCCCGATCAAGGACTATGTTAGACCAAGACTGGGAGAGATTCACAGAGATAGAGAGAAAGAGGGTTGAAGCAGAAACTGTCACAGCAAGGGCCTTATCTCAAGCTGTAGAACAAATGGAGGGACTTTCAGCAGCCATAAGAGAAGGCTCTCAAACTGTGGCAAATGCTCTCAATAATATTGCTGATGCCCTGAGCCAAAATAGGCAGTAATTAAATTTATATTAATATCTATTGTAAGTAGGTACTAGTTTAGAGTTAAAAATATGGAAGTTGTTCGCAACGATGCATCACTAAACAGTTTTAGTGTTTTTTTTTTCATTAACTTAAATTCATAGACAATATCGCTAAATTAAGCAAAACCTTGTGGTAAAATAGTGATTCTACGATAAATCGTAAGTACAACCCTTATAAACCTCAGCTAAGTGGGCTATAAAGCCGTAATTTAGTTTTTTTTTTGTATGTCCAGGTACCCTAGACCCGGACGTAAAATTATGTCTAGTCCTTCTGGAAAGCTGCTTAATTGAGTTTATATGTATTATGTTGTAAAACTTTAGTTTGTTATTTTTTGTAAATATGGTTTTTGCAACCATCATTCGAGGGCGCGTCACGCCCTGAAAAACATAGTTGTGTTATTTTACACATTGTATTTTTTAGGTCAATAGACCAGCCTGAGGTATCTATAGGTACTCGTAAATTGGTTAAGTACTTTTCGAGTAATTTAACATATAAAACAGTTTTAATTAAAAATTACATTTTTTTTCTTAATTACATTGAAGTATCTTTTCATTGGGAACATATATACAATATAACAGATATCTCAGTGGATAGATAAAATTGTAAGGAATCCAACGATGTGTAACATGTCTTATCTAGTACTTGTATAAATACGGTGTATAGACCTAACTTATGATGTGAACAAAATAAAAATTGGTTTTGTATGTATGGTGGAAATGCCTTTATGTGAATATAAAAGAAAATTACTTAATAAAAAGGCTATAATTATATTTATTCAAATACTTGTTAATAATAATTAGACATTATCTTTAAAACTTAACCTCTTTAATAAATTGTACCAAGAACTTCTATTATAATTTTTATTAAACTTATTAGGTAAGCTCACTATTATTTTGATTATTATTAACCCTCAGCACAACACATTACATTATTTAATACAAAATAGAAATCAAATGACACAATAGAACAATAGTCTTACAATTATAATAAAAGATAGTACAAGTCTTGGTCACAAAAATATTTAGCTATCTCTAGAAATAGTATGTGTAGTGAAAAATAGAAGATTAATTTACAAAATAAGTTTCATTGAATTAGGTTTTAAATTACATATAATAAGTCTTAGTCAAAAAATTGTTCTTACATAAGAAAATAATAATATTAATGAAGATGCCGAGCTGTCCACAGTTCTTGTACAAGCTGTGCACGAGCCTCGCGACCCCTGCGCAGCTCCACTGAGGCAAAACCTCGATCTACCTCTAATCCACTCTGTGCCAATTGCATTTCTTCCATGGGCAGTATGGCATCCTCAATATCATGCAAACCCAATCGTGCTCGGTTACAAATATTATGTAAAACACAGCATGCATTTATAATTTTAGCAGCTGTGTCTGGATGATAATGAAGAACTCTGTGGCTTAGAAGACATCTCCATCTATTTTTTAAAACCCCAATTGTGCGCTCAACGGTATTGCGAGCCACACAATGCAGATTTGTGTAGTACTCTTCAGCTGATCCTGGCGGTGCATCCACTATTGGAGTCATCATGTATTCCCTTTGAGGATAACCGGAATCACCTATAATTATATACATATAAATACAAGATATATTGTAGACTTAATGTAAATTAATTTCCAATTTGAACAACTGTATGAAATGCTTACCAAGTAAAAAAACTCTTTCTCCTGCATTTATAAAATTTATTAGGGGATTCTTAACAGGATGTTGGTTCCAAACAAAACTATCATGTGAGGCTCCACCAAATGAAGCATCGACACTGAGTATGTTGAGATCTGCATCACAAATCTGTAAAAGAATACTGTAGATAGTTACAGTTACTCTAATAATTAATAACTAGATAACTAGCCAACCTAACTCACAATCAAAACATTCCTCGAATGGTAACCTTTTCTGTTGTAAAACCGTTCTTCATTTTCTGATGGTCTTACAATAGCCACATGAGTACCATCAATGCATCCTGTGACGGCAGGAATTTTAAATTTTTCATAAAATCTGGAATTAATTTAATATTAGCTTATTATTCTTTACAAATACTTATGAAAATTTTTTTTTATTAAGTATTAAAAAAACATAATGTCTAAAGTATTGAATGATACTACATATTTAATATTGAGGTAAAAATAAGTAAGTTTTTATTAACCTTTGTTTAATTAAGTCTCGTTGTCGGCGAGTCGCTGGAAACTTAAGCCATTTATTCAAAATATCATTTGCATTAAGAGCATTTGTAACTTCCCTTATTGCTCTCGAAACTGATTGTTGGGACATCATTGTACCTTGTGTTCCACCTACTAATCTTTGGTAGCTGCCTGTGGCGTAGAATGAAAGAGCCACTAATACCTAAAAAATAAAATTAGTATGGTTAATTACTTACCTAGATATAAAAAAATGCCTACCATGTGAAAATGGAATTGCTAGTTTACAAACCTTGTATTTTCTTGGAATATCACTACGGCAAGTAGGCTGGGGCATCAAAGGTTCCAAATCCTTATAAATCACTTCGAAAAGCTCCTTATTTACTCGGTAATTTCTCCTAAATTCATCGTCAGTCATGGCAAACGCGTTGTCTGCATAACGCGCCATTCGTCCCAAATTCCGCCTGTCTCTTATCTAACTTATGAGCATTTTCCAAAATATCACAAATTTACAATAAAAACTTCACAAATCAGCCACAATAACAAACTCGATCCCGAAAAAGTAGACTTTTTGTAATCGTTCAACTTTGACATAAATACGACTTCAAACTCCGATATGTTAACGTCAAAATCTCGTCAAGAGTACCGAAGATGTGCATTCGTTCGAGTAAAGTCGATTTCATTTAGTACCAAAAGAATCCACCTAAGTCGATTCCAGTCGTGCGCTAGTGTAGCATTCAAGAGTGCCAAATGACAAGATTTCGATCCCAATTTCCAATTCCGATTGAGATCGAGTGTCGAGAGTAAGCGTGCAGTCTTGGACGTGCATCGGCATTCAATAAACATAACGTGAATTAATTTTTCACTAAGCTGGGTGATATTCTACTTAAACATAAGTTGACTCCGTCCAGAATCTGGAACCTGGACGAGACTGGAGTCACGGCGGTATTGAAGCCAAAGAAGATAGTAGCTCAAAAAAGCGCAAAGCAGGTCGGTGCTACAGTGTCTGCCGAGCGAAAAACGTTAGTAACTGTAGAGCTAGCAGCTAATGGCGCGGAAAATACAATTCCGCCAATGTTTGTGTTTCTTCGTTTAAAGTATAAATACTTGTTTTTTTTTTTTTTTTTTTTTTTTGCGGATGGGAAATCATCAAATGACTCCTCCCGCTCTGGGTGGAGCGGAAGGGAGTGTCAGACTCTTACTGACTAAAACCCACCCGTGTTCCTTCCTTAGCCCTTTATGTTCGAACAATCCCGCTGAAAGACGTGCTCTTGACTGTACTAACAATTAGATTTAGTCGTCTATGATAATATTATCAAGCATTTGTGCTGGTGCATTAAAGTCAATAAATATGACGCCCTAACCCCATGTAGTCTACTGGGGCTGGAAATAGCTCAGGATGGATGACTGCCACTGAATTCCTCACATATATGGACCACTTCATCAAGTACATGAAACCCACACCAGAAGATCCGGTGTTGCTATTACTAGACAACCACTCATCACACATTGACATATAATAACCAAATTCAATGTAATGTTATTATTGTTATTATATGTCAATAGGTTGGTTTTTTTTCCAAATTTATACGAGTCCAACTTCAGGGACTTTCGGGTCCCTTTCCAATAAAAAAAGAATTATCAAAATCGGACTACACTGTAAAAAGTTATGCGTGTACATCAAAAAAATATATAGGCGTCGTCGGTTAGAAAAACGATTACACAAGCACAGAAATCAATCATTAGGCTTTAAAAAAAAAAGATTTTTAAATGTTACTGAGTCTTAGTTCCGCAGAAGTTTGAAAATTTCCTCTTAGCAGATTATTCCCACAATAGGTGTAGATTACTTCGCTTCGCGAGTCCTAGCGCAAGAAAACTTTTAAAAAGTGCCAAGCATGTTTGGCGACGGCACATTTAAAAGTGCTACAGCGTCCTTTAGACAAATCTATACAATGCATGTTGATGATGGGAGTTCAAATGAAATAGCATTTTGCTTGTGTTATATAGCCTGCTTCCAGAAAAAAAAAGCTACATACAAGATCATGCTTTGGCTTATAAAGAGTCGCATTCCGGATTTCAACCCAGATACATTTACTACAGATTTCGAGGCTAGTGTAATGCAGGCGATCTCAGATGTTATTTCTTTAGCGAAAATGCAAGAATGTCTATTCAATTTTGAAAGGGCATTGTGTAGAAATGCTCAGAAAACCGAAAGAAAAATAAATAAATATTTAAGACCCCACGCCAAAAGATGGATAGCGCTTGCCCATCTTCCTCAAGATTTTGTGGAAGATAGGTGGTTATACAATTTAAGAGAGACAAAAAGACCCCCAAATTGATTTATTTTATTTTGAATTAAGCGCGGCTAAGAAAAGATGCATTTATTTATATATTTTTTTTACACGGTTCTCTCCTATATTGCGGTCGAAGGCTTATTTTGGCGCGTTTCATATGTGAAGCTTTGCACTTATTTATTTACTTTAGTTGTCGGGTGGTGTATTTCATGATAGTTAAATGATAAATGATTTATTTTCTGTAAGTAGGTTTTTACAAACACTCTTACACGTCATCATATTTTTTAAACTAGATGTGGTCGGCGTTTCCTATCTGACTACTCTGAGAAGAAAGGCCGAAACAAACTCAGAGGTCACAGTCTCTTTTAAAGTCCAGACAAAATCTTGGTCAGATCGTGTGAAGACCATGTAGGTTGATGTCTGAAATGGTCTTTTGAGGAAAGAACCACACAGATTGAGCGGACCTGTCCAATCAGTGCACGCATTTGTCAAAAATCGTGCAGCTCAACTCAGAAATTGAGGAGCTCAACGATTCGACGAACAATACCAAAGAAAGGACATTTGGGTAGGCCGCGTAAATTACTCAAACTGCCAGATCATGATTAAAACTAAGAAAGAAAACAGAAAAAAATGACCCACATAGTCCTCACATTCACAATAATTAAATGAAAAAAAAAAACTTTACAAAGTAAATATTCATGTCATTGTCTAAATAAAATTCATCAATGTCAATGTGTGTATAAAAAAATCCGGACATAATCTTTGAGGACCATGTAGATTAGTGTCTAAAGAACCACATAGATTGAGTGGACCTGTCCAGTCAGTGCACGCATTTGTCAATAACCGTGCAGCTCAACTCAGAACTTAAGGAGCTCAATGATTCGACGAACAATACCAAAGACAGGACATTTGAGTAGGCCGCATAAACTACTCAAACTGCCAGACCATAATTAAAATGAAAACAATGACCCACATAGTCCTCACATTCACAATAATTATAATAATATAATACTTTATACAGTAAATGTACATGTCATTGTTTAAGTAAATAGACACTTAAAAAAATATATATATTAAAGTGTAAAATAGCAAAATAACATTCACTGTCTAAACCTATTGGAGCAGCTCAATCCCAAGCCTTTTTGTCCTCAATATAGTCTTTTACAGTATAATAGGCTTTCTGGCATAGTTTTCGCTTTATAAAAGATTTGAATTTATTAAGGCTTAGTTCTTGAATGTGGCTAGGAAGTTTATTACAAAAACGTATACACCTATTTTCTTGAGCCTTGTTGTAGGAACAACAAATTTGTGTTTGTTCCTAGTATTTATATTATGGATATCACTGTATTTTTTAAACAGATTAATATTTTTATGTGCGTACAAAAGATTATCATAAATGTACTGAGAAGGCACAGTCATTATATTAATCTCTTTAAAGTCTCTGAGGGAGTGTCTGGGACTTAATTTGTAAATGGAACGAATTGCCCTTTTTTGTGAAATGAAAATTGTCTGAATATCGGCGGCATTTCCCCACAACAGAATACCGTACGACATCACACTATGAAAATAACTAAAGTAAACTAAACGGGCTGTCTCTAAATCAGTCAAATCATGAATTTTCCTAACGGCGTATGCTGCAGAGCTAAGCTTTTTTGACAATTTATCTATATGGGGTCCCCATTGAAGCTTGGCATCCAACGTTATGCCTAAGAATACTGTGGTATCTTCGCGTTTTAACTCTTCATCCTTAATGAGAACACTAGTTTCTACTTGTCTAACGTGGGGTATCGGAAACTTAATACATTTCGTTTTTTTTCCGTTAAGAAGTAGGTTATTGACATTAAACCAGTTAACTACTTTTGCTAGGGCGTTATTTACATTGTCAGTAACAACTTTATTTACAGTAAAAGTAACAGTTAATTCCTATTATGATAGTCCTATTAGGATAGTTGCAAGTTGGGTCTACAGTTCGTCGATTTGTAACATTTTTATGTTTAGAAAACTATAAGTAAGAAGGTTTTTTTACTATTGGTAGTTGTCTATGATGGTTTTTATTCGATATAACATCAAGCATTTGATGAATATTTTAAATCATAGAAGTGACGAGGTTCTCTATTTGTGAGAAAAAAACGCCAATTTCATAGGTGGGAACCACTTACAATACCTACGTGGTGGGGTGGTGGCTGACTTTGCTCATGCTCAATGATGAACTTGTAGAAAATCAGTATGGTAACCGATTTCTACCCAATCGGGAATCGAACTCGTACTAATCCTCGCTTTCGCCGTTTTTTTCTTACCCTCGCTTCTGTGAGGGAATGAATTCGTCAGATATAACTAAAGGAGATAAAATGGGTGATGTAGATGCAATACCAATTCATAGGAGAACTAAAAGATTAGCCCCTCTACTGATTATTGCTGCTTTTGGAGCTGGAGCATTTGTCCTGGGAAGTTCGATTTATTCCTGGATTTCAATGAAGCAATTATCAGATCGGATATCTGAAGTTGAGAAGGATATGCAAAAATAGAGGCTGCTATAAATGTTTGGAGCCTTACATGAATTTAGAAAAGCAGATGAAGACATGTATCTTGCAATTCGAAGCATAATTCCGAAGCTGGTAGATAACATTAAGAGAACAGACTGCGAAGTCTTCCGTAGTAGATTCAACTTATTTGTTTCATATGCATATAAAACCAGAGAAGCAGTGACACGAGTACTAAATGCAGCTCTCCAGGGGATAGTGACAATTATTAATTATTACTTGTAACTCCCGACTTTGAGCAATCTATTTATAAAGAGGAGAGACCTAAAACGCATATCCTGTCTCTGGCCATTGCTATACCCACGGCCATGGTATCTTATCAATCTCAAAACTCAAACCATTTATTTCAATTGAACCATTTACAGGCACTTTTGAATTGTCAAGAAGTCGGTCAGTCGGAAAATATGAAGTTAGTTGCCCATTTCCAAGCGTACCTACGCTTGGGAATGGGCATTTACAAATTCCTGAGCTACTTCTAAGTTAGAGCTTATGGCACCCCGTGAAGTCTCCGATGTGAAATCAGCGTTTTTTCCAAACTGTTTTTATTTCATTTTATGCTGATTTAATTTTATTGCTAATGTACAGGGCTTCAAATGTTTTTTGTTTTCTTTTCAAAAATTGTATTGAATTGAGTGTGCACTACTGAAAAGAAATCCTCCTACAATTTATTTGCATCATCCATATCATGGCCCAGATCATTTCACTTATTATTTAGGGTACTATTGAATCTATATACACACATCAAAAGTGTCTAGGGATCAACATATATTTTTGCAATAACTTTTCTCCTGATTGATATTAATTAAAATTTTCTTTAAGGATTCATCAAATAAAGTGTTTTCGTTTGTCACAGTAACGATAAACCAAGTCACCTTTGCATTAATAAAGAAATTTGCCATTTTCCTAATAAAGGGATTTTTGACATTTGAACCACTAACACAAAAGTTCGAAAAAAAGACTGAAATAACAGTTTTCTTTAAAATTTTATTGGGTAACTTAAACAATTAATAATCCGTGTTTCTACCGCGAACACTAACAACACAAGAACATCGGTTTGGCATACTCAAAATGAGTTCATCCAAATCACGCTGTGGAATGGCCGCCCATGTTCGTTGCAACAACAAAAAAAGGTCTTCTTGCGACTGGATACCCTCCATATTCGGCAGAGCTCTTCTCTGTAGCATATCCCATGCATGCTCAATCGGGTTCAAGTCTGGCGACTGAGCAGGCCAGGGCAGGACATTGATGTTAGCTGCGGCGAGAGACTGTCTTACAACTCTTGCGGTGTGCGGTCGTGCATTATCATGCATTAACTGAAATAAGGGACCGATTTGCACTTGTAGAGGAACGATGACGTCTGATACAATCGTCTCAGCATAAATTTGAGCGTTGAGGTTGCCTCTGATCCAAATCAACTCAGTTCTTCCGCCGATCCAAATACCCGCCCATACCATGATGGTTCCACCACTATAAGGATGGACTTCCTGGCAGGATTTTAATCGCTGTTGGCGTCCAGGGGTTCTCCAGTGTCGTATACGTCTTGTATCCGGTCTCATACCAAAACGAGACTCATCAGAAAAGCACACGAAACGCCATTGTTCTTCTGCCCAATTTCTGTGTTCAAGAGCTCATTGATATCGAATCCTACGATTGTGCATTGCTATAGGTGGTACCCGTAGAGGTCTTCGGGAATGAAGGTTCACTTCATGCAAGCGGTTTCTGACTGTTTGGTCGCTAATTAAGTTCCCTGAAGAGTGATGAAGCCTCACGGCTAACATCATGGCGGTTATTGTTGGAGCTCTTCGAGTTAAGATTTGAATGTATCGGTCTTGTCTCCGTGTGGTGCAGCGATACCGTCCTCCATGGCGCTCAGCCACGGTACCAGTGCTTCGGTAACGTGTCCAAAGTCGACTGATAACACTCTGACTTGTATTCAGAGCTAAAGCCACAGTACGTTGCCGGGAACCAGCTTCTATCATTCCCACGGCTCTGAGCATTTCTTCCCTGCTTAAATGACGTCGCCGCTCCATAATAACGTTGGTTTTAATCAGTAGTAGGGAAACAGTAGCACTAATAATGTCTTCAATGCGTTGTATGTTTTTATAGGGAAAATATTGACAGCTGATTTTCATCTTTTACTCGAATTTGATTCACAGTTCCTGATTCAAATTATGAAATGCACCAAAAAGGATCCATATAAATTTATAAAATCATAAATTTATTACAAAGCCACATCTCAATCTCAAGAAATCCGCATAAAAATGCTTGATCCCTAGACACTTTTGATGTGTGTAGTTTACCAGTCGTTATTGGTCTAAATTGTTTTTGCAGTTTTTGCAAAGGTGTTTTAAACTTAAAAGATACCGTTTGTCCACTGTGATCAGACGGTAGATAATTTACGATGGCTTTATCTAAATAATCACAATCGCAAAAGACATTATCGATACAAGTAGCAGAAGTTGGAGTTACTCTAGTCGGTTCTGTAAAAACATTAGATAAATTGAACAATTTAAAAAGGCTTAATACATTCATTCAGGCAAACCACCTTATTATTAGTATTATTACTAACTGTTGTGGTGTTAATAATACAAGACTTCGACATAATACTTATGTCTGAGTTTAGTTTATATAAAAAGCTAATAGCCTTGCCTAGCCTTGTCTGTGTGGTGCCGGACTTAAAGAATACCACCACCCCATACTTCCCGTGGGTGTCGTAAAAGGCGACTAAGGGGCGTACCGGAGAATGGGCCGCAGCGTTCTCTATGCATTCCACCACCATACCATACTGCGATCGCCAACCCGCCTGCCAAGCGTGGCGATTATGGCAACCCCCCCCCCCTTTTGGGGGAGGCCTATGTCCAGCAGTGGACGTCTTTCGGCTGAAGTGATGAATAGCCTTGCTATTATGTGTCTAAAACTAACAGGCAGATACACAATATCCCTAGTCGACTTTAAAGTTTCTACAAAACTGTTGGTGCTAAAATATACAAGCTTGTCACTGTAATGACTAACTAAAAAGTGCATATGCTTATTAAGCATATGAATATAATTGTTTTGTCTATTTGTTAGTTTTTTAAAATATGGGAAAGCACACAATATTATTTTATTACAATTTTACATTTCCAACTCAGACACGCCCGTTTTCACCAACATCCGCATATCCGCATGCTGGACCGGTTCCACCTTCGATGTCTTAGGAGAATTCTTAAGATCCGATGGTCTGATCACGTGCGAATACCGAAGTGCTACGCAGGGCTAATGTTGGTGGCATTGAGTCTTATCTCATGCGGCGCCAGCTTCGGTGGTGCGGTCATGTGTCACGGATGACATCGCAACGAGTGGCTAAGCGTATCTTTTATGGTGAACTTAAGGAGGGCAAACGCAAGCATGGCGGACAGCTCCTCAGGTATAAAGATGTGCTTAAGCGTCACTTTAGCAGGTGCGACTTGGAGCCGTCTCGGTGGGAGCAGCAAGCAGCTCAAAGACTAGAGTGGAGGACTTTGGTTAAAACCGAAGTTCATGAGTTTGAACTACGGCGGCGCCTTGAGCTTGATGCCAAGCGTGACCGATTGAAAGCCCGACCACCTGCGGCAATTAACTATAATCTCATAGATAGGGTGTCGTCACGGCCACTTTGCGGTACACAACAGCTGTTCGTGTCTGCGCAAATATAAAATAAAACGCCAACATATCTCGTGTAAAATTCGTGTAATACATTATCACAGTATTGATACTTACGCGTGTGATCGTTTGCAAGGAAAACATTCAACAGTTCGGTGGTGTAAATTCGTAAAAACAAATTAACTTTATTGATTTTGTACTGTTTGCCTTGTAGGGTGTGTGCCAAATACACGTATTTTCTTTCCAGTTTTCGAGAACCTACTTGCATTTGATACCATAGCAAATTTATTATATAAAATACGAAATAAACATTTGGTCATGTTTGAGGATTGACTGCAGCTAAAACAGATTTATTAAATAACAGAATAAAATATAAATGAAATCAACATAATAATATGATATTTGTTCAATAATTGTCGTTTTGACTGTTTTGTATTTAATGAATATTTTGCACGTATTTGGCTCTGTATAATAGTAAATAAATAAATCAAGGTGTGAACCACAAGTGACTATACATTCACAGCAACAATAATATAATAAGAGTTGGATATGGATACTTTCTCGTCGACATTTTGATGAAAATTTTTGACAGATCTTGCTGTTTTCTTTTCAATTCCGTGCAAGTGTAAAAAAGCGATGTCCTCTGTGATTGTACTAATTAGTGGTGGTTAATATATCATATAGCAAAATAAAGCACCGTGCTTAATACGCATAACATAAAGCAAATGCTATCGTGGCTCTCACAAGTTGCTATTTGCTTATTGCTTTTTTACATCGCACTCTGTCTCTGTCATCGCGCGAAACGCATTAAGCAATGAATGACTGAAAAAGCATTAAGCAGGCCGGCCGGGCGGGGCGCCCGTCGCATGCTAGCGATTCCTGTTGGTCGTGCGTTTTAGGCACCGCGTGCGATTTGCGATCTCGGGCGGCTCACGTAAATACGTAATGTAATGAATGATACATATACCTATGCTATTTGCATAAGATGCGCATACTGCATGTTATTACTAACAAAGATTGTATGATCGGGCTGGATAAATAAATGATTATTATTATTAACGGCTCTGTTTTATCGTAATTCATAAACGCGATGTAATATTCTTTAGCATGCTGTCAGTCACCACGCTTGCTTTATTCGCGCCCGATTATGCCGTAAGCCCGTAACATAACAAGTCAAGTACCTACGCGTATAAAAAAAGCATGCTTTAATAAAGCATATAAAAAAGCATGCTTAAAATATAAAGCATTAAGCATTAAGCAAGTGATTGCCTTATAGCAACTTTGAACACCACTAGTACTAATTGGTAACGAGTAAGCGCGGCGCCGCGCCGCGGCGCCCTAGGCCCGCGCACAGGCTCGCGCGTCTGCGTCTGTCTGCGCCTGTCAGCGCCAGTGCGTCGCGCCGGCGTCAAGCTCGTATCTATCAAAAAGTACTCTGTGTATGTCACCAAGTGACGTGTCAGACAATTTTATTTATTATGGTTTTTTTTTTATCTTAGTCTGCTAGTGTAAATAATAATTGAAGTGCATTATGTATTTTGTGTAGTGTTTTTTTATTATTTTACTTTTAGGTAAGTGTATATATACGAGTACTTATGTTAAATGCCGGCTGTAGCGATGCCGGAATTAGTGCCAGTCAACCTGCCACATCGCTCGATGCCCAGGTGAGATGTCCCCATTGCTCCCAACCACGCTTCTTTAAAGGCGAACGGGGGCTACGAATACACTATGGCAAGGTTCACAAACCTCATAGTGTACCGTCGTGCCCCCCACCCACATCCCCAACATCAACATCTTCAGATAAAACTTTGTGGAAAACGTTGGCAAAATTCAAAAATTCGACTCCAGTATTAAAGAGAGTTCCCCGGGGCGCGAGGCGGTCTGTTGCATTGAGTTTGGCACGATGTCTCCGTCTTGTGACCCAGGAGAACTCAGAAAGTGCCTGGGAGCAATTACTCACCTTCCCTTATAGGATTTTACATGTCCAAAAAAATTTGACAACTAAAAAAACATTGACAACTCAAATTAAAGAAAACTGCAACAATTCGACTCTTATTTTGGATCCAAAATTACCTATTTTCAATAACCTTTCAGGAAGAGGGTTATGTGCACATGTAGAATCCAAATTAAGCGAAGGTGATATCAGGGGAGCGGCCAGGCTACTTTTCAGTAGTGATGTGGTGGCGCCCTACTCTCCAGAAACCCTTTCAGCCCTGGAGAGTAAACATCCAGCGCCTGCGGATGGTCTCACCTTTCCCAACCCCCCCCTCCCTCTCGTCCCGGATTCAACGGGTTTTAATGTTACTGCCCCCCAGCTGATTGCAGCCGTGAGCTCCTTCCGAAGTGGTTCCGCTGGCGGCCTCGACGGCCTGACTCCTCAGCATTTAAAAGATTTATTGAGTTCAGGTGCCGGGGAAGCTGGTGAGTCGCTTTTGAAGGAGCTTGCGGCTCTAATTAATCTGATGCTCAACGGCGATGTGAATGATGCCGTCGTCGATGTTTTGTACGGGGCCAATTTATGCGCCCTGCGCAAGAGGGACGGCGGCATTCGTCCCATTGCCGTTGGGTGCACCTACAGGCGTACGGCAGCCAAAATATGCTGCAAATTATACGGCGAAATTCTTTCAAACAAATTCCAGCCCCTACAGCTTGGCTTTGGTTCCAAAGGAGGTTGCGAGGCTGCCGTACATGCCCTATCTAGTTTTTTAAATGCCAATAAAGGTGAGGTCATCCTCAAGGTTGACGTTAAGAACGCTTTCAACTCTGTCAACAGGGACACTTTGTTGGCTGAAGTAAAAAAGGAGTTACCAGAAATTTATCGTTTCATGTGGCAGTGCTACAGGCACCCATCAAAATTATTATATAAAGACAACGTTTTGGAATCTGCAGTCGGATGCCAACAAGGTGATCCTCTCGGGCCAGTCATTTTCAGTTTGGCTATCCATCCCATAATACAAAAACTAAATTCAAAATTCAATGTATGGTATTTAGATGATGGAACACTAGGAGGTGACGTAGACACCGTTTTAACAGATCTCCAACTCCTTAAGCAACAATTCCAATCTATCGGCCTTGACCTCAACAACTCAAAATGTGAAATTTACATTTGTGACAATACTGACAGACAATCGACTATACAGAAATTCAACACAATAGCCCCAGACATCAAAGTTTTGGAAAAAAGTTCATTGCACCTCCTAGGTTCCCCAATTTTAGAAGACAGTTTTTCACCATTCGTCGACGAAAAAATTAAACATTTTAACGATATTTCGGATAGGCTTTCTAAAATTAATTTACATTCGGCTTTCACCCTTATCAGATATTGTTGTTTCGGTCCAAATTTTATGTATTTTCTCCGCTCTTCGTCTTTATGGAAGCAGCCACACCTTTTGGACAAAATTGACCATATTATTCGCAATACTCTTATATCCATTTTAAATGTGGCTTTGGACGACCGCGCGTGGCTGCAAGCCTCACTACCCATTCGTTTTGGTGGGCTCGGCGTCCGCAAAATTTCTAGTGTAAGCTTACCGGCGTTCCTATCCTCGGTCCACAGCACAGAAAAGTTAACCACACGAATTTTGATTCCTGCTCAGGTTGACTCTGAAGTGCCGTGTTTGACCGATGCGGTGAACGCCTGGAAAGTGGCTTGCCCGGACACAGTTCTGCCCGAGAACCCGTCTTCCCAGAGACAGTGGGATGAGCCGCTCTGCAGGTTGGTACGGAATAAACTTATTAATACGTCCACCAATACTGCTGAGCGAGCCCGCCTGCTGGCTGTGGGTGAATGGGAGTCGGGCCTCTGGCTTCAGGCGCTACCGTCACCCAACATAGGCACTATGCTGGGTGACACCACATTCCGGCTCGCTACATGTTTGCGTCTGGGCGCTCCTTGCGGAGCTCCACATCGCTGTCAATGCGGTGAAGCAGTCGACTGCCTCGGACACCATGGCTTATCCTGCAGCAAGAGCGCTGGTCGCATAGCACGGCACGCCAGCATTAACGACATCATCCGTCGGGCTCTTGTCACCGCCGGTGTGCCAGCTGTTTTAGAACCCAATGGCTTGACACGCGACGATGATGGAATGACCATAATGCCTTGGAAGTTGGGTAGGCCTTTGGTGTGGGATGCTACCTGTGTCGACACCCTCGCGCCATCCCATCTTCTTAGCACGGCGGGCTGTGCTGGGGCGGCTGCTACAGGAGCAGAAAACCTCAAACGGCGCAAATATAACAACCTTATTGGGAGCTATATGTTTGAGCCGTTTGGGGTTGAAACACTAGGGCCTTGGGGTCCGAGTGCTCATCGAGTATTTCGGGACATCGCAAAGCGGTTGGTTGACTCTTCACGTGACCAGAGGGCTGGCCTATTTTTAGCCCAAAGAATAAGCATTGCCATCCAACGTGGTAATGCTGCCAGCCTTTTGGGCACTTGTGCCATTGACAGCGATGCGGACGAATTTTTTGATGCCCAATGAGCTCCTGTCTTTTTCTTTACCTTTTTTTATACTTGTGTATACTTTATATAATATGTATATTTTAGTGTTAAGTTGTAAAATAGTAACATTGTAATTGAAATTTTAAAAACGAAATAAACCGAATAAAACTTTATTGTTACTTTTACACTAATAAGTTAGTTTGAAGTTTTTTTGGTACCACTGGTACCTCCAAAAAGTGTCACTTTCTTTCAAAGTTTTGACAGTCGTCGTCACCATTACCACAGATCTGTGCATCTTGGTCGATATTTTTTGCGTAGCAGGCGCCATCTAGCGGATTCTGGCCGTACTAATATGGTGAAGTGTGCAGCCTGCGGAAGGTTTTTATCGGCAAGAGGGGGCGCTAGCTGTGGCAACTCTGCCTGCCACAACCGATATCACCTCGCTTGCCTGTCATTGCCCGACCCAACCCAAATAAGTGGCGATTGGCTGTGCCCCGAGTGCAAAAAAAAGTTGCCCAGGGGAGACAATAGCGCCACACCCGTCAAGGACCTGGGTAGTGGTCCCCCAGCAAATCCAGCAGCAGCGTTGGCAGCGGCAGTGTCTCCGCCTGCAGTACAGGACCAGGACGCTATGATTAGGTCACCTGTCGCGGTGTCACAGGCTCCGGCAACTCAGACCAAGCCACCCGTCGCGGTGGCAAAGGTACTTTCTCGGGCTGGCAGCGAACAGGGAGCTACTGATGGGGAGCCTTCACCTGATACACAGCTGACCCTCCGTGAGGAGATAAGGCTCTTCAGATCTGAGCTGCGGGAAGTGCGCGATGAAATGAGGGAGTTTCGACGCGAGATGTCCGGCCTGCACTCGTCAATGGGTGTCTGCACCGAAAGAGTTGACAGCCTGGAGGCTAGGATCGAGGCTCTCGAGAGTAGGCAAAGTACTGTAGTGCCTGATGGCAAAGTGAGTCAGCTCGAACAAATTGTGCTGCAGTTACAGCTCGATCTAAACGACCGCGAGCAGGATTTACTTGGTTCCGACCTTGAGATCACCAACATCCCGGAGACTCCTGGCGAGAACGTGTTGCACACCGTCGGGCTGGTGGCGGCAAAGCTTGGGGTGACGCTAGACGAACGGGACATAGTGTTTGCGCAACGGGTGGGCCTGCGAGCCGAACGAGAGGTGCAGACTAGCTCTGTGGGCGGCGCGAGTCCGGTCGGCGGAGCAAACCCAGTGGGAGCAGCGGCGGCGCCGGCGCGCGGGCGGCGCATCGTGGTGCGCCTGACGCGGCGCGCACTGCGCGACGACCTGCTGCAGAGCGCGCGTGTGCGGCGCGGAGCCACCACCGCAGATCTAGGATTATCTGCACCCCCGCGTCGCTTCTTTCTGAACGAGAGGCTCACTAAAACCAACAGATATCTGTTTTACCGGGTGCGTGAAGCTGGCAGCCGTCTGGGATGGAGGTATACGTGGACGAAGTTCGGCCGCATTCTAGCAAAGCAGGGTGACGGTAAGCCCACCCACTGCATCCGCTCAGAGGAGGATCTCGCGCGGGTTTTTGGTTGTGAGGTGTCTGTGGCAAAGGATGTCTGATTACTTGGCCCCCGACATTCATAGTAATGTGTGTCTAAAACTATACCTCTATTTATTAGTTTTGTATTTACTTAGATTTTTAAGATTGGCTTGTGCGAGACCGGCTGTTTCCTTGTCTCAGTATACTTTGGTTCTATCTAGTGGCCCAACTCGACCTACGACTATCTATGTACATTGTATATGTATCACACTTCCGCTCACTATTTTCACGTTTTCAATATATATTATACTTCTGTTTTTACGGATTTTATATATTATTACACATTGGCTATGTATATTTCTGCAATATTTACAATACTTCTTTTTATTTTTACGAATCATACCTAACACCATCTATTTTATTATATTTACACATAATTTCTCAAAAAGAACATTACATATCCTTCATGTAAATATGAGTAACTTAACAAAATATATTATGTCATTATTATGCAAAACACCACACTACGTAATACTTCTGACGCTATCTACATACAAAATAATAATATTAAATACATACACAACTATTTTCATAAATGATTAAGACAACGAGACATCTAAAAGTTGGGTTATTTAATGCGGGGTCGCTGGGTTCGCGCCATGAGGAGTTCCTAGTTGCTATGGATAACCTCTCCGTAGACATCATGGCGATAAATGAGACCTGGCTCAGGCAGGGAGAGGAGGGTCGCGCGCCGACAGTACCGGGCTATCGGCTGCGGCACGTGCCGCGGGCGCGCTCCGTGCGGGGCGACCGCGGGGGCGGCGTGGGCTTCTACGTGCGCCGCGGTGTGCGCGTGCGCTCCGTGCCGCACCCGCCGCCGCGCCGGCGCCGCAGGTCGAGCAGATGTGGCTCCGACTTAACGTCAATTCGCATTCAGTCATTATTGGTACAGCATACAGACCGCCGTGGCTTGATGTAAATACCTTCCTGGATGCAGTTACTGATTCTCTCTCCTCCTTTGCTAACGCGGATAGGGTTATCCTGCTTGGGGACTTTAATTCTAAACAATTTCTTACGTTGCTGCAAGCTCACACAGATTATTACTGAGCCAACCCATTTCACAGATCATAGTGAAACTCTGATTGATGTTGTGTGCACTGATGCCCGTGTATGTGGGGTCTCTGTATCACACATACCGGAGCTTGGTCACCATGCCATTGTATCTGTGGAACTAAATTTCAAATTAGAGAAGCCTTCTCCACAATGGATTACAGGCCACTCAGAGACATTATCCCTGAACTTTTTAATGAAGATTTAAATAAAATGGACTGGGAACATATTGAAAGTCTGGAAGATGTGAACTTAATGGTATCCAAGTTTAATCAATACATCCTTACACTTTTTGATTTGCATGCTCCCCTCAAAAAAGTCCGAATTAAAGAGAAATCTTATCCCTGGATAACAGACACGGTCAAGGAAATGATGAGGCTGCGTGATAAGTGCCATCTGAAGTCGAAATCGACAAAATCCGAGCATCATATCAAATCGTACAAGGAGTTTAAATACCTTGTTAGAGCTGCTTTTGATAGTGAGATGTGCGCATATTTTAAAACATATATCAATAAGAATATTAAACAACCTAAGAAGTTATGGAGTCATATCAAAGCAACTGTAGCCACCTCAAAAAAAACCAGAGCATAGTCTGCCTCATTTCTGTAGCAACCCTGAATCTATCAACGAACACTTTTTGGATGTGTCAGGCAGTGGGAAGGTCACTACTGCAGATTTAACTTATTTTGAGTATCACAGATACAGTAACAGTCATTTCCAGCTTGAACCGGTCCAGCAGGATGTAGTGCTGAGGATCTTGCGCAGTCTTAAGTCCAATGCGCAGGGCTCGGACCAAATTTCTCTGGAGATGCTGATGTTGACACTTCCTCGAACACTCGCAGTGATCACAGCTATCATCAACAAATCCATAGTCGATTCTTCTTTCCCGGATCTGTGGAAGATGGCAATAGTTAGACCAATCCCAAAAGTATCTAACCCCACTAGCGTGAAAGACCTCCGTCCAATCAGCTTACTTCCATGTCTGTCCAAGGTTTTAGAAAGGGTTGTCTCTGACCAACTTAGGGCATATCTTGAGCAGCACAGTATCGTGCCACTCGCTCAATCCGGTTTTCGCAGGGCCCATAGCACAGCAACAGCGCTCCTGGATGTTGTTGGTAACATTCTTGAAGCCAGAGACCAGGGAATGGGAACCCTGCTCGTCCTACTAGACTTTTCGCGTGCTTTCGATTCAATTAACACGTCACTTCTACTCTCCAAGCTGTCTTACTATGGGTGTGAAGTGGAAACTGTCAAATGGTTTGAGAGTTACCTCAGCAATCGATCGCAGTTTGTCCAAGTGACCAGTGACAGCGGAGATACTGTGTCCTCTGGTCCGAAGCGAGTGGATAGGGGCGTACCTCAGGGATCGATCCTGGGCCCGCTTCTCTTCATCCTGTACAGTGCTGACATCACTAACTGTCTGATCAACACCAAGTTCCACCTCTACGCTGACGATCTGCAGTTGTACCTCTCCTTCCGGTCCCAGGATATAGCTGAAACTGTTAGCAAAATTAATGAAGATTTGGAGAGGATCTCAGCTTGGTCCAGAAGAAACTCCCTGGTCCTGAATCCTAGTAAGTCTCAAGTACACACATCAAAAGTGTCTAGGGATCAACATATATTTTTGCAATAACTTTTCTCCTGATTGATATTAATTAAAATTTTCTTTAAGGATTCATCAAATAAAGTGTTTTCGTTTGTCACAGTAACGATAAACCAAGTCACCTTTGCATTAATAAAGAAATTTGCCATTTTCCTAATAAAGGGATTTTTGACATTTGAACCACTAACACAAAAGTTCGAAAAAAAGACTGAAATAACAGTTTTCTTTAAAATTTTATTGGGTAACTTAAACAATTAATAATCCGTGTTTCTACCGCGAACACTAACAACACAAGAACATCGGTTTGGCATACTCAAAATGAGTTCATCCAAATCACGCTGTGGAATGGCCGCCCATGTTCGTTGCAACAACAAAAAAAGGTCTTCTTGCGACTGGATACCCTCCATATTCGGCAGAGCTCTTCTCTGTAGCATATCCCATGCATGCTCAATCGGGTTCAAGTCTGGCGACTGAGCAGGCCAGGGCAGGACATTGATGTTAGCTGCGGCGAGAGTCTGTCTTACAACTCTTGCGGTGTGCGGTCGTGCATTATCATGCATTAACTGAAATAAGGGACCGATTTGCACTTGTAGAGGAACGATGACGTCTGATACAATCGTCTCAGCATAAATTTGAGCGTTGAGGTTGCCTCTGATCCAAATCAACTCAGTTCTTCCGCCGATCCAAATACCCGCCCATACCATGATGGTTCCACCACTATAAGGATGGACTTCCTGGCAGGATTTTAATCGCTGTTGGCGTCCAGGGGTTCTCCAGTGTCGTATACGTCTTGTATCCGGTCTCATACCAAAACGAGACTCATCAGAAAAGCACACGAAACGCCATTGTTCTTCTGCCCAATTTCTGTGTTCAAGAGCCCATTGATATCGAATCCTACGATTGTGCATTGCTATAGGTGGTACCCGTAGCGGTCTTCGGGAATGAAGGTTCACTTCATGCAAGCGGTTTCTGACTGTTTGGTCGCTAATTAAGTTCCCTGAAGAGTGATGAAGCCTCACGGCTAACATCATGGCGGTTATTGTTGGAGCTCTTCGAGTTAAGATTTGAATGTATCGGTCTTGTCTCCGTGTGGTGCAGCGATACCGTCCTCCATGGCGCTCAGCCACGGTACCAGTGCTTCGGTAACGTGTCCAAAGTCGACTGATAACACTCTGACTTGTATTCAGAGCTAAAGCCACAGTACGTTGCCGGGAACCAGCTTCTATCATTCCCACGGCTCTGAGCATTTCTTCCCTGCTTAAATGACGTCGCCGCTCCATAATAACGTTGGTTTTAATCAGTAGTAGGGAAACAGTAGCACTAATAATGTCTTCAATGCGTTGTATGTTTTTATAGGGAAAATATTGACAGCTGATTTTCATCTTTTACTCGAATTTGATTCACAGTTCCTGATTCAAATTATGAAATGCACCAAAAAGGATCCATATAAATTTATAAAATCATACATTTATTACAAAGCCACATCTCAATCTCAAGAAATCCGCATAAAAATGCTTGATCCCTAGACACTTTTGATGTGTGTATATTGTGATGGGATCTAGGGATTTCCTGAACAAAATGCTACGCTTGCTACCTGGACCTCAGGATTGATGTATTTGGTGTGGAAAGGGTTCTGGAGGCTCGTAATCTAGGTGTAGTGTTTGATGGACAGCTTCATTTTGAAGCACACTTACTGGAGGCCGTGCGCAACTGCTTCTACCGACTCAAGGTCTTGTATCGTATCCGTCCCTACATAAGTGTGGATATGCGTGTCATGCTGTGCGAGTCACTTGTTCTATCCAAGCTGAATTACGCTGACACTGTGTATGGGGCATGTATTCTCGGTAGAAGCGAAAGACTGATTCAGCGGGTGCAGAATGCTTGTGCAAGATTCTGCTACAATGTCCCACCACGGTCCCACATCACTCCTTTTTTAAATAACGGTAATTTGATGAGAATGTCAGCACGCAGAAAGCTTCACCTGGCTACCCTACTCTTTGGCACAATTCTCACAAAGAAACCAGAATATTTATATAATAAACTGTCGTGGTCACGTGATGTTAACAAAATTAAAACTAGAGCATCTTCCTACCTCATGTTAGCCTCATCGCATAGAACTGCTGCGTTCCGTGGTAGTTTCAAATTCGCTGCCTCCCGTTGCTGGAATGACCTGCCACCTCCTTTTCGTGCTATAAAGACAGTTGGTACTTTTAGGTTAAAATTTAAACAGTATTTACTGCAGCTTCAAAAAGATGGTAAACTTTGAACCTACCCTTGATCTGCACGCAGCTAGCAATGGTGGTCCGAGTCCGAGCGTTTGGCAGCGTTTATTTACTGGACAGGCACAGCAGTTGTTTCGTATCTTGTTTTTGTTTTGTGTTCATTACGTACATGTTCCATATTTGATTAATTTTATTGTTTATTCCACACTTTTACTGGCAGTATCACACGAATTGTTAATGCTAGCCTACACAATGTTTTGTTTCGTTGCCACTTGTTTCGTGAAGAATTTGTAACTCGCTAACACTTAAGAGCGTTTACGCTGTTCGGCATTTCATACAATCTTTCAAGCCCTTGTTTTTCGAAATGAGTGAACCGATTTTAATGAAACTTTATCCGCATGTGCAGGATGTAAAGGTCTAAATAGTTAGTAGAAAACATTTTCGAAATGTCTTATTTAAATGAAGATAACTGGAAATTTCTGTTTCTATAGAAAGTTTAAAATCGGTCTAATTTGGCTGTAACACTATTTTTCGAAAATGTTCTTACTTTTTAGCCCTTAATATCCTGCTTATGCGTATGAAGTTTCATTAATTTCGAAAAACATGGGCTTGAAAGTTTGCATGAAATTCCGTACGGCGTAAACGCTCTTAACATTAGTTTATTTCTATTTTCCTTTTCACCCATGCCGTTATTTGACTACCACCTTCCACTTTTATTGTATATTCTCTTTAATTCTGTTCCACTAGATAGCCGTAACTTTATGTTTAACTAGCTTCTGCCCGCGGCTTCGCCCGCGTGGATGTCGGAAATTGCCCATGTCCTTCCCTAGGATGCTATCTATCTACTTGCCAAATTTATCGAAATCCGTTCAGTGGTTTAGGTGTGAAAAGGTAGCATACAGAAAGAGGTACTTTCGATATGGCTCACTATTTACGGCTTCCACATAAAAGGTAGATATATGCTGTCACGGACATTTATTTAGAACTGTTTAAGACAAACAGTCCCACGATAGGTAGATTATATTCGTGTAACAACAACGCGTCTGCGAGATTCAGCCGTTGTAAAGGTTTCTGTGGCTCTTTGGGATGCCATGTAAGTCGCCTGCTGCTGACGTCGAGCTTGAGACTGTTCTAGTGTCTCCGCAGCCCGTTGAGACACCAGATAGTCAGCATGCTGTTGATGCTGATTTTGGACTGTTCCGGTGTTTCAGCAGCCCGTTGCGACACCACATACTCAGCATGCTGTTGGGGCCGATCTTGGGACTGTGCCGGTGTTTCAGCAGCCCGTTGAGACACCAGATACTCAGCTTGCCGTTGACGTCGAGGTTGAGACTGTTCCGGTGTTTCAGCAGCCCGTTGAGACACCAGATACTCAGCATGCTATTGGAGCCGAACTTAAGACTGGTCCGGTGTTTCAGGAGCCTGTCGAGACACCAGATGCTCAGCATGCTGTTGGGGCCGATCTTGGGGCTGTTCCGGTGTTTCAGCAGCCCGCTGAGACACCAGATACTCAGCATGCCGTTGACGTTGAGGTTGAGACTGTTCTGAAGTTACAGCAGCTCTTTGAGATGCCAGATACTCGAGAGTGTTGTTGACGCCGATCTAGGGCTGTTCCGATGTTTCAGCAGTCCGTTGCGACACCAGATACTCAGCATGCCATTGACGTCGAGGTTGAGACTGTACTGGAGTTTCAGCAGCTCGTTGAGATGCCAGATACTTAGCATGCTGTTGGGGCCGATCTTGGGACGGTTCCGGTGTTCCAGCAGCCAGTTGAGACACCAGATACTCAGCATGCTGTTGGGGCCGATCTTGGGACTGTTCCAGTGTTTCAGCAGCCCGTTGAGACACCAGATACTCGGCATGCTGTTGGGGCCGATCTTGGGACTGTCCCGGTGTTAAAGCAACCCGTTGAGACACCAGATACTCAGCATGCCGTTGACGTCGAGGTTGAGACTGTTTCGGTGCTTCAGCAGCCCGTTGAGACACCAGATACTCAGCACGCCGTTGACGTCGAGGATGAGACTGTTCTGAAGTTTCAGCAGCTTATTGAGATGCCAGATACTCAGCGTGTTGTTGACGCCGATCTTGGGACTGTTCCGGCGTTTCAGCAGCCCTTTGAGACAACAGATACTCAACATACTGTTGACGTCAAGGTTGAGACTGATCTGGAGTTTCAGCAGCTCGTTGAGATGCCAAATACTCAGCGTGTTGTTGCCGATCTTGGGACTGTTTTGGTGTCTCAGTAGCTCTGTGTGCCGCCTCACGCGCCGCCTACTCAAACCTTTGAAGCTCAGTTTGTTGAGACGTCTCGTTAAGTTTAGCTATTTCAGAGCTCGAGCTTTATTAGAGCTTTGTGGAATATTAGATTTACGCTTTCACGTCATTATTGTGAGTACTATTTAAAAAATCACAAAATCGGTAGTAATTTTCAAACTAACTAAAACAATTCCAATAGGTAATTATGAGGAAAACGAATCTATCTTCTCTACTTACAACACAACCTAAACCTAAAACTATACGTTATCCTTAAACTCACAAAAAAAACAATTGTAATAATCTAATTAATGAAAACAATAACGAATCCATTTAGGTACTTAATACTTACAAATACAACCTGTACCTAACTAACTAAAAATACAAACAAAGAAAACAATTCTAATATGACTATGATAATTAAATTAATAACGAATCTATATTTCTACTTAAAATATACTACCTAAAAATTATAATTATGCCTACTGTAAGTTAGTAATAAATCGCTTCGTAAAATGAACACAACAGTCAACGACGTCCGCCGGTCTGCCCTCACGCCCAGTAGGTATTATAAAAAGTTACGCGTGGACATACTTTAAAAAAAAAATATACGCGTCGACTTGAGAACCTCCTCCGTTTTTTCGTCGGTTAAAAAGTGCTCTGTGCCTCACGCTTCTGCATGGCCTACGTTCGGGGCTTGGTCGCGCACTCGGCAATGGCGCGCGTCATTGCCTCCTAGGCGCTCCACTCAGGTCAATCATATCGTGATAACTTTTAAAGTATTCGTCCAAATTGCTTAGTGTAAAAGACAAAGTTTATCTACATTAAATATCGAAAGCGATAAATGTATTAATTTTGATAAGAATTAACTAAGAACTCAAAAATATGCATTGTATAAAATTGTAAAAAAAGTATCCAATTTAAATGTATTTATATCTCACTATTTTGGATATAATGACTTCCACATAAAAGGTAGATATATGCTGTCGCGGACTTTTATTTAGAACTATTTAAGACAAACATTCCCACGATACATTATCTTCAGGTAACTTTAACGGTTTAGGCAGCGCACGCCAAAATAGCTCTCAGAGGGCAGGAATTTTTCCGACTTACTTGATACTTATCGTTATATTATGGCCAAATCACACAAAATCTTTATAAATTGTAGCCTATGTGTTATTCTGATGTATAAGCTATATTACTGTGAAGTTTCATCGAAATCCATTCAATAGTTTTTGCGTGAAGGAGTAACAAACATCCATCCATCCTCACAAACCTTCGCGTTTATAATATTAGTAGGATATATTTGAAATGTATTAAAATTTACTTCACTTTATATTTACATAATCTTGCTGTAAGGTCGGCGCCTGCGACCATTTACTTGTCATAGCTATGCCACAGACACACCAGACTACCAGAGTGCCTCTAGCGTTCAAGGCATAGACAAGTAATAAGGTTACGTCTGGCGCAGATTATAAAATTAATTTATTTTATTTTATTATTTGCTAATATTTTACTTAAGTAGTTATTTATTTATGTTTCTGTAATTGCCCGTGACATCAAAGCGGGCCCTATCAGAATACCAGCGCTGAGACATTTATTTTTTTAAATGTCGCAGCATCATGCTGAGATAGGAGCCTTTTGGCCTCGTATAGGACTTCATGTTTCATTTTTATTTTTTATATAACTTGGTTTTTATTTTTTATTTTAATGTGTTTAGTTTAGTTTGTGATCTTCCTATACGAGTCGCAATAAATACTTTTTCTTTCTTTCTTTCTTTAGATGGTGTGCTCACGTGCCCACATTGTGCGAGGGTTTTCTTGAAGAAGATTGGCTACATAAGCCACATGCGAGCTCACGAACGGCAGCTACTGCGGAGTTGATGCGATCGCCTAGTCCGAAATCGGTCGGATTGCATCATATATGTTAGCTGTGGCAGACATGGGTGGAATCAGTGTGGCTACTTGCAGTCGAATAATAAAGCGAGTATCTGCAGCGAATGTCACTTTACGTCCAGAGTTTGTCACCTTACCTGATACAAGTGAGGAGCAAGAAAAAGTGAAGATGGAATTTTATAATATTGCCAGATTCCCTAATGTTGGCTGCATCGATTGTACACATGTGAAAATTCAATCACCAGGTGAAACCTCAAGACTAACCTTTATTAGTTTAACAAGTCAGAATTTTACTGAAACATACCTACTGTAATGATTTGGAACTTACACAAAATAAAATTTGATGTTTTGTATGTTTTTTTTAAGGTGGAGATGATGCCGAGCTGTTCAGAAACAGGAAGGGATACATATCCATAAATGTACAGACAGTAGCATCAGCCAATTTATTAATAAGAGATGTTGTTGCACGTTGGCCAGGTTCAACACATGACTCCGCTATTTATCAAAACTGCAATACATTCGGGAGATTTGAAAGAGAAGACTACACTGACAGCTATTTACTGGGTGTCAGTGGATACTCATTGAAGGTAAAATAGAAATAGATTCTCTGTATCTATAGAAATAAGAATCATCATCATTTCAGCCGAAAGACGTCCACTGCTGGACATAGGCCTCCCCCAAGATTCTTGGGGGGGAGTTTGCCATAATCGCCACGCTTGGCAGGCGGGTTGGCGATCGCAGTATAGTATGGTGGTGGAATGCATAGAGAACGCTGCTGCCCATTCTCCGGTACGACCCTTAGTCGCCTTTTACGACACCCACGGGAAGTATGGGGGTATATTTTTATGGGGTGGTGCTATTCTTTAAGTCCGAAATAAAAATACTATCCATGTATCATAATAAAATCAACTTATTTAAAAAATACAGTTTCATAGGTCTATTTAGTCATTCTTTGGCACACCAAATAAATTCTTCAGATTGAAGTTTCCACCTGTAAAGTAAATTTTAATATTAAGAACTTTTAAAACAGGAGATTTTTTTTTCTTTTCAGAATCATCAGTTGACTCCTTATTTAAATCCTACGACAAGAGGACAACAAAAATACAATGAGGCCCACATAAAAACCAGGAATGTGGTGGAAAGGCAGTATGGAGTCTTAAAACGACGTTTTCCTGTATTAGCTATAGGTATAAGACTGGAATTGAAAAATGCTATAAATGTTATCTTTGCGTGTTGTGTTTTACACAATATGTGTATTTTAAGAAATGAACATGAGCCAGTCAACGAAAATATTGTTCCTAATACAACTTATTTCAAATGTGCAAAACTGAGATGTTTTGTAGCGTGATTGACGATTGCATGAAGCAGCGTGGACATAGCAAATGTGCAAACTAGGCCTATCGTCATTTGTAGGTTGCATGCATTCGTCAAATGACGCGTCCATGGACAGTTAGCCTTAGGCCCATTGTCCACGTAACCGCACGTCATATGCACGCTTTCGTCAATTGACGATTGCAAGACGAATGCTTGTGTCCACGAAGCGGCAACGTCGCGTCAGCCGCTCGTGTTGCGTTCGTCATGCGGTGCACGCGCGCTGCAACGTGTCACTACTCGACCGACTCGTCAGACGGACGCTTGCTTTTTGTGTTACAAAATGGCGGCCGCGGCGGTGAATTTTGTTACAATTATTCAAATTCATTTATTCACATTTAAATAGAGTAAATACAATCGGTGGTTACATTATTTGGTCTTATATTCTATTTAGCCTTAGTATGGCATGTGAATTTTAATCATGCAAGATATTACATTAATGTAATTCATAATAAATAAAAATTAAATAAAAAAATAAATGTATGAGAACTTAGTCTAAATCAAAACCTGTCTGCGATTCATAGGGCCTAATGTCACATATCCTTTGCTAACCACAGTGTCTAGTACCAGTAAAAAGCTTAGATTAAAAAATGTCCAGATGGATAGTAGGCCACTGAGAATTGAAGCCAAAAACACGGGGGACAAATGTGCCGCGTCGTACGTTCCATACGTCAGTCGCCTAGTAACGCTCCCCGCGTAAATTACGTCACGAGTCCTTGTTTTGATATTTTAAAATGAAGGTTTGTGTTGTGAATGGTGGTGTTTTCCGATGGATAAAATGGATCTAAGGGTTTTCGCTGGCCAGCGGGATTGTCCGAAAGGGTTACCGCTGGCCCGGAACATAAAGGGCTAAGGAAGGAACACGGGTGGGTTTTAGTCAGTAAGAGTCTGACACTCCCTTCCGCTCCACCCAGAGCGGGAGGAGTCATTTGATGATTTCCCATCCGCAAAAAAAAAAAGGTTTGTGTTGTGCAATGGTGTAGAAATCACACTAAAAAAAAGGAATGAGCCACTATATATCATTTTCTTGTTGTTTGTATTTCTTTGTTACCGCATTCTAAATTTATGTAAACAACAAGTATAACTTGACATTACTGTCACGCCATATTTGTTAAGTGTTGCCAGGGGCATAATTTTTTTACCCATTATTTGTAAGTTTGTGCTATTTAACAGTTACCGTTTGTGCTATTTCTGCTTACTACCTATTTAAGTACACCAAAACAACAAACATTTAACTAACTTACAAGCAAATATCACAAAAAGTCGTAACATAATAATTTCTGATAAAGTCGCACATGACAAATTACACAAATTAAAGAAATAACGTTGAAACTCAACAACCGTAATAATAAAAAATCATGTCATTACTGTTGATATATTTTACTCTAAACGTAAAATACTGAAAATCTCCCACATTTAAGGGTAAATCTCTGCCACTGGTATTACACGCACATTGCACACAAACGCAATTACGATACGTAATACACTCCCGACCGTGGCGCTCACTCACACATTTATAAAAAAGTGGCTTCACTTAAAACGTTGCGTTTTGTTTCGAACACGGAATCTGGACATTTTTTAATCTAAAGTCTTTTTTTTTTGTTGAATAAGGACTTCTTATTCCTGTAACCACTCGTTTATTGAGTATATCATTTTATTAAGCAGTAACTCTTTCAGCTTTTTCTTAAATTTTGCTAGAGGAAGATCTTGAATGTCTGGTTGTAATCTATTATAAATTTTTACACACATAGCTGAACAGTTTTTTTTAAACACCACAGTCCTTGGTGCAAAATCCAGCACTAATCGGTGACCACGCCTTGATTTACGAGGATGGGTACCATCTCGTGTGTAAATATCACTAGCTTTCACAAATAGGCTAGGATTGCATTTTCCGAACACACAAATTTCAAAAATGTACATACTCGGTAGTGGTAATATTTTAATAATATAATAATAATAATATAACGCAGCAACGTCAACAAATCAATTCGTTCTGATAATTTACAGTTTAATTAAATTTTAGAAGCAGTTTTATTGTGAAATCCTACAACCAAAACCCAAATACCATTTCAATACAATTTAAATTAATATCAATAGGAAAAATACCATGAACAATATTTAAATGTTTCGTCAAAAACTGCCGAACCGGAGGTGACATCTGTCATGTCACCTCCGGTAAAATCAAACAAATAAAACGAAAATATGTTGACAAGGTCAGCCTTACGTAAAGCACGCCTACCACCTCCGGACTCTTCGCTCAGCTCCACCTCGCCGCCGCCGGTACCCAGTCTCACTGTGAGCGCTGTGACGACACCGGCCGTGGCAGTTGCGTCGAGCTCGAGCGACGAGTATTTCTCTCCGCCCACGACGCCACCACCTGCTCGTCGACGGGGAGGACGCCGGCCGCCGGACGGTTTAGGACCTCGAGGCCCACCGGCCTCTGATAGGGTCCCAGCTCCCGGCGGAAGTGTGCAGCGCATGAGATGGACACGATCCATCAATGAAAATGTCATGCGCTCATACTATGGGGCTACAGAGGGGGGAAACAATCTGACCGCGTACCGTGTTCGGATGCTCTCTCTTTTTCAGGTGCTTGAGCCAGCTGTCAACGTTTCGGCACAACGTCTATCGGATCAGGTGCGTGTCATCCAGCGTAATCATTATGTTGGATGACACTGTACTTGATCGCCTGCGAATTGAAATGCAGAGTAGCCATGTCATCGCCCCCCAGCCGCAGACTGCTGTACTACTACCGCAGTGTAATACCATTCATGCTGACGAGGGGAGTAATGACAGGGCTACAAACGTAAGTACCCAATGTAATGAGGAATTGAGGAGTGCTTTGGAAGATGCGATTCGGGAATATCGCTTCATGTCGCCCGAACATAGGCCACGCTTACCTCGTTTGCCCATGCATAACAAAAATAGGGCGCTGGTGGCGGCTCTGGATTCGCAGTTGTCAAACTATTTTGATGACTGCGAAGACCTCACCGATACTCATTCGATTCTGTACTGCGCGGCTGTAGCGGCATGTCGTGTAGCTCACGTCAAATTTGCCAATGACTCTAGAGGTACACGACCGAAACCAGCCATACCAGCTTGGCAGTGCAGAATTGAACGCCGTATTGGTGGGGCCAGAGCGCTCATTGGCAAACTAATCTGCTTCAGGGAGGGCAATACTCGCCCTAGAGTGATGCGCTTTGTGAGACGGGCATTCTTGGGGACTGATATCAGTCCTCGAGACTATATGTCTTATGTCACGGAGCGCATCGACTTCCTGAAGCAGAAAGTGTATGCATGGGCGAACCGTATTCGTCGGTATAAGCGGCGAGTAGAGCGATACACTCAGAATCGCACCTTCCAGAGTGATGAAAGATGGGTTTATAGAGACTGGGAGCGACCGGACCAAAGTGTGGCTGACACGTGTCTGCCAGATGATGAAGCCATGTGTTCCTTCTGGCGCAGTATCTGGTCGGTGCCTGTCAGTCACACCGAAGGTGATTGGGCTCGGGAAGTCGAGCGAGCCTGCGACCCAATACCAGAAATGGGGGCTATCACCATCTGCCCCCAAGATGTAGCTCGTGCAGTCCGTCCGTTACCTAACTGGAAGTCTCCAGGGCCGGACGGGCTGCATAACTTTTGGATAAAATGGTTTTTAAGGTCGCACGCTCGCTTGGCATCTCAGTTCCAGACTGCTTTGGAGTCTGGTTCGCTACCCCAGTTCCTAACGACAGGAATTACCCATCTGCTCCATAAATCAGGTAGCACCGCGGAACCCAAAAATTATAGACCGATCACGTGTTTACCGACGGTCTATAAAGTTCTTACATCCATTTTGAGAGCTAAAATTGACAAACATATAAACACTAACTCCATCATGTCTGTCTCTCAAAATGGATGTAAGAACGGGTCCCGTGGTACTAAGGAGCTACTCCTCATTGATATGGCCATTAGCCAACAGGTTCGTCGTTCCCGAAAGGATCTGTCGACATGTTGGATAGATTATAAGAAGGCCTATGACTCGGTGCCACATACATGGCTCATGAGGGTGTTGGAGTTGTACAAAGTTGATGCAACTCTGCGCACCTTCCTGATGTCGTGTATGGGGCAATGGAGGACTGTCCTTCGCTATCCAGGATGTCGAAATATTCAGAGGAATAGCGAACCGATAAGGATCGAGCGAGGCATATTTCAGGGTGATAGTTTGAGTCCGCTTTGGTTCTGCTTAGCCTTGAATCCTCTAAGCACACTGCTGGAGGATTCAGGTCTAGGCTATCGGCTGAGGAGAGGTGGTCAGGTTATATCGCACCTCCTCTACATGGATGACCTAAAACTCTTTGCCCCCAACAATTTGCAACTGATGGAGCTACTGAAAGTAACTCAAACTTTCAGTAGCGCCATCAGGATGGAATTTGGTGTGGACAAATGTGCGGTCATGCATGTAAAGCGAGGGGAGATTGTTGAATCCGTGGGAACCCAACTCTCGGATTCCACAAACCTTAGAGCCCTCTCCGCATCCGAAACCTATAAGTATTTGGGTATGTCGGAAGCGTTAGGCATCAATGTTACTGACATGAAGCAATCGTTGAAAGAGCGCTTCTTTGGCCGCCTGAAAAAAGTACTTAATAGTCTTCTATCAGGCGGAAACAAGGTGCGCGCCTTCAACGGTTGGGTCATGCCGGTTTTGATGTACTCTTTCGGCATACTCAAATGGACTCAAACCGAACTCGACGCCCTGGATAGGAGGGTCCGTACGCTGCTGACTGCAAATCGAATGCATCACCCACGGTCATCGGTAATGAGGCTGTATATCCCGCGAAAGTGTGGAGGTCGAGGGTTTTTAAACGCTAAGACCCTCCACAATCGCGAGATATGCAGTCTCAGGGAATATTTCCTAGAAACCGACGTGGGGATGCATCGAGATGTAGTCGCCGTGGACAAGGGCCTCACCCCGCTCTCCTTGGCTAAAGAGAACTGGCGCAAGCCAGTAGTGCTTGACACTAATGATCGCATGGAGGTATGGCAGAGTAAAGAGCTTCACGGACGCTTTTTCCGGGCTCTACATGGACCCGATGTCGATTTACTAGCGTCCGTAGCCTGGCTGCGTTTCGGTGACCTCTTTGGAGAAACCGAAGGTTTTGTCTGTGCAATTATGGACGAAGTGATGATGACGAACAATTACCGGAGATTTATTGTGAAAGACGGCACGGTTGACATCTGTCGGGCATGCCACCGGCCGGGAGAATCAATCAGGCATATTATCTCCGGGTGTTCTCGTCTAGCTAACGGAGAGTACTTGCATAGACACAACCTTGTAGCCAGGATAATCCATCAGCAACTTGCTCTGAAATACAGCCTTGTGGAATCGGAGGTGCCATACTACAGGTATGTGCCCGACCCAGTTCTCGAAAATGGTAATATCTCATTATATTGGGATCGATCCATCATCACTGATAGGACTATTGTTGCCAATAAGCCTGATATAGTGGTGGTGGATCGATCAGAGCGGCGCGCAATGATTGTTGACATAACCGTCCCGCATGATGAGAACCTCGTGAAAGCCGAGAAAGATAAACAAATCAAGTATCTTGACTTGGCTCGCGAGGTTGTCGACATGTGGGATGTGGACTCAGCAATCATTGTGCCGATAGTCGTGACAGCCAATGGGCTAATAGCCAAGAGCCTCGACCAAAACCTGAGGAGGCTCTCGTTGGGCAGCTGGATCAAGGGCTTGATCCAGAGAGCGGTACTTCTGGACACGGCCCGCATTGTTAGGAGGTTTCTTTCTCTGGAGCCCTGACCGCCGGTAGCTTGGACCCTGTTCCCGATACCGGTGGGCTACTATTTTTTTATATTTTTAAATGTTTTTATGTTTTTATATTCTAATATTTAAAAATATAATTTATATGTACGTATGATGAAATAAAGGAGATAATAATAATAAGAAATTTATTTCAGACGTAGTCCATATACTGTTAGTAACACAAAAACCTTATATAACTATTGTTAGTACATACAAAAACAAAGCCACAGAAGGACATAAACATAAAAATAAAAATCATGAAGTGGCACCGCACAGGAGTGCCAGTTCATGCCAGGCCCTGGACGCGACCACCCACAGTGTGTAGGCGCATCCAGTGCCACCACATCGGCGAGTCCCAACGACCCACGAACACGCTCAGAAGGCTGTTCGAGCTGGCCCGCAAGCGCTTCATAAGTGACGCAGAACGCATGATGGCATGAAAACCATCCACGCTTTTCACGGCAAACATTGCTGAAGCGCTGCAGTGGCGCGGCAGCCCGAACAGCACCCTGAACGCGTTATTATACTGTACTCGCAGAGCACTGTAAGTACGCTGCGTGTACTTAGTCCACAGGCTGCAGGTGTAAAAAGATTGACAGAAGGCCCTAAATAATGTCACTTTAACTTGCTCGGTACACCGTGCAAACCTGCGGGCCAGCATGTTACAGCGCACAGACAGCGCCCTGCGCTCCCTCTCCAAATCAACGTTGTCACATAGATCCTCTGAGACCCAGTGACCCAGATATTTAAAATTTGACACTCTGTTTAAGCTGGCACCACAAAGATACAAGCGAGGCACATTAGCGAATGATTTCTTACCAGCCTTAAACACCATCACTTCACTCTTCTTCACATTATATCTGAGTCCATGGGTTCGTGCATACTTTTCACAAATACCTAGCAGTCTGCGCATGGCACTAATCGACGGGCTCAGCAGCACCATATCGTCCGCATAGCTGATATTATTGACGCACTGTCCATCAATATGGCACCCTATGCTTGTTCTGCTGAGCTCGCCGATCAGTTCGTTCATGTATAAGTTAAAGAGACGAGGAGAGGTTAACCCTCCCTGCCTCACCCCACACTCCAAACCATACATGTCCGAGTATGAGCCTGCCCACCGCACAACATTCCTTTGACTCGAGTACCAATATCTCAATATTGCAACAACATCACGTGGCACATCTGTTTCATTTTTCATCTTTTGCCACAACACATCATATGATACCAAATCGAATGCCCTGACAAGTCCAGGTAACAGGCATAGACCGGCGTATTCCTGGCTGTATAATACTGCACAGTCAGCTTGAGGCACAGGATGGCGCTCTCAGTCGAAAGGCCAGGTCTAAATCCAAATTGAGCATCATGAAGTTCTATGTGCCTATCCAGGTGTTTGTCAAGCAGACTGTCCAGCACTTTTGCTATCACAGTAGCCAGCGAGATGGGTCTGTAGTTTGCCAGATCAGAGACATCACCGGTCTTGTTTTTTATAACCGGAACAACCACGGTATGTATAAGTTCATCCGGTAGGTAACAATGACTCACACATAAGCTGAAAAACATAGCAAGTACTCGAGACAAATGGAAACCAGCATATTTCAAATGCTCAATGCTGAGACCATCCGGACCAGGGGACTTACCTCGCACCATTTTATGAAATACGGAGGCAACTTCCTTGGCACGAAATCGAACAGTAACATCCCCTGCCATGATCCCAGCATCCTGTGTCAGATCAGTCAAGCCTACAGGAGGAGATTCCACCCTAAAATGACGCTGAAACAGGTTGGCTATATCACGAGGCACGTGCACGCCCGCAACGCTCACAGGTTGACTCGATTTAGGGTTGAGTTTATTAGTCCTTTTCCAGAATTTACCAAATCGTTTATTCGAATGATGCTGTGCAATTATATCCAACTTAATTTGTTTTTCATTATCTTGACAGAATTTTACACGAGATTTAAAAAGTCGCCTCGTTCGGCACATGCTCTCGTAAATAGGTCCGCTTTTTTGTTTCCCATTCAATAACCATTCCTGATAACATAATCGAGCTTCTCTGTGAGCACCGCTGACGTGTTTGTTCCACCCTGGCATATATCTATGTTTCCTGGACACAGGACCAACATAGCTATCTGCCGCCGCCTTACTAAGTATTTGCACAATATCGCTATACATTTGTTTTAAAATACGCTTGTGATCCTCATTATTACAACAGTGATCAGCACAGTGTTCAAATTCTACGGGAAAATTAATATTTCTCAGTTGCGAGTGACAACTTTCCAAAAACTTTCCGGTCTGTTCACTGTTTCTTTCTCCCCAAATTACTTTATTACATTCATTATCAGTCGCAATAATTTTCGGCCTTATCAATTCTAAGTCACACTCAACCAGCAAAGGACAATGATCAGCCCAGTAAGTATCATGTAAAACGGACACTTTACGTACTGAGCGTCTCGCCGCACTGGTCGTCACACAGTGATCGAGCCAACGCAGACAGCCGTGTGCCTCACTCACAAATGTATATGTGTCTATAGGTAGTAAGTCCATATCTACGCACGACCATGATTGTTCGGAACAAAAGTTTATTAGTTCACTTGAAAATAACTCACCTGGGTGTGCATTAAAATCCCCAAGTACAAAAACAGTCTCCACGGCACTATTTTCAATCAACGCATTAACTTCACTAAGACAATTAGTGAATTCAATTAAATTATCGGCACTCGCGGTGGGCATGTACACTGATACTACCATAATTGACCTGTCACAGAGCACTACTTTAATGGCCGCTATACGCACATTATCACACGGTATCACTGTAACGCACGGGAACGCAGACTTCCTCCAAAGCAGGGCCACACCCCCGTACGGCCTACCCCTTAATACCCCAGCTGTCGTATCCACGGCCGAGGTGCCCGTGAAAGCAAACCCATCGTCGATAGTACCAAGAAAAGGTACGTCATGCGGCAACAACCAAGTTTCTTGAAGAGCGATAATGTCTGTTGTCTTGCACAACCTCCGTATGCAATCCGCCGATCTAATAACATTCTTACAATTGAAACTAATAACTTTCATTGGCGTACTATCCATTTGTTCCAATAGGTTTTGTCTTGAAGTTCACAAAGCGACGATACGCGACGCCTTCTGGCCAAAATTCATCATTGAGAAACATTTCGAAATTTTGCTTTGGTACCAGTACCTTGTACGCATCATACTGTTTTGGTAATTTCATAGTCATCTTTTCTATGTGTACCGCCACATCAGTTTTACCCGCAATATAACTTCGAATGTCACACACGGGCACGTCCTTCGCAACATTGAAAATGTAAATGGGAATTTTTATATCCGCAGCTTTGAAGCGCGCATTCGGGCTCAAGACTGCCTTCCCTCTGTTTGCAACAAAGCGATTCCTTAGCCGTCTCCTCTGTACTACGGTCCATTCAATCAATCAATCAATCAATCAAAATGTTTTTATTTCACATAAACCTACATGGGCACTTATGAAACGTCAGAAGCTAGGTGCACGGTTCCAATTGGTCGTTTCCTATGGAGAAGAACCGGCAAGAAAATCCATGGTTACTCTTTTTAAAAATAATGTAGGTATGGAAGGACAGCGCAGGCCTGTCAACAAGTACCAAGTACTTGATAAAATAGAAAATGGTCTACAGATCTAAAGTCTATAAGGCCTACAAAGTCCTCACATTTACAAAATAAGAATCTATCAAAAGGATAGATAATAAAAAAAGAAAAATAATAATAAAAACCTACTAAAACCAAGTGTTATGATTCTCAATAAAACCACTAATAAAGAGGTGAAAAATTTCAAGTGTCTGTATACAATGTCAATTAATAAAGAAATTATGTCAAAAAGTATGTAAAAAAAAATAATAATAATTAAATAAAAATTAAACATCGTAATTTGAGAGCAGTTAATAGACATTTACATAGTTATGCCGTTAATGAGAAGCCAGGGAAGCCACATGTGCAGAAGGAATTATTGCCAGACTAGCTTGTCTTCAACGTAGTCTTTAATCTTATAATATGCTTTTTTGATAAGGACACGTTTGATGAGGGTTTTGAACTTTCCATCGCTAAGTTCTGTAACCGGCTTTGGCAAATTGTTATAAAAACGGATGCTGTTTACAAGAAATGACTTGCTAGTTTTAGTTAATCTAAATTTAGGTAACACAATTTCATTTTTACTACGTGTATTTATATTATGGAAATCGCTTCTTATTTTGAAGAGTCCTAAGTTTTTGCGAACATACAAAATACTTTCTAAAATATAAAGAGAAGGCAGAGTTAGTATATCAATTTCTTTGAATTTGTTTCTAAGAGACTCGCGAGGACCCATTTTATAGATTGCGCGGATAGCCCTCTTCTGTAAAATGAAAATTGAATCTACGTCAGCTGCCGATCCCCACAGCAGAAAACCATAAGACATAATACTGTGGAAATAAGCAAAGTATACTAACCTAGCTGTGGCTATATCTGTCAACTGCCTTATTTTTCTTACTGCATATGCAGCTGAACTTAATCTACTTGAGAGAGCTCTAATGTGTGCGCCCCATTGTAATTTTGAATCTAAAGTAATTCCTAGAAATACAGTTTCCGTAACAGCATCTAGTCTTTTGCCATCAAGTTCTAAATTCAGACCCACTTGAGGTACATTTGGTAATGAAAACTTAAGACATTTAGTTTTGTTCGCATTAAGTAAAAGATTATTAGCTGCAAACCATTTCGAGAGAACAGCCAGACTATTGTTAACATGTAAGACATCCGTATCTTTTCTATCTATTTTAAAAATAAGGGAAGTGTCATCAGCGAATAAAATGATATCCGACAAGTTAGCCATCATGTAAGGAAGGTCATTAATATAAACTAGAAATAGGAAAGGGCCAAGAATTGAGCCTTGAGGCACGCCCATCTTAACTAGAGACCCCGAAGACGTCGCCCCGTTAACGTTTACTTTTTGCTGGCGCTTTGACAGATAGGAAAGAACAAGATCAGCAGCTTGTCCACGAATTCCGTAGTGGTATAATTTACAGATCAGTGTATTACATTCTGTGTCTTCTTTGGGTATTTTCCACTCGCCAACGCGTACAACATCGGCCAACGATTTCTTTTTGCCGAGTACGTCACTGTTCACGTTCGGAGCCGCCGCCGCCGTGTGTCTCGTCTCGCTGGGTACGTCGCTCGCAGCTGATTGCGCGTGAATCAACGACTCGGGCTCGTCATTGGCCACCGAAAGGCGAATACAGCTCTCATTTAATACGTTAATCTCATCGCAAATTTCTCGCCTACCTTCATTTTTGGAAAATGATTGAGCTATATCCCGATAACTGGTATCTGAACGTCCCTCACTAGGCTTTTTGCAAGGAGTTTCACGTTCTGCGTCCATGTATGCAAGTCCCCTGGGACCGCTGCAGTAGTCGTCGTGACTATCCAGCAAAAAACCACCCCGTTTGAGGTTTACGTTAGTGGCGGTACTTCCAAAGTTGTTCACTATCGACGCCTTTTTTAGATTTTCAAGATCAGACTTAACAGCATCAAGGTTTTCCTTAGTGACATACAGCTCTTTGACCTGATTTATCTCCTGCTGCATACGCACTAAATCCTTTAAAATCCGAGTGACGTCAACATGATCGAAAAGTACCGGCGGTAGCTTGTGTAGATCACGGGCTACAAACACCGGTAAGACCTCAGGGTCGGACTCCTTCAGCATACAAATGATGTCATCTATTTCACGGAGCTTCTTCCCGTCTCTCTTCCTTGCCTTTTTACGCTTAATTTTAAGTTTACTAAAGTGAGGCTTACAAGACTCATATGGAGGAATGCCAACAATTGCTATTATGCACCGTTTTTGGGATAGAAACGCTCGCTGGCAGTCTGTTGAGTTTCCCCACAGTATTAATCCGTAACGTAACACCGAAGCTACATAACCATGATATGCCAACAATACCGTACGTTGTGCTGATGTATTTCGTAGTCTGTTTAATACATAAACGAAACTATTTACTTTTTTGCAGACTCCATCAATATGTGCTTTCCAATCTAAGAATTTATCCATGGTGAATCCCAGAAATCGCACATTGGTAGATTTACTAATTTGTGTACCATCATATGAAATATGCCTTGGAATGATCTTTGATCCACGGGTTTGGAATTGCATAAAAGTCGTCTTACTGATATTTACCTGCAAATTGTTTCTTACTAACCATCCTATAATTAAATCAATAGTGTCATTTATATGAATGTCAAGGTTATTATATGAATGTCAAGGTTATTAAGAAAGCCACTAATAGATTGAATCCTAAGCCTGGCGTTCCTGTGAGCGTCGACGGGGTTTCCTGCCCTAGAGACATAGCCGAATTGATCAAAAACCAATTCTCTGTTAAGTCAACACTGGGGCCGCCATGCGGGGTGTTCAGTGCTGGCCCTGAAGGTGTGGAGGTGGCCACTGTAATTCTTACAAAACAGGTTAGGCACATACTGAAGAAGATGACAAGAGGCAAGTCCCCTGGTCATGACGGACTCAGCATTGAGCACCTGCAGCATGCTGGTTCCCACTTACCTCGGGTGCTGGCACTTTTATTTAATCTTTGTTTGTGTCATTCACATCTTCCGCCTGATCTAGTGCGAACTCTGGTGGTGCCGGTGGTCAAAAGTAAGACGGGAGACGTATCGGACAAGTCAAACTACAGGCCTATTTCACTCGCCACCGTCATAGCCAAGGTCCTTGACAGCGTGCTTAACTCACATCTAAATGAACATGTGCGGCTCTGTGATGCTCAGTTTGGATTCCGGCCTGGGCTGTAAACGGAGACTGCTATTGTTAGTTTGAAGCACGCTGTCAGGTATTACACCGATAGAAATACACCTGTTTATGCGGTTTTCCTCGACCTGTCCAGGGCATTTGACCTTGTCCCGTACGATCTTCTCTGGCAAAAGCTAGAAGAAACAGCGCTGCCGCCAGAGTTTGTATTACTCCTCAAGCACTGGTACCTGAACCAAGAGACTCAAGTGCGGTGGGCGGGAAAGCTGTCAGAGCCATGCCGGCCGGAGTGCGGGGTGAGGCAGGGGGGCCTGTCCTCGCCTTTGCTCTTCGGTCTGTATATAAATGCTCTGATTGACCGACTCAGCAGCACACGTGTCGGCTGCTACGTGGATGGAGTTTGTTTTAACAACATTAGCTACGCGGACGACATGGTGCTGCTGGCTCTCTCGATCGGCGCTCTCCGTAAGCTACTCAATGTGTGCGAGTCGTATGCTGCGACTCATGGGTTAGTTTATAATAGCAGTAAGACAGAATTTATAGTCTTCAGGTCCAGGCGTCCCACTACGGTTCCTCCTCTCCTAATGAAAGGTCACCCGATTAACAGGGTGTATAAATTTAAATACCTGGGTCACCTGGTTAGTGATGACCTGAAAGATGATATGGATCTAGAGAGGGAGCGCAGAGCATTGTCAGTTAGGGCTAATATGCTGGCCCGCAGGTTTTCTCGATGTACAGACGCAATTAAAATAACCCTTTTTAAGGCATACTGTACAGCACTGTACTCGGGAGCCCTGTGGTTCACATATACCCAAAAGGCTTACAATGCTCTGCGTATCCAATATAATAACGCATTCAGGGTATTGTTGCGATTGCCGCGCTTTTGTAGTGCCTCGGCAATGTTTGCAGACGCACGCACTGACGGATTTGATGCACTCTGGCGTAAGAAATCCGCCTCGCTACTACGGAGGCTGCGTGGCAGTCCCAACACTATCCTGCAATCAATAGCCGCCCGGGCAGATAGCCCGCTAGTGTGGGCGCTTACAAACCGGACCCGTTCTGTTTTAGTTATTAAGTACTAACATAGGCTAAGCTATTTTTGTTACTAACACTATAGACCATTGTAGTCTGATTAAATAAAGATTAATAATAATTATTAATTGTATTGAACAGTATCTGTGTTTATACATCAATAAACTGATGGAATACTCAAGAAAAGATTTTACAGACAGAGCTTGGAGTGAAGTGGCACAAAAAACAAACACTTCTGGTAAGTAATAATAAGTTTTTTATGTATTCAATCACACAGTAATTCCACTGCCAACGGAGTGCACAATCAGGTTTCAAAAAATAATTTGATAAATAGTTGCGTAAACCATTTGGTGTGTTCACAAAAGTCATATTTGGTATTAAATTTGGTCTTTGTCTTTGTGCTGCCGATTCACTGGATGCACAGATTGTGTACTGTATTCCTTTTTGTTTACGTATGTAGTTATGTAAAATACATATGCATTTTATTATAGAAATTAAAGTGGCACATTTGCGACATACAATGGGTTTCAAAAGAAATTGAAATTTCTGTGACATCATTCCGAAAAGACATTCAATCGTTTTTCGTCCACGACTTAATCTATAATTAAATATTCTTTTTACGTTGTCCAAGTTTCTCACTGAGTAAGGTCTCATTAAATACTTCTTCAAAGGAAATGCGTTGTCTCCAACAAAGTAATATGGAAATATATTTCCAGTATTGTCATCGTTTGGTATAGGTGAACCTGAATTTGGAATATTTAAACCACCTCTTTCTAACCACCTTCCGAAAGCCGATGCCTCAAACACACCACTATTTCTTCCAGCAAATCCACATTCTATAGCCGTAAAATTACCGTCTGCATCGCAACATCCCAACAAAATAATAGGATGGTATCCTTTATAGTTATAATTTGCAGATCCTGTGTTAGGATACTTTTGAATTCGTAGTATATGCTTTCCATCAATAGATCCCAGACAATTTGGCAGGTTCCAAAGTTCGTAGAACAATAATTAGTACTTTTAAGACTATAAAGTATGCCATTTTTGTATTTTGTGTAATGTGCCTAACTACCTGCCTACAAAAATATCATGATATCGATTCTGTATTGATTGTTCGATTTATTTTTGCATATCAAGTTAAATAACTGTTTATTTAATAAAAAAAAGCTGTATACTATATTTTTTAAATATCGACAAATAGCTCGCAAGGTAAAATAAATAAATCCGTTTCTCTATCCCCACAGAACTAGACATTAGGTACCTAGTAGGTACATTTATTTATCTTTTCATCGAAAATGAGACGAGACAATATTGTGCGGTGAGATAGATATTTGGTTGGTATGGTTATTAGCTTTGGTTTTATTTATTGTTGATATTAAAATCGGAATAGCTTCAAAAGTCTAATCATAATAATACACCCACGGCCACGTTGATTAAATACAATAAAGATTATCTGAAATAAAGAATTATGATTTTTATTTTTTTTAATGTTGCTAATCAATATGTTTGCTTTTCTTTCTATAATAAGCATAAAGAAGGTTAAACACAAAATAAGTACTCAACGTAACAAAAGAGTTCTAAATCACATGTCCTTGCTGATATTTGTAAATGCCGGTAGTTGTCAACCGCGGCAAAGGCGCCTAGTTGTATTCGTGAAATACCAATAAGTAAATAAGTAGGTGATTTTCGGAAACCGATTAAAAGTCGAATGTATTAGAATCTTTTACCAGCCCGGGTACAACCTTGATTGACATTGTTGGGTTTCTTCTTGGGGCCTCTTCAATAAAACGACGTTGGTTGGTATACTGTTAACATTTACTGCTTTACTTTTTACAAAATTTTAACTACTGTACTACGTGCGCACTCCGCGGCGGTCTTGATGGTCTCTGGCCATCAGGCGAGTCGTTGGCGCGGCGCTCGCTGTCCCGCTCACACCAGTACGTTTGTAGCGGCGGCAACAATCTCCCGGCCCTTGAAGGCCTAGGGGGCTTCAAGCACTTCTGTGTCCTCGTCCAGAAGAGGACATAGTCTGGTGATTGCGCGGCGAATGGTTCCCCTTGTGGTTTCCACGTCCGCAACCCTGCTGCAGCCATCTGTCCCAGGATAGAATTGCTTGATCCTACCAAGCGGCCATTTGAGTGGTGGACTGTGCTCTTCCTTAATCAGCACAAGTTGTCCTGGTTGCATATTAGGCCTTTTTGTAAGCCATTTTGTGCGCTGCTGAAGTTCGCAAATGTATTCACGGCTCCACCGTGACCAAAAGTGCTGACGCATTTGCTCGATTTTGGCGTAGCGATGCAGTAGGTGAGTCTTGACTTCCCGTAAGTCTGGAGCCGGCAGTGACGTCAGTGGTCTTCCGATGAGGAAGTGCCCTGGGGACAATGGGGAGAGGTCGTGAGGATCGGATGACAGTGGATAGAGAGGTCGAGAATTTAATATTGCCTCGACCTGGACGAACACAGTAGTGAGTTCTTCAGCAGTTAAGTGTATATTTCCCACTATGCGTTTGATGTGGAACTTAGCCGACTTTATAGCGGCCTCATAAAGCCCACCGTAGTTTGGCGAGTAAGCGGGTGAGAATCTGAATTGTATACCTTCACTAGAAAAATTGTCTGATACAGAATCACTTAATTCGGTAAGAAACTTTCCTAACTCTTTACTAGCTCCTACAAAGTTTCTACCATTATCGGAAAATATCTCGAGAGGTTTTCCTCTTCTTGAAATAAATCGTCTAAAGGCTAAAATGAAACTTTGAGTGCTTAAATCACCCGCAAGTTCTAAATGAACTGCCTTTGTTTTAAAACATATGAATAAACATAAATAAGCTTTAAGCAACCTTGCACCGCGGCCCCTTTTATTTATAATATAAAAGGGACCAGCATAATCTGTTCCTACAATCTGGAATGGATACCCTGGTGTTATACGCTGAGATGGTAAACCTCCCATGATCTGGCCAGCAACTTCTCCTTTCACACGTCTACATGTTACGCATTTTCGGTACGTCTGCCGTGCTAAATGTCTTCCTCCTACTGGCCAATACATTTCGCGTACGCTTGAAAGTAGTAGCTGCGGGCCTGCATGTAATAACTGTAAATGATAATGTTCAAATAAAAGTTTTGTTAGGTAGTGTTTTGAATCAACAATCACGGGATGTTTTTTATTGTTATCATATGTAGAATTATCTAACCTGCCTCCCACGCGCATAACACCATCTGCATCAAGATATGGATTTAAACTTAGAATTTTTGACTTAATATTAATTGTTGTGCCCTTTTTTAAAGATTTTATTTCATTTTCAAATGACCTGCATTGTGCAAGAGAAATTAATTTGATGTCAGCTGTTTGTAATTCCATCACTGTTAATGAACCTTGCCTCTTATTATTAGAATGTTTACAATTATGTATAAATCGTAACACGAAAGCAACTGTTCTTCTTAGTTTGTTGAACTTTGAAAATCTTTCAATGTCTATAATATCTTTGTCAGATTGCTTTAATGTTACGGTTGCTACCTTAATCTCTGGTAAGTCCAAGCCTAACTTGAACGATTGAGAAGGCCAATCTGTTTCATCGTGCAGCAGGAAGGACGGCCCATTCCACCATAACTTGGCTTCAGGCAATTCCTCTGGTAAAATACCTCGTGATGCTAGGTCTGCCGGGTTCAGAGCAGACGGAACATATTTCCATACTCCACGACGAGACAAATCAGTAATTTCTGAGATACGATTCGAGACAAAAGTTTTTAATTTCGCAGGTGTAGTTGTTTTTAACCATGACAATACTATTTGTGAATCAGTCCAATATACATACCTACTAACATTGCAACGTAAAGCTTTCGTGACCCTATCACAGAGGCGACTCCCGAGTAGGGCACCACATAATTCTAATCTAGGTATCGTAATTGCTTTTAGAGGTGAAACTTTAGCTTTAGCGCATAGGAGCTTGACCGAAACTACACCGTTATTGTCGATACTGCGAATGTATATACAGGCGGCATACGCCTTTATAGATGCATCGCAAAATACATGAATTTCTATGTGGTTTGGGTTATCACACATACCATAACGTTCAATTTCGAATAGGGACAGTGTACGAAAACCCTTAAACATTTTTTGCCATAAATTTCTTATATTGATAGGTACATCATCATCCCAATGTAATTTTAATGACCAAAGTTCTTGTAATAAACTCTTCAATAATATTGTGCAGACACTAAAAACCCCAAGTGGGTCAAATATACTTGCTACGATTGATAAAATGATACGTTTCGTACACTTATTAGGATCATTATTCTGTTGCTTACAATCAGGTAAATTTATCATCAATCTGTCCGTTGACGGATTCCACTTTATTCCTAGTGTGCTACATTCTTTAGTAAATTCAACATTGCTTTGTCCGTGAAACATTTTATCATCATTAAAAAGGTAAGTACAATTAGATTTAATTTTACGTAGATTCATTTGAGCTGTATTTAATGTGTTCTTTATTGATTCTAATATGTATTTTAACTTTTCAGGATCCTGATGACCAGTACACAGATCGTCGACGTAAAAATCGTGTTTTATTATATTGGTAATGAGTTCATCATCACAGGAATCAGCCACTTCGAATAAACATCTGACACTTAAAAATGGTGCCGAAGATGTTCCGTACGTGACTGTATTTAACTGTAAGTATTGCAACGGTTCGTTTTCATTATTTCTCCAAAGGATCATCTGTAAATGTCTATGTTTTTCTTCGAGTACTATTTGACGATACATCTTTTCAATATCTCCTATTAATACAAACCTATGCTGACGAAAGCGAACGAGAATTGAAAAGATGTCTTCCTGAATCGTAGGCCCTACCATTAAGATATCATTAAGTGAAAGACCTGAAGTAGTTTTTGCCGAAGCATCAAAAACAACACGGCATTTTGTTGTTTCACTTTTATCCCGTAAAACTGGATGGTGAGGTAAATAATTCGCCACTTCAGGTTTTTCAATCTCCGACAAATGGCCCAAGTCTTTATATTCTTGAATGAATTCACAATATTGTTGTTTGACATGAGGTTGCCGTCGGAACCGTTTCTCCAACTGGATTAACCGTTTGAATGACATTGTAAATGAATCACCTAAGTCCAGTGGATCGCCCTTCAACGGCAAACTCACGCAAAATTTACCGTTATTTAACCTATGAGTATTTTTTACAAAATGATCTTCGCACAATGTTTCTTCTTGATTCCAGGGTAACTTAGAGGGTAATTCCTCAAGTTCCCAAAATTTACGCAACTGATTTCTTATTTCTTGACTAAAATTACAATTTATGTTATTACCTTTGTCGTAACTGGCACACATCGTCGGACCAACCACTAACCATCCTAACAACGAATTGTTTAACATTGGTTTGTTGTGTCCGAGCTTTATTTGACCTGCTATAATCAGATCCCAAAAAACGTCTGCCCCTAGTAATAATTCAACTTGAGAGGGACGATAAAATGTCGGATCTGCCAATTGTATGTTTTGTGGAATATCAAAGTTTGTGATATCCACTTCCTCAGAAGGTAAATTTTTAGAAATTTGATTAATTGTTAAACAGTTTACTTTCTTTGTAAACTGTTTAAGCTTCAGTGTAATTGTACACCTTTCCATTGTATTGAAACACATGTTATTGATGCCTGTTACATTAACCGATGGTACCTTTTGACTCAGAAGGCCTAACCTATTTTTTAATGAACTAATTATAAAAGATGACTGACTACCTGAGTCCAATAAGGCTCGTACATCATGGCACTGATTCGTTCTCTCATCCACGATTTTAACAACTGCTGTTGATAACAAGACCTGACTTGTTACACAGGAGGATAATGAAACCGAATGTGCATTCTTGCTATCATTGCTTGGATCGTTAGTGTTTGTTACCTCACTAACTTCATTGATTTGAACAACATTATTTGCCGTAACTGGCTTAGACTTATGTAACAATGTATGATGTCTACGACCGCACTCTCGACATGGGCCTAATCGACATTGACTTGCAAAATGACCGCCACGAAAACAGTTTGCACACAACTTCAACTTTAAAACTTCAGTATAACGTAATTCAGGAGACATATCAAGAAACTTCTTGCATGCATAGATACGATGTTCACCACTACACAATAAACATTTAATTTTTGATGCATTCTGAGTACCTGACTCAGAAGCAGAAGCCACAAATGATTTTTGGTGTTTATCTAATCTTTTGTTTGTTTCAGATTTTTTAGACGCAGAACTGGTTCGGGGTAAGGATTCTAAAACGTCAGCCCTTTTCCGCAAGAACTCCTTAAACTCCTGTAACGTAGGTGAACGTCGACGGTCCTTAACTTCTTCCCATTTACGCAATGTTACCGAATCTAATTTGTATGCGAACATATGAACAATTAATGAATCCCAATTATCAGTGGGCTCCCCCAATGTGTTAAGAGCTCGTAAATGCTTTGTGATGTGATCTACTAAGTTTCTAAGTAATTCATCGGATTCTTTAGGCAATGATTCAATACTTAACAAATCCTGAAAATGATTAGTAATAAGTTGACCTTTGTTATCAAATCTTTCACATATAAGTTGCCAAGCAATATCATAATTATCATTAGAAATTTCTAAAGATTTGATAACAACCGAAGCACTACCCTGCAATGATGAACGTAAATAATGAAATTTATTGATACCACTTATTTTTGTATTATCATGTATCAATGATTTAAAAGTGTCTCGGAACTCGAGCCACTTGCTATAATCTCCATCGAAAACAGGCAGTTGAATCATAGGTAACTTAACATTTATGTTATCATGACTACACGAATTTACTTTAGTTTTAGAAAAGTTATCATCAGCGTCACTAAACTGTTCTTGATTCAGCTGCACTGTTTCTTGAGCTAAAGTAATCAAAGAATAAAACTGGTTTTCCATTTCAGAACGCTCAACAAGTTGCACATCACTATCATCCGATAAAACTTCTATTCTACTCTGAATTGTATCAAACTCGTTAAATAAAACCTCAAACTTTGATAATCGTAAACCTAATTCCTTAATATGTTTTTGTGTCACATTTTTTAAATTCTGAAATTCATTCAAATAGTTTTTAAAATGAGTAATCCTTCCTTTAATCGTGCTACGTTTCTTAGATAAATCCTTAAATTCTGTTTCAGACATTCTCGATGACAAAATAAATGAAAACAATATAAATACCGTTAGTCCCGCAAACCTGATTCCCACTCGCTAACTCGTAGTTGTGAACCACAGGTAGATCACGCGTTATCAATAACCGACCGCGTGATCCTTTGTCTTCGCTCGATGTTTGCGCGCTCGCGCTGGCGCTCGAAACTTCTGGAAAGTTCGGTCGGCTAATTACTCACACTGCACTACAATTTTTTATTATTATGGGACCTACCTTTGTTCACAATTAGTATGTAGGTATGTAAATGGAATGCAATAATATTAACTTATTCAATCATGGACTTATTCACACTTAAATTTGTCATCATTAGAACTCGCAACACCTTATGAAAATGGAGTCAGCACAAATAAAGCCACAGCGATAGCACGGGCGATAGCTAGTTTGCACTGGATAGGCAGTATCACTGGATAGGCAGCATGAACATAAGATGGTTTAAAATTTACTGTTAAGCCCAAGCCTTGGCAAATTAAATAGGTGAAGGATATAATAGGACTGTGGAAAAGATAATGGATGGATCGGGCACTCCCCTGGAATTGCGTCCTTGTAGATGGAGTCAACCTGCTGTCTCGCCCTGGATCCTCTTGCTCAGCTCGTTCTTCCACGTCACGCGTCCGCGCGACGTCCTGTCACGGTCGCCAAATTTTATGTTGGGTTTCTTCTTGGGGCCTCTTCAATAAAACGACGTTGGTTGGTATACTGTTAACATTTACTGTTTTACTTTTTACAAAATTTTAACTACTGTACTACGTGCGCACTCCGCGGCGGTCTTGATGGTCTCTGGCCATCAGGCGAGTCGTTGGCGCGGCGCTCGCTGTCCCGCTCACACCAGTACGTTTGTAGCGGCGGCAACAGACATTTATTGCCCGTCTGTCATACATACCTTTTGTCAACTTAACCAGTATGTTTTTTTCTGCTGGTTTTGGTACGTTGTGCATCGAGTTTGAGCCTTTTAGTTCCTCCGTTACTGCTGCTAACCCATTGAAAATAAACATACTTCCAACGCCTCTGCACCGTGTGTGTGTGTAAAACAGGACTTTTTGTATTGCAATACATTGAACATGCCGAGTGCGACTGTGGAGCGATGTCTCAACTGCTGCGTGAGATTAACACCACTTATGCGCAGACTCATGCTGTCGGAGATTTCAAATAATATCACGAACATTTTACGAGCGTTTGATTTTTACCGGCGTTGGTGAGATCCAGAATCTCACCAACATTGTAAGAATCAACATTGTCGTTTTGATATTTTTTACTTAGGAACTACGCTTTTTGTAATGTGTATACCATATAAAAATCTTAGAGGACAATAAATACAATCCATGTCTGTATGTTAGTTCCTCACCTCATTAGTTGGGTTACGGATTTTAAAAACTTAGATAGGTACCTACTATAGTGTCGGTAATAATAATATTCTTTATTTTCGGACAACAAAGATCATAAGATAAGTAATAACAAAAAATATTAACTAGGATGGTTTATTTCTATCAGTTAAGTGTATTCTGAGATACATAAAGCTACTCTCTCAATTGATTGTATGTTTCATAAAATATTTGCACAGAATTATAATTATTTGAATATGTTTTTTTAGCTGTCAACCGAAGGCATATTGTGTCAAGAGTGTTTTAAACGGGTCCATATTGGCTCACCTAAAGTTCTTTACCCGAAATTGTTCTTCCTAATGATTTGTAATCCGAATGATCAGTCTTCCTAAAATTTTTCATCCTAATGTTTTCATTCATACTATTTGTAGTGCTACCGGCAATGTTCATAACACTCATGTTTCCGAAAATTTTAATTAATAATATCATTAATGTAAATATATTTAAACTCCTACTGTTTTTTATCATAACGCTTTTATCCCTAAACATAATTACCATAATATTAGAAGATGATATTTATAGTTTTAATTTGAGGGTATGATTATTATTTGGGGGTATGCTTTACAGTTGGTTTAATACTCAAAGGCTTTACATAACGTACTGAGTTGTGTCTATGGAACCACTGTACTTCCACACCCGGCGCTTTTTGATAGTAGCTATTTTTTTTTTTGATAGAATAGACTCTTACTGTTTACTGTTATTTTGCTAGTGATTTTATATGTTTAGGCTGGTCAAATTATAAACAATTAATTGTATCGAACTACAGGTTGTTCATCTAGCATGCTCGGCAAACTCTTTCCAGAAAGAGTTTGCCGAGCATGCTGGATGACTGCAACCAGAACAATCCAAAGACAACAATCTCACGATGCTGACAGATTGGAAGATTCTGCTTACCAGGAACCATCTCAGGAGCATATTGAACAAGACGTTAACATTCCCCCTCTGCCAGCTCCTATACCACCCCCGCTGCCAGAACAGAACTTTAACCCCAGTCGACCAATATTACGGATTGTTAATAAGATTAATTCAAGAACATACAATCGTGTTGCTGCCACACCAAACCATTGCTTATTCAGTGACTGCAACAATAATGAGCGTCTATTGGTACCATCAATTGTGAAAGAATTACTGATACAACGCCACAAAATATATGTGCCTTTGAGTGCCCGGATCTGCAATTTCCGTTTGAATAACAACTTGTGGGATGAATTGTTGGCTTCAGGCAGTGATTTTACTGGTCACCAGATGGATGATATGATGGCACTAATGGAAAGAGCAGTGGAGAGAAAAATAGATTTTACAGATATCAATAATTTGGATACTAAAATGCGTCATTTTTGGTTAGGATTTACAATAGAACAGTTACAGTTACTATTATCAATGTTACTATTCCTTTTTGGTCAAGTGCCATCAGCTAGTTTAGCACTAAGCATATATTTTGCTAAAATCAGAACTGGAGACAGCAATGAACGGTTATCGCAGTTTTTTAATTTGCTTCGCAGCACATTAGAACGGTACATGAAAAAAGCACGAAACTGCTTTTTACAAGAGTTTGTATCTTTATGTTTAGGTTTTGGTAGTACAACGGTAGTAGATGTGGCAGCTCGAAATAAAATAATACCAGAGGGGCCTTTTGGTAATCCCGATTTACCAGAAGATGTCAAACCAGTCATCGTTATTTCTGATGGAACATATGTATATATTCAGAGTAGCAGTAATTATAAATTCCAAAAAGATACATATAGCTTGCACAAGTTTGCAAACCTCATAAAACCTTTTATGATTGTTTGTTGCGATGGTACTGTTTTAGAATGCTTAGGGCCATATAAAGCTACAAAGAATGACTCCACTATTATAAATGAGGAATTAGCAAATGAACAAAGTGCATTGAGAATGTTTTTTTGAAATAATTATGTTTTCATTTTAGATAAAGGTTTTAGGGATGCATTGCCAAATCTAGAAGCTTTAAGGTATAATGCTTATATGCCAGAGTCACTGGCAGAGGGCGAACATGAGTTAACAACCTTAAAAAGTAATAAATCTAGATGTATCACTATGTGTCGATGGGTGGTGGAAGTTGTGAATGGACGAATAAAAAGAGATTTTAAACTTCTACGACGATTATTTTAATCGTGCCTTACCACACATGATGGATGATTTTAGGATTGCATGTGCATTGAAAAACAAGTTCCATCCATTGATAGAAAATCAGCCTGAACATATACAGTATCTTGAAATAGCTAAAACCAGAATTCGGATGCAAAATCATCTAGGCGATTTCATTATTGATGAAAACATTAATAGAAGACGTGCTGTATTTACAGCTATAGATGGTAATGTACCCCATATGACTTCCCAAAACATGGGCTAGTGGAGCTTAAAAGATTTGCTTTAGGCTCGTATCAATTGAAGCAAGCGAGATCCTACTATGGCGAGCATATAAGGCAAAATGGTATATACCATATAGAAGTATCGGAAGCATTTGAAGAGGAATTACCTTTAATATTGGGAACTAATAATTATTTAGTTAGAGGAAGAATCAAATCGAGGCATGTGTCTAGTAGAACGTATTATGCTTCATCATTTCAGCCGAAAGACGTCCACTGCTGCACACAGGCCTCCCCCAAAAGGGGGGGGGGGGGGGGTTTGCCATAATCGCCACGCTTGGCAGGCGGGTTGGCGATCGCAGTATGGTATGGTGGTGGAATGCATAGAGAACGCTGCTGCCTATTCTCCGCCCCTTAGTCTCCTATTACGACACCCACGGGAAGTATGGGGTGGTGCTATTCTTTAAGTCCGGCACCACACAGACAAGTATTATGCTTATATTTTAATAAATAAAGACGAAAACAATTTAAAATTTTGGATCGTCGATGGCACTTTCAAATGCTACCCTAACCTCTTCTGTCAAATTTTTACACTGCACTCTGATGGTCGGGTCTGAGTATGGTGCTCAAAAAATTGTATGTTTGAAAAAAAAATGTGTATTGTTTTCTGATTTGTTTGACAGCAACCCATACGCAAGTGGTACAATTTTTTGAGCACCATACTCAGACCCGACCATCCGTGCAGTGTAAAAATTTGACACAGTGACTGTTTGACAAGTGCCATCAACGATCCAAAATTTTGAATTGTTTAGTAAACGTAAATTACGTCCAGAAAATTACGTATTTGTATTAAATTTTAATTGTGTAATCGTATTAATTACGTATTCGTATTTGTAAATTACGTCGTAATTACGTAAAATAAATGTAGATAGCTAATATGGCAAGCTTAACGAAAGACGAGCAGGGATGTCGAAGTGTAATAGTTTCTCAGTAACGATGTTTCGCAATAGATTATCGAAGCCAAGTTGCTCCGTAGTTTTTCGCGGTAACGTGCATCGAAGTTAAGTAGTATCGCAGTGAAAATCTTTCGCGGTAACGGGCATCGAAGTCAAGTAGTATCGCAGTGAAGATCTATCGCGGTAACGTGCATCGAAGTGTAGTGGCTTCGCAGAGACGGTCTGTCGCCGTAACGTGCATCGCTATTTTGTAGCATCGTATTAGCGTTTATCGATATTTTGTGCGTCGACTTTCCGTATTCTACTCGCTTTTTTCAATTAATTTTGTGATCGAACATAACCTCAAAGTAATAATTTAATTTTTCTAAATACCTCTGTAATGCGATTGCAGTTTGTGTTAAACTTTTTGAGGATGCATTTAGACATGTCATCGAGAATTGTGAAGATGATTTGATGAAGACACAACAATATTAAATTGAGTACATTTGTCCATAGTGCCGTGGGCAATCTCCTTTAGAATTAAGATGCTTTTATTACTTGAGGAAATTCAGTCAGACCAATCACATCCGCCACAAGTGCCACAACAATACAGAGACAATAATTGTTCTCCAATATCTTCTGTACATTCTACAAATTCATAGTTTCCTCCAATATCTCCAATCAATTATTCTGTAAATGTTTCTACTGATTTATCACAACTGGATGACTTTGCAAACTTGTAATGGGTACTTTAAAAGACGGTTTTTTTTTCTGAAATAAAATTCATTTTTTTCTATGAAACTTTTTTTATTTTGTACTATAGACGTCCTCAGTCCTGAGCCCCATTTCATATAAAATCCTTATTACGAATTTTCATGTATTAAATATAAAATAACTGATAATATTTTTTCGGTTCGAGAATAGTTCGTAGACTAATTTTTCCCAGAAGATATGCACGCGGAGCTGCGGGCAACAGCTAGTAGACTTTATTTATATGAAACATTGTATATTTAAATTATAACTTACCTCAAAGTTATAAGTATCCTTTCTTCTGGACTGACTCATGCTCGCATTGCAGTATTTTGTCTTTGAGAGACTACATTTTGGTACGTATATTTAGTCATTCGGTAAAATTATTGAAATACAGAATCATCTTCTTATGACTCTCTGGCAGCAACAAACAATCTACAATTTATATTTATTTCGATGTATGGATGAATCCAGTACTTTCTTCGCCTGTTTCGTCGTCTTCTAATAAAATTGTATGCTATAATCACTTCATCATCATCACTTGACATTTTTACAACAAAAGACGTGCTTTCTCGATGCTAGTTGAAAGAAAACTGAGACGTTTTGTAGCGTGACTGACTATTGCATGAAGCATGTGGCCATAACAAATATGTAAAATACGCCTATCTTCATTTATAGGTTCCATGCATCCTACAAAAGACGACTGTGTGGACAGTAGGCCTTACTGAATTCAAGCAACATTTACTAACCAAAAGCCTACAACAAACCGTATAGGGGTACTGCTGTTCAAGAAGAATTGCTAGACAAATCTCAGCATCAGTTTAATAGCATGAACGTTAAATATGGAAATAACGGTCGTGATGTTACCAATATCATAAAATTCATAAATGCTGAAGTTTCAACGTAACAATTAATTCATTTCGGCAGTTACATAACGATATGAAGTCTCAGAGATATGATTACATACTCACACGAAGAATTAATGATGATTGCTTGGAAAATTTCTTTGGGCTCGTGAGACAGGATGGCGGAAATTGTCGGGAACCCACTTGCATACAATTCACCAGAACTTTCCGAAAAAAAATTCTATGTCAGATTCTCAATTTTTCAGACGCTACAAACTGTACCGAAGGCTTCGACAGCATACTAACCCAGTTCGTAAAATTCACCAAAAATACACCTCAACCTCAAGTTCCTATCCAGGGTCAACCTCACACAAAGTAAAGAGATTTTTAGAAGTACTTCTAAAAATCTCTTTAGTTTGTGTTTGAGGTTACCTGCGACATTCCGGAAAAAAATGCATTCCACTATATCTGCGGTTATTTGTTGCGAAGGTGTGTTGAAAGACATCGATGCCTATCGATAGTTAATTACGGCTCATCATAATTATACAGACGAAGCAAATGAGAAAAATTTATACATTCGTCTGAGAGCTTATAATACTAGCCGTGATCGCTTCGGAGGACTACATGTCCTCGTATTGACTGCCCTGAGCTCCACAGACTTTTCTGCCGCCTGTTTGTGCCCGACAAATACCTTGGGCACCGTCAAAGCCGCCGTCATAATCTGTTCGCACTACCGCTATCTAGATCTGTTGCTAGAGCCGAATCCCCAGTATGTCGAACCCTAAGGATGCGCCCTCCTGACTGCCGACCCTGAATGTGATGTGTTTGCTGATGAATGGAAGAAAATAATTGTCTGGTATTCTGTGAGAGACAATATGCGAGGGGTGTCCACTGTTACATGCTAGTTTATATTACTTTGTGATGTGTTTAATTTATTTAACCATTTACACAAATAATTATTAATAATTTTATCCACGAATTGTATATTATGTTTGAATTTAATTTTTGTGTTGTATGTTATTTGAATGCTTATTTTAATTTTTATAATTCTATGTTAATTAATGTAATTGGACCTGTGCCGTTTTAATTAACTATAAATAAATAAATAAATGTCCCTCCGGATGATTTTGTGGATTACATCCATAGCTAAGACAAAAATTGATGTCGATTTTTAGTTTTACTGGAAATAATCCAAGTCCAATAGATATCAACACCAAACCATGTTCGTGCTTCCCAATATTTTTGATAAAATTATTTATTAGGGTGAGGATTTTTATACATAATTAAGTTCAACAACAGAAATTTAAAATCTAGTAAATCTAAAAACTGAAAATATTTGTCAGTCGCCCATTTATAAAAGATGTACAGTTACAATTCCATAGATATGCGGCTGATACACAAAAATACGATATTTTGATAATTGTTTATAATAATAATAGTAATGTTGATGACGATGTTGATATCAAATAAATATATAAAATAATTAATATTGTTTACTTGAGACAAGTGACAACCCTAGCTGTCGCGATAATGCCTAGACGTTGTCGGCATTTACTACGAGATCAAAGGCGTCGTCCTATTGTACCTTTTTAAACTGTGCTACTATGTAGTAAACATTACTTCACGTTGTTATTGTTTCAGCATTTACATACACAGCTACTCCACGGTGGTCCGTCCCCAACTGTTACCTACTGTCTACCATGCGTGAAGATTGGTGGCTGTTAGGACGTACAGTAGGTATGGCTTACTACCTGATATGTACCTGCGCAAAAGATGAATTATCAAAGCGCGGGAAATGCTATTGACCAATCGACACGCTCCACGCACCGCGTTTCTTTTTCCTGTACCGCTATTGGTTGGCAGCTACCGCCATGTTAGCGCGTCAGTCAACCGCCATACTTCTGATCGAGTGCACACAAAAGTGTTTTCTTTTTTATGGTTTAAAATTAGTTCTTTAAAAGGGGGCAACCACTTAAAAGTCAAGTTCGGGAAATAATTTTTAATATGCACGAGTTTATGAAGAAAGAAGCTCAGGAGTCTAAAAACACAACATTTATAAAAGATCGATTTTTTTAAATTATTGACCGAAAGGCCGAAGCTACATAAATTTCAAAACCAACAATAACGAGAATTCTTAAAGACAAGGATCAACATACGAGTGAAAACACTGCGGGGCCTTCTTTTAGAACGCCGAAAAAGGATAAATTGAAAAAAAATTCTCGTAAGGAATAGGACGATTTTTCATACCAAGACATATGCAGGAAAATTTATGACTTTCACCGTGAAGAAAAACAGGTAGTCACAATGAGAGCGCTATTGGAGAAATTAAAAAGAGATATCGACTTCGAAGGGGGCAGAGAAACTTTGCGCCGAATCGTAAAAGAGATAGGATTTAAGTTTAAGAAAACGCAATTTAGGTTGATTATGGTGCATGCTGGTGGTGCTAATGGATTCATACCAAATTCATTGCTTATGTACAAATCGGCTTAGATCGCAGGAGACTATCACAGTGAGATGAACAAAGGTGGCAGGTAATAAACAAAGAAACTGGAAACACAAAACAGCGAGATCAGAATGAGTTGTCCCTAAAAATTGATAATGAAACCATTTCAGATAAGTTAAAACTTGCTGAGACACTAGAAAATTTCTTTACCAACATCCCAATAGAGGTTACAAAGTCTCTCCCCTCATCACCTATATTAGCTGAAAAGCCCTTCTTAAGGAAAATTGTAATAAGGAAATTCCAAGCTTTGTATTCAAGCCCATTTCTGTTGACACAATTAAAAAAGCATTTAAAAGTCTTAACATAAAAAACACTGAAGACTTATGGGCGATTTCTGTTAAGGTTCTTGGAGATATTATTGACACAATTGCCCCTGCCCTAACAGGCATATTATTTTAATCAATGTTTAGACAGCGGTACGTTTCCTGACTTAATGAAACACAGTAAAGTAGTACCGATATTCAAATCGAGTAGTAAGTTTGATCCCTCCAATTATAGACCTATATCTGTGCTACCAGCATTGAGCAAAATCTATGAAAAAATCATGCTGGACCAGATGGTGTCACATTTTAATTCAAATGGGATTTTACATAGTCGCCAGTTGGTTTCACGAAAGGTAGGTCGATGACAGACGCGGGAGTAAAACTCATCAGTCACATTTTGGAATCCTGGGAGAAGTCCCAGGATGCAATTGGCATTTTCTGTGACCTCTCAAAAGCGTTTGACTGCGTTGACCATAATACGCTGATCTGTAAATTATACCACTACGGAATTCGTGGACAAGCTGCTGATCTTGTTCTTTCCTATCTGTCAAAGCGGCAGCAAAAAGTAAACGTTAACGGGGCGACATCATCGGGGTCTCTAGTTAAGATGGGCGTGCCTCAAGGCTCAATTCTTGGCCCTTTCCTGTTTCTAGTTTATATTAATGACCTTCCTTACATGATGGCTAACTTGTCGGATATCATTTTATTCGCTGATGAGACTTCCCTTATCTTTAAAATAGATAGAAAAGATACGGATATCTTACATGTTAACGATAGTCTGGCTGTTCTCTCGAAATGGTTTGCAGCTATAATCTTTTACTTAATGCGAACAAAACTAAATGTCTTAAGTTTTCATTACCAAATGTACCTCAAGTGGGTCTGAATTTAGAACTTGATGGCAAAAGACTAGATGCTGTTACGGAAACTGTATTTCTAGGAATTACTTTAGATTCAAAATTGCAATGGGGCGCACACATTAGAGCTCTCTCAAGTAGATTAAGTTCAGCTGCATATGCAGTAAGAAAAATAAGGCAGTTGACAGATATAGCCACAGCTAGGTTAGTATACTTTGCTTATTTCCACAGTATTATGTCTTATGGTGTTCTGCTGTGGGGATCGGCAGCTGACGTAGATTCAATTTTCATTTTACAGAAGAGGGCAATCCGCGCAATCTATACAATGGGTCCTCGCGAGTCTCTTAGAAACAAATTCAAAGAAATTGATATACTAACACTGCCTTCTCTTTATATTTTAGAAAGTATTTTGTATGTTCGCAAAAACTTAGGACTCTTTAAAATAAGAAGCGATTTCCATAATATAAATACACGTAGTAAAAATGAAATTGTGTTACCTAAATTTAGGTTAACTAAAACTAGCAAGTCATTTCTTGTAAACAGCATCCGTTTTTATAACAAGTTGCCAAAGCCGGTTACAGAACTTAGCGATGGAAAGTTCAAAACCCTCATCAAACGTGTCCTTATCAAAAAAGCATATTATAAGATACATATAAAGCATATTATAAGACTACGTTGAAGTCAAGCTAGTCTGGCAATAATTCCTTCTGCCCATGTGGCTTCCCTGGCTTCTCATTAACGGCATAACTATGTAAATGTCTATTAACTGCTCTCAAATTACGATGTCTAATTTTTATTTAATTTTTTTTTACATACTAATTGACATAATTTCTTTATTATTTGACATTATATACTTTTTGACATAATTTATTTATTATTTTACATTATATACAGACACTTGAAATTTTTCACCTCTTTATTAGTGGTAACTGCTCTCAAATTACGATGTCTAATTTTTATTTAATTTTTTTTTACATACTAATTGACATAATTTCTTTATTATTTGACATTATATACTTTTTGACATAATTTATTTATTATTTTACATTATATACAGACACTTGAAATTTTTCACCTCTTTATTAGTTTTAATGAGAATCATAACACTTGGTTTTAGTAGGTTTTTATTATTATTTTTCTTTTTTTATTATCTATCCTTTTGATAGATTCTTATTTTGTAAAGGTGAGGACTTTGTAGGCCTTATAGACTTTAGATCTGTAGACCATTTTCTATTTTATCAAGTACTTGGTACTTGTTGACAGGCCTGCGCTGTCCTCCCATACCTGCTGTAATCTGGAAACATTGTAAAAGCCAATTATTTTTAAAAAGAGTAACCATGGAGTTTCTTGCCGGTTCTTCTCCATAGGAAACGACCAATTGGAACCGTGCACCTAGCTTCTCACGTTTCATAAGTGACCATGTAGGCTTGTGTGAAATAAAACATTTTGATTTAGATTTTTTGATTCGTATAGATGTATAATAAATGGCTTGTTTGCAGACAATTTGAATATCGAGGATTCATTAATTAAGGAAACTATTACAAAACTAAGTGCTTTGGAAGAGGATGAGCTAATTAAAACCCAGAAACAGTATTTTGAAGAAATTTCATCAATCACTGGTAAGTACATATTTCTGGAACGCATATATTAAATGTATAGTACCTAGTTTATGTTTTATTATTTTCTTTCTCAGGAGTTAGCGTTCCAACATTAAAAAGAATCAAAAAGGAAGGAAAAAGGAACGGTGGAACGTTTAGTACACCTGGGAAAAAGCGGCCCCGTAATCCCACAGTATCTAATTTGGATAGCTTCGATATAAATTCTATAATGAATAAAATTAATGAATTTTACTTAGTAAAAAAACGTGTTCCTACTTTGCGATGCTTATTGACTGAACTGAGGGAATCTATTGAGTTTACTGGTTCCCGTGAAACTTTCGCATATGTTTTTTTTTTTTTAAATGAGTCTACTACCGCGGACATGGTCATCCGCGCCTTTTTTTACATTGTTTTATTGTTTAAAGATTTTGAAGGGTTTACTATTAACTTACTCCTACGTCGGACACATTTTAAGCTTACTACTAAACTTACAATCTACGTGGGTCCATCCATATACTAAATAATGGGTCCGCAATCTAACGTTTTTTTTTCCACCTAGCGCTTATTTCGTGAATGGTAACACTTAGCTCATGTCTGATTTGACAGATAATTAGTTTTATCTTTCCGCTGAACGAATATGGTTGTGTATACGCTTGAACAACGCTGGGAAATATTGCGACATTACTTTGAAAATCATGGTAATGTTGCAGCACCGTCAGCTCCGTACGTTCGTTATCTCGTGAAAAAAGTGAAAGAAACTGGCATCCTCATCGATAAACCAAAGCGTGAAAAGCCAAAAACAGTGCGTACACCCGAGAATATTGCTGCTGTGGCAGAAAGTGTGCGTGAAGCGCCATCAACATCAATTCGTCGTTCTCAACAATTGAACATTTCGGAGACATCATTGAGACGAATTTTGCATAAAGACCTTGGTATGACGCCATACAAAGTCCAATTGGTTCAGGAGTTGAAGTTAACTGACCATCTAATGCGTTTTTGCTTCGCTAAGTGGGCCTGCGATCGACTTACAGAAGATGCCGATTTTGCCAAAAAAATCATCTTTTCAGATGAAGCTCATTTTGATCTTGGCGGGTATGTAAATAAGCAAAATTGTCGCATTTGGGGCACAGAAAACCCGCACGCATACATTGAAAAGCCGACGAACCCAAAACGAGTCACTGTTTGGTGCGGATTTTGGTCCAGAGGCATAATTGGGCCATTTTTTTTCGAAAATGAGCAAGGAGTGACCGTTACAGTCAAGTTACAGTCAATGGCGATTGTTATCGGGCCATGTTGAGCGAATGTTTGTTCACAAAAATTGAAGAGGAGGATATTGGCAACATTTGGTTTCAACAGGACGGCGCTACATGCCACACAGCCGAAGCTACACTCGATGTTTTGCGCCCTGTTTTTGAAGATCGCATTATCAGCCGCAGAGCTGATGTCGTTTGGTCACCTCGGAGCTGCGATTTGACACCGTTGGACTAATATTTGTGGGGTGCCGTCAAAGATAAGTGTTACGCCGACAAGCCAGAGACAATTGACGATTTAAAGGCTAATATTCGTAAAGCCATTGGTGAAATACAGCTGCACACAATCGATAATGTGCTTAAAAATTGGACCGATCGTGTAGGCTACTGCATGGCCAGCCGAGGCAGCCATTTGAATGAAATTATTTTTCATTATTAATCGGAAGGATTGTACTTTCAATTAAAAAAAGAAATTTGAGAAAATATTCAGTAGTTTTTTTTTATAGCATTAAAAAAAAAAGTTATCTGGCGGACCCTGTATATACAATATATTTTTTTTTTGTAGTTGAAAGGCATGCTTGTGCGTTATTTTGTTATCAGTATTAGTTGCTTATTATTATATTATTATTCGTTTTTTTTTTATTTTTTATTATTATTATTACAGCCTCGAGAAGGAGCGCTCTCGACATGCTCAAGAGCTTGTGCGCGTCGAGAGAGCTCACACTCGAGAGCTGATGGCAATGAGGACCGAGCTCTCTCTCATGCGAGCGGACGTCTCCGACACCAAGAAAGAGGCGAAAGGTATCCGGAAATGGCTCGGTCACGAAACCCTGGAAGCCCTCAACGGCATCAAGGAATTGAAATCCGAGGTCACATCAGCGAGCCTCAGAAACCAAAAGGAGCACGAGAAGACGAGACAAGAAAATGCAAGGGCCCCCGGGGATCCCCAGTGCAATACCATGGGGGCCGGCCTTTCACGTCTCGAAAAGGGCGTCACCAGCATCTCCAACCAGCTGGACGTGCTTCGGAAGGCCTTGGAAAGGTTCAAAGAGGACCTCAACCGGCCAAGTACGACAGAAACGGATCTGAGTAGCCGGGAGACTAGCCAACTCGTCACCGCCAAAATCGAGGAGGAGATGGCAAAGCTCCATCTACAATTACAGGCCATCGCAAACAGGCCTGTACCGTCTCCCCCACCACCACACTCACCTCTAAACATTACCCAACACCTAAAACCCATTTCTGAAAGGCTGGAGATCGTCTCGGCAGACCTACGCGTTCTGCGCGACAAAGAGCCTCCAGTCCAGGCGCCTCCGGCGCTGAATCTGGAGGCGGAACTCGCAGTCGGCAAGGTAAAAAAGACGCTCCAAGATATATAAAAGGGGATAGCAGACCTGGACAAAGCGGACAGACCGCCTCAACATCAGTAGGGCCCCAAAACCTTTTCTCAGGTCGCCAGTACACCCAAGGCCCCCAAACCGTACACACTACCAAACCACACCCTGATCGTCTCGTCGACGGACCCCCAACACACTGGGGAAAACGTAATCGAGAGGATCAGGACCGCCCTGGACCTCAAAACGACTGGAGCCCGTGTTACACCGTTAGGAAAGCGCGGAACCAGAAAGTGGTCCTCAGATGCGCGACCAAAACGGACTTGAATATCATCAAAGATCAAGTCCGGTCGAACGCAGGGCTCAGGGTCCAGGAGCCGAAACCCCAGAACCCGCTCGTCTGCATCAGGGGAGTGTTGTCCAGCTACAGCGACGGGGAGATCGTCGATCTCCTGAAAGCTCAGAACAAACATCTTCTGCAGAACGTGGCTATAGATGGACTGACACTTCGGGTGCGTTATAGGAAGCGCGCAAGGAACCCCCACGAGTGCCACCCAGTTCTGGAGCTCTCCTCGGAGCTCTGGAAGTGCTACACAGCAGCCCAGAAAGTACATGTGGATATAAAGCGATGCCCAATCGAGGACCAGTCCCCTCTAGTCCAGTGCACAAAGTGCCTTGGATATGGACACAACAAGTCCATATGCAAGGCCGGAAAAGAAGCCTGCAGCTACTGCAGTGGCGCACACAAAGTAGAGGACTGCCTCACAAGGGCTGAAGGCAAACCGCCCACATGTATTAACTGCAATACAGCACACAGGTCGGCCAGCGACCTGGCACACACAGCGTTCAGCGAAGACTGCCAGTAACGCCAAAAGTGGGACGGAATAGCAAGGTCGCGCGTTTCCTACTGCTAAGGGCGACCACGAGAACACAACTAACCAACCAGTCACCTCCGAAATCGCAACAAGACCGACAGCAAGATTGCGTTTCATCCAGGTAAATCTTCAGCGCTCAAAGCTGGCCACAGAAGAACTCCATCTGGCGGCTCAGGAAAGGGGAATTTCAGTAGCACTTGTTCAAGAGCCCTATGTAGGAAGAACAGGTGTGATGAAACAAAGCCCCGGCACGCAAGTCATCCAGTGCAGCCTTAACCGCCAAAAACCAGTTAAGGCGGCGATCGTTGTTTTCGGGAACAACTAGGTCATTCACGACCCCCAGCTTGTAACTGAGAACATCGCCGCCGTTTTGCTGAAGGCAGGCCAGCTCACTTTTGGGGGGCTATCGGTCTATTTCGAGGGTGACCAGGACATTGAACCATACCTCTCAGAAACACAAAACACCACACACAAACTACGAACAAATAACATGTTATTTACTGGCTCCAGCCAGTGGTGGGGAAGTGTCTCCGAAAACTATCGCGGGGTGGCGTACAGCTCCTTCTTCAATGAGCGGGACCTCCATATCCTAAACACAGGTCAAACGCCGACGTTCGAGATCTACAGAGGAGACAGGTGGTGCACAAGCATCGTCGATGTGACTGCTTGTAGCTCGTCGCTGCTGGGCAAGGTAGAGGAGTGGCGTGTAAATAGAAGCCTAACAACCTCAGACCACAATGCAATAACCTTCTCGATGCGCTTAGAAAAGGCCTTGGAACCCTTGAGGCCAATCTCGACGCGCATCTACAACACCAAGAAGGCAAAGTGGTCCGTCTTCAACACGCACTTCAAGACCAGCCTGGCAGAAGAAGACATCACACCAACTAGAGTCTTGGACGTCTCGAGACCTGAGGATCTGGAGACTATCATCACAGTATACACACAAAACATCCTTGTAATAAATAAATAATAAAAAAACTGTAACGTCTGTGTAAAGTATATTCTTGTAACTTTCGCATATTACATAATAATGACTATGAGTTTAAGAAAAACAAAAATGAACGGTCCTTGCTTATTGAAAGATTTGACCTTGCAGTTCGGAGACATAAGTTTTTACGAAATATTTCTTCCAAACGTGCAGAAGGGAAACCAATAATTTACTTAGATGAGACGTATGTTCACCAGAATTATAAACCGAAGAAGTCATGGCAGGGGCCTTTAACAAGTGGTGTCATAGAAAAGATATCTGCAGGAAAAAGGTACATAATTGTTCACGCTGGTTTTGAAGGAGGCTTTGTGCCAAATGCACTTTTATTGTTTAGCACTAAATCAAAAATGGCAGACTACCACCATGACATGAATTCACAAAATATTAACAAGTGGTTAGTAGAAAAACTTTTACCCAATTTGAACGAGCCAAGTGTAATTGTCATGGATAATGCAAGTTATCACACAGTGCAAGTGAATAAGCCACCTACGACACAGAATGTGAAAAACAAAATACAGCAGTGGCTTAGAGAAAATAACATTGACTTTGAAAGTCATTGTACGAAGGTTGAATTGCTTTGTCTGGTTCAGAAACATAAATCGGATCCAACTTATGAAGCTGACAAGCTACTAGAACAGCATGGTCATGAGGTACTGCGTTTGCCTCCTTACCACTACGACTTTAAATACCATAGAGCCTAGTTTGGAGTCTTGTCAAACGTAAAATTGCAAGTAGAAATATAAATTTACCATCTGTTGAAGAGGAAAGAATCATAAGGGAATCCTTTGAGTGTGTTACTCCAGAAGATTGAAAAAAAAATACTGATCATATTATCCATATAGATAAAAACATTTTTACAAAAAAAAAACAACCGACTTCCAAAAAAAACACTACAAATTGAAAAATAACTTTAATTTCGGAAGTCGGTGTCTTTGGTTCCGCGTTTTCGTTTATTGACACCGACTTCCGAAATTAAAGTTATTTTTCAATTTGTAGTGTTTTTTTTGGAAGTCGGTTGTTTTTTTTTGTAAAAATGTTTTTATTTTTCACTTTTTAGTGGGTCAGTTTGTAATTTATCTAATAGCACAATAGCCTAATGCCAACTGTTCATCATTTTTTACAAAATATTGCTTTTTCCGATGCTGGGACGTTAATTGTTGAGGAGTTCTCCCGGTAAGAACCAGGAGATCCTCAACAATCACTCGCAATACGCATTGTGACGAGGATAAATTGCTTAGCAACCATATTAAAGTAATCGAATCGCAACCCGTGAAATATTTGTCAGTGAGTAGTTCCGATGGCCATCTGTGATCTTCATCATCAGCTCCACTTTACCAAGTGATGATTTCCGAGAGCAAATGCTCAAGTTACTTTAAGAAATATCCAAATCGCTGTAGCTTTGCCTATAAAATTTGAGGGTTTCCCTCGATTTCCATGGAATCCTCTCATCAGATTCTAACTTGATGATAATGGGACCACCTCGAGAGTATACCCTTTCAAATAAAAAAAGAACTTTTGGAATCGGTCCAGCCGTCTTCGAGTAATCGGTGAACATACACAAGGTAGCTACTGTAAACTGTTGAGGAGTTCCCTTAACTGTCCTTCGTCTTCATCATCAGACCCCTAATGACAGTCGCAACCCATCTAGGTGTAAAATTCATATCAATACAAATTAATCAAGCCCAAACACAAGGTAACTGCTGTAAATCGTTGAGGAGTCCCCTCGACTGTCTTTCGGCTCCATCATCAGATCGACTCCAGGCCTTCATTAAATTGTAGTGCTTTAAAATACTTAATGAAAAAGTTAACAAACGCACTAGTCGCTCCTACGATTTTCGAATGTTCCCCTCGATTTCACTGGGATGCCATCATCAGATCCTGGTTTCCTTATCATGGGACCACCCTTGGCATATATCCTTTCCAACAAAAAAAGAATAATCAAAATCGGTTCATAAACGACGAAGTTATCCGCGAACACACATAAAAAAAAAAAAAAACATATATACGGTCGAATTGAGAAACCTCCTCCTTTTTTGAAGTCGGTTAAAAATACTTACAAAGAAAGATATAGAATTACCGATGACGAAATTGATCGTTTCATCATAAATGTTTGTGAAGATAGCAGCAGTGATTCGGATGCATCACTGGAAATAGATTTTTTAGATTCAGATTTTGATTACGATTCATAAAATAAAGTATTTAAATAATTAACTGTTTATTTTTATTGTCACCTATAAACTTAACCTAGAACTTGCTATCTACAAACTTTAGCTTAAGCTTGATGTATAGGAATCCCTTTACTTCACCTTAGTATGGTTTTTTCTCAAGTTTTAATTTTATAATAACAGATTAGAGATATTCTACATATAACTGTTGAATGAAAAAATAAAAACTCATTTACGTAAGTTACGGCCGATTTTTCAATAGACAAATAACTTTTTTCTAATATATACTATAATGTGGTGTTTTGGCAGGTTTTGTGTAGAAAATATGTGAAACCACCTATTTATTCTTCAGATAAAACTATTCTGACTATTGAAAAATCGGCTCAAATAATAAATTATATTGTTTTAGTGATACCACCACCTGGATTTTTTGAATTCGCTGCGCGTTTTCAGGATCAACTTTCGTGTGCCAGACTTTAGTTGAACTTCCACATAACAATTTCAGGGTCGGCAACATGGCAAGTGTTAGCGTAAACCAGCTCTCTGGGCTCTCATAGATTTTTTAGAGTCCAACCGAGAGTTGGCTCTTGGTTATTGTAACAGGAGTAAAGAAGGTCGCAGTCAGGCTTGACGGCTTTGGGAGCAATGCTCCACTGTGCTTAACAGTGTCTCTGGCAGCTGCGTGCAAAAAACGCCGGATCAATGGAGACTGGTGAGAATGAAGATATTCTTGTTGATGTATATTTTTATATGTGCCTATACTTACATTATACTTTTTCTACCTTTTTCAGTACTACAACGAGTACAAGTCCAAACTATTAAAAAAAATTAAAATGGAGAAAGCTGAAATGTCAGCTGCAGGTGGGTACATAATATCGCTGCGGAGCGGACGGATCTCCGGCGCGATCTCATGGCGGCATGGAAAGAGCGACTGTCGCAACCCAGCGCAGGGCACGCCGCGATAGAGCGATAAGACCCCTCTTTGAAGAGTGGCTAGAGAGGCGCCACGGCGCCCTCACCTACCGCCTGACGCAGGTCCTCACCGGACACGGAAGTTTCGGGAGGTTCCTGCACATCATCAGGCGGGAGGAAACGCCCGGGTGTCACCATTGCCAGGATCGCCCAGAGGACACGGTGGAGCACACGGTGGAGGTCTGCCCCGCTTGGGCGGAGCACCGCCGTGTCCTCGTAGAGGCGATTGGCAGCGACGGCGACCTCTCGCGTCCGGCCCTGGTGCAAGCCATGGTCCGGGGCGAGAGGGAGTGGGAGGCAGTCACCTCCTTCTGCGAAGCAGTCATGCTAGCGAAGGAGGTGGCGGAACGGCTCAGGGAGAGAGCCTCCCGTCCCAGCCGCCGCGGGAGACGCTCCGGGCGTCGGGAGCCGCGTGACGACTCCCGGCCATCGTAGGCGCGGGCCTGCGGGCGGAGAGTAATGGGTAGCTCACCGTCCGATCAGGACCAGGCCCGTGCCGGACGGCGCGTACGTGTTCCACGCGCGCCTCAAAGAGATGTCAGCATCGAGGAGGGGCCCCTTAGGGCCGAAGCCTGCCGGGTCAGCGGGATTGTCCGAAAGGGTTACCGCTGGCCCGGAACATAAAGGGCTAAGGAAGGAACACGGGTGGGTTTTAGTCAGTAAGAGTCTGACACTCCCTTCCGCTCCACCCTGAGCGGGAGGAGTCATTTGATGATTTCCCATCCTCAAAAAAAAAAAAAAAAGGTGGGTACATAATAATAATTTCATATAATTATTATCACTCCTGTAATAGTTTTCTAGAAATTCTGCCACAACTTGTTCTCAATCGTAATATTTTTGCTTTTAGGAGGGGGACCCTCAAGGATCAAAAAGTTAAGTCCCATACAGGAAAGGCTGTATAATTTACTTGGACGCGACGTAGGTGAACCTTTGCCAGGGGTCCGCCATAATCCTCTCGTCGTGTCACAGTCTGTGAGTTTTATAACTTAAATTTGCAAAATTGAATAGCTATTTAGACATGGGACATGTAATGGTTTTGCTGGGCACCGGCCATGGTTAATTGTTGGTACCCAACAGCACTGACAACATGCTGTGATGTGTGCATTCCGTTTGCCTGTCCTTGATGTGAATTCAAAAACTTATGCCGCAGTGGAATGAGATCATTATTTAAGCTCAATGAATTGGAAGACACAAATGACACACACTAAAATTTGGTTTTTCACTTTACAGCAAAACAGTCAAGCTTTAGTGGAGAGGTGGTGCGGATTCCTCTAGCTGTGAGTTTTTCTTTTTATATTTATTTGAGGAATACAATGGGTTTATCAGGGAATCTTTCAATCTGTTTTTTCTTCCCCTTATTTACAAACTTTTATTATTTTTTGTTACAATATAATAATAGCTAGTCCTATCAATAGGGGAGACCGGGGCGCGAATTAACAAAATTTATATTTTCAGTTGTAGCTTCAAAACGCTTAAACATTTTGATATGATTTTTGTGTTAAATGACGTCCAAACTATTCAATAACCATATTGTTGGTTTTAATTTGACAAGAAATTGGTACTTTTTTGTAAAAGTCGATTTTATTCAGAAAAGTCAGAAGTTAATACTTACCCCGCGGTCGGGGCTAGAATTAACGGTTCCGAGGTAAGTATTAACAAAAGGGGCAACAATTAAAGACGCCTTTACGAATCTGACAAAAATAAGCCGTTTTTCGGTGCATTTTGCGGCAAAATGAGACGAAACCAAATGTAACTAATAATTAACACAGATAGATTACTCTTTCATCTCCAAATGGTAGCCAATTTTTATTCGAAAATGTTGGTTTATAATATAGTAAAAAATAATTTCCGTTGCCTCTTCACACAAAATCGACGATATCATGCTGTCTTTGGGATCATTTTTCTTCTATTTAATAACATAAACATATTTATTTTAAAATATTTTATGTAAGCAGACATGTTCAACTCAAAAAGGTTGCCAAAAGAACTATCAAAATGTTAAAAATAAGCTCAGAAAAAAATAAAAATCGGAGTCTATTTTTTCACATATTTAGCTGTAATACGTGAATCTTATTGGATTGAAATAAGGGTTATTTTACTGGTCACTGTCGGTTTATTGCACAAAAATTTGTAATGAAATATTAGTCTGCGCTCGGCCGCCGTTGTGAGTGGACTCTGTGTCGGTTGTAAGCAGCAGCTTGTGCTAAAAGAAGATCGCTGTACGGATACAAAATATTTGACATACAAAACTTGATACTTCACGCATTCTGTATGTACCTATTACCCAAGGAAAGATTTGATTCACAGTCTTATAATTTTTCTAAAGTAAGTAGGGAATATAAATTCATATTTCGTTTCGGACTTGCTGGAGTGACCTGCACAGCAGGTGATGTGCGTCAGGATTGCTCCGCCAAGTTATCAAATCAGAAAATGGTTTCAGCCAAAAATTTGTCGATATTTGTCAAAATCGAAAGAAACAAACCCCGTATTTGTCAAAGCAGAAATAAAGAAGTTATAAGCGTTTTAAGTTGGCCGCGCAATCCTGACGTCAAGGACTGCGCGGCCACGGAGATCTCAGCAACTACTTGGGATAGAGAAATAATTCCTTTTGTCAACTCAAGTCTGTATTTGTCAAGATTTGTCGAAAAATGAATCAAAGCTCTATATCAATATTATAATTAAATATTCGCCTTGAAAGTCATGGCCGCGCAGTCCTTGATTTGCTATTTTGTTTTTAGTATTTTTTTTATTAAAATTGAAGACTTCATATAGTATAGGAGTTAAAAGGAGAAAGGTCTTAATTTGTCGAAACTGACAAAAGCTTTAAAATACGACTAAAGTGAGAACGAAATCAATTTAAAACACAAAACTCGTGGCCGCGCAGTCCTGACGTTACTTTAAACCATGATATCTCAATAACTATAGTAGCTAGGATTTTGCTGTAGACGTCCATATAATCCTTATATTAACCCCATTAAAATGACATATCCTTTTACCCTCAACACTGTTTGGGACGCGAGTAATCTCAAGAATTATGTTACCCCATACAATGTTCTAGTAGAGTGACCATAATTTCAAGACCATAAGTTCAAGACAATACAGTCTAAGCGCATTTCTGTTCTGGTTTCTATTGTTAACTGATAAAAAACTTTTTTAATATTTAGATATTCTTATACATTATAAACAAAATGTACAGAATTATATTAATAGAATCTTGCAAGTTACTGCTCGTGGAAATGTTAATTATATCTAAAATAACGTTATAAATAGATATACACTATTTTAACAATTACTTACAGTAGAAGCACTAAAAAAAATATCATTTAAGACGTGCTCAAGAATAAATGCAGCGTTACATTCACAATTATAATGATATATTTTAAAATATATCGAAGCAATTCTTATTCTTAATCTGTTTGATTCTTCACTGTTAATATAACGCTGTTATATCGTTATTTCTGTGATTATTGTCAAATAAATTGAGTATACATAAATACTCTTTATTCCCAGGGTCAGTAAAAAAAAACACTGAATCAAATGCACGAGTAAATTTAATATTTTTTACAGATAAATCAGTAAAATTACTATTTTAACATTATTCTAAGTTGGTCTCTTCGGCCGCACTACAGGAGCATCGACGCGAGTTTGCCTATTGCGCTCTCTTTCTAATATTGCTTTTCATTCGCACAACTGCTGGTCAGCGGACCACCGCGCTCGCGTCGAATCGTCACGATACCAGTATTATATCTCAACGGACTGTTACTGCTGTACGTTGTGGATCCGACAGTGATATTCCGATAAAAAGGACATAAGTGTGTATTCAGTGAGAGACTTAGTGTATATTTAAACGTGATATAAATAATTACGTGATATTAATCAATATGGTGAGTTATTTATTTTTGAATTAAATTTGTTAACGATATTTATTTTGTGTTATCTACCACCATACCATGTTAAAACTTTTACCAGTTTTGCTGTAGTCAGTACTTTTACATAGGTACCTAGTTAAAAAGTAGATCGGAATAAAGTCCTAACAAATTAGGCCTTAATGAACAAGGATGGAATTTATTGTGTTTTATATAATTAATAATAATAAATAAAGCCTGGGTAAGGTAAACCTTTCCCAGGCTCTCTATTTAAAAACTAAATAGAGCGTTTAAGGTTTTGCCTAAACCAGACGCAACTTTTAACTCCTGGTAATCTCAAATTATTAAAAAGCAGTTATAAATAAATAGATATTTAAAAATATACTTTTTAATTTAATTTTCAGATAAAAGCGGGTCGCAAAGGAAAAGTCAATAGTGAAAAATTAAAAAAAATATTTCTTAAGTACGGAGATGTATGCAGAAATCGCAGTATTAAATATAATGATCCAGTATTTAAAACAATATCTAATGAGTTAGATAATACGATAGCTCCTTATGCAATCTACAAAGCATTGAAAAGGCACTACGACGAGTATTTTCAAAATGATGAAGATGATAACCTTTATTCACCCCGAGTTCAGAGTAGTTCATCTTCTTCACCGTCGCGTCATAGTGTGGCTTCATTATCGCTGACATATCAAGACAAGGTGAAAACATTTAGTTTTACAATGGACGAGCATGAATGGAAAAAAATTCAACCCGTGATGGTACATTATGCTAGAAGAGATATAAGGACCTCATCGACACACCAAAAATACAGGAGTCTGCCAAAGTTTAAGTGGGCGACTTTTTTGAGAGAAAAGCTCTGGGAGTTATCTAAGCTACCATGTACTTGGAACTTTAAAAATAAGAAAGTTGACGGTGAAAATAACATTTCGTTATTTGGAAAGTGCTCACAATGTCAAAGAGAAACAATAATAAAAACCGAAGCAATTTCTGAAAAAACTGTAAGATTTACATGCGATATACTTACTTGTAAGGAAGAGAATGTACCACACAATCCTAAAAAAAAATCAAAATTAACTCCATACAAAAGAGGTAAATTAGCAAAAATTCTACAGTATAAGCCTGCCGTAGTCGTACAAAAAGAACTTGCGGCCAAATTAATTAAAGACCCAAATCAAGTTTGCCCACCAGTGCTGCCAAGTTTAGCAGCTCTCCGCCAGATCAAGTATGAGAAACGACAAAGCAAGAGACTTCATGCTCACCCAATTTTAAGTATACTCATGATGACTCAAGAGGTACAGAACTTTATCCGTGAAGTGACATTGATACCGTGTTTTCATTTATATTATTGGTCTGATCAGCAAATAGAGTACTATACTAACTATTGTAATAGTTTTTCTAAAGTGACCATTACTGTAGATGCAACTGGATCTTAATATTGGCATGATTGCTTCGGATTCAATTAAATCTACTCCAATTTTTCAAATGGTTACCGATTCTCACAATAAAGATTCAATTGCAGCGTGGTTAAAAAAATGGTTAATTCAAGTAAGGAGCCCGCCACATGAAATTATTACCGATGACTCATCAGCATTAATTGCAGCTAATGTTTCAGCATTTACTACGTTTAGCAGTATAAAAGATTATGTTAAACGATCTGTTTTAGTCTTAAGTGGCCGCAATTATGCATTACCTGAAGTATTTATTAGGCTAGATACAAGTCATTTTATCAAAACAATTTATAATTTACGTTGCTTTGAAAATAGGGATATAAATGTTAAAATGTTATACGTTCGTTGCATTTTGTATATGAAAGAATGTGAATCGTTTCAGCAAATTAAAACTCTCATTACTGATGTTGTAAGACTATGTCTAACCGAATACGATAACCCAGAAAACCCTGTTTCTGTTTATATTCAGAAAATAAGTTGCACCTTAGGTAATACTACATATACGGAACCTAATGAAGACACCGATGAGAAGGAAAATATTCACGAAAACATAATCCTCGACGATGAGGACGGTTTGCTCTCATGGTTTGATGAAATTGTTGAGAGGGAAAAAAGCCTAGATAAAACAAAAAGTTCGTCAGAATCACAAAACTCTTTCTACATGCCTCATTTAATAACAACGCTCAAACGGTTACTCCTAAAGTTACCCCTCTGGAGTAATATTATGTGCCCATTATATAAATCACAAAACAAAGTACCAACATCTTCAGCTATAGAGAGCTATTTTAAAACTATGAAAAATTTGTTATTCACAACAAGGTCGAAGAAATATAACATTGATGAATATTTAAATATGCATTATGATTATTTATTAGGTGAAATAAAAATTGCTTTAAATTGTTTTACCATTTGAAAACAAATGCTGCAAAAAAGAAAAACCTAGTGTAACCAAAACGTTTTTAAATGATTCGGTATTCTCAGTAATTCCTACGTATGTTGAAAACTGGAGAGGCGAAGGTGTTCCTAAAGATGATTCTGCAAATAAACCTGTAAATATAATGTTTTTAAAAAATAGTAATTTTACTGTACAAGATATATCTGAAAAAAATATTAAATTAACAAACACTTGTGCATTTGATTCCGTATTTTTTTTATTGGCCCACGGATTTAAAGAGTATTCATGCATACGCGATTTATTTGACAATAATTGCAGAAATAGGGATATAACAGCGTTTTTACAAATCCTCTGTAACTCTGATAATAACAGTGAAGAAGCAAACAAATTAAGAATAAGAATTGCTTCGATACATTTCAAAAACAATCATTATGATTGTGAATGTAACGCTGCATTTATTTATGAGCACGTCTTAAATGATATTATTTTTAGTGCTTCTTCTGTAAGTAACTGTTCAAATAGTGCATGCATAAATTCTACCCCATCAAGAAGAAAACATGTGTTTATACCGTTAAATTTAGATATAATTAATATTTTCACCATCAGTAACTTGGAAGATTCTATTATTATTCATGATTGGGAAAACAAGCAATGCAGAAAATGCAATGAAGTAGTTCTATTTCATTATACCTTGTCAAAAATTGTTACATTCGATTTAAATGGCACGCAAATGGTGTTTTTACATGAGGTACCTAAAAGTATAATAATTAAACAAAACATTTATAAATTATTAGGTGCCGTAGAATATGTTCCTCCAATACTTGGAACAATAGGGCATTATAAGTGTCATATTATAAGAAATAGCGGAATGCTTTGTTACGACGATAACAAGAGTAAATTAGAAGAGAGTACAAACGATTCTGTATAAATCCATTTTTTAACTTATGTTTTAGTAGAGGTGTAAGAGCCGATGAAAAACATTTAAAGTTGAAGAATAATGATTTTGTTGATTTTTGAAATCTTTATATTTGTGCAATGAATAAAAATATTCAAATATTAAACAAGTTTTTTATTTCGTCTTATTTAGTATTTTATTTAAGTTTTTGACTAACAGAACAGAATGCCCTTGAACTGTGCTGTCATAGCCAGTTTGACAAAGATTAAAAACAAATCGAAATTATGGTCACTCTACTAGAACATTGTATGGGGTAACATAATTCTTGAGATTACTCGCGTCCCAAACAGTGTTGAGGGTAAAAGGATATGTCATTTTAATGGGGTTAATATGAGGATTATATGGACGTCTACAGCAAAATCCTAGCTACTATAGTTATTGAGATATCATGGTTTAAAGTAACGTCAGGACTGCGCGGCCACGAGTTTTGTGTTTTAAATTGATTTCGTCTGTTTAATTACACTTTAGTCGTATTTTAAAGCTTTTGTCAGTTTCGACAAATTAAGACCTTTCTCCTTTTAACTCCTATACTACATGAAGTCTTCAATTTTAATAAAAAAAATACTAAAAACAAAATAGCAAATCAAGGACTGCGCGGCCATGACTTTCAAGGCGAATATTTAATTATAATATTGATATAGAGCTTTGATTCATTTTTCGACAAATCTTGACAAATACAGACTTGAGTTGACAAAAGGAATTATTTCTCTATCCCAAGTAGTTGCTGAGATCTCCGTGGCCGCGCAGTCCTTGACGTCAGGATTGCGCGGCCAACTTAAAACGCTTATAACTTCTTTATTTCTGCTTTGACAAATACGGGGTTTGTTTCTTTCGATTTTGACAAATATCGACAAATTTTTGGCTGAAACCATTTTCTGATTTGATAACTTGGCGGAGCAATCCTGACGCACATCAGCAGGTGTACTTCGAAGACTGCTACTGGAACTAACAGCCGAGCTGAGGAGTTATTCCGGTCTGATCCCCTGTATGTTTCATCATGGGTGCCGATTTCGTGGTTTTCGAGGGTGCTGAACCCGATGATGAGGTCAGAATGAAAATCCAAGATGGCGGATGGCGGATGTGAAAAATGTTACAATATTTCATGATGGGTGTCAATTTCGTGGTTTTCGAGGGTGCTGAAACCGATGGTGAGGTCAAAATGAGAATCCAAGATGGCGGATGTGAAAGACGTTACAATATTTCATGATGGGTGTCAATTTCGTGGTTTTCGAGGGTGCTGAAACCGATGGTGAGGTCAAAATGAGAATCCAAGATGGCGGATGTGAAAAATGTTACAATTTTTCATGATGGGTGTCAATTTCGTGGTTTTCGAGGGTGCTGAAACCGACGGTGGGGTCAAAATAAAAATCCAAGATGGCGGATGTGAAAAATGTTACAATATTTCATGATGGGTGTCAATTTCGTGGTTTTCGAGGGTGCTGAAATCGATGGTGAGGTCAAAATGAGAATCCAAGATGGCGGATGTGAAAAATGTTACAATTTTTCATGATGGGTGTCAATTTCGTGGTTTTCGAGGGTGCTGAAACCGATGGTTGGGTCAAAATAAAAATCCAAGATGGCGGATGTGCAAAATTTTATAATTTTTCATGATGGGTGTCAATTTCGTGGTTTTCGAGGGTGCTGAAACCGATGGTGGGGTCAAAATAAAAATGCCGATGTGAATAATGTTACAATTTTTCATGATGGGTGTCAATTTCGTGGTTTTCGAGGGTGCTGAAACCGATGGTGGGGTCAAAATAAAAATCCAAAATGGCGGATGTGAAAAATGTTACAATTTTTCATGATGGGTGTCAATTTCGTGGTTTTCGAGGGTGCTGAAACCGATGGTTGGGTCAAAATAAAAATCCAAGATGGCCGATGTGAAAAATGTTACAATTTTTCATGATGGGTATCAATTTCGTGGTTTTCGCGGGTGCTGAAACCGATGGTGGGGTCAAAATAAAAATCCAAGATGGCCGATGTGAAAAATGTTACAATCTTTCATGATGGGTGTCAATTGTCAACACACATTTCACAGTCAGTTCAGGGGATCAGAACGGAATAATTCGAGCTGAGTCAGGTGTGCCGAGTATGGGCTCGTTTTCTTAGTTATGTTGAGACCTTACCTCCGGACTTGATGGAGTGACCTGCAGGTATACTTCGAAGACTCCTACTGGAACTAACAGCCGAACTGATCTAGGTGTGCCGAGTATGGGCTCGTTTTCTTAGTCATGTTGAGACCTTACCTCCTGACTTGATGGAGTGACCTGCAGGTGTACTTCGAAGACTGCTACTGGAACTAATAGCCGAGCTGAGCTAGGTGTGCCGAGTATGGGCTCGTTTTTTTAGTTATGTTGAGACCTTACCTCCGGACTAGATGGAGTGACCTGCAGGTGTACTCCGAAGACTGCTACTGGAACTAATAGCCGAGCTGAGCTAGGTGTGCCGAGTATGGGCTCGTTTTCTTAGTTATGTTGAGACCTTACCTCCGGACTTTATGGGGTGACCTGCAGGTGTACTTCGAAGACTGCTACTGGAACTAATAGCCGAGCTGAGCTAGGTGTGCCGAGTATGGGCTCGTTTTTTTAGTTATGTTGAGACCTTACCTCCGGACTTGATGGAGTGACCTGCAGGTATACTTCGAAGACTGCTACTGGAACTAATAGCCGAGCTGAGCTAGGTGTGCCAAGTTTGGGCTTCTTTTGTTAGTTTTGTTGAGACCTTAAGAATAGGTAGGCAGGCACTAGGACGGGTCTAGTCTAGGCAGATGCGGTCACTAATCGGAAACATAAAACAAAAGTATCTAAAAAAAAAAGATTACAGTCGCCATCATGGATTTTCATTTTGACTTTGTTTTCGGCTCCAGCACCCTCGAAAACTATGAAAACGACACCCATGATAAAAAATATAAAAAAAATTACAGCCGCCATCTTGGATTTTCATTTTGACCTCACTATCTGCTTTAGCGCCCTTGAAAACCATAAAAACGACACCCATGATAAAAATAAAAAATAAATTACAGCCACCATCTTAGATTTTCATTTTGACCTAATTATTGGCTCCAGCACCCTCGAAAACCATGAAAACGACACCCATGATGAAAAATATTTAAAAAAATACAGCCGCCATCTTGGATTTTCATTTTGACCTCATTATCGGCTTTAGCGCCCTTGAAAGCCATAAAAACGACCACCCATGATAAAAAAATTAAAGCCGCCATCTTGGATTTTCATTTGAACATCACTATCGGTTTTAGCACCCTTGAAAACCATAAAAACGACACCCATGATGAAAAATTAAAAAAAACTACAACCGCCATCTTGGATTTTCATTTTTATCTCACTATCGGCGATCTCAATATCCGTCACTTTGCACGGCCAAAAATGTAATTGACAGGCTTAGCCCGCTTGTATACGTCCGTTTTTTTCACCGGACAACGGACCGTTTTTTTTCGCCGGATTCGCGGTGGTGTATGGTTTATAATGAATATGTGCACATGCACCGGACACGGGTCCGGCGAAAAACTTACGCCGGATGCAACGCCGCCTCCCCTCGGCGCAACGGACACCGGACGAAAAACGGACGTATACAAGCGGCCTTAGAGCGCTTGTAGACGTCCGTTTTTTTCACCGGATAACGGACCGTGTTTTTTGCCGGATCTCAATATCCGTCACTTTGCACGGCCAAAAATGTAATTGACAGGCTTAGCCCGCTTGTATACGTCCGTTTTTTTCACCGGACAACGGACCGTTTTTTTTCGCCGGATTCGCGGTGGTGTATGGTTTATAATGAATATGTGCACATGCACCGGACACGGGTCCGGCGAAAAACTTACGCCGGATGCAACGCCGCCTCCCCTCGGCGCAACGGACACCGGACGAAAAACGGACGTATACAAGCGGCCTTAGAGCGCTTGTAGACGTCCGTTTTTTTCACCGGATAACGGACCGTGTTTTTTGCCGGATTCGCGGTGGTGTATGAATTATAATGAATGTGTGTACATGCACCGGACATCGGTCCGGCGAACAATTTACGCCGGATGCACCACCGCTTCCCCTCGGCGCGACGGACACCGGTCCGGTGTAAGAAAGGGCGGTCATCCACGCCAGTGTATTAGTGCGTGTTGACGCTGCCGGACGTATTGCCGGTTTTCTGTTAATTGAGTGCCGTCTACCTGCGTTCTTTTAAAAATGGATGATATTGACATGGAATTGTTAATAAGTTTAGTTGAAAATAGGCCTGTACTGTGGGACAAAACCCAAGAGTGCTATAAAAATAGACAGTTGAGTTTTGCCGCTTGGAGAGAAATTTGTGTTGCATTAAATGAAGGTTTTGAAACGAAGTCCGAGAAAGAAAAAAATGATTTTGGTAACATTTTATTTTCATTATTTTTATGCATATTGATTTTGCCATGGTACACACCCTACTGGTGACATGAAATACTCTGCATATTTGTTACGAATCATATTTGCTGTTACATTACCTCGTGTTGAATGGGAACGAGGCAAATGGCATAGAGTAGACATCATGTGTGAACTAGCATTGTCAGTAGCATTATTAGCAATACCCTCTACTTTATGAATTATGTTTTGTAATAAGCAGCATGTTTTTACAATGTTAACAGCAGTATCTGTTGAAACATTTAATGGTCTATGCAAAATCCTCCATTTATTGGATAAAATACCAAATGCGCATTCGACGTAGCGTCTCGCTCTTGTGAGGCGATAATTGAATATTTTTTTTATTGAGTCAAGTTGATGCCCACCGTAAGGACGAAGTACGTGTTGATGTAAAGCGAAAGCTTCATCAGCAACAAATACATAAGGTAACTCACTGCCTGCACCTGGCAACTGCTTAGGTCGAGGAATATTTAATTTATCGCCTACTATTCTTTTCCAAAATTCTGTTTCTTTAAATACTGCTGAATCGCATTCTTTGCCGTAGGCTCCAACATCAATAAAAACAAAATTATAGTTTGTGTCTACCACAGCCATTAATACTATTGAGAAATAGTGCTTGTAGTTGAAAAACATTGATCCACTTTCTTCTGGCTTGATAATTCGAATATGTTTGCCGTCAATGGCTCCCAAGCAATGAGGAAAATTTGCATTCGTCTCGAAATTTTTTGCTATTGTTAACCATTCGTCTTCCGATGGTAGTTTCATATAAATTGGAGAAAAGGTTTCCCACAATGCTTCAAATACTTCTTGTACAATACAGCTGATAGTTTTTATACCCATTCTGAAACTGTAATGTAGATCACTAAATGTGTTCCCTGCAGCTAAATATCTGTAACAATTTTTTCTTTTTTAGGCAAAGATATCATAAAAAAATGGAACAATGCAAGAGATAACTGGATGAAATATCACAAAAAAGTAAAGGAATGTAAATCCGGCTCTGGTGCAAAAAGTGTACGAAAATATAAATTCTACGATCAAATGCTCTTTTTGTGTAAAATTGTGACTCGCCGAACAACGGAAGCAAGTATTACATCAGAAAAAAACATCACACAATCTCACAACAAAGAAACTGACTCACAAACCAATAATGACCCTACCGCACCAGCCAATACTACCGATAGAACAAAAACAAGCAAGAAGAGAAAGACAGACTATAGCGAAGTTGATCGACAAATGCTTACTTTAATTAAATCAGTTGAAGATGAAGACAAGAGTAAGAGTATGTGTTTTTTCAAAGGTATTGCTCCGATTGTAGACAAGTATAGTGACGACGATTATGTTGAATTCCAATATGAAGTCATTAAAGTTATGAGAAATTTAACTCGGAGAAATCAAGCGGCCATGCAGCAGCAAAATTACAATATTAATCGAGGCTACACTACGGCTACACCCGACTACAGGATACACGAATATCAACCAACACAACCCATTCCATCGACATCCAGGATGCCCTATGAATATCAACCAACACAACCCATTCCATCGACATCCAGGATGCCCTATGAATATCAGCCAACACAACTCATTCCATCCACATCCAGGATGCCTCAAGAACTCATGCAGCAAGATGATTCCCAATCTTCAATTATTACTGAATTAAGTTCAATCACATCGCCTGATTACGATTTCGATTTTTCTAAAACTCCTTAATTTCTTTTTTGAGTATAATAAAACTATTACTACCTACTAAATTTTGTTTTAATTAATACAGGTAATCCCCTTTTCTACAGGGTGCATTTTTAATCATGGGCAATATTTTTATCTAAGGCTCTACTCACGATACTGATTGCATTAGGGCTGATAATTCGTAAATTAAAAATATTTTTAATGCAAGTTTGGAAAACGTTAAAAATGTTTTAAGTCACATTGCAAAGGCATAATGTTGCAAATAAACACGTAATGAAAAAAATACTTCATAAAACCTCAATAAGTCTTGACGTATCAAAATTTTAAAGCGCAGTACAACGCGTAACGAAAAGTAAACAAAGATCAAATAATAATAATAACTAGGTCCCGTTTCTTCACGCAAAAATACGAATATGTTTTTGAGTTGCGTAATACAATCAGTATCGTGAGTAGAGCCTTAGATTAAAATATTGCTCATGACTAAAATTGCACCCTGTATAATTTGAAATTGAACACTTCTTTAACATACCTTAGCGTAACGGCTAATCTCTCTGCCGGGGAAATAGATTTACGCATGTCAGTATCCTCGTGTCTTATTTTATCATATTTGGCTGTTAATAATAGTTGAAAGGTTTCTTTCTTCATCCGAAAATAATTGTAAAATTTAGTTTCATCTTCTTCCAATTGCGTAAAAAGAGTTTGAAATGCACCATATTTTTCCCTTTCCAATAATATAGGATGCACCCACGATGACCTTTTACGTTTTTCTATTTCTTTTTGTTTCTTCTTGTACAAATAGTAGGTCAATACGAGTTCTTTTTTCTTATTATTCGACATTTCACACGTGTGTAATCTCTGACTGCCAGTTCAAAACTAACGCATATAGACGGCAGTCCATCCATCCGGTAAAAAAAATATGTATACAAGGATAGACGTTTATTGACGGTCCGTTATCCGGTGAAAAAAACGGACGTCTACAAGCGCTCTTACGGTGATTTATCGAGGTAGCCACTGCTAATATGCCTTTATGCAATGCACGACACTGCTTAGTACGTTATCCTACCACTTGGAATGGCAATCCATTCCGATTTGACAGTTCAACAATATCCATTGCGTTGTTTTTGTTTTACGAATTTTTTAAATATTTATGAAGCAACTAGCTGTGCCCCACGGTTTAACCCGCATAAGTTTCGATCCCGTGGGAATAAAAAGTAGCCTATATGTGTCAGCTACCTCTATACAAAATTTTATCAAAATTGGTGAAGCCGTTTGAGCGTGAAGAACAAACATATAAACATACACACACACTCACAAACTTTCGCCTTTATAATATTAGCGTGATGAATATTGTAGCATTTGTACTGTTTGCCTTGTAGGGTGTGTGCCAAATAGACGTATTTTCTTTCTAGTTTTTGAGAACCTACTTGCATTTGATACCATAGCAAATTTATTATATAAAATACGAAATAAACCGAATAAAACAAGCTTGTTTTATATTTGTTTTCAATAAGCTCGTCCGCAAATTGTTAATACATAGGTACTTTGGCAACTTGTACTTGATTAATCACTGTCCAATGAAATTAAGTAAATAGCATTCTAATTATATGAACACTTCACATTACCTACAAACTGTTTGAAAACAAATCACCATAAACTTAAAAAAAAATACATGGCAAAAATAAAATAAAATTACGCTCAAGTATCAAGTCGTGTCAGTTTACTCATAATTTCACCGCTTCGCGCATGTCGCTGTGTGTGTGAGCCGTGCACGTGTAGTAGTAAGACTCAATACCTAAAATTGAAGCGCGTCAATTCGTAAACGCGTCCTTAACATTCTTGGTATTTTCCTTTAAAATTAAAGAAAACAAAAAAAAAAGATTTTTTTTATTAAGCTATACAATCAACATAAGGCTTAAACAATTATAGCACTATGTCCACGCAACAATATTTTAGCAACTTATATATACAGAAATGGAAACCCAAACAAAACCTCTCTTTAGAGAAGAACAAAGATCAGCAAATCTCTGAATGACTTCTTACTAGCAGCTACTTTTACTATTTTTTATTGAAGAAAACGTCAGTTTTCAATAATCATAATAATCGTACTTCTACTGGAACTCCTGTTTTCTTCTTTTTCACAAACTTGAACAGCGTAACGTGACAGATTTGAAATTCTGTGGCTACTTCCCTGTAGTTTCTTTTCTTCTCCATTATTTCTAAAGCAGCTGACTTGTACACCGCCAGCGAAGTCATGATTTTTTCGTTCAGAGAACATGCATGATTTTTTCGTTCTATTCAACGATTGCTCCTCCTTATTTGTTGTAGGTATTATTTTATCGATTTAGGTATTCAGCTGCATCCGGTTTGACTGGAAGCCGACCCCAACATGGTTGCAACATGGTTGGGAAAAGGCTAGGCAGATGATGATGATTATTTTATCGATTTGTAGCCGCGCGCTAGGGGCACGGCAATTGATATTTAGCCAAGCACTTAAAAGGTTAATATAAATAGTAATTAGATAATAATAATTATAATTATTAATTAATTATTTTTAATTATTATAATTTATTATGATAATAGTAATTGGGGTTTAAAATTTTTTTTGTAACCTGTTTTTAAGGCAATAAAGAAAATTATTATTATTAATTAGATACCATGGTGAACCTACACAAAACAATAGAATCTATAGGTAGGTATATAAAGTTAATACTAACCCCGCATATGGGGTAAGAATTAACATGTTAATACTTGCCCCGTATGTTTTGTTAATTTTAGCCCCATGGATACTTTTTCAATAATAAAAACTATAATAATAACTAACTAACAACTAACTATAATTAAGAAATTGTTTACATTAGCGTTAGTAAAGTTATGTAGCATTATTAAGAATAAAACTAGCCACGACGAAACAAAAAAATATTACGGCAAAATCAAATATTCAACACGTAAATCAAAAAATCGTAAAGTGAAAAAAGTTCGTTACCTGGCCAAAATAGACGCACACCACACAACTCGCACCCACGGCGTACTGAGTGGTAATGACGAGCCTCAACCTGTACAGCGCTGTCGCGGGGACGAATACCAGCATTCGTTAGTGACCTGCTATTTATAGTTTCTTAGAAAATCGCTTGTTAATACTTACCTCTGTTAATTGAAGCCCCGGGCTCCCCTAATGATTGGATTTTCATTTCACATGAAAACAGTGAAATTTTAGAGGAAATGGTGAGTTTTCTTTTATACTTAAATTAGCTTTTGCCTGCGACTACTTACTTTTATTTCATTTGAAATAGATACAAAAAAAATCCCTTTACAGCTAGACGATGCAGACATTATAACAGACACTGCAGTGCTGGAGTGGGCAACACCCGAGTTGGAGCCCCAGCCTCGACTGTTAGGAGTAGGAGGACCCAGCATGAGCCAGGAGGCTAACAGGCTGCCAGAACCCAGCCCACCTACCACTACTCCTGCACCGCGGCAGACTGTGCCTCCAGCACCGCGGCCGACTGAGTCTTCAGCACCGCGGCAGACTGAGTCTCCAGCACCGCGGCAGACTGTGCCTCCAGCACCGCGGCGACGACGACGCTGCGTGCAAAGAAGTCCTCGGCTAGTCAACAGCAGCGGTGGGCATTAAAGTTATTCCTATCTAGTTAATTAGCCTGTCTCAAATTCTAGTAGCCACAAATGTTCTGAAAAATGTAAAAATTATCTCACAGAGTATGATACTATGCACGATGTGTCGGCGAGGCTGGAGGCTATGGAACGGTTAAGTGCAGAGGATACGAGGGAACATGCCCAAGCCACTCACTGACTGGCAGCTGCACTAGAAGCAGTAGCAGAGAGGCTAAGAGAGCCAGTCGTAATTGTGCTACAAAACCTCCCACAAGCTAGAGTATGTATTAAAATTTTATTCTTCACATATACTTACTTTTTTTTTTTTAACAGAGTAACCGAAAAAGACTGTTTTCTTCAGAATCAGAATAATCAAAGGAGTTCTACAGTGATGGTAATGTCACATTATGTTATTAGTAAGTAGGGAGGAGGCCTGGGGCATATATCCAGTAGTGGATGTCTTTTGGCTGATATGATGATGATGTTAATGTTAATAGGTTACAAAAACTTGAAACTGTAAAACTTTTTAATTTTTACTCTTTATTTTTTTTTAATTTGTTGTTCTCTCCCCAGCCTTAAAATGAGCGACTGTTGAATTGCCCGGCCTCTTTGCAGCTCTGGGTTGACACGACGGTTCCCCGGATTCTCCATGGTTTTTATCTGATCTGCAACCTGTGTTATTTATAAGACTGATTAGATACATCGACAGTTAGATTATTTACATTGATAGTTTGATTAGATTACTTAGAATTATAGATTTTACAGGGTGTTAATTTAGTGTATAACTAAGAAGTCCTCTCAGATTTATCTGTTGATACTGACAAGTTAGAGAATTTGATTTATTTTGTTTTTAAACTTTATTTTTTTAATTTAAAAATATTTTTTTTATTTTTTTGGTGTTAATTGAAGGTTAAAACAATTGATTTTTTGGTTTTTAACTTTGTTGATTTTTATATAAAAAAATACTGTTTCAATTTTTTTTATATTTGTGTGATAATGTGTAACTAAGAGGACTGATTTTACCAATGATACTTACTGATAAATTAATATAATATTTAACTGTGAAAGTTCCTAATCTACGTGATATTACAATATTATTAGTTTTAGATACTCATTACAATATTATTAGTTTTAGTGTCTTTTGACGTTCAAAAGTGCCTTTAATGTGCCTATTTGAAATAAATGATTTGACTTTGTTATCTTGCTGCGCCCTAACAGGGTCATGTGTTCGCTAGTTTAAGCCTAGCGTGTAACTATGATGGTGTACATTGTGCATTAAATAAATAATTAAGAGAATTTGATTTAATTTGTTTTTAACTTTGTTGGTTTTGTTTCATGTAAGGTTGATTTTTATATAAAAAAAATATATACTGATTTTATTTTTTATTTTGGTACTTAGGATTTTTTTTATTTTCAACTGTATTTAAAATATATCATATTTTATTAGAATCATCTTGTTTTTTATTTCAATTAAGTAGAAAAGACTTACCTGGTGTTGTAGCTGATTTTCCATTTCTTCTTCCTCGCTCGTGAGTAATGTGATGGGGAGTCTGCTACGATTTGCTATGTTATGTAGCACGCAGCATGCATTTACTATTTTCCCAGCAGTGATGGGGTCGTAATGCAATGCTCTTGCTGCTAACAAACATCTGAAAACAGATAACTTTTATTATTATTTATCTGATCATACATCATCATATCAACCCATACGCGTTCTTACTCGTCGTCACGCGTCTCTAAGGAGCGGGCTTAGGCCGTAGTTCACCATACTTGCCCGATGCGGGTGTGGGACTTAACAAATAATATTATGTGACTGTATGGTTGTATTATTATTAATTAAAATATTAAACCTGAATTGAGCCTTCAGTACTCCTATGCAACGTTCCACTGTGTTGCGTGCTGACACATGAACTTTATAATAATTGTGTTCAGCACAGCAGTCCCCTCCCTTGTATCCAAAATTGGTGTCATCATAGTTGGCCGTAAAGGATAACCGCTATCACCTAGAAATTGATAGATAGTTGATTACCACTTTTTTACATTGTTGTTACTGCTTATTTAGGTCTGTAATATTATATAATACTATGTATTTGGTACCTCACACATAATTTCCACTCCAGCATTAGAAACCTCAATTAGATGGCGGTTCAGTGGGTGTGCTTGCTACACCATGGAATCATGGGCTGAACCCGCGCTGCTTGCATCAACGCACAATATTTTTAAATCTGCATCACAGATCTGTAACAAAGTTTGTTTGGTATAAGCTAATGATAACTTAGAATTTGATAACAATCAATCATTAATATACAGGGTTGAAACTTTCAGCGGGGCAGTAAGGGGAACTACCTTATCCGTTGCAGCTACGCGAAAATGGTCTTAGGAGACTATCCATAATTTTTTATGGAATTTTGAACCCCATTCTCAAATAAAAAAAAAATTACAGTTAGCAAGAAAATAGCCATTTTCCACAAAAACATTTTTTGATGCCAATCGATCCTGTTTCTAATCATCATTTTAGCCGAAAGACGTCCACTGCTGGACATAGGCCTCCCCCAAAATAGGGGGGGGTTTGCCATAATCGCCACGCTTGGCAGGCGGGTTGGCGATCGCAGTATAGTATGGTGGTGGAATGCATAGAGAAAGCTGCTGCCCATTCTCCGGTACGACCCTTAGTCGCCTTTTACGACACCCACGGGAAGTAGAAGTTTTTGATCAGTATTAATTAATTAATTTATTATATATTTATTAATTTTTTTTTATATATTGTATTAGTTAATTTTGTCCTAGTGTTTTATGTAACTTTTCTTCAGAATCAAATAAAAGTCTTTGTTTATTTGCCTATTGTGAGTTTAGTCTCATCTCCACACACAAACCCTCTTACAATTGGCGGCCCAACTTAGGGGCTTTCTACACACATCAAAAGTGTCTAGGGATCAACATATATTTTTGCAATAACTTTTCTCCTGATTGATATCAATTAAAATTTTCTTTAAGGATTCATCAAATAAAGTGTTTTCGTTTGTCACAGTAACGATAAACCAAGTCACCTTTGCATTAATAAAGAAAGGAAATTGCTCATTTCTCTACTGGCCGCCGTTGCGCATCAAACAATTTTGTATGCAACCATAAATTGGATATAAAAGCGGGGTAATGTCGTACGTTCATAGGAAATTAAAATTATCCATTTATTTTGTGGGGTTTTTGTTGTACTTTGATTTTCTGCTCAGTTTTGAGGTTAGTTTTGTAACAAATCTTCCACCAAAAAAACAGTATTTTACAACAATATGATTTGATTCACATAAAACAACAGAAAATAGGTCCAATAAATCAACGAATGATCCCAATTAAATAATATTACAAAGGTAGGTCATGCTAAATGTAGGTTTTGATAGGAAATAGAAAATAAAAATGCTTGAATATAGGAATGCAATAGTTTCATTGGTCCATATTATCATCATATTCATAAAATATGTCGTCTAAAAGCGGAGCCGGTGGCTCCACAGACCTAAATCGAGCCCAACTAAGATACCACAAAATGGTCATAATGAGAGCACATCATCCCATTGTCTGATTACCCACCAAACAATTGCAATAATAGCTATTAATATCACCTACTGAGTTACTTATTAATTAAAATGTAAGCCTAACCTTTGTCCCATTGCCATTGTAACCATTGCCAGGATCGCCCAGAGGACACGGTGGAGCACACGGTGGAGGTCTGCCCCGCTTGGGCGGAGCACCGCCGTGTCCTCGTAGAGGCGATCGGCAGCGACGGCGACCTCTCGCGTCCGGCCCTGGTGCAAGCCATGGTCCGGGGCGAGAGGGAGTGGGAGGCAGTCACCTCCTTCTGCGAAGCAGTCATGCTAGCGAAGGAGGTGGCGGAGGACGGTTCAGGGAGAGAGCCTCCCGTCTCAGCCGCCGCGGGGGACGCCCCAGGCGTCGGGAGCCGCGTGACGACTCCCGGCCACCGTAGGCGCGGGCCTGCGGGCGGTGAGTAATGGGTAGCTCACCGTCCGATCAGGACCAGGCCCGTGCCGGACGGCGCGTACGTGTTCCACGCGCGCCTCAAAGAGATGTCAGCATCGAGGAGGGACCCCTTAGGGCCGAAGCCTGCCGGGTCAGCGGGATTGTCCGAAAGGGTTACCGCGGGCCCGGAACATAAAGGGCTAAGGAAGGAACACGGGTGGGTTTTAGTCAGTAAGAGTCTGACACTCCCTTCCGCTCCACCCAGAGCGGGAGGAGTCATTTGATGATTTCCCATCCGCAAAAAAAAAAAAAGCCTAACCTTTGTGCTGACATGTCGTGATTTAATTCTTCCCCTTACTAAATTATACGTGTCCGTTCCCAGTACCAACGGCAAGTCAACCTCAATGTCTTTTGCTAGTTCAATTTCGCATATTTCGTTCCTACTTACATGCTCCCAATAATACGACTAACATCTAAAAATAAATATAATAGATATATCATATTCAGTAAAGAAATTGATCTTAGCATTAGTTTAATAGAAAATATACACATTGTATTAGTTTAATAGAAAATACACATATTGTCACAGAGGCAAAAGTCACAAACAAAATCAAATCAAACTAAGAAAAGTATAACTGGTGGTTCTTAATTCTCATCTCATCATCTTCCTCTTAGCGTGTCGATAGCAATCTAAATGGACTCGGCCCAGAATTCAGCTACTTGTTTGCCGCCATCACCAGCGTCCTTCAGTTCCAGTAACGTGCAGCAGACGGGACACGATATTAAGAGTCCCATCGTTTGTGGAACAGCACAACATTTACACTCCAAGGCGGAGTCGTCTATGAATCTCCACCTGAACAGGTTTTCCTTACTTCAGCCAACCGTGGTCCCAAAGTTACCCAAGGTAACCCATGTCCTGGTAGGAGCTATTCAGCCGGTGGAACGAATGGTTTGGGTAAGCAAGCACTGTGTCGCCACAGCTTCAGTCTTTATTGTGATCGTTCGCAAGTGAGTGGTACAACACACTTTCCCACTTTCTCATCATGATGCATTTAAATGTATATTTTGAATATAGTTAAACTGCTTCTAGTATTTGCTGTAAACAACAAAATACAAATGTGCTGAAAGACTTCCATTATATCCGTTGCCTCTCCGACTTGATGACGGGGTAAACACAACTCCCACAGCGTGACATTTTTAACGAAATCATTGGTGATTTACTGCACTGAGAACACAAGCCGCAGTCGTAAAAACGTTCTACACAATCCACATCACAGAAACAGTACAATGGTCTCTATAAGAATTCTTGACCGTGCAGAAATCTGAAGACTCAACTGGACACGATGTTAACGCAATGATAAGTTATTTTTTAGCACAACAAACTCAACACAAGTAAAAACAATGTTCGCTGCGGAGTGCTGGTCGGCAGGTCGGCCGACATGAGATGTTTTTTTTGACAAATATTGACAGTGAGTGACACTATTGACACTTTTGGCAGTTCACCTTTCACATTGCCCGTGATAGTGTTACCAACAGTTAATCTTAATCACCCTGACCATGTGATTTGTCAATAATAGAAATAGTTTTAATTAGTAAAGTAATGTAATTACACTAACAAGTATGGACAAATAATTAGTCTGAAATAAATGGATTTAATTTATTATTATTTTAAAGATGTTAAAAATATATAAGTATATTAAGTTGATTATGTTAATTAAAAAATAATAAGGAGGACAAATGATAAAAAAAAACACTTTTACACGTCAAACATATTTTTTTAAACTAGATGAGAAGGGCGTTTCTTATCTGACAACTCTGAGAAGAAACGCCGAAAGAAACTCAGAGGTCACAATCTCTTTTCAAGCCCAGACATAATCTTGGTCAGATCATGTGCAGACCATGTATAAAGGTGTCTGAAATGTTCTTTTGGGAAAAGAACCACACAGATTGAGTGGACCTGTCCAGTTAAGGACATTTATAAGGAAACAGGAGGTATTTGTAAGGAAACGTGCAGCTCAACGCAGAACTTAAGGAGCTCAACGATTCGACGAACAATACCAAAGAAGGGACATTTGGGTAGGCCGTGTAAATTAGGTACTCCAACTGCCAGATCATGACTAAAACGGAATCAATGACCTAGGAAAAATGTCATAGTTGAAATTATTTTTAAAACTCAGCGTCTGTCTTTATACTAAGCGTTAAGACCGATTATAGGGAGGTTCTTAAAATTGGCAACACTGCTTTTACAAAAATATTCCATTTAAAAAAGTATGCAATAAAATCGAATTAATAACTAATTAAATACAAAATATTAACCTCACATACGATTTCAATCAACTGAACTCAGAAAAGATAAAAAAATATTTTATAATTTATAAGTATATTTTTATGGCCATACTCTATTGCTTTAAAGCGGTACTGGTTATGGGCAATTTCCTTTGCCATTTTCCTAATAAAGGGATTTTTGACATTTGAACCACTAACACAAAAGTTCGAAAAAAAGACTGAAATAACAGTTTTCTTTAAAATTTTATTGGGTAACTTAAACAATTAATAATCCGTGTTTCTACCGCGAACACTAACAACACAAGAACATCGGTTTGGCATACTCAAAATGAGTTCATCCAAATCACGCTGTGGAATGGCCGCCCATGTTCGTTGCAACAACAAAAAAAGGTCTTCTTGCGACTGGATACCCTCCATATTCGGCAGAGCTCTTCTCTGTAGCATATCCCATGCATGCTCAATCGGGTTTAAGTCTGGCGACTGAGCAGGCCAGGGCAGGACATTGATGTTAGCTGCGGCGAGAGTCTGTCTTACAACTCTTGCGGTGTGCGGTCGTGCATTATCATGCATTAACTGAAATAAGGGACCGATTTGCACTTGTAGAGGAACGATGACGTCTGATACAATCGTCTCAGCATAAATTTGAGCGTTGAGGTTGCCTCTGATCCAAATCAACTCAGTTCTTCCGCCGATCCAAATACCTGCCCATACCATGATGGTTCCACCACTATAAGGATGGACTTCCTGGCAGGATTTTAATCGCTGTTGGCGTCCAGGGGTTCTCCAGTGTCGTATACGTCTTGTATCCGGTCTCATACCAAAACGAGACTCATCAGAAAAGCATACGAAACGCCATTGTTCTTCTGCCCAATTTCTGTGTTCAAGAGCCCATTGATATCGAATCCTACGATTGTGCATTGCTATAGGTGGTACCCGTAGCGGTCTTCGGGAATGAAGGTTCACTTCATGCAAGCGGTTTCTGACTGTTTGGTCGCTAATTAAGTTCCCTGAAGAGTGATGAAGCCTCACGGCTAACATCATGGCGGTTATTGTTGGAGCTCTTCGAGTTAAAATTTGAATGTATCGGTCTTGTCTCCGTGTGGTGCAGCGATACCGTCCTCCATGGCGCTCAGCCACGGTACCAGTGCTTCGGTAACGTGTCCAAAATCGACTGATAACACTCTGACTAGTATTCAGAGCTAAAGCCACAGTACGTTGCCGGGAACCAGCTTCTATCATTCCCACGGCTCTGAGCATTTCTTCCCTGCTTAAATGACGTCGCCGCTCCATAATAACGTTGGTTTTAATCAGTAGTAGGGAAACAGTAGCACTAATAATGTCTTCAATGCGTTGTATGTTTTTATAGGGAAAATATTGACAGCTGATTTTCATCTTTTACTCGAATTTGATTCACAGTTCCTGATTCAAATTATGAAATGCACCAAAAAGGATCCATATAAATTTATAAAATCATAAATTTATTACGAAGCCACACCTCAATCTCAAGAAATCCGCATAAAAATGCTTGATCCCTAGACACTTTTGATGTGTGTATGTTAGTTGAATATTATTTAGATTTTTTTTTCTTCTACCCACTTTTGCTATTATAATTTTTTTAATTTAGTTTTTATTTTACCCTTTGTTATTTCGTTTGGGTACCTTTATAGCTTTAGTCACTGTTTTTTTTATTAACTTCACGTTAGGTCCCTTTAGGGGGTAGGTAGAATTTTACTTGGTAGGGTAAAGTAGTTGGTCAACAACATTGAGTTTTATAACATATTACCTAGGCGTAGCCGTAGGAATTTAGGCAATAATATGTCGAACGTCAGCTTTTCTGACGACCAATTCCGCGATCTATTAGGGGTCTTGGCCGGACGGAAAGATCAGGTCCCACAAAAGTCTGGTAGCTTTGCGTCATGCACTGCTCGCTTCGACGGATCTCGAAATACGACATTGGTTGAGGCATTCCTATCAACCATTAGCATGTATAAGAAAATAGAGGCAATAAGTAATGACAACGCCATTGAGGGGCTCACATTGCTACTGACTGACGAGGCATCCATCTAGTGGCTAGGAGTGAAAGAGACAATCACGAACTGGCAGGAAGCTGTGTCCCTGATAAGGACGACGTTTGCGCCGAAGAGACCAGCTTATCTGGTGTATGACGAAATTGTTTGCGATAAGCAGCAGAGTCCTTCGGGCACAGAATTATTTGTTGCTAAGAAGCGAGCTCTTATGGCGGAGTTGCCCAAGCCTTCTCTTACACCATCACAAGGCCTGGACCTCTTGTATACTTCGCTACATATAAGTATAAGAGATAGAATACCGAGAGATTCTGTCGCAACCTTTGATGAGTTCTTGACAAAGGTACGTCAAATTGAAGAGTCAGTCGCTGCACGATCAGGACCCAACTCAAACAATACCTTTGCCACTCCATCAGGGAAACGACTCAGGCCGTGCTTATGGACACAACGAACAGGTGTCGCAAGAAAAATATCAAAGGCAAGACTCCAACGGAAGATGTCGCAGCGGTTCCATCCACCTCCAGACCAACGCCTAGTCACAAAATCACCTGTTACGGTTGCGGTGAGCCCGGCGTAGTCAGGAGCAAATGTCCAAAGTGCAGCAAAACCAAAGTTGGCGCAGTGGACGACGGGTTTTATTCCTTTAACCCCACCCTAGCATCTACAGCACGACTTAGGCCAACTGTCAAGATTTGTATCACTGGCGTCAACGGACAAGCTCACATCGATTCTGGGGCCAAGCTAAGTGTCGCATCTATGTCATTGTACGGTATGTTAAAGCGAACGGGAGTTGAGTTCAAAACTGAAAATGCGACGATTACCCTTGCTGATGGCTTACGGCGGAGACAGCCTGTCAAGACAGCTGCAGTGACAGTCACATTATGTGGTCGGAATATCCCCACAAACTTTATCGTGTTGCCTGAGTCACACGATAACCGAACGCTCCTAGGAGTAGATTTCATCCAAGATGCAGGCATCGTGCTCAACCTGCCGCAGTTATTATTCCACTTCTTGGATGAGCCTGGTAAGAAGTACGAGCTCTACAATGAGGAAGAACTTGATGCATCCGTTTCCACGGTGCAAACAGAACCCGAGAACAGCAAGTCAGTGTTTGCTAAGTTAGCCAAAATGACGTCTCTGGAACCATTGCTTAGCCCGTTGCCCACGACACCGTCCCAAACTACACATGTTCCTGAGGAATGTAACATGGCAGATTCGTATGGACCACCTCCATTAATTGAGTACTGTACGCCGCCGCAATCGCCCTCGCGATCAGAACCCATGCTAACTGGCTACTCGCCCAGGTTTGTCGGGTCATTGTTCCGGGATGCGCAATCAAATATTAATAGTGCTGAAGTAACACTCTCCCCACACAGCCAGCAGCTATTTGGTCCCAACATTGATATTGCTATGGTCACAGTATCTGATTCGGGTGACACAATACTGAAGAGGTTAACCAAATGCTGAAGGAGGACATTATCACGCCGTCGGTGCTGTCTTGGTGCAGGGGGAGGGCCCAGCCGAGCATCCCGTGGAATATGCCAGCCGTTTATTGAACAAGGCAGACCAAAGAAGCAGGCAGACACCAGAACAGCAACTGGTCTCCTCGCCGGGACGTCTTCGGGACCAGAGGGGGAGACTGTAACGCGCCAACCAAAACAACGCGACAGCACGACTCCTGCGTCGGCCGAGTCATCGAGCGCGGCCCCACCACCGCGTCCCCGCCGTGGCCGCGAGCAGCTATAAAAGGCCCTGCAGAGACTAGGTCCTAGTCTCTGCCGCCGACCTGAGACTGGCGTTCCTAGTCACTAGGAACGCCAGTCTCAGGTCGGCACGCTCCGGTGGTACGCTCCGCATCGACTTAGGTCGGTCACGCCTACTCCGCCTCTTGCCGCATCTGGGACTCCAGTCGTGTATCGTATGTTTGTTGTGTCAGTATCGCTAGCGGTCTGCGCAACTTTCTTACGATATACGACGCCCGTAGGGATTACGTAGCTAGCCGATATAGTTTACTTATAAATTATTATTCACTTCTTGTTATTTTGTTAATTTTGTCCAAGTGTTTTATGTAACTTTTCTTCAGAATCAAATAAAAGTCTTTGTTTATTTGCCTATTGTGAGTTTGGTCTCATCTCCACACACAAACCCTCTTACAAGTGTCTAATTGGCTATATGATAATCTCCTAAAACTAAATGCAGAGAAAACCAAACACATTAAATTTACTATGAGAAATACTAACCTGCCAACTACGAATACTAACATAAACATTTATGCGCATAAGTGCGACACGTATGCTGACAATGCATGTAATTGCCCTACTTTAGCAAAAACTGATCATATGAAATATCTTGGTGTAACGATTGACACAAATCTGAATTTCTGTAAACACATTGTTACGCACTCGTATGCGTAAATTAAACAGGTCTATTTAGCTTTGTGTCAATCCATTCTCACTTACTGTATAACTTCATAGGGCAGGGCTGCTAAATCAATATTACTGCCATTAGAACGTGCGCAGAGAGCTATCCTTCAAAGGTAGCCAACCTTTCGCCCATTTAGATTTCCCACAGACGAGCTTTACACGGCATGTAAGGTTTGAACCGTGCGTCAACTATTCATATTGAATATAGTACGGCACCAGCATAGCAAACTTCCTTATGTCCCAAAGACTTAGTTTGCATAAAGCCTCAAACTAGACATACTTTTATAAATGTAATATTATTTATGTATTTTTAGGTCCGTTCTTATATAATAAAATCAATAAGTCTCTAAGTAAATTGTAAAAAATGTAGTAAAATGTTGAGTGAATACTTAGCGACATTTAATTACTCAGACACTGAAAAATTGCTAGAAGTAATGCAATAAGTTTATTAATGTTAAGTAAATTTTTATTTAAAAATATAATTATTATAATAGTCCACTAAAGCACTCGGCGTTGTTAACTGATGGCCGGGAACACAGGTTTGAATAAACCTACATAAGGCAGGCCCCTATTGAATTCAGTAGGCCTTTAACCGATTTATACAAGATTTATTTTAGGCATAGTTTAATATTTTTTCATAATATTAATATGTAACTTTGTAATGATTTAACTTATATGTAATTTATATGTGAGCTTATGAATAAAAAATTATTCTATTATTCTATGGGGGGTGTCGACAAGAAAGATCAACTCTTGCAGGCATTCCCTGTGGAAAGAATAAGGAACACGGTATGGTACAAGAAACTGTTTCGCAGGGTATTCATAACGCTTATGTCATGTAGATGACATAAGCGTTATGCATAGTTATGCATAACTAAAAAAACCCCTCACCGGGAGTTCCCGGTGAGGGGTTTTTTTAATATGGATGTACCAGGTGGATTGATTGATTGGTGGATTGGTGTAGGGTCTTACCGGAGAATGGGCAGCAGCGTTCTCTATTTATTCCACCATCATACCATACTGCGATCGCCAACCCGCCTGCCAAGCGTGGCGATTATGGCAAACCCCCCCAAAATTGGGGGAGGCCTATGTCCAGCAGTGGACGTCTATCGGCTGAAACGACGACGACGACGAGGTGGATTGAAAAGTCCGCTGCCTAACACATAAATACTTAAACTATTTTAATGTAACTGACCTCATTCCATTAGTTTACTCTCTGGTTGTCAAATTGTAAAATTCTATCGCAATAGCATTAACTGTATTTAAATTAGATTGAATTTTGTGAGCCTTTGTGCAGCGTTTTTAAAGAATGGAGAAAATAGAGCAACGTGCGGTCATCAAATACCTGTTTAAAAAAAAAACTAACTCCAAAAGAGATTCACGAAGATATGTCAACAACATTGGAAGAATCTGCTCTGTCGTATACGACTGTGAAAAAGTGGGTTGCTGAATTTAAACGCGGACGAGAGAGTATTGAAGATGACCCTCGCTCTGGCCGGCCTATGACGTCTACGACTGAAGAAAACATCGGGAAAATCTGTCATCTGATATTGACAGATCGGAGATTGACCATCAGCGAGATTGCAGACACTATTGGCATCTCGTATGAACGAACACAAAACATCATAGTCAATGAACTTGAATTTTCTAAGGTTTCTGCGCGGTGGATACCCAGATTGCTTTCAGTCGAACAAAAACGAATACGCCTCACGATTTCTCGCGACTGTTAGGAAATGTTTGAGGCTGATCCACAAGATTTTTTGGCCAGATTTGTAACAATGGATGAAACTTGGGTACAGCACTACACCCCAGAGTCAAAACAGCAATCCAAGCAGTGGAAAAAACCTGATGAACCGACTCCAAAAAAAGCCAAAACAATTTTGTCAGCTGGCAAGGTGATGGCGTCAGTTTTTTGAGATGCTAAGGGTGTCATCATGGTGGTGGACTACCTTGCAAAAGGTGAAACTATAAACTCGGCTTATTCCTGCACCCTCTTACGTCGCTTGCGTGAAACAATCAAAGCGAAAAGGCCAGGATTACTCAGCAAGAAAGTGTTGTTCCATCAGGATAATGCACGCGTTCACACGTCTGTTGAATCTATGGCTCAAATTCGTGATTGTGGCTTTGAATTACTGCCCCATCCCGCCTATTCCTCTGATTTGGCACCATCAGACTTTCATTTAACACCTTGGAGGTCAAAAATTTTCATCAAATGAGGAGGTCGAAGCTGCGGTGGGTGACTTTTTTGAAGGCCTTGAAGAAACTTTTTTTATGACCGGCATACAGGCGTTGGAAACCAGATGGAAGAAATGCATAAAGTTAAGTGGAGATTACGTGGAAAAATAAAATTACGTTTGCTTATATTTTATATTGTTTTCTTGCTGAGGCCGCGAACTTTTCGATCCACCCTCGTAAATACATACTAAAAAAAAACCCTCAAAACGGAATACCCTATTTACACAATTTATTTTGCCCTATCCGTTTTAGATCTAAACCTATAAAATAACACTAAAAACAACACAATATCTACACAAACAAAAAATCATGTTTTCAACTTACGTAATAGTTGGTGGCGTGAATTTACCTTACAAAAAAGTTACTTCGTTTATACTGATTCAAAATAGGAAACTATTATATAAATCGAGCTTAGATAGGCATTTTTTTGATGCTCTATTTTTGCACTTCTCAGACGCGAGTCTCAAGCGGATGGCACCCGCACTCGCACTACTCCCAACCACTCCGAGATAACGTGTCCGTAAGCGGTGTCTATGTGTGCGTTGCTCGAGCGCACTTTGTATGTAGATTGCCTTCTGTACTATCTGTATTTTGTGCCTAAAGTAAAGGATGGATGAACAAGTGTATCTTTATTTCATACAGTCAAAGTCAAAGTCAAAGCATTTATTTCAAATAGGCACTTAACAGGCACTTTTGAACGTCAAAAATTACTAAAATAGAATTGATTCTAGTCGCCCATTCCAAAAGGTAGTTTTCGTATGGAGAAGAATGGGTAAGAAACTCCACCGTTACTCTTTTAAAATGTTTTACAATATTTTGCATGTACTATCGGCCAACGATAAGCATGCTCACTTAAGAAAATATTTCTGCGGAAGCGCAGCTAGTGACAAACCACACCCCTTCCTGGTTTCGCCCAATTAGAGACAATATGCATTTGTGTGAGTAAAGGGCGTGTAACAAAATTTCAAAGTCATTAGCCAGAGTGTGGCAGTGCCAATTTGCATCGCGCTAATTGTTGACGCCTCCCGTGTATTATTATCGCCATTTTATTTTACGACCTGCTTATTTCTATCGGACTGATTGCCTGCCTAACTGTGACCTCTGCTTGTATACCGGACTGTATTCGAAGGCCTGTTTTTGACCCTAGCTCGTATCCTGGACTGTGTGTGTATTGTGCCTACTGTGATCTGTGACTAACTTGGTCGTTAACCATGACGACCCGAAACCTGATCCAAGAAGAAAGAAACGAAATTATTGTCTTGCATAGACAAGGGTTGAATATATCCCAAATTGCAGTGGAGTTGAACCTGCAAGTAAGTTTTGTTTTTTGTATTCAGATAAAGAGAGAGATATAGAAATAAATAAAGTGATAGTAATATTATTATGTCCTAATAGTTTGCATTTTTCCTTAAGAGTCCCTATCAATTTCGCGGACTAAAAACAGAAAAATCATTTTTTTTTCAGCGCAAATTTCTCAATATCCTTAAGTTATCTAGTTTTTTTAAAAATACACAAGTATTTATCACCTATCTTTCTAGTAAGTCTACGAATTTAAGTTTTGATAACTACTTAATAAAAAATTAGTTTATAAGGCATTATTTAGATATTTTACTATAATTAAATTAGTAGTCAAAATAAAAATATAAAAATTGAGTTTATTAGATAAATACCTCAAATTTTAAAATATTTAACACTTTTTGTTATTTTCAATAAATTCTTACACGTGGACGACGGTTTTGCGCATGACTTTATTGGGTTTTTTTAGCGTAGTCAACATTTTTTTACAAGTACTAATTCATTAAACTTAAAAAAAAATCATACTCTTACTAATATACTAAATACTATATTTATGATTTTTTTTCAGATCGTTATTTGCTATCAGTTAGCCAAGAAAGCAATCGAAAAACTTGGTGTTTAGTGATTACGTAAAAAGTTTAGTTTTAGTAGTTTTTTTTTGGAATTTAAGTAGTTATCAAAACTTAAATTCGTTAACTTAAGGATATTGAGAAATTTGCGCTGAAAAAAACTGATTTTTCTGTTTTTAGTCCGCGAAATTGATAGGGAGGGACCCTTAAATTATAATCTACAAACAAATCCTAACTTCCTAACTAATATTATAAATGCAAAAGAAGGTTTGTTTGTTACGCCATTTAAATCCGTTCGGCCGTTGAAGCATGAAAGCGTAACAAACAAACAAACTCATTTTCGCACTTATAATTCTAGTTAGGAATTAATACATAAAATCACTGCCTTTTAATTTCCTATACTTTTTATATTTCTATATTTCTTTGTTGCTGTAATGTTGTAATGTTGTTAGTTTAATTCTAATGGCATTGTGTGCTATAATGTTATATTCCTGTGTAAAAATATGTAAAAAAACCTATGATATAAATAATATAAACTTTTTATACCAAATTAATGATAAATAACAATAATATAATATAGTGTGTTGATTAACTAAAGGTGTTTCCCGTTAACCCGCAATAGTATAGCATCCACACATGCTAAAATAAAAATAAAAATTCGCGAAGTAAAATCAGATGTTCCCTACATTTTGACGAGTTATCTATTATATAAAATTCAAAGTCTTGACTGACTGAAACATCATTCAAGACTTTGAATTTTATATTTTATTTTATTACTTTGAATTTGATTTAATGGGGGAGGGTGAAATTTCACGCGGATGAAGTCGCGGGCAGAAGTCAGTGCGAACATAAATGTAGGGAACAGCTATTTTTTTCGCGAACTTTTGTTTCGTTTTTTTTTTGCACTGAAGTATAGACGCTATACTATTGCAGGGGAATGCCTTTCGTTAATTAAAATACTGTATATAAAAATAATAAAATTATAATAACATTCAGATGTTAAAAAATAAAAAGAACATACTTATTTGAAGACCTTGTTGGAACCTTTTGTGACCAGATAATAAATCTATTAACACCTTAACAATGGTGCTTTATCTCACACTAGCTTTTGCCCGCGGCTTCGCTCGCGTTAAGTAATATTAAAAAATAAAAATACATTTACATCCGCCATCATCCCTTATTTTATCCCCATGGGGGTTGAATTTATCAAAATCCTTTCTTAGGGGATGCCTACGTCATTGTAGCTATATGCATGCAGAGTCTCAGCCCGATCAGTTTAAAATTGACAAAGTGTCATACAAACTTTCATCCCCTATTTTATCCCCTTGGGGGTACAGTTTATCAAAATCCTTTCTTAGGGGATGCCTACGTTATAGTAGCTATATGCATGCAAAGTCTCAGCCCGATCGGTTTAAAATTGACAAAGTTTCATACAAACTTTCATCCCCTATTATATCCCCTTGGGGGTAGAATTTATCAAAATCCTTTCTTAGCGGATACCTACGTCATAACATCTACCTGCATGCTAAATTTCAGCCCGGTTGATTTGGGCTGTGCGTTGATAGATCACTATGTCAGTCAGTCACCTTTGAGTTTTATATATTTAGGTAGTTATGGCCGCATTTTATTTAAAAAAAAAACTAGGGCGTTTATCCCGCGAATCCCGAATGGCAACGTCGCATTTCTAGAGGCTTTTCGTGATTATTATATTAAATTTAAATCAAAGTACAATTTTTTTTCGGCCAAGCACATATTTTATAATTATTTTTAACATTTACCTACTCTGAAAATAAAAATATTTAATCGTAATACTGAAAATAGAAAATAATTGACAATAACTATGTAAATTTTTGTTAGTATATAGTAAATACCAAAATACTTTAAAATAATAGCACACATACTTTCAAATACCAACGATCTAGTGTTTAGCCGAAAAAAAATTGCAACTACTTACTTTGATTTAAATTTATTAAAATAATCACGAAAAACCTCTAGAAATGCCACGTTGCCAGCCCGCGCGGGAAAACGCTCTTAAATAGTAGAGTTAAAGCACAAATTTGCTCGGGAGAGTTTCATACAATGTTGGAATTTACGCTGTGCCATTTTTATTACCCATACATACAAGGTGTAATTGCAATAACTGAAAACCTCTTAAGGGGTCATTATAGTCATTATGAACAACTTTTGCTATATAAAAATCAGCTGTTTCCTACGTTTGTGTTCGCATAACTCGTGAAAATGTATGGAACAGCTGAATTTTTTTCGCGATTTCAGGTTTGGTCCCATAGTAAAAGTTGTTCATAATGATGAGTACAATGACCCCTTAAGAAGTTTTCAGTTATTGCATTTACACCTTGTATATTAAAATTTCGATAAGAATGTTAATACCCAAATGAGATATAGAAAGGTTAAGAGCGTTTACGCCGAACGGCATTTCATACAAACTTTCAAGCCCTTGTTTTTCGAAGTGAATGAACCGATTTTAATGAAACTTCTTATGCATAAGCAAGATACAAAGGTCTAAAAAGTTAGTAGAGAACATTTTCAAAAAACAGTGTTACAGCTAAATTAGACCGATTTTAAACTTTCCATAGAAACAGAGATTTTCAGTTATCTTTTTTAAATAACACATTTCGAAAATGTTCTCTACTAACTTTTTAGACCTTTGTATCCTGCTTATGCGTATGAAGTTTCATTAAAATCGGTTTATTAATTTCGAAAAACAAGGGCTTGAAAGTTTGTATGAAATGCCATACGGCGTAAACGCTCTTAAGAGTTTATTTATCATGAAATCAATCCTCATGCAAACATCATTTAATTACTTATAATTTTCATTTATAGTGTCCTTGTTGTGCCCTTTAAATAAGACTTTTGTAGTGATACTTAGTTCCTATACTTCCTATAAAATATTGTGTTAAAAATCGGTGCTAATTGTAATTTTTGTTTTGCCAGAGAACAACGGTGCGCCGCTGGGTGCGAAGATATGAAGAAGAAGGAGAAACAACGGAACGTGTGCGTGCACCTCGACCCCGGGCTATAAACGAAGATGACCTTAATAATATGATAGCTACATACCAAGAGAACCCTTTCACGCCCACTCGCATTTTCGCATTTTACAGAATCGACCGGCTGTGAGGTTAATAGCGTTTTACAAATAACACTGTTTAGCTATTTTTAGGTTAATTTTCAGTTTTCCAATTTGTATTATACTAATTCGTTGATTAATGTCACTGTTTAAACTGTAGTCATTGTTTAAAATATTGCCATAGATTTTGAAGTCATCTTGTATACTTGATATTAATTTAGTGTCATGCTGCCTTTCTTGGTGAATTTGTTGTTTTATTGTTTTTTTTAAATATTTTTGTTAATTATTAAGATAAAGAAACACACGATATACGACACGATTTGAGAAGGCTATTTCTCTTTGTTATGTTCTCTAAAAATATTGTGTAACAAAACTAGAAAAATACTAGTTTAAGATTGTTCACTTAGTAGGTAGGTAATAATAAGAAAATGCTGTATTTACATAGAATTATTTGTTACACTTAGTTCTGTATTTTCTGTTGTTTCCTGTAATTTCTGTAGTGTAAACGAACATTGGTAATTGGTTGTGTTGTCTGTTTGTCATTGTTGTTTTGATTTCATAGATCTTTACAATACCTATTAATGTAGATAAATACAGTTTGACAATGATATCATAAGTAAAGAGTCTTTTTACTTATACCTAATAATTGCATTTTGATGATAATTTCTGTTTATTTTTTTTGTTATAATTTGTTAATCTTTAATGTTTCCTTTTGAATACTTGAAAAAATTTATTAAAAATAAATGTATTAAATTATATTGTGTTATTGTCTACAACAGCAAATCCTTAAAATTGTTCTCAAGTAGATTTTATCTAACTGTTTATTATTTCACACATATTACAACCGAAAATTTCGACTCGAACAAAAAGATTTAAATGTCAACCTAAATATATCTTTATTCTTAAATGAACACAAACCTAAAATATACATTACATTAGTAGGTACCCAACATTTTATTACTCTTACTGCTAGCGCAAATTATAGTTTAGTTTAATTACTTGATAAGCTTCAGAATTTTAATTACTTGATAAGCTTCAGAATTTTAAAGTGGCGTAGGAACTAAATCATTGTATTTGTCAAAAAAAGGCTTGTCATAGGTAGGTTGCAATGCCGGCAACACGCCCTGTCGAGTTGATTATTGCTTAAAAGCATAAATTGTCAACTTTTGATTAAAGCATCAATTAAAGTAAAGTAAAGTGTTTAACGTGCTGAAAATTTTGGTTCTGTCCTCTGTCATGCCGTTTTTGATCCACCCAAAACGGTAAGCAATAAGCATACCTTGCACGGCATGCCTCGGGCATTTTAATTAGAAAGATACTTTGTTCGTGAAATCTCGTTATATTTACAATCAAATCAATGGTGTAATAAATTAATGGATAAAACGAAAATTACAACTGTTAAAAGTATTAAACCAAATACAAGTAACAACTGCAAAACATTTGAGATAATCCTAAGGTAATAAAATTGGTTATCTTTTCGCCAACGTATGGTAGGCCCTTGTATTAAGCCGTCCTATTGTTTAACCGGGCTTTCAAACATTCTCACTAAATAATAATGGGATTAAGATACTTAACTTATTTTTATTATTTTATTGCTCTATGTTTTCATTGAAATAGCACAATTCCAGTAATATTTGAACCAATAATTAGCGAAATTCATTCTGTTATCACAGCTTTTTGTTTGTAGCTGCCGCATTTTTTGCAACTGCAATAAAGATAAGTTCATCATCCAAGTCCCATTGTTATTTAATGGGAATGTCTGGAAATCCGGTTAAACAATAGGACAGCTTAATACAAAGGCCATACGTTGGCATTGCGGCAGCTATAAACAAAAAGCTCTGATAACATAGTATGAACTGCGCCACGTATTGGTTGAGAATGTAATTGTGCTATTTAAGACAAAACATAGAGCAACAAAAAAAAAAACCAATATATGTTGTCAATTTCTAATAAAATCACGTAACTTGCTTCTTTATTGTCATATGTATTCGCAAGTATAATCACATAGAAATATAGTTATTTACTTTTCAATAGCACTGCACAAGTAAAAAGAATATCTTTATGCAGTATCGGTCAACACACCTAGTGTATTCGCTCCGATTTGTATGGCGGCATCGCATAGGATATGGTGAAAATTGGGAAGGCAGTGAGTGTTCATAAATAACGTAAATTTATAGCCCCGATAGAGAGAGTAACATATTAAAGTGGATGTAATAGATATAAATTGTAATAGTTCGACATTTCCTATTCCAAATTATTCTATTTTTGTGGAAAGTTGATACTAATTTAATACAGCATTATCAATAATACATTTTCTAAACTAAACAGAAGGTATGAGTATTCAAATTACTTCTTGTCAATAACAAAATAAGAATTCATTAAGAATTGATTCAGAGCTCACGCTGGCCATGCCCATTAAGAAAATCGTCTCACAAACAATTTAGTGAACACAGTACGCTCCTAGTGTGAGTGTCACACTTCTATACATCATTATACTAACACGCACACGACTAAAATACGGTTCGTGCATCCTATTGGTCAAAACGCATGCATTGTGCGATCGAGTCGTGAACCGTGCTATGCGATTATCGACTTTAAGGTGAGCTTGCGGAACTTTGGCCGATAGTACATTAATTATATAATATATATGTGAAGACGATGCACCTAAAATAAAATTACTGTACCACAATAGGTAAAAGAATTAAAAATGAAACCATAACATATAAATTAATTATCTGATAGATACATGGTGCTCACATATTTACAAAAATGGTAAAAATAAACGATTGTCATTAAAAAAAAAAAATTATAATAATAATTAATAGTATCTAATAAGTCAGGGTGTGAGTTAAAATAATTACAGAATGAAAATCAATGTAAAAAAAAAAGAATAAATTTTACAATTAAATTAGCAACCAGTTTGATTTTGTCTTGACTCTAGATTGTCCTATGGAGCAGGACCAGCATGTTTCCAAGCGTTCTTATCAACAGTGGAGTTCGAGGACGTCTCAAAAAATACTACGATCTTGCCACGACACCTTACCATCTGTGACTAAATAATCAGCGAATTTATTGCGTATTGTATACGCATCTCTTTGGGTGTTCCCGAATCAATAGTCGACGTCACGAATATGGCGTGGTGTAATGACAACATCGTCGACATTATTGCCATCTTGTTTAGATCTAATAAAATTATGCAGAATACATATCGCGTTAACAAACCAAATGACGTTCAAATGGCGTCGGCGTTAAACGTTTAAAGGACGATGAAGTATTCGAAATGTATTAGCCATGATACCAAAAGTTGATTCAATATAACGTCGCGCTCTTGTTAACCTATTTTTTTTTTCTTATGGTCCAAATTGAGAGCTCGAGCATATGACCGCATGACATAGCTAGACAACCCAAATGCTTCATCTCCTACAACAATGTAGGGTATTGGTACGGTTGCTGCAGTGTTAGTTGATTTATTGTTGTGTAGCACGGGTAACGCTTTAGCAGGAGTTATATCATATAAGTTATCATTCATTTGTTGGAACGAGCGGCTTTAGGTGAAAATTGCAGAATCAGATTCTTTACCCTGTCGTTCGTCATTTCAGCCGATAGACGTCCACTGCTGGACATAGGCCTCCCCCAATTTTGGGAGGGTTTGCCATAATCGCCACGCTTGGCAGGCGGGTTGGCGATCGCAGTATGGTATGATGGTGGAATACATAGAGAACGCTGCTGCCCATTCTCCGGTACGATCCTTAGTCGCCTTTTACGACACCCACGGGAAGTAAGGGGTGGTGGTATTCTTTAAGTCCGGCACCACACAGAGACCCTGTACCCCCACATTTATGTAAGCATACTCATAATTTGCGTTACACATTTCAAGTAGGACAATGGAATAATAATGCTTATAATTGTAGTAAAGTGAACCGCTATGAGGAGGTCTTATAATACTATATGTTTCCCGTCTGGAAGTCCGTCCGTCCTGGAAGGTTTTCCGCTCCCTTCGGTCAACTGCAGTTTATTGCGTGGGAAAATACAAAGCAGACACATCAGTAGGAAAACATATTTCGTTTATATATTATATGAAAATAACACTGAAGGGAGGGCAGCAATAAAACAATATTGCTGCAACTGTATGGTGGGCCGTAGAACAGTAGCACATGTTATGACCATTATTTGGTTTTTAGATTGGGCAGGTATCAGGAACATATTAATCCACCTGCCCAGTTCCTTGACCATGTTCTTATAACTTATGAATCTGATTGATAAATATAAATTTTATAAAAAAAAACAAGTTATTTCATAAATAACCTGTTTCAATTAAACGTTAGAAAGAAAGAAAGAAAATACGTTTATTTGCGATAAACATGACGCAATAAAGAACAAATTAAAAAAATAAAATAAGAAAGGGTTGCGGGAAACATGCGTCACATCCACGCAAAACTGCTATCGCTCAGCATTATGCTGCGATCCTATGCAAGACAGAGCCCCGGCGCTGGTTTTCAGCGACAGCCGGCGCCGACGTAATGACGTCGTCCGGTGCAGCAAACAAATATTAGGACGCTGTACTGGTACAGCATTCACAAAGAAAATTGATAGTATAATTGAAACAATGTGATAAAAACAGGAAAATAAAAGGAAAAAATAGATATACATATATATACTCGTATGCTATGAGAATATCATCCTCAATAAACTTTTTACATTTTATAAAGTGGCAACATTTTGGAACGTCATATTTAGCATGCTACATATTTATAATCTGTGGCCATAATTGACGTGCGCGCACGCAACATGCACCAACCACAGAAATTATGATGTAAGAAATTACAAAATGGCCAATGATGCAATGTGTTACGTAATCAGTATTGTTATGTTAATGTTGTAGGTTATTCTTATCAAATTTTTATGCAAAAGTTATGTGTCAGTGCTTTATGTGTTTGTGAGTGAATGTGAAAGATGAGATGGACCCAATAAACAAGACAAAACCTTGGAGACTGGACTGTTAAAAAAATATCTAAATATTCATCTTGATACAATGCTAGGTTTATATCCTCATTTTTACTGATATGAGCTATTAATGCCCGGTTCTTATAAAATAAAAAGTAAAATTTACCATCCATTTTCTAGTTACCATTAACTAGCCGTAATTGGCATTCCTATATTTTTTGCATCATAAACGAGCTACGAGCTGTCATCCGTTTGTTTGTTACCGAAGCCCTCCCTGGCGTCGTTCTGCGTTTTGTTAATACAAAGAAGCATGTTTTTGTTTAAAGTAATAAATTATGTAATTTTTTATTATTTGACGTATTGTGTTTTGTAGATATTATTAAAATATTAATCATTAATATTTTATTATATCTTCATGTTAAATATTTACTTTCATAAAAAAATATCGTTGATTTGTCATTTGTATCGAAAGTAACAAAACGCGTTTTTGATGACTGACAGCCCGATGCGAATGCGAGGAAGTAGTTTTTCGTAAGTTAGATTGTTTGCTTGGAAAGTAAAATTACCAGTGTTATTAAAAATAAGCTTATACATAGATCAAGACATAGAGTAAAGTAATATGATCAAGAGCTATAATGGATGTTGCACTGGTAAGTAAACTACATGTTTTTCTAACGTATCTACTTACGCCTCAGATCTGGTGGGTTTCGCACACAAACCAGTCAACAAGTGTTGCATCAATGTTGTATTTACTTATAGTAATTTCTAATACCTTTTTATGTTATTATTTATAGAAAATTAAGAAGGCGATGAGCAAGGAAGAAACTGCCTTATTAGTAGATTTGATTGCGTCTCATCCTATCCTCACTAAAAAAGAAACCAATGCCACCACCAACAAAATGAAGAAAGAAACGTGGACTTCTGTTACGTCCACGTTCAACGCCAAATGTGGTAGCATCCCCAGGACCAAAGACCAGTTAAAACTAAAATGGGACAATTTAAAAAAGGCAGCCCGTAAAAGAGCCCAACAAATAAGGACCAATAATCTTACGGTTAGTATTACATACTTGTTTTTAATATATATAGGTACGTAATTTAGTACCAACAAAAAAATGAGACTATATAATGTTGATATATACATATATATTGACCTATCTTCTTATTTTTAAATCTTTTAGACTGGTGGTGGTAAAGGTGATTTCATTCCTCCGGATGAAATATTAGAAAAGGTGTCAGGGCTACTGTGGTCTACTGTCACAGGCTTTGAGATTCCTTTCGTTGGTGATGGCATTGGTTGTGTGAGTTTTAATCTGGATGGGGACGATGTTCGGTGGTTCCTTGTATCGGAGGAAGAAGTTTCTACATCTAACGATACAAGGACAAATGTTCCTAATGATGTGGATATTTTTTAAATAATGTATACTTTCACTGTTGTACACGCATGTAGATCCATTAATAATATATTTTTTAACCTCTTTTATTCATTTGACTAATGTATTGAGCCCTACCTTACTTTTCTCCTTACCACCTGTGACGTTTACGGGTAGAAAATTATTTAAGCATTCCACCCTTTGTAGGTCCAGTTTATTTTGTGCAATGAAGTATTAAGTAAATAAAAAAAGTAAATTTAGGTCCGCAACCCAAAAGACTAAAAGTATTGGATGTAAGTGAGGATGTAATTGGAAGTTCGGCAGAGAAGTCTAAATATTTCTTTGGTGCCCCTATGTCCAAGAAACTCTATGCATCACCAACAACCAGTAAAGGTAATATGTAATTAATTTCAATTTAAATATCAAATTAAGTAAGTAATACTATACAGGGTGAATTTTTCAAGTGGGCGTGGATGATGCTATTGACCACCCCACGACCCTATTTGCAGATGACAGCACAGTGACTATAACATGTAATAATAAGGACGTTTATGAATATGACATTAATAAAACTATTACATTAATAATATCATGGTTAGATAGGAATAATCATAAAATTAATTTACAAAAGACGACGATAATGCATTTTAGTCAACGGGTTCATGCCGATAATGACATTACAGCCCTCAACGATGGCACAGTATTAAATAAAGTCGACAACACAAAATTTCTTGGTGTAATGATAAACGCAAAACTGAACTGGAAAGCGCACATTGAATATATATGCAAAAAAAACTGAGTTCATTCACGTATGTCTTGTACAAACTGTCCTCAGAAGTTAACCCAGATGATTTGGTGACAGCCTATCATGGATTGGTGGCATCACTTCTGCGTTACGGTATCATATTTTGGGGTAACTCTACAGACAAAGAAATAGCGTTTAAAGTCCAAAAGAGATGTATTCGGGCTATGTTTAAACTACAATCGACAGAAAGTTGCAGACCATTGTTTAAAAAACACAAAATATTAACTTTACCGTCTTTATACATTTTTGAAGTTGCTTTTGTAAAGTCTAACCCCCAACTATTTCCACGACGATCTGCCATTTTTCCGCGAAACAGACGTGACAATAGTCAAATTTGCCTGCACTCGGCAAAAACTGCCCTCATGGGGAAAAGCTTTTTCTGTTTGGCCCCGAAAATATTCAACAAAATACCAGTCATATAAAGCCATGACAACAAATCAATTTAAAAATAAGATTCCAAATCTACTAACAGATAAATGTTATTATAATATAAATGACTTTTTGACAGATATCTTTTGACATGCTTGAACTTTAATATTATTATTTCTGTGGGTACTAATATTATTGTCATAAAATGTAATAATGGATGTTAGTGAACCCGTCTTTAGTCTTTGCTTTATTGAAGTAATTATTTGTTTGTTATATAAAATAATAATTTGTACGCCTCGTCAGGCAAAACATGTATGGACTTGTTACCTGTATTTAAGATCTTGCATGCTTAATAAGGCACAGGTAATATTTTTCCCACCAACTTTTTCCAATATTTTTGGCTTAGATTGTAAAGGTACGGTTTTTATTCGTATGGCAATATTTCAATTGACTTTGAATTCAATATTTTTATCTATGGTGATGACAGGTCGCCATACTTTTTTTCTTCGGTTGACGTTCTCAATGTGAAAAACTGGTGAATTTTTGTACAACAAGATAAATCTTTATAAATCTTCATTTTCTGCGATTCAAAAACGGTAAGATGTTATTATTTCTAAAGAAAAATGTTTATTCAATTAAAATTTAGGCATATTTTCAACTTGGGAATTTGCATAATTTGATTATATGGGTTGGTTGTGGTGGGAAAAATATTCCCTTTGCCTTGGCACATCGATACCTTAATTCGCAAACCAGCCAACTCCACATTTCGTCAAAAATTTTCGCGACCGATTTCGTTCATTTTTTGTATATCGTTAGAAAAGGCGATGACCGCCATACTTGCCATACTTGTCAAAATGAACGAAATCGGTCGCGAAAATTTTTGACGAAATGTGGAGTTGGCTGGTTTGCGAATTAAGGTATCGACATGTAAATGTTATTTTTTTGTTTCTTGTAGATTTGTTCGAAAATGAGTAGAAAGATACTACAAGATTTGGATATAATCAACGAATTAAATGAGCTTTATGGTTTACCCGACGATCCCGAAGTGTCAGATGACAATTTAGAATCTGATGAAGAGACTATCCAAATAAGTACCGCAAAACTTCAAAGGATCTTAGAAAACTTTGATGAGCCTAACGATGGACCTTTACCACCTACACCCGATCCACCTAACAGCCCAGCATCCCTTGAAATTCAACCCTCTGTTGAATGTCAACCTAAACCATCAGTCGAAAGTGATCGCCCTAGACGAGTAGCAAGAGCCCTTGACTTACCTAGTTCCTCTAGTACGCAGCAGACTTCAAGGACAAGACCAGAATTACCAGTAGATAATACTCATCCAAATAGCCCAGCATCCTTTGAATTTCAACCTTCTATTCAAAATAATCGCCCTACACGAGTAACAAGATCCCAAGATTTACCCAGTTCTACTAGTACGCAGCAGACTACTTCAAGATCAGCATCTCCAGTAGATAATACCCATTCAGATTCAGAAACTGACGATTCAGATGGCGAAGAGGAAACATGGAAAAAGACTAAGTGGACCACCTTTCGACCGGACCCTAGCGTTTACGATGAAATTCCATTGCAGCCCGAAAATATGTTTAGCAGCCGTATTAGACCTGTGACTTTGTTTGAAAAATATTTTACTGATGAGGTATATGATTTGATAATATATCAAACAAACTTATATGCTGAACAGAAGAATGATGCAAATTGGACAAAATTAGATAAAAAGGAACTGAAGGCTTTCTTGGCTATTTTTATAATAATGGGGTACAACATCCTGCCTTCGATGGACCTTTACTGGTCTACAGACCCTGGATTCCGAGTAGACGAAATCGCAGGCATTATGACTATAAAACGTTTCAAGAAAATATTGCAACATTTACATCTAAACGATAACACCCAACATCCCGAAAGGTCAAGTGAGAACTATGACAAACTTTACAAAGTTCGCCCGTTATTGGATCTTATAAATCACGCTTGTCAAAAGAATGCCAAAGATTCCTCATCTCAAAGTATTGATGAATCTATGATTTTGTTCAAAGGGCGGTCTTCGATGAAGCAGTATATGCCCCTCAAGCCCATCAAAAGGGGTTACAAAGTATGGTGCCGATGCGATAGTAATACTGGCTACTTATACGAATTTTACATCTACACTGGAAAATTAGAAGTGGGTACAGAAGAAGGATTAGGATTCAAAGTTGTGAAGATGTTGACAGAGAAACTGATAGATAAAGCATTGGAGGAATTTCATGTCATTGTGACATTTGATAATTTCTTTTGTGACTACAGTATAATGCAATATCTTTATGAGAATGGCATCTTTGCTACAGGAACCGTACGAAGGCACAGAAAAGACCTGCCCAAACTTGTAAAAACTAACCCGAAGCTTCAAAAAGGGCAGTACAAATGGAGAGTCAAGGGCAATGTATCTTGCCTGATTTGGAAAGATACTAAAGACTGTCCTTCTGATGAGTAATGCATTCCATCCCAAGTCTGGCAAAACGACTATTTTACGGACTCAAAAAGATGGCACCAAGACAGCAATTGACTGCCCTTTAGCCATAAAGGAGTACACGAAAAGAATGGGAGGGGTAGATCGCTTCGACCAGCTAAAAGGTACCTACTCAGTTGGCAGACGGAGTAAGAGATGGTGGGTCCGCATTTTCTACTTTCTTTTAGATACAAGTATAACTAATGCATACTTGTTGTATTGCCAAAACAGAAATGTGACAAAACTCTCCACTCTTGAATTCCGAGTATCTGTTGCTAGAGGACTGGTCAGTGGATTCTCGAACAGAAAACGACGTTCTGGTCTGGTAAATTACGTCTCCAGAAAGAAATCTTGTTTATCGGAGAACCGTCAAAAGTCCTTACACGTTATTGCCGAAGAAATTCGCTACACCAACGTTGGGGACCATATGCCGGTGGAATTGCCGAGCTACAAGCGCTGCAGAATGTGCAGCACTAAAGAAAAGGACAAACGTTCCAAAATAATGTGCTCAAAGTGTGGAGTTGCCCTTTGCATATTACCATGCTTTACTGCGTTTCACAAGGAATAAGTAATACAACATCAATCCGCTTCAATCAGACTTGGTGCCTATGACACCTATCACCTATCACCTACGTATCACGGGCAGAGGGAAGTGACTTCCCACCATGTTTTTTTTTTTTATTTCATTTTTTTTTTCATTTTCTGAAAAAGCATAATAAAACTAATGTAAAACCATAATTACTTTTATTTTTCCGCCCCTAGATGCTTATGCCTTATAAAGGGTTAATTTGTATGTAAACGCATGTTTGACAAATAAATTATCTTTATCTTTAAACTATTTATATTGCTATGCCCTAGCAGGGTTCATGTATGAAACCTTTATACTTGCAACAACTTGTAAACTACATGAATGCAATAAATGATGATGATGATATGATGATATCTTTATGACCAAATCCGAAACTATGAGGAATAGCGAAAAGTACTCAAAGGAGTCGCGGGCTCGATTTTGATGAAAACTAAAACTGCATCATTGGATTTTTGAAAAATCTATATTTCTAACCAGGAATCGAACCCGTTGATTTTGAAAAAAACACACTGTATTATTACACCATTCGATAGTGTCGCAGATAAGGATCGAATTCTGGGAAGTAATGACATACGGGAAACTCATAGTCATAAACAATAAATTAGCATTACATGCTGCTTGTACATTCAAAGAAAAGAAGCCTTTTCTATTCCTGATCTCTTCACCTATTATGGAACCTGTAAAAAATTTGGTATGGTAAGGCTGGAATCATACTAAATTAAGTAGGTAATGTTAGACGGGGACTGTAAATGCCTATGAAATATGATAAAAAGGCAAGTACTCATTACAATAATAATTCAGGCTAGTCCTACTAGCCTGGTACTAGGCATCAGTAACTGAAAACTTACATGGGGATTGAATATTGATGTGTGTACCATCAATTGCCGCTTTAACACGAGGAAACCTAGCAATAGCAAAGAAGTCCTGTTCTGTGTCATATACAACATGTAACTTAATTAACGCACATCCTGAAAATAGTTTGTTCAGAATCGTTTACTGAATCGATTTATATCATTTTTAATATAGGTAATTTTTTATCCCAAAAATAATTAAAACTACGGAAATTGTTGTCATATTAACCCTGTACAGTCAAAACAAATTGAAATGGACCGTAAGTCAAAGTAATAAGACTTTTACAATCGCAGTTTTATTTGTATTCATACGAATTCCATCATTCAATACCTACAAAATAAAGAAAAATAAACCTTATTCCAAGAACGTTAAGGTCTTTACAAATGTATAGTAAACTTAGCGATTTGACCGCACGCACACACTAACAGGAACTGGACAAAGGACACCGATAAACCACCTACTTATTTGCGTTCCCTTTCTCCTAGAAATTAAAAGCCCAGGATAGAGCGAGATAGCCACAATGCACCGCCGCTTGCGCGGCTACGATGAAAGCTAACATAATGTAAACATTAGTCACGCGCGGGCAATATTAGTGGAAAGAAGTTACGTAGTGTTGACAAATAATTCTTTCGCGCGCAATGTCTTTCCAATACACTAATGTTCAGTATACCGAAATGGTGAGGACTTTGGCAATGTGTGGTGATAATGTGGCTCTAGCTTGCAGAACATTTAACCAAAGGTATGGTACAAGAGTGGACCGCAGGACAATGTTAGCTGCTACTCAGCGGCTTCGCGACCACGGAACGTTCCGTCCAAACACAGCCATTGATAGGGGAGCCAACGTGCGTACACGTACTCGTCTTCAAAACGAAATCCTGGACTATTTCGATGAGAATCCCCATGCCAGTACCCGAGAAGCAGCGCCACACTTTGAATGCAGTCATATGCATGTGTGGAGAACACTTCGTGGTGATAAAGAACATCCATTCCACCTCAGAAGATGCCAGGAGTTGACTCCAAACGATTACGTACCACGTTTGCAGTTCAGCCGCTGGTTATTAGAAAATTGGCAGCGGAACATAATGTTGCGCGCCACAATTAATGCCTGGTACATGGTGACAGTAGTTACCACTAGCGCCATCTAGTATCGAGTAGCGGAACTAGTAGTGAAGACCCTTCTAGAAATTTCGATGCAAGAACTTTCTAGAACATTCCCGAACTTTCGACATCTGGTCGATCGGGGCCTGTATGTACTCGAACATTCTAGATGTTTCTACAATGGAAGGTTCTAGAACTCTCTTTGGCGCTATATAAGGCCGAGACGCGCCACGACCGACACAGTTTGGATAAAGCGATCGAAGTGAAAGCATCGAAGCGATATTCAAGTGCGACTTAAAGCGATCAGTAGTGCAATTGTGTTTTGTAATTAGTGTGTTTGAGTTGTAATTAGTGTTGATTATTAAAGTGTCATTTTTTTGGTTATTAAATCGGCAGTTTTTATTGTCACGAACCCGAAGCTCGTAACAATTGGTGTCAGAAAAGGGGATCAAAAATCATGCCGGTTTTACCCAAAGACGACACGGAGGGTATCCGTACCCGGAGTCAACGCCAGCAAGAGACGGACCAGAGGCGATTTGGTGGAGCTACGCCACAGAGGTCGGAGGGCCAGCTACCGACCGTGGAGGCCGGCCCGTCCGCAGCAGCTGCAGCATCAGCAGCACCAGATTTTGCTGCTCTGATGATGATGCTGCAGGAGCAGGCCCGCCGACAGGAGGAACAGGCTCGCCGACAGGAGGAACAGGCTCGTCGGTTGGAGGAACAGCTCCAGCGGGACAAAGAGGAACAGGCCCGTCGACAGGAGGAACAGGCCCATCGACAGGAGGAACAGGCTCGTCGGCTGGAAGAACAGCTCCAACGTGATAAGGAAGAGCAGGCGCGCCGTCAGGAAGACCAGATGATCCTTATGAAGGACCTTCACGCTACCTTCGGGAAAGACATGAAGGAGGTGAAGGATAAGGTTGCTCAACATGACAACCGCCTGTCGGAAGCTGAAACCCGAATCGACCAAGTAAATAATCGGGTTGACAACGTGATGGCTGACGTGAAGCTAACCGTGATGGCTGACGTGAAGAAAACGCTGGATTACCTCAAACTTGGGGATGGAATCGCAGCTCCCGTAGCTACAACACCTTCGCTACGTGGATTCAAAGTGCCACCGTTCGACGGAACTTCTTCCTGGTCGGCCTACAAAATCCAATTTGAGGCTGTCATGAAGGCTAACGGGTGGAATAAAAGCCAGGCCATGACTGCTCTCACCCTAGGCCTGCGCGACCAGGCCTTAACTGTCCTGGAAGCTCTCGGTAAGGAAGTGACTTACGAGCAGCTCCTCGAGGCATTGGAGGCTCGGTATGGCGACGCTCACCTGGAACACGTGTTTCGTGCGCAGCTCAAGGATCGCGTGCAATGCAGTAACGAAAACCTGCAGCAGTGGGCCTTTGAAGTGGAGAAGCTGGTTCGTAAAGCTTACCAGTCCGTACCTGCGCTTATTGATGGAAACCTGGTGCAGGCATTCATCGACGGCATCCGCGACCTTGAAGTGAGAGCTGCTGTGAGGCTCGGGCACCACGGGACGCTTAAGGACGCCTTGGCCCATGCACTGGAGGTGGAAGCTGTGCGACAGGATCATCGTTCCCATCGCGTCAGGGAGGTTGCAGCGGCTACAGTTCGCGACCGCCATAAAGGATACAGCCCTAGGTGCTACGGCTGTGGGGAAAAGGGCCACCTTCGATCCAGTTGCCCTAAGCGAACTGCAGAAAGGGAAGATGGCTGGTCTCCAAAGGGTAGTGCGGCTAACAGCACCGCCCAGCAGCAGCAGCAATACGACTTTGTGGTCAAACATCGCAGCGGGAAATCTCATGGCAACGCAGATGCATTGTCAAGGAGACCTTGTCCTGAAGACCGCAAGCATTGTACTAGGCAAGAGGATAAGGAAGTGGTACCTGTGAGGATGCTCAGGACAGACCTCAGCAACGAGTGGAAGGAAAGCGTACAACGTGCACAGCAGGAAGATTCGGACATCAAGCCGATTCTGGAGTGGATGAAGGCCAGAGCTCCTAAGCCCAGGTGGAGCGACGTCTCAGCGATGAGTTCGATCACAAAAAGCTATTGGGCCCAATGGGACAGTTTGGTGATTCAGGATGGAGTCCTGTGCCGTAAATGGGAAAACGCTCGGGGAGACAGCTGTCATTTGAAAATGGTTGTCCCTAAAGCTCAAGTACCGGACGTTCTACAGCTGTACCATAATGGTTGTTCAGGAGGCCATCTGGGAGTAAAACGGACTCTATTAAAGATACGAGAACGGTTTTACTGGGTCCACTGTCGGGACGATGTCGAGGACTGGTGTCGCAAATGTACAAGTTGTGCAGCTGTAAAGGGACCTCAGACTCGTAGTAGAGGTGCATTGAAATTGTACAATGTTGGTGCACCATGGGAGAGGATAGCCCTTGACGTTGCGGGACCGTTTCCGGAAAGTGAAAGTGGTAACAAGTATTTCATGGTTGTGATGGATTACTTCACTAAGTGGCCGGAAGTCTTCGCCATTCCGAATCAAGAAGCTTCGACAGTTGCAGATAGATTAGTCCATGAAGTCTTCTGACGTTTTGGAGTACCCTTGGAGATTCACAGCGATCAGGGAAGGAATTTTGAGTCCCAAATATTTCAGGAAACTTGCCGAGTAATGGGTACTCATAAAACGAGAACAACTTCTTACCACCCACAATCGGATGGAATGGTGGAACGATTTAATCAGACACTGGAGAGGTACCTAGCCAAAGTTGTGGAAAATCGGCAACGAGATTGGGACAAGCACATACAACCGTTTTTGTTGTCATATCGAAGCGCTGTTCACGAAAGTACATCGGGGACACCAGCTTTCGCAAACTTTGGAAGAGAATTACGGCTGCCTGCAGACCTGATCACCGGAATACCACCTGATGCCCCACGCAGTATAACCGAGTATGCGAACGGCTTGCGGAACAAAATGAATGACATTTATGAGCACGTCAGACAATCGGGCCAGCAAATGTCTGAAAAGATGAAAACCCGTTATGACCGTAAAATGAACAATAAAGGGTTCGACGAAGGTTCACTAGTGTGGTTGCACAATCCAGTCCGCAACAAAGGGAAATCTCCTAAGCTTCAAGCTAAATGGGACGGACCGTACCGGATTGTGACAAAGATCAATGACGTAACCTACCGGATACAGAAAGATGCAAGAGGTACTCCTAAGATCGTCCACGTGGATCGACTGGCGCGTTATTATGGGGCCGATAATGCTCGAGACGAGCATGTCTTAGGAGGGGGCAGTGTTGCGCGCCACAATTAATGCCTGGTACATGGTGACAGTAGTTACCACTAGCGCCATCTAGTATCGAGTAGCGGAACTAGTAGTGAAGACCCTTCTAGAAATTTCGATGCAAGAACTTTCTAGAACATTCCCGAACTTTCGACATCTGGTCGATCGGGGCCTGTATGTACTCGAACATTCTAGATGTTTCTACAATGGAAGGTTCTAGAACTCTCTTTGGCGCTATATAAGGCCGAGACGCGCCACGACCGACACAGTTTGGATAAAGCGATCGAAGTGAAAGCATCGAAGCGATATTCAAGTGCGACTTAAAGCGATCAGTAGTGCAATTGTGTTTTGTAATTAGTGTGTTTGAGTTGTAATTAGTGTTGATTATTAAAGTGTCATTTTTTTGGTTATTAAATCGGCAGTTTTTATTGTCACGAACCCGAAGCTCGTAACAATAATTTGGACAGACGAAAGTACATTCACACGCGTGGGGATGTACAATCAACATAACACACATTTGTGGATGCACGAAAATCCTCACGCATGCCGAGTGGATTCCTTCCAACACCGTTTCTCAGTTAACGTCTGGGCCGGTGTCATTGGTACACACATACTGGGGCCAGTATTTTTACAAAGATTAACAGGAGACTCATATTTACTGTTTTTACGAGAAACTACCTACGCTGCTAGAAGACATTCCTCTTCATAATTTACAAGAGCTATTCTACCAACACGATGGTGCCCCTGCCCATTTCACTAGGAGTGTTCGGCAGCACCTTGATGAAGAGTTTGGAGAGCGTTGGATCGGTCGCGGCGGCCCTGTCCAGTGGCCCCCCAGATCAGCTGATTTGACGCCTCTTGACTTTTTTTTGTGGGGACGAATTAAATCGTTAGTTTATTTTAATGATACAACAAGTGCCGAGGACCTAAAAAATAGGATAGTGAACGCTTTTGAAATAGTGAGAAATGACACTGAAGTGCTTTCTAAATTAAAACATCAGTTAAGAAAACGGGCATTAAAATGTATTGAACAAGGTGGTGGACATTTTGAAAGTGTGTTAAAAAGACAACGTCGTATGAGTGTTTAGGCAATCAGGGGGTCTACTCTAATTCAACGAAAAACGAAATTTCGATCGAAACTTCGCTCAATTCCTACTATGGTTCCATTCGTTTCGAAACTTCGTTGAAACGAAATTAGTTCATCGTTCAAATTCTCTAAACCTACACTATTGCACGAAAGTTACGAACGAAAATTGAAGTTTGACAGATGATTGTTCGTAATTTTAACCTCAAATTGACGAAACCAAAAGTGTTACCTTTTTATTTTCGTTTAGGTCGATTTTGTTAAAAATTAAATTAAAATGGCTACAAGACATCTTTTAATCGCGGCTGCTTTACGTGAAGAACGTTTGGAGCGTAGAAGGAACCGGCGCCGCCTGCGCAATCAATTGAATATCTCAAATATTCCCGATCTCGAGTTTGTCGGAAATTACAGACTCAGTCGAGAGTTATTCGAGGAGTTGTGCCAGGAAATAGTGCCTTTATTGCCTCCAAAGACAAGACGACATGGAATCGAGCCCACAAATAAAGTAAGTGTAAATTGTTTACACACTCCTTTCAATGTAATTTTATTTTACTGTTCATAAGCCTTAACCTGTGTTAATGTATTTCAGATACTTACTGCTTTGAACTTTTATGCCCGAGGAAGTTACCAGGGGTCTGTGGGACAAAATATGGATGGGCCCATGGCACAACAAACAGTGTCCCGTTGTTTACGGGAGGTAACAACTGCACTTAATGCACCCCACATACTACGGAAGCACATAAGATTCCCACAAAATAGGAATGAAAGGAATCTTATTAAGCGGAAGTAAGTACTTACCTTCCTATCTAGATTTGGCTGTTAAACTTAGTAACATGTGAAATACATAGTAAGTAATTAAAATATTTTTCTGTCATTTTCAATGAAAAATTTACATTAAAAATATGTACCAAGACTAGGCAAATAAGTCATGCAAAAACAATTACTTATATAATTTTATTGCACCATTTACTAATGTAATATTGTATCCTTATTTTAGATTTTATGATAAATATGGGCTACCCGGTGTGGTGGGGTGCATCGATTGTACACATGTAGCCATAGTAAGGCCTTCGGAGCATGAGGAACAATATTTTAATCGGAAACATTTTCATTCAATTAATACTCAAGTTGTAAGTTTATGAACAATATTTTAATAATATTATGACATTCACTATTTTATTACCTACATTTTATTCTATTTTACATTGATTAAAATTCTTTTTTAGATATGTGACAGCGATTTATTAATAACTAATGTTGATGCTTCATATGGTGGCGCAACTCATGATGCATATATTTGGAGGGAATGTGAAATAAGAAACCACTTGGAGAGTCTCCAGGATGAAACAGTTTATCTATTAGGCATGTCTTGATTTATGGTTTTGATATTCATATATATAAGAAATGTGGTGATGCAATTTAAACTAATATTACATTTTTAAATTTTTAGGTGATTCTGGATATGCTCTTAGGGAGCATATGATGACACCTGTAGATAATGCTGACGAAAACTCTCCAGAGGGAAGATACAATTACCTCCAAAAGCGTGCACGCTGCACCATAGAACGCACATTTGGTGTATTAAAGGGTAGATGGAGATGTCTTTTGGCAGCAAGGGAACTCCATTACTGCCCAGAAACAGCAGGTCAAATTATATTAGCCTGCTGTGTATTACACAACATGTGTATAAGGGCAGGTATTGAATGTCCCGAGCTGACTGAAGAGGAACATCAATCGGAGAGAACCAGGCAGGTTCCCTTTGAAACAGCTGCATCTTCGACTCAAGCTCTACAGGCAGGTCGAAGGGCAAGAAATGCATTAATACAAAATGCTAGAAAGTAACCGGTAAGATAAACTAAAACCAAATAATTATACAAGTAGACTAAAATAAAGTCAATTACCAAACTTTTTTTTGTTTTAGGAGATAATCATCATCGATCGAGATGGCGTAGCTTCATTCTTTGACAAGTTCTTGTAACAGCCTAGATTAAAATATTTCTACAGCATAAAATTGGTTCAGTTTTATTTTTACATCTTACTTACTTATCGTAACCCTACTTACCTAGATGTTTATAAAATGGCAACAAATATTTACTTACCATGAAATTGTAGATATTTTGTCACATACAGAGAAAATAATAACTTCTATGATTTTAAATATTTAACAGTATCTTGATATTATATCGAATTATGGCCATGATAGTCAACTATGAGGAAAAATAAAGTTCATAAATTAGCATTCCTAACATGAAAAAAAGATCTTGAGAGCACCTTTTTTTGTGAGCAAAAACGGGTGACCCGAGGGGTTGTAACATGGCCAAAACGTATTTTTTTTGCCCACCTGTCGTACATGGAATAAGTTAGCATACTAGTGTTAAGTATTACTACATAAAAGTTTTGTTACATGAGGGTTCACTGTGTTGTTTAATGAACAAAGAAAGGAAACAATAGTATTCTAAAATGAATTTAATTAATACATATTACTAAAACTAAAATACTTATGCTATTGCCTATTCCCTATTTTGTCTTAAAAACTCTAAATACTGTCGCCATAATTCAGCCAACTGTTCCAAGGCAGCCCTGATGCCTGCGAGCTCAGTGTTCCTCACTGTCTCTCTCTCTACACGTCCATCTTCATATTGGTACAATCTGCTTCTGACATCGGAGCCAGCAGCAGATCGTGTTCTTCTGGGACGTGCAGATTGTGAGGCTGCAAACAAAATTCCAATATGTTACATTGCAGTAAAAATTTAATCAATGTATTTTTTGTGGCAAACAGTATTTTTCTTGTAATTTTAATCTTGTCTGTAGTTTAGTGATAAGACCTTTATGTATCAAATACATCCATACATACTATGTGTATCAATATATTTTCTGTCATATACAAGTTAGGTACGATTAGATGACATTACTGAAAATCCATAGTAAGAAGAATTACTCACAACTTCTGGAAGTCAATGTTTGTTGTGACCATGGTGGTTGACTCGCAGGATGACTGGCTGCCTGGCTTTCTTGGCTTGGTTCGACGTACTCCTCATGCAAGTCCAGGCTCTGCTGCTGCAGGTGGCTTCCTTGACTGGAGGTTGATGGTGTGGTTTCATTTGTCTGAAATAAATATATCAGATTTAAGTTTAGGTGAAGTATTAATTTTGAATATCTACCGCAATGCAAATTGTATTGTATTTTTACCTGATGGGTTAAAAAACTTTTTATACTACTCACATAAAAAAAAGTTTGTAATAAAAATTATATATCACTAAGATTAATATTTGATTGAATTAAAGTTTAGAAATAAGGCACCCAAAGAATGATGAGGTACTTACTTCAGTGAAAGCTGGCACTCTGGCTCCAGTTTGGCGGTCACCGAAACCATCTCCCATAATGTCCAAGACTTTTAATTCCCATTGGGAGAGTTGGGGTGCCACTGATGGACCACCTCCAGTCATTGAAGCCGACCTCCGGGAATCAGCAGCGGCTTTTTTGGCCAGATGTTTTCTATCAAACCATACCTATTCAAATTAAAAGTAAATATTATAACTTTGTCACTTTCACTGATAAATAGCTTAAATGTTTAATTATATTACTAAGAATTACCTTTTGCCACTGCTGAACTGTCTTTGTACAACCGCCCATGGAATTGAGCGAATTGCACAATTCATCCCACAGCCTCTTCGCCTGGACTTTTCCTTCTAGACTCCTCAATCTCCCGCGAGCAAGATCCCTATGCTCGTCCAGGAAATTGAGGAGTGTATCAATTTGTTCAGGAGTAGCCGAACCCGTATGTGGAGCCATCTTACACTGAAAAGATGAGATGAAAATACATAACAGGTACCAATTATCAAAAAAAAAAGTCAAGTATTTTACGTGCAAAACAATTAATATTACTTACACTTTGACACCAAATTAAACCGAATAGAAGTCTTTCTAAGGACGCCCAATTGAAGACTGCGATTTGAAATTGAAACTTTGTCAGGGAATGTATATCGCGTAGGCAAAGAAAAAACCACTTGAAACATTTTATTATCACTTCACTTGTGTGCTCAACACAGGAATTCTCTACCACGTCTTGCACTTGAGCTTGAGAAACAAACTTATAACTATTCAAACTTTCAAACTTCAAAGAATGCAAACAAAAAATCCACAAGTGCTGACTGACAGCATTGTGATAATACGGATAAGTTTGGTTGCTATACGATACTATAAACACCGTTTGTTATTAATATACACCTTAACTTAGTCGGTTAACATTCATTGAAAGGGTTCTTTTAGTGTCACTGTTGTGGACTGTATTTGTTTGTCGTACACGTAGACGTGGGTGATGAAATGAAAGCCTTCGTAGAGTATCTTCCTTTATTCTCTTGAGAACTGGTTTCCGATTCAGAGCTGGATCTGGACTGGACTGCCGCTTCAGAAATTTGCCCCGTCTTTTATAGACGCCTCTGACCAATCAAAACGCGTACATTTTGCACACGGCACCAATCTGATTTTTGTCGACCAATCAGAGCGCGTCCTTTTTAACCAATCAGAGCGCGTCAGGTGTGCACACGTTACTAGTGCGGTTTCGTGGGGGCAATTTTCCGAAGTTAAGCCCTTACAATGGTGCTCTTATTTTCCTAACATAGATAAATACTTATTCTAGCTTATTTACAAAAAATTGGTATAAAAACCCTTATTCTAGACCCTAAAATTATCAAAAATCGGTGACGGTCCTCCTTACGGTAACGTTTGGCACCACTTAACCTAATCGCGCCAGTGGCGCCACCAAGCGTAAAGAGCGCGAATCATCCGTCTTACATTCTAGAGATCTTAACATAACACTTTCTTAGTTAATTCACTGAAATGTCCCAGTCTTAATCAAAACTTATGTATATATTCACATAACACGATCGGCGTCCGTTACAGCTCTCCCCCCGGCGCAGCTCGCGTAGCCTCCTTCTCCTTTGTCAGGACGACGAGCTTGTTCACGGGGCGCCGAAAGGTGCCGGTTCTGGTGCGCACTTCGACGATTCTGATGCCGCCGTCCGGACCGCGATGCGTGCGCTCGACGACTCCCATCGGCCAGGTGTTCCGGGGCAGTGTACTGTCGACCACTAGGACTACGTCGCCAACCTCCATTGGTCGCACGTTGTTCTGCGGCTCGCCGCGAGGTACCAGGGTCGGAAGGTACTCGCGTAGCCATCGTCGCCAGAAGTGGTCGGCGAGTGCCTGACTAGCTCGCCAGGTTCTTCTATCGGCCTCGTCGCAGGGTCCCGTCGTTGGCATTCCGTCCGATGACCCCAACAAGAAGTGGTTTGGGGTCAAGGCCTCGGGGTCGTTGGGGTTTACACTGACGTGGGTCAGCGGTCTCGCGTTGATGCAGAACTCGGCTTCAGTGAGTAGAGTTCTCAGGACTTCTTCTGTCGGTGCCTTCTCTCGTAGGGTGATGCTCAATGCCGTCTTCACGGAGCGCACCATTCGCTCCCACGCGCCGCCTTGATTGGGCGCGCCAGGAGGTATGAAACGCCACTCCATTCGGTGCAGTAACCCTTCGTCCCGTAGTGCAGGCATCCACTCGGTGTAGGCGTTGCGAAGTTCTTGGTCAGCCCCTCGGAAGTTAGTCGCGTTGTCGGAGTACATAATTCTTGGCCAGCCCCTGCGCGCAGCCATTCGCCTCAGTGCCATGATTGCTGAATCGGTGGAGAGTGACGTGACGAGCTCGATGTGCACGGCGCGGGAGGTAAGGCACGTAAAGAGTGCGCCCCACCTCTTCTCTCGACGACGCCCCACCTTGACCATCATCGGCCCGAAGTAGTCCACCCCGCAGTTGGTGAACGGGCGATGGAAGGGGTCCAGGCGGGCGCGTGGCAGGTCTCCCGTAGCTGGAGGCTGCGGCGTTGCTCGCCGCCTCTTGCAGAAGGCGCAGTTCTTCTCTACAGCGCGTAACGTGGGTCGTAAGTGGATAACCCAGTACCGCTGTCGTATGTCGTTTGTTACACGTTCTCTATTGGCATGACCCGCAGCGCAGTGTTCCCGCAACACGAGAAGTTTGGTCAGTTGATGGCGGCCATCCAAGATGATCGGCCGCTTTGTTTCGGCTGGTGCGGAAGAGGCCTCGATCCGGCCCCGCACCTTCAGGATATCGTCTTCCAGCACTGGATCCAGCCGGTACAGCCGACTCGTCTTCGTCAGTGGACGAGCGGACCGTATTTTCTTTAATTCTTCTCCGAAGCTATCTTCTTGAGCTTGCCGTATTAGTTCGGCCTCGGCGCGCTGGATGTGGCGATGTTCCATTGCGGCTGCTCTTCGTCTGCAGATGTCGGTGAAGGCGATTGCTCGAGCGGTAGCCCTCACTAAGACTTCGTATTTCGAGAAGCGGGCTGGGTTCGGTAGCCAGCTGTCTCGTTCTGTCTTCTCACTGATGTGGAGGACATCTTCATCCTCTGGCTCGTTTGTCGCCGCCGTGGGCCACTGTTCTTCTGGCATGTACAGGAAATCCGGTCCCTGGAACCATCGGTCCTCTGTACTGATGGGTGTGTCGATGAGTCGCGTGGCGTCGTCGGCTACGTTGCAAGCGGTGGGTAGCCAACGCCATTCTTCTTTTTTCGTCAGCTCCGCGATCTCTCCCAGCCGGTGTGCGACGAATGGTGTGTACCGTCGCATATCGTGGTGAATCCAATGCACCACGGTAGATGAATCGGTCCAGTAGGTTGTCTGGCCGATGTCAACTCGATGCTCTCTTCTTATTGCGTCAGCCAATCTTGCTCCAATGACCGCAGCTTGCAGTTCCAAACGTGGTATTGTTTGGACTCGACGAGGCGCTACCTTGGCCTTGGCGGCTACCAACACGACGTTCAGGCTCCCGTCGACGTACTTCACTCTCCAGTAGGCTACGGTCGCATAGGCTTGTTCACTGGCGTCGCACAGGATGTGTAGCTCGAGGCGCTCGTATTTCTTCGTCAGGTAGCATCTCGGTAATCGGAGTTGAGTGAGCTCGGCGAGTCGGGCGATCCAGGACGCGAACAGCTCGTTTTCATCGTCCGGAATCTGTTCGTCCCACGTTATGTGGAGGCGCCACAAACTCTGCAGTAGAATCTTCGCTCTTATGGTGTAATGGCTCAGTAATCCCAGCGGGTCGTAAATGGACATTACGGCGCTGAGGGCTTCGCGCTTGGTCGGCGCGCGGGTCCTTGCTCGTACTTCAGCTGGAACTCGATTCATCGATGTGTTGAATCCCAGCTCGTCTCGTTCCGCGTTCCAATACATCCCCAAGATCTTGTTTTCAGGCTGTTCTCCCCCCAGTTGTGTGGGAGAGGTGGCGTGTAGCTCCAGAGGTACGTCCCGTAGGACCTTCTTGTCGCTGGAGCTCCATCCACGCAACGTGAATCCCGCGTGTGCGTGTACCCTTCTTGTTTCTTCGACCGCCTTCCATGCTTCTTCCGCGTCTTCGTAGCTGGCTACGAGATCGTCCATATAGTGGCTCTCTTTGATGGCTTCTAATGCGCGTGGATACTCCTGCCCGTATACGTCTGCGTTGTAATTGCGGACATAGTGGGCCATGTACGGGGAGCTCGCTGCGCCGAAGATCATGCTGGTCATCTTGTACTTCTTTGGAGGTTCTTCTCGTTCGTTACCTCTCCACAGGAACTGCTGCGCGGGTTGATCCTCTGGCCTTATCCTGATCCTCAGGAACATCTCCTGTACGTCTGCTGTAATCGCCACCGCCTTCTCTCGGAATCGGAAGAGGATTCCTGGCAGCGACAGCAGTAGGTCGGGTCCTTCTAGCAGTTCGTCGTTCAAGCACACGCCGTTACTTTTTGCAGCAGCGTCGAATACTAGTCTATGTTTTCCGGGTTTATTCGGGTTCTGCACGGCGAAGTGAGGCAGGTACCAGCAGATGGCGCTTCTTTCTTCTGACCCGTCGCACAGTGTCGCGTATCCCTTGTCCAATAAGTTGTCGATCTGTTGGGAGTACTCGGTCGCGAACTTTGGATCTGCGTCCATCTTCTGCTCGATCTTCTTCAGCCGGCGCAGTGCTTGACTATAGCTTGCTGGCATAGTGACGTCGTCCCGCCGCCACGGTAGTCCCACTTCGTACCCGGTGTCGATCTTCTTCGTGGTTCTTCTGACTATGTCGATGGCCCGTTGATCCGTTTCCTTGACTCTCGGCTTTCCCTGTATGCCGAGCGCGTCAATCTTAAAGTGGCCTTCGACTAAGTCGTGAAGTTCCTGGCTGCTCGTTCCCGTCGTTCGGTCGGGCTCGTAAACGTGCAGCACGTTTCCTTCTTGGTAGATGGTGTTACGTGGCGCGGTTCCGTGCACCACCCATCCTAGTTGTGTCCTTGATGCGGCCGGTTGATCAGGGCCGCCGATGCGGAGTTCACGGGACACTATACACTCCCAATGATCTGTTCCCACTAGTAGCCCTGGGCGCGCTTTTTCGTAGCACACCTCTTCTGGTGCCAGGCTCCTTAGGTGCTTGCAGTCCAACAGAGTCTCCGGAATGGACTGCCGGTGAAGTTGAAGGTTTTTCATGGTCCTCGCTCTGACCTTGTAGCTTTCGTCGCTCTTCAGCCCTCTGATTTGGATGTTCACCAGCTGACTGTCCGTTTCTTGTTGTGTCATGTTGACCCCACTCAGGTGAAGTGGTTGCGACGGTCCTTCTGCCCCGATGCTTTCCGCCAGCTGCTTGTCGATGAGGGTGATCGTGGCCCCTTCATCCAGGAGGGCGTATGTGTTCGCCTCCCCCCGTGGGCCGGAAACGACGATCGGGCACATCTTCAACAGGACTGTTCGTGGTCCGGCAGCTGGACGTGTTGCTACCGACAGAACCGCTTCTTCTTTTGGTGGCTTTGAGTCTTCCGCCCTCGCTCCTCGTTCTTGATGCAGGGTCGCATGATGCGGACGGCTACACTGGTCCACGCCACATGGCTTTGCTCTACAGTTCATGCGCCTATGTGGTTTCTGAGCGCATTTGAAACACAACTTCTTCTCCTTCACAAACTTCCAGCGGTCGTCCACTGTGAGTGCCTTGTACTCGGGGCACTGTGTCAGGGTGTGGGCTTGTTCGCACTTGGGGCACTTGTTCATTCCTTCTTCCGTTTCCTCCGTAGTGTTGAACACGCTCGCCTTTTTCTTGAGTGTCACGGCAGGGCGAGTCTCCTTCTTCTGAGTCACGACGCCTGTGGACGGGGTGTACGTGTAGCGCAGCGCCCTGTCCGCTTCTCGCATCAGAAAGTGAGACATGACCACAATCTCCGGGTCCGCTGTCCCTTCGTGTTCGTAGGCGTAGTCGCACCATCTGGATCGTAGGTGCGGGCTCAGCTTGTCCAACACTTCTCTCGTCATTAAGGGGTTGAACAGGTAACCTCTTCGGTCGATCGTTTTCAACACGCAGATAATGTTCTGCAGCTTGATGGCAAAACTGTTCAGTTCGGCCGCCGATGCACCTGGTTTTGGTAGCTTCTTGAGATCTTCCATCGCCTTGTCAATGATCACTTCCGGCCTCCCGAAGCACTGTTCAAGTGTCTTCATCACGACGTCTGGATCGGTCGCCGTATACAGGAGGGCGGCCACGGCGTCTCTTGCTTCCCCTTTGAGACAGCTCCTTAGCCGCTGAATGTTCTCTGCTGCCGAGATCTGGTACATGCGGGTCGAGTCCTGTACTGCTGCTTTGAACGGTAGCCATTCGTTTGCCGCTCCGGAGAACGTCGGTAAATCGGTGTATCGGGGCCTGGGTCCGGCCATTTTTTCTAACGTGGCTGCCAGGTACTCGATACTGTTCCTTTTCCTCGTCGGCGTCGGCGATCTTCCTCGTGGGATTTCGAACCGTGTCTGCCTTGGTTCTTCACGTGTTCCTTCCTCCCCCCGTGTGCCAAGGGGGTTCGTCCTCAGCCATTCGTCCACCTTCTGATGTGGTTCACGAGGGAGGGTAGGTTCTTCTTCATGCACGCTTTCCTCATCGTGGATGACCGATACTTCGACGGCTAACCGCTTCTTGACTAGGTCGGCTTCCAGCTCCAATTCCTTTCTTCTTATGGTAGCCAGCTTCTCTGCTGCCTCCAGTTCAGCTACCCGTAGACGTGTATTGACACTTGTGGTTGATCTAACCGATTGGGTTGGTGATCTTCTTCCTTGAACCGTAGCTGTTGTCGGTGGAAGTCTAGAGGGCCCCGCTGTGCTGTTGTCCGTCGGCTTCGAAAGCGGCGATGCTGGCGGGTCCAGCGAGAGTCTTCTCATGCGTTCTCGTTCAATCAGCTGGGCTTCTCTGAGTCGCGCTTCCTGTTGTAGTTGGACGCGTCGTTGTTCTTCAACTTCCGCTGTATCTCCTTGGCTCCTTGTAATCACCATCTTGAGTGTTCCTTGTTTCTTGTTGCAAAGAACCGGGCTTGTTCAGGGTTCTTATAAATCCGGATGCGAAGGACCAGAACTGTTGTGGACTGTATTTGTTTGTCGTACACGTAGACGTGGGTGATGAAATGAAAGCCTTCGTAGAGTATCTTCCTTTATTCTCTTGAGAACTGGTTTCCGATTCAGAGCTGGATCTGGACTGGACTGCCGCTTCAGAAATTTGCCCCGTCTTTTATAGACGCCTCTGACCAATCAAAACGCGTACATTTTGCACACGGCACCAATCTGATTTTTGTCGACCAATCAGAGCGCGTCCTTTTTAACCAATCAGAGCGCGTCAGGTGTGCACACGTTACTAGTGCGGTTTCGTGGGGGCAATTTTCCGAAGTTAAGCCCTTACAATGGTGCTCTTATTTTCCTAACATAGATAAATACTTATTCTAGCTTATTTACAAAAAATTGGTATAAAAACCCTTATTCTAGACCCTAAAATTATCAAAAATCGGTGACGGTCCTCCTTACGGTAACGTTTGGCACCACTTAACCTAATCGCGCCAGTGGCGCCACCAAGCGTAAAGAGCGCGAATCATCCGTCTTACATTCTAGAGATCTTAACATAACACTTTCTTAGTTAATTCACTGAAATGTCCCAGTCTTAATCAAAACTTATGTATATATTCACATAACACGATCGGCGTCCGTTACAGTCACTGTGACTTTCATTTCAAAACATGTATATTTATTGCTTATTTATGATTTTCTGAATTAATATGCATAATAAACCATGATTATTTCAATAAATTCGTAAAATAAATGAAAATAAGTTATAATTATTAACTTAAAATAAAACCGATGTTTTACCGTAAAGGACACCAAAAAAACCTACCTATAATTGTTCGTTCCATTCGTTCACGAAAATTGTCTATGGATCCGAACTTTGCGTGTTCGTCCGAAAATGTTAGAGAGTAGGGCCAGACACGAAATTACGTTTAAATTTCGTTCGATAACGAAGTTTCGTTTCGGAGAAAGAGAGTAGACCTCCAGTAAGTTATTTGATTTTTAAAATACTGTAAATATTTTGATTCAATCTTTTAAACACGCCGTCTCTGAATAATGTTGTCGTATCGCCTCTTATTTTCAGCAGTTTATTACCGATTGGCATTGTATCATATTCAATAAACGAAATCATTTAGAGTCGACAGTCCAAAGCCTGAAAAGTGTGATGGAAAGATGCAATCATAATGTTTACGAGACATAGACCGTAAATAAACAATTCTTTTCTCGGACGTCGTCGGTTAATGTTTCATAATATTTTTTCAACGTAAACAATCGTGTATTGTCGGGTTTTTCCGTAGTTTCGTTATGTTGTGTCGAGCGGCGCGATAACTGCTTGTGCGACTGTGTGCGTTGCGTGCGTAGTAGGATGAACATAAAGTTCTCCAAGAATTGGTATAACTAATTTAATAAATAACAATGCAAATATGTACATGTTAAATTAAAAATTCAGTGTATGTATTATGATTATAACATAATATTCTAATTGGGGTGTTTGAGGGTGTGCGTTAATTACGTTACATGTTGTATATGTACTGGCTGTATAGCTGCGCTATAGCACAACTGACATCACGCACTATCCTGCAAGCAGACGATTTTGACACGCCAGCAAAGTCAGCTACTGACAACAGCGTTGTCCCCAATGCATAAAACCTTAAGGTTAATAATAACTGGTGCAGTGGATGTATCCCATAGTTTCTAAAACAAAAATTTATTTCAACTAACTTTAAAATTTGCCATGTCATACGTTAGATAGGTACTATTTTTCTAAGCATATTTAATTCGAATTGTTAAGGAATCCTACATACCTACCTGGCTCCTTTCACCCTCAAATGAGGATGTATTTCCATAGGTAGCCGTTCTACACAGGATTTATCCAGCCGAAATCTGATAATAAATTCACTAGAATCCAGAGTCGTCATATGGTCAACCCTTGTTTGGTACTTGCAACCACTTTCACTTCTTCATCTGAATCCCAGTCAGATAACATTTGTGAGTCGCTTAATTCAGAATCACTAGAGCTAGACATTTTTCAAGCAATCACCAAAAATTAATAAAGCCTAAACTCAAATAGTTTATTTTTTACACAGCAACCGACAGAATATTGACGGTAAGAAAACCAGATACCTACGCCTCGTAAATTTTTCATCTCTTTGACGTTTCAAAAAATGTATAGGAACGCCTTGAACTGTCCTAGCCATACATTATTACTACGATCCGTTACACGTCATCCCTCCAGATCCCTCGCATCGGTAGTTGGCGGCCATCGGTAAATGAGCCTACGCCGCGTTTGATATAAGAACGGTAAATAAATTACGCCTCGTAGAAAATGCTTCGAACCGTAAGCAAAACGAATCGTTTTTAGGATATAGGAACCGGGCCTAAATCAATCACATACCTACTATTAACTGAACTGTGTGCTAATTAGTGGCCAAAATCCAAAAAGAATTGGACAATTTCGGAATTTGCAGATGTTGAAGCTACAGCGAACTTGATAAAGGTAATGAATGATGTATTCGACATCTTGGATTCACGAAAAAAAAATTATGGGTTTAAGAGTACTTAGCAAAGACAACTCCCAAGCAGTTTTCGACCGACTAGCGACTTCAAGAAGCTCGTCGAGTGCTTTTGCACGAACGACAACCGGGACCAATGGCTTAACGTGCTTTCCGAGCCCCGGAGGGGTCTCGGTACGTAAAGATGGTCACCCATCAACAGACCAACCTCGGCAGTTATTATTTAGCCACGGGCCCCTCTAGGACCAGCAGTGCGATTCTGTAACCATCTCACCGTGAAAACTTAGGTGAAGTGAGCGTGGAGTGAGCTGTCAATAGTGTCAATTCCTAGCACAAACAAACTCACTTCACCTAAGTTTTCACGGTGAGATTTTTACAGAATCGACCGGCTGGTACTAAATTATATATTAAAATATGTCCTTATGCATAAAATTAGCCAGGACCACATCGAAGTCTTCTTTTCCGTCATTCGCAGCTACGGTGGTTACAAACTGCATTCCACTAAAAAAATTACTATTCTGAACTGTCCCTCAGCTATTGAAAAAATTAACAAAACTGTTATAATGTGCGGCGATGAAGAAGTAATGAATACAAGTTAGAGGATATTGAAAGTCAAATATTAATTTCACCCTTTGGAGAGAAAGGAATTGAATATATTGCAGGGATCTCGGCATTTACTGCATTAGAAACTTTGAAATTTGCCACTTGCCTAAAAGGGATGTTAGGACCTGTCAATAAAAAAAGCTTCATATACCAAAAAAGTTGAGGATATCGGCTATATGCTTCCCGATTAGTAATCGATTTGAGCCGAGTATGCAAAAAAGAGATTCGTAAGAATTTGAACGATAAAAAACTCAGTTCAAAAATAACCACTCAATTAATCGTTTCAAATTCACTGAAACATTTTGTGGGAAAAGAACTTTTTCCTAATATTGCACATCATGCATATGATAACGGGTTAATTAACCATACTTTAGAATTAGTGAATGTGATTATGGAAATTATTATAATTTAATTATCATGGGGCCCGTCTCAGTTCGCGTTTCCTTTTTATGGAAATTTCTCGCCGGCTTGGTGACACTTCCACGTGACCAGAGGGTGTCTTCTGGGCACGTTTCCGGATGACAGTGATGCGGACGAGTACTTCGACACCTCAGTGTCTTTTGTTTTTGTATAGTAAGTTAGTTAGTAATTATGGAAAAGTACACAAATGTTTGTTTATCCTTTTTAACCAAAAAAGTAGATCCGCAGTAATGTGTTCGACATGTATATAATAAACTAGTACATTTAAAAAAAACAGTAATTTCGTCTAGTCGTCATTGTACGAGCTACGCTGTACATACAAAACCATAACATTTCACTGTTGGGAGTTACGCCCCTACATTCATCATTCAGACATAACTATGAACTAAACTATGGCTATGAAGTCACACGTACCCGCATGTTTTCCCATCTAAGATATCAAACACATCATTTAGTTTGTTTCATCATTTTGCTAGGCAACACCGAACTGAAATCAAGCGCATAATTACCAGTATCTAGTCAATTCTTTTGCAAAACCTAACGCACGCACTTTGTTATAATTGCAAGTAAAACTTCGGGTAGTTCTGAAAAAGAGTCAACTTTGATGTTTGAGTGATATTTATGAATTTTATTAGGCTACTAGCTTCCGCCCGCGACTCCGTCCGCGCGGATGTCGGTCTTCGCGTGGATGGTTTATTTCTCCATTTTGAGTAACTCTGACAATGACATCTTATAAATATCTATTGGACCCAAATACGGCTAAGCCTATAATAATTAAGGAGATCCCTCTATTGAGCTACTGCTGTTGAGCTCGCGTTCAGTAGTAAGTATTTTTTTCATAGTAATTAAGTAGCATGTAGCAGTAAATTACTGACAATGACGAAAAGTTTGCAATAATAAAAAAGTGATCGTGACAATGCGACAGAAAGTTAATTGAGAGCTTCAGCATACACAACATTGTTTGTGAGCTCGTCCGGAATATGAACATGAAGATTTCTTGGACTGCTCACATGGGAAAGAGCTACGTAAAGTTGCCCGTGTGAAAAACAACTCGCGGTAAGATCTACGCCAGCAACTCCTAGGGTCTGACCTTGAGCCTTATTTATTGTCATGGCGTAACACAAAGCTACAGGAAACTGTATTCTCTTAAATTGAAATGGAAAATTATCCACTACGGGTAATGCAACGTGTGTTCGCGGTTCTACAGAACAACGTCTATGAATAAAACCGAAAAATAAGATTTTTTTTCTACGTATTTTTCCAGGATAAAAAGTATCCTATTTTATGCCCAGGATAATAAGGTATAATTATACCAAGTTTCATGGAAATCGAACCGTTAGTTTTCACGTGATGCCTGCATATACAGACAGACAGACAGACAAAAATTTTTTTAATCACATATTTGGGTTTGGTATCGATCCAGCAACACCCCCCGCTATTTATTTTTTCAATATTTTCAATGTACAGAATTGACCCTTCTACAGATTTATTATATGTATAGATCTTTCTCCCCAGATTACTTTTTTTTTTCTTTTTTTTTTTAATAAGACGTTGCCCCACACTAGGAATTTTTCCTGTATCGTGGGTGCGTTTACGAACATTTAAACTCACATACACAAACAGCCAGACCCGGAACAACTACTTGTAGGTCATACAAATATTTGTTCCGTGCAGGAATCGAACCCGCGACACGCGGCGCAGCAGTCAATCGCTTAACCACTGCGCCAACCGTGCCGTCAAACCGTCAAACTTACCGCCTGAGATCGTCTTTATTCAAATTACATTCAGAATTTGAAGGACCAGCGGGACCTGGATGCAACAAGATGGAGCAACATGCCATACGTCAAATGTAACTTTACTGGCAGTCAAAGAAATGTTTCCGAACAAATTGTTTTCTCGCAGAGGTGATATTTCATGACCTCCGTGGAGTTCGAACCTTACGTTACGTGATTTTTTTTCTTGGTAGAGACGACTTTTTAAAACTTTTACAAAGTAGACCAAAATGGAAAAGTATCCAACCAAAGTTGAAACCTCGGAACATGGCAATTTTAAAATATGATAACATAAAGCCACTTAACTGGCCGGTAGGAAGAATTTTAAATACAATGCCTGGTAAATATGGATGTGTTCGGGCTTTAGAAGTTACCACTGCTAAGGGATCTGTCATCAGAACCAGTGTTATGAAAGTATGTCCCTTTTCTATTAATGAAGATTAATTGAGTTTAGATTTGTGTAATTCAATGGTTCAACTGTTATTCAGAAGGCCAGAGGCGTCCCCAGTATGTTCGTACCTGAACATAGATTTTAATAAGCTGGCGACATTTTTAAGTTACATTTTCCTACTGGCAACATCATTGTGGAGATTTTTTCTATTGCTAAAATTGGTCGACTGTCATGACATTTGACCATCCACGGACCAACTTAAATACAAGTCATTTTAAGTTGAGGACTAATCATTAAGCCACCTAAGGATAAATCTTACACTTCTCTAAAGATGGATCTTATCTCGGTCATATTTATGAGGAAAAAAATAAAAGGCTTCTTGAGAAAGAGGTATAATAATAATGTATAATGTGACAGGAAGCGCTCGTTATTCTTGCGGCACCTCGGGACTTCTTTTTTGCCAGAGCAGCCCCTCCAAACTACTTGGATGGATAGGTTGCCTCATCACACATGTTTTTACCCTGGGAGCGCCCAGGGCAGCACTTTCACAGGAAAGCAGCCATTTCTTTTTATTCCCTTCTATGTGAATAAGTGCCCATATCTTGTCCATGTCATTTTCTTGTAAATATTCAAAAGCTGCGAGCTGCATTGGATGGGCTTATCGCTTACAATACTTTGTACAGAAATGTTACAATAAACTTTAATAATGATAATAATTACAATGTTAATGTTTCCCGTGTAAAAGAACGACATAATACTGCAAAAAAAACATAACAATATTAACTGTTTTAAATATATGGGTAATAATCGGCGTATAAAAGGCTCATTTCGTCAAAGTCACAGTCAATTTCGTGATTTTTCTCGAGGTAAGCAGTGTTCTGCAAACATTGCCATAACTATTGCAGTTTCGAAAATTAATTATTGCATTGAATATAAAAAAATGAAATATTTGGAAACGAAAAAAAAAACAGAAAAGAGCACACCGGTCTGGATCATATTTCAATTTCTAGTGCAGGACTTGGACAGTGTAAGTAGTGTAGATGTTAACACTGCAGCATACTCAGGTATAGTGTCCTCTGGGATTGGATACTCTCAATTCGAAGAAACTATGGCTACAATGGACATTCATATTTTTCAAGAAAAATATTACGCGAAAATTCAAGATAACATTTTCAATGAATAGGAGGCTACGGCAGTGGAGGCAATGGAACGAGCTGCTGCTATTGAACGTGAAGCAGCAATCCAAGGAGGGCGAGTTGTTAATAGCATACCTATGATTGACGTGTTTGCGGTTGGTGCATGGTGCAAACGTTCTTATGGGAATAACTATAAAGCAATATCTTGTGTTGCTGCAATTGTGGGTCGAAAATTTGGAGAAGTTCTTTTCATTGGCGTCAAAAATAAAGCGGGGTCACTGCTGCACAGAGTGCGTGTGAGTAGCAGCAGCATCCTAAGTGTGATAGCGGATAGGTATGACTATCCGTTCTTCAAAAATTGTATGCGTTTATGTGTGAACTAACATAATTTTAAGCATTATTTTACTAACAAAATTAATCTTGTTGTCTGAAATCTATATACAGGGTGTCCCAGAAATCGACGTCAAGTCGGAATCGGGTGATAGGACAAATCATAATAGTTACCATAAAAATATTTAAAAAAATCTTAGTCATGTACCTATTTTTTAAATTACAGTAATTTCTTTTTTTTTTCGAAGAATGTACACCCTATGATGCTTTTTTAGCTCCTATAGCTACAAATCTTTACTTTTTTCTTATAATTCTTTTTTTGTGTAATCTTGAGTAGTGCTTGTGTAACCTGTTGCTTTAAATTCTTAGCTAACTGCTCCAACTTAGACGAAAATGTCACATTTATCCGAACCAAGAATGAAAAATTAATACTTCGCCCAACTTTAACTGACTATACTGCAGCGCCACTGCAGCGCCTCCGCGATGTTCGTGGCGGCTCACACAGACGGCTTTGCGGCCATCATGCGCAAGCGATGCGCTTCTATCATGCGCCGCACGCGCGACAGTCCCAACACCATCCTGCGCGCGTTGGCGAACCGGTGGGACTCTCCGATGCTGGCTCGCTGGATACGGCTGCACGCAGTCGTATAGTGAGTTGTCACCATCATCGGGGAGTCCACCCGGACTTGCCACTTGCCTGACTTACCTAATGTTTAATTAAATAGGATAAGAGCGAGACAGATAGTGACGCCACTTTTTGAGTGTTGGCACACGCAATGTAAATACAAGAAAGAAAGGAAAATTGTTTATTCTGCATAAGCAAAACGCACTTATTACTCGTACAAATAAAAAATAAAAAACAGAATACACACATACAACGTAGTCCAAAAGCCTCGTATTCAAACTAAAATGTTAACAATTTTGTCTATTGCTTGATGTCAGGGCCAGCGACCAAAGACAACATACTGTTACGTTGTTTTTTTTATACCTATACAGCTGCGTTACTAATAAGTAAAGTAGCATTTACCTGAAAACATATTGTAGAACATTTTGAGGTTACCGAGTAATATATTTCATTGTAGTTTGACTTTGTACTGCACTTGATAGAAGAACTCATTCCTTCAACTGTATTTTGTCACTGGACTTTTTAGTTATCACTTAATCACAATAAATTACTATTCTGAAACATATTAAATAGGTTTTCATAACAAATTAGAACAAATATTGTTTATTTACACTTCAAATGTCATTCAGTCGAACGTCAGTTTCTGACAGTTAGTGCGACATCTGGTGGTCGCCGATTAAGAGTTGTAGTCTAATCGATATTTTAACATATTGATTTATAACCATCGAAATAATATCGTATGGAGCACTACTTCATTATTTTCAGCTTTCAGTAAAAATTCATAATAAACTAAATAACCGTAAACGGAAATGAAAGTAATTTTTTCATTAGGGACTTATTTCTAGAAACTTCTTTGTCTAGGATTCCGATTTTAATCTGTGCATAGTCTTTGACATAATGTGGCCAGGTGATAGATTAGAAATTTCCCGACTAGCTATTCCAAGATAATTACCCCAAATTATACTAGATTTAGAATTAGATATTACTAATAATTTGTTTGTTGGTCTGGATCATGATGATTCTTATAGTTTCAGCGTTTGAACGTCACGTTGTGTAGTTATTAGTGATTTTCAAGAATTAAAGTATCTTGGTGTAATGTTTATCTTCCGTGATCTTATAATCATTTTACCTGCATTACGGGAGGTTTTCGAAATGCTCCGTCGAGTTCCGGTCTGCAATCGATGACAATAATAAGGAATCATGTTAGCGTCCCTTTCGCCCTTGACACGCAGGAGTGAAAACACTTAGCTTGTATCTTGTTTTAAAAGGTAAGGATTTTGTGGTAAAAGTGTTTGGAAGTGGTCTGTGAGCCTCCCCTGGTTGTTAAAAGGATATTGTCGTGATCCCTGAATATTAATTACAGGATTCCAATTTGCGCATACGCAGACAACATTACAGCCGGCCAAGGAACTTGCAGTCAAGTGCTTTCTCCCTAATTCAACCGTGAGTATTTCATCCGCTGACTATTGATCATAGATTCCTCAGTGTTAACCTCAGTATTCAATTATTGTTTGAGGGAACGAGCCCTTGTCGCGGAGTTGATGAACGCCACGTGGGTAATCCAGATTCCTAGTGTCAGAAGGCCATGTTAACCGGCTAATGTTTTAGCCTTCTAGATTTCCAAGCTCGGTCACCTCAAGGAATGTTAATTAGTTTATGTTGTATATCATTGGGTCCCCGTATTGTCGTTTCCAGGAGAGGCACCTCGAGAGATTCGTCTCGCCGCCAGGATCTAGAGGAACGTCTGGGGCCTGGACGCGAGACCCGTTCCTCGAGCACGCTTGAAGCCTCCTGCGGAGACGACTGTGCGGCTGGCTGAGTCCGTCTTGCGATAGCGCAGGCGGGACGGTTTTTTTTTTATTCCTAAGAATTTATTAACTAATTTATTCCGGTTTCTATAAGAACCGGTTAGTTACCTTAGTCCGGTTTTCTTCACTTGAAACCGGTCTTCAACCTAATTTAATTGAGGATCTTGGGTTCGACATTATTTGTTCCTCCGGAAGAATATTGGACACCTTCGTCGGCTCCAGGATCCGGGACCTTTATTGTCCCTGGCGCCCATTTACTGTTTAATCTTATTAATAACTGGAAGGTTACTTATTTAAAATCTTTACTTTGAGATTAATAATATTTTATTGAAAATAACTTAGTTAATCGGAACAGTACTGGGTTTATCACCAACTCCCCACGCCCATAGCTCTTTCTGCTGAAATTTTAGCTGGCTGGCATTATTAGTGTAAAATTTAGAAAATTATCTAATATACTCATATATTTAATAACATAAATTAGTTATATGGATACTTTTATATTTTAAATTATAAAGTGTTTGAGATAGTTTGTTGTTTCACTCTACCTCCAACACCAAACCACCTGCATAGGTTGCCATCAGAGGCAACAAATTTTAATTTGTAACAGTGGCGACCAACGTGTGTATTAGTTGGAGATAGAGGTTACGTCAATTGCTGTACCTTACAACCCAGACTGCTGTTTCTACAACCTTCCAGTTATTCTAATTTTAAGAAAAAAAAAACCGTCGCGCGGAATCCTTTGTTTTTTGTGTTAATGTTTATGTTTGTATTGTTATATACACTGTTATTTACTTTTACGCTTTTTACACCTTTTACACTTCTTGCTGCTATTTACATTTTACAATTTTATTTTTTTTGTGTCCCAAAATAAAACTCCAGGACGATTGTCTATGGAAATAAAAGCCTGGTATTAAAATACATACTTACTCTATAAGACTGCTAATATTGTAACGACGATTATTATAGATAATAATTACACATTGCTCGAGATTGTAAATTGTGACAGCCAGTTTTGACTTCAGTTAAGTTTCACTTTTTTTAATTTCACACAATGGAACGACCCATTTCATTTAATTTACTACGCAAAGACGAGCTTGTATATGAAGTACTGGTCCGAGACGCGAAACCCGCTTCAACCGTAGAGGAACTACGGGTTCAAATTAGGGATCTCGGTAAATTGGTGTGTTCCGACGATATTGTGGAGACAAATATGGACCCTAAAACCGAATTAAAAGCCATTAAGGACAAACTGCCAGAAATTGGTGAAGTACTAGATAGGTACCCCTCCAGTTTTAAAAAATTCAACCGCGCAAAGGCTTTAGGTTTCCATCTGTTTCATCGTTTGAGTAGGATTACTCCCCCCACTGATCTTAGTACAGATTATGCAGCCGTTGACAAGCAGCTTAGCGGTTATTTATCAAAAATTGATTCGGTTAACGCGAGCTTCCATCAGTCATTTACTTCCGCCGAGGAGACACCGAATGTACTGTCGAATTTACAGACGAAGGACGTCATCGTTTCCTGCAGGAAAGAGACGGTTAAAACCCTGGGTCATAAATTCGACGGTACAGGTTGCGTGAAAGCGTTTATTGAGCGTCTTGAGGAGCTTTGCGAGGCCAGAGGAATTAGTGAAGCCTCCTTACATCAATCTGCTCTAGACCTTTTCTCGGACGGAGCCTTATTGTGGTACAGGGGAATAAAAGGGTCGGTTAGTGATTGGGCGGAGCTGAAGAAGGAGTTACTCACAGCTTTCGCTCCGCCAGATTATGATATGCGACTCTTTTCTGAAATAACGAACAGAACGCAAGGGTCGACTGAGCTGTCGTGTATATATATAGCGGTCATGGAGAATCTTTTCAATAGGCTTTCTTACAGGGTTCCGGAACGCGATCGTTTAGCACGGATCAAGTACAACATGAGACCGGAATACACGTCGGGGTTGTCAATAATGACAGTCAACACGCTGGACGAGTTAAAAGAGAAGTGTAGACAACTGGAGCTAGGTTTCCATAGCAGGGCCCAGTTCCATGAGCCGCCCAAACCAACTTCTTCTTTTGTAGCAGCAGACTTGGCATACCAACCCACAAAAGGTTCTCACAGGATTGAAGCCGTGCAAACAGATTCTGGTTCGTTGTTCTGTGTTCGTTGTAGGGTTAAGGGGCATTCGTTATCACAATGCAAATCTAAGGAAATTGTGTGTTACCGTTGCGGCAAGAAGGGCGTACGTGCACCATCGTGCCCTACGTGCAGTAAAAAGCAGAAGGTTGCTCAGTCCTGTCCAACCTGCACTTCAAAAAACTAATTTTACGGAACTACAGCCAAAATTTTGATAAGTCCGATTGGGACAATTATTTAAAATTTTTAAAATTATTTTTTAATTCACTAAGGGTAGATACAGTACGTTATAAAACTACGGACGATAGTCGTCCACATTTAACAGTCTCTATATACGATGAGCATTATTACGGTTTACTCGACTCGGGTTCTTGCATTTCAGTGTTGGGTTCCGATGCTGGCCAACAATTTATAAGGGCTGGTGCTACTCTTCACGCCGATGGACAGTTGGGCAGCATCGTTACTGCCAATGATTCGCGAGCATCCGTGGAGGGATATTTATTTTTACCAGTGACTCTCATGGGAGTGACTAAGGTTATTAAATTCTATATTATTTCAAACATTACCACACCGGTGATTTTTGGTGTTGATTTTTGGAAGGCCTTTAATTTGGCACCAAAATTTTTTAATAAATTACCATTAAAATATTTAAAAAATAATAGAGGTCATACTAGCGTCTCGGAGGTTAGGCACCTACAGCCGTTTGACGAATTAACACCGGATCAAAAGAATGAAGCGGAGTTATTAATTAAAGATTTTGAAAAGGTTTCCTTTGAGGCTAAAGGATTAGGTCGTACCCATCTGTTGCGTCATAAAATAGACACAGGAGAAGTTCCACCTATTAAACAGCGGTATTATCCTTTGTCACCTGAACGCCTCAAGGAACTAAACCGTCAGCTGGGTGAGATGTTGGAGATGGGAGTAGTGGAACCTAGCAATAGCGCGTGGAATAACCCGGTTCTACTGGCTCCAAAACCCAATGGGGAATGGCGATTTTGCCTGGACAGCCGAAAGCTGAATGCGGTCAGCAAGCAAGATGCGTATCCACTACCCTACGTCTCTCACATCTTAGACCAGTTACGGGACGCGCGTTACCTGTCGTCGATTGATTTGAAATCTGCATTTTGGCAAATAGAATTGGACTCCGCTTCATCCAAAGAAAAAACCGCGTTCACGGTTCCCGGTCGAGGTTTGTTCCAATTTAAAGTTATGTGCTTTGGGTTGACAGGAGCACCAGCCACCCAACAGCGATTAATGGACAGACTTTTCGGCCCAGAGTTCGGTAATAAGGTCTTCGTCTACTTAGATGACATAATTATTTGCTCATCAACCTTCGAGGAGCACATTTCACTTCTTAAACGGGTTTTAGACAAATTAAAGCAGGCTAATTTGACAATTAATTTACCTAAGTCCTGTTTCTTTCGACGTGAACTAAAATATCTCGGTTACAGAGTGGACGAGCATGGCTTACACACTGATCCGTCGAAAGTTCAGTCAATTGTCGACTTTCCAACCCCTAAAACTCGTAAGGAAGTGAAAATGTTTCTTGGAACGGCCTCTTACTATAGACGTTTTATTAAAAACTTTAGCTCGATAGCAGCCCCTTTAAACGCACTAACGAGTACTAGCAAAAAAGCGCCGCCTTTTGAGTGGACGGCTGAGACAGAAACCGCGTTCACAACCTTGAAAGAGGCATTGGTGTCTGCTCCGGTATTGGCTTGTCCAGATTTCTCCCAACCTTTTGAAATTCATTGTGACGCATCCAGTTTTGGGATAGCGGGCACTCTGACTCAGGTCATAAATGGGGAGGAGCACCCAATAGCCTACTGCAGTCGTTCGCTTAATCCGGCGGAACGCAATTATTCAGCAACGGAGCGTGAGGCCCTCGCTGTAGTCTTCGCCGTGGAACACTATCGTCCTTACGTGGAAGGCGGTCCTGCGTTTAAAGTGATAACCGACCACTCGAGCTTAAAATGGTTCTTTAATTTAACCAATCCCTCTGGTCGATTAGCCCGTTGGGGTTGTCGGTTATCACCTTATAACTTTACCATTGAACACCGCAAAGGCAGGGACAATGTGGTTCCAGACGCCTTGTCTCGTGGCGTTCCGGTGCTGGAAATTAAAGTGTCCGACAGTGACACTTGGTTTAAAGGATTGTGGGATAAGTGTGTCAGTACGCCCAGATCGTGCCCTAACTTTATTATTAAGGAGGATAAACTTTACCGTTATGCAAAAAATAAATTTGGGGTGGCTAGTGACTATGATTGGAAGCAAGTGGTACCGGAGGGCAATCGTCTGGAATTATTAAAGAGTCACCATAGTGGTGAATTATCGCCACATTTTGGAGTTTTCAAAACTTATAAAAGACTTGCACTCCGATACTACTGGCCCAATATGTATAGGGATGTCGCTAACTACGTTAGTAAATGTGATAAGTGCGCCGCATATAAACACTCACAATTGCCTCCTCCCGGTCTCTTAGGTGATGCGAAAGACTGTTCCAAGCCATTTGAAACAATAAGCATTGACTTGGTGGGTCCGTTGCCACGGTCTAGAGCGGGATTCACATATCTTTTAGTTGTGGTGTGCTGTTTTACGAAGTACTGTTTACTGTTTCCTTTACGTAGAGCTGTTGGTAAGGCTATAGCACAGAAACTAGAAGACGGCGTTTTCCTGGTACACGGTATACCCCGTACGGTTATAGCAGACAACGGGACGCAATTTACGGGTAACGAGATTCGTTCACTACTGGAGAGGTACAAAATACCTCAAGTTCACTTCACACCTCGTTACTGCCCAAGCGTGAACACCGTGGAACGCTATAACCGTACCATAATGACCGCGGTATCAATTCTCGTGGAGGATGATCATCGATCCTGGGATGTTAACATCTCGAAGATCCAATTCGCCATGAACACCTCCACAAATGAAGTTACTCGTTTTACCCCGTTCTTCTTAGTACATGGCAGAGAGGCAGTTAGTAGTGGTGATGTCTTCGGCAATGATACCGTTGAACAGCCCACTCTGGCTTGCGCTTCCCGCAGTTCATATGCCAATCGGCTAGGGGCATTGGATAGTATCTTCAATAAAGTAAAGGACGCGCTTATCAAGTCACATAAACGAAGTGCACGTTATTATAATAGTAGTCGGAGGCACGCGGAGTTTGAGGTAGGCGACACTGTGTGGAAGAAAACATATCCCCAGAGTGACGCTTCCAAATTCTTTATGGCCAAATTAGCTCCTAAATATGAGAGATGTATAGTTAGGAAAAAACTTTCACCCTTAGTGTATGAATTAGAAGGCTGTAGTTCCGGTAAAAACCTTGGCACATGGCATATCAAGGATTTTAAATCACCATGTGGCGAGGAATAATTTTTTTTTTATATTTATATTTTACTTGAATTTAAATTAAAATTTAAATTCGCTAATAGTGATAGTTGGTCGCAGTGACCTTTGAGGGCTGTATATGCCTTGTGGTTGCTGGTTTTTATTTTAGCATTGGTTGCTGTATATGTACGGTGCTAGTATACAGTGATTAAATATATTTAACACTGTTTAAGCGGTTCGTAGTGATACACAGGTTCTAACTGTGTTCACATTTTTGTGAACTATATTTAGGTTAAGGGAAGGCGGTAATTTAAAAGTTGTTGGTAGTCTGTGGTTGTTGCAGGATTGACACCCCTGAGGGGTGTATAACCTCCGGATTGCTGGTAAGGCAGCATAATGATAGTCCTGAGATTGGAGGCCATAATGGCGGGCGTGTAGGCTGCATTGATGGAATTCGTTTAATATGGTTTTTTTTGGGGCGGAATAACCGTCACATTCCTTTATTGAAGACGGTTAGCCAATTTTCACTAGTTTGTAGTTTTTAATTTCTTTTGGTGATTTTTTTTTCTAGCTCAGCATTATTATCGGCTGTCTACTCATTTAAGATGTGAAAAGTGGTGTACGATGGAGTAGGGTGGTCTCTCCTATATAAATACAGTAGGTCAGACTAGGATATTAGTTATTTATACATTTTTACTCTCTTTGGAGCTTGTCTTTTACATGTTCGTAAATGGATTAGACTCGTTCCAAGAGAAATAGTATATATTACACAGGTCACATGGATTACTAAAAATAAGCCATAAAACACGGGCGGAATTGTAGACTCGTTAACTAAAGCCTACTACAATGACGCCTGATAGAGCGGGTTGTTACTCTATACTTGAAGTGTGACCAGAATCCTTTTAGGTCGTAGGTTTATGTAGTTTATAATGAAAACCCAAATTAGTATATTTTATATAGGTTACATGGATAATTAAAAATAAGCCATAAAACACGGGCGGAATTGCAGACCCGACAAACAAAGCCTACTGCAATGTCGCCTAAATAGAGCGGTCTGTTACTCTATATTTGAAGTGTAACAAGAATTCTGTATTGTTTATGTATATACCTTAACTACCTTTATAGTATCATTTATTTATAATAATAGAAATCGTACACCAGCTTCCATATTTTTTTTTTGCTTTTCTTTCTTTGTTCCTGTTTTCAGGCATGAACGTTGTAGATTTTTGTAAGCGTACTTAGTCCTTTGGAGTCTGTTCTGACGCTGGAGGGCCAGCTTCGAGATTTGCCCCAGAGGGTCAAATCTCTGGTGGTTGGGGAGGTACTGTTACGTTGTTTTTTTTATACCTATACAGCTGCGTTACTAATAAGTAAAGTAGCATTTACCTGAAAACATATTGTAGAACATTTTGAGGTTACCGAGTAATATATTTCATTGTAGTTTGACTTTGTACTGCACTTGATAGAAGAACTCATTCCTTCAACTGTATTTTGTCACTGGACTTTTTAGTTATCACTTAATCACAATAAATTACTATTCTGAAACATATTAAATAGGTTTTCATAACAAATTAGAACAAATATTGTTTATTTACACTTCAAATGTCATTCAGTCGAACGTCAGTTTCTGACAGTTAGTGCGACATCTGGTGGTCGCCGATTAAGAGTTGTAGTCTAATCGATATTTTAACATATTGATTTATAACCATCGAAATAATATCGTATGGAGCACTACTTCATTATTTTCAGCTTTCAGTAAAAATTCATAATAAACTAAATAACCGTAAACGGAAATGAAAGTAATTTTTTCATTAGGGACTTATTTCTAGAAACTTCTTTGTCTAGGATTCCGATTTTAATCTGTGCATAGTCTTTGACATAATGTGGCCAGGTGATAGATTAGAAATTTCCCGACTAGCTATTCCAAGATAATTACCCCAAATTATACTAGATTTAGAATTAGATATTACTAATAATTTGTTTGTTGGTCTGGATCATGATGATTCTTATAGTTTCAGCGTTTGAACGTCACGTTGTGTAGTTATTAGTGATTTTCAAGAATTAAAGTATCTTGGTGTAATGTTTATCTTCCGTGATCTTATAATCATTTTACCTGCATTACGGGAGGTTTTCGAAATGCTCCGTCGAGTTCCGGTCTGCAATCGATGACAATAATAAGGAATCATGTTAGCGTCCCTTTCGCCCTTGACACGCAGGAGTGAAAACACTTAGCTTGTATCTTGTTTTAAAAGGTAAGGATTTTGTGGTAAAAGTGTTTGGAAGTGGTCTGTGAGCCTCCCCTGGTTGTTAAAAGGATATTGTCGTGATCCCTGAATATTAATTACAGGATTCCAATTTGCGCATACGCAGACAACATTACAGCCGGCCAAGGAACTTGCAGTCAAGTGCTTTCTCCCTAATTCAACCGTGAGTATTTCATCCGCTGACTATTGATCATAGATTCCTCAGTGTTAACCTCAGTATTCAATTATTGTTTGAGGGAACGAGCCCTTGTCGCGGAGTTGATGAACGCCACGTGGGTAATCCAGATTCCTAGTGTCAGAAGGCCATGTTAACCGGCTAATGTTTTAGCCTTCTAGATTTCCAAGCTCGGTCACCTCAAGGAATGTTAATTAGTTTATGTTGTATATCATTGGGTCCCCGTATTGTCGTTTCCAGGAGAGGCACCTCGAGAGATTCGTCTCGCCGCCAGGATCTAGAGGAACGTCTGGGGCCTGGACGCGAGACCCGTTCCTCGAGCACGCTTGAAGCCTCCTGCGGAGACGACTGTGCGGCTGGCTGAGTCCGTCTTCCGATAGCGCAGGCGGGACGGTTTTTTTTTTTATTCCTAAGAATTTATTAACTAATTTATTCCGGTTTCTATAAGAACCGGTTAGTTACCTTAGTCCGGTTTTCTTCACTTGAAACCGGTCTTCAACCTAATTTAATTGAGGATCTTGGGTTCGACATTATTTGTTCCTCCGGAAGAATATTGGACACCTTCGTCGGCTCCAGGATCCGGGACCTTTATTGTCCCTGGCGCCCATTTACTGTTTAATCTTATTAATAACTGGAAGGTTACTTATTTAAAATCTTTACTTTGAGATTAATAATATTTTATTGAAAATAACTTAGTTAATCGGAACAGTACTGGGTTTATCACCAACTCCCCACGCCCATAGCTCTTTCTGCTGAAATTTTAGCTGGCTGGCATTATTAGTGTAAAATTTAGAAAATTATCTAATATACTCATATATTTAATAACATAAATTAGTTATATGGATACTTTTATATTTTAAATTATAAAGTGTTTGAGATAGTTTGTTGTTTCACTCTACCTCCAACACCAAACCACCTGCATAGGTTGCCATCAGAGGCAACAAATTTTAATTTGTAACAATACATCAATTGACATTTTGACATTGACAATCAATGTAGATCAGTACGTTACGCTCCTTAGTTTACTTTGCATCTTTCCGTATTTGTTCGTGTGATTTCGTACTTCCGACTTTTTGCTTCGCTTATTGGACTTGTTTGCTTGTGATTTGGATTTGGGCAGTTTCGATTTTTTAACGACAACCTTGGCTTTCTCCTGGACTATCGAGTGATTGTGTAGTGCCACCATGTCTGTGTACACCATACAGGATAATGCAAACTAGTGCTGCGGCTAGACTGTATCGCGAGAGATACCCAAATACTGATCGCTATCCAGATCATCAAGTTTTATCTAATGTGCACCGTCTACTCTCTACTGAGGGCCGACTTCCAAACCAAGTACATAGTGAAGGAAGAAGTTCGTTACCTTACGAGGACATAGTACTACAAGCAGTTGAAGAAAACCCAACTACTTCGGTACGTGCAATTCAGGAAAGCATAGGAGTGCCCAAAAGTACAGCTCACCGAATTTTACAAAAACATGAGTTCCACCCGTATCATGTACAAACCCAGCAGGGTTTGTACTCTCTGTACATGGTACGGGTGGAACTCCTTGATAATCTGGAGGTAGCAACCTCAAGATTATCAACGTCGGGTTGTGTTTTGCCAAACGATGCTACAAATACACCGCAAAGACCCGCAACTCATAGAATAAAATTTGTGGACGGTTGAATGGACATTTAAAACAGACGGTTCCATGAACCTACATAATTTACACGAGTGGCATGTAGAGAATCCGAATTTAATGAGACAAGACAGATCTCAATATCGTTTTAAAATAAACATGTGGACTGGAATTTTAAACGGAAGAGTCATAGGACCTTTTGAGTTGCCAGAGCTCTTAAGAGTCCTGTTACATTTTTTACGCAAATTCATGATTTTTGACGCTGTAATTTTCAGTATAATATTTTAATTATTTGTTTAAGAATAACGATAGTACTATTCTCTTTCTTGTAAGTTGCAGTTACACATTTTCATTTTTCTTTTCGTGTAATTTACTATAAATATTTTACGAACACAGTTTGCAAGAAAAACCGTTGGCGATGGAACTTTGACGCTCAAATTCACATTGTTACATTCAATTCTTATAAATGCTAAAATTATAAAAAGATACTTTGAATGTTTTACTTGTTTATTGGAGTTCTAGAATTCCTTTAAATTCCTTGAGTTTTTATGGATAAAATCGTAAAGAAAGCCTAATTTAAGCAATAAATGTCTTGATTCAGCGTCCATTACACTCCAAATTAACGCAACTTTATCAAATAAACTAATATTATATAAAACTTCAATCTACAATGAATACGTTTCATTAGTTTTCGTTTCTCAATTTAATAAAACAAAATTGCAATACGTAAAGTTAAAATGCTATATATTCTGCGTCAATTCGGCGCGCCCCTCATTCCCGCTGATTCCCGCGCAAGCGCTTGACGAGGTAGGACCTGTCGCCGAATTTTTGGCGCGCAATCGTCCGGAGATCGCTACTATTATCGACTCGTGTACGCCGATCGAAATAATTCGATTTGCGTTTACGATCCGTAATAGGACTCTTAAATGCTCAAATTGATTTAGATTTTTTACAAAACCATTTACCTAATTTACTTGAAGACGTGTCACTAAGTATTTTCAGCGAGATGTGGTATCTGCCAGAAGGCTGCCCAGCTCACTATGCCCGCTCCGTGACAAAATATCTCAATGAAGAATATCCAAGTAGATGGATAGGGCGGTCTGGAACGATCTCGTGGCCAGCCCGTTCCCCGGATCTAAATCCGTTAGATTTTTTTTACTGGGGAGCAGTGAAAGAGAAAGTTTATTTAAAACCAATTGAATATTTAGCTGAGCTTCGGCAAAGAAATACGGAAGCAGCTGAATTTGTCAACAACGGAAGATTTGCCCGTCTGATAACCCGGTCTTTTTTAAGATGATGTCAGGCTTGTATTGCATCTGAAGGAAAGCAATTTGAACACCTTTTGTAGTAAATCTCAGCATCCAAATAATTGTTGTTTAATTTTAAACTTAAGGAAAATTTATCCTAAATTTAAGAAAAAGTATGACTCGAAAGCGTCACTATCTGTCTCACGCACACTTCATGGAATGGTTCTTCCTCTCGCTAAAACTAGTCTTAGTTATGCTCAAAGCTAGCTTTAGTTACACTGAAATCTTTTTTAGTAGAAAAAAGATTTTTTTCAAAACTGGGATTTTTGAGGATTTTTTTTTCCCCTGTAATCTAAGAAATAATGTAGCAAGTGCTATCCCATTTTAGAATCCTTATTAGATGCGTCAACTTTTAAGGTTGCTTGCCAAACTGGCGTAGTACATTTTTTTTTCAATATAGTCAGTTAAAGTTGGGCGAAGTATTAATTTTTCATTCTTGGTTCGTATAAATGTGACATTTTCGTCTAAGTTGGAGCAGTTAGCTAAGAATTTAAAGCAACAGGTTACACAAGCACTACTCAAGATTACACAAAAAAAGAAATAGGAAAAAAGTAAAGATTTGTAGCTATAGGAGCTAAAAAACCATCACAGGGTGTACATTTTTCGAAAAAGAAGATATTACTGTAATTTAAAAGATACATGACTAAGATTTATTTTATATTTTTCTGGTAACTATTATGATTTGTCCTATCACCCGATTCCGGCTTGACGTCGATTTCTGGGACAACCTGTATATAAAAGAAAGTCGTGGTAGTTACACTATTTATAAGTTAAGAACGGCTGAACCGATTTGGCTGAAAACTGGTGGGGAGGTAGCTTAGAACCAGGAGACGGACATAGGATACTTTTTATCTTTCTTTTTTTTACTTATAGGAGTAGGTTAGGAGTAGGGTAGGAGTATGGTAGCAGTAGGGTAGGAGTAGTTTAGGAGTAGGGAAGGAGTAGGGTAGGAGTAGTGTAGGAGTAGAGTAGGAGTAGGGTAGGGGTAGGGTAAGGGATAGGACACCACACGAACGAAGTAGCGCCGGACAGCTAGAAATAATTTATATGGCAAAACAACGTTTGGCGGGTTAGCCGCCACCGGCACGCACCCGCGCACGGTCTAATATGGGTCTCCCCACCTATTTCCGCGACAATGTCTGTGAATACGCTAAAATGTGTGAATTGCAATATTGTAATTTGTGAACTTTTATCTTTTATCCAAAATAAAATAGATGTGATGGACAATGAGAGCCTAATAAGGATTTGTGATACCGCCTTCACGATGGAAGAAGTGGACAGTGCTAAGGAGTTGCTGTTTAGTTCAATAAAAACCAACAAGAAGAAAGTGACTAGACGCAAAGAAGGAAAAAAGTGAGAGACTTGGAGGATATTATATGTGTGTTCAAAGTGACGGAGCCAGATCTTATACCAATCTTTGTTGCGCGTGACTTGCAAAAATTACCGCCAGTTACATTTGATCATGTGGATGTCACAAAATTATTAAAAGATCTGTTGATTGTACGTGGAGAAATCAATGAAATAAAAAGTAAATATGCAACAGTCACGCAACTGGATGAATTAGATATAGAATTGGGATCAAACAGGCCCCCATTATCATTGTTAGCGCGCAATATTAATGCGAAGAAAAGAGGAGGGTATTTGCTGGACAGTGGGCCGGTAGGATTATCACCGGCGCCTATGTGTGATGACGGTTACTCGATCACGAGGTGCGCGAGTGCAGAGCGCGAGCGCACTGAGTCACCAAAATATCGCTCTCTCGCTTGCACACACACCGAGGCGATCATAACGGGTGCGCCTGCACCGATTAACTCAACACTATTGGAAAACGAAATGTGCGAAGTGTTGTCTGGGTAAGCAGTTTGTCATACAGATACCAGTCAATTAAAAAGACCTACTATGGCGGAGGTCGCAAGGAGTGGTGAATGGAAAATGCCCAAAAAAACCAACGGATAATTGGACTTTAGTGCAAAGGCGGCGGTCTAAAAATCGTTTTACGAGTAAAATGGGCAAAGCTACTACGGACGTGTCGGAGAAATTTAAAATCCCTTTGTTTATATCCAACGTAAACAAGGAGGTAGCGGTGGATGACATATGCAAATACATCAACAATAAAACTACGGAGATAGTTTCGCTTGAGAAAATCACGATGAAGAGGGAAAAGCCATACAATGCCTTTAAAGTGCTCGTTAACAAAAACAAACTGGATGTTTTTCTAGATGACCAGATATGGCCTGACGGCGTGACTTTCAGGCGCTTTATTCATTTCAAGAATAGAAGGGAAGACAAAAATAATTCAATTTTTGGGAGTGAGGCAATAACAAAATCAAATAATGGATAGTATTTCAAAAATGAACGTAATAACTTTCAACTGCAAAAATATCAAAAGGTCGGTGAATTGTGTGCGTTCACTGTGAAAAACAGCTGATATTGTTTTGCTACAAGAAACGTGGTTATACCCACATGATCTAACCTTTCTTGATAGTGTTGATCAGGAATTTAGTTACACGGGAAAGTCCTCAGTGGATACGTCAGCTGGCATGTGTAAAGGGAGACCCTATGGAGGGCTCGCCATACTATGGCGTAAAACTGCATTTAGCTACGTGAGTGAGGTACAAAGTATTAGTGACCGTATATGTGCAGTGAATATAGTCGTGAACAGCATGTGTTTTTTTTTTATACACATGTATATGCCGACGGACTGTCGTGAAAATTTATCACTTTTTACGGAGTGCCTTAGCGAGATGTATTCTATTATACAAAAACAATAATGCTGAAGCAGTGTATGTGTTGGGAGATTTCAACGCGCACCCGGGTGAGTCATTTTGTAATGAACTTATTAACTTTTGTAGTGAGCAGGATTTATTATGTGCGGACTTAGATTACTTAGGCATATTATCGCACACATATCACATAACAACATACACGTTTATCAGTGACTCACACGGGTGTAAGCGCTGGCTCGACCACTGTCTTGTCACACAAGCGGCGGGAAAAACAATAGTAAACGTTGAGGTTATTTATGATACGTTTTGGTCAGATCGTTAAAAATTGAATGTGATGTAAATGTTATTAGATTAAAAACTTGCGTAATTGAATCATCGCTTAACGGTGATCGATGGGGTGAGAGAAGCCCTGACGAAATAAAGGAGTACTCGTATATGTGCAATAACAAATTGAAAAATGTAGATTTTCCTGAGGATTTTGAGCTATGTGCTGATATTTTTTGTGATAATCCCAACCATAGGTTATTGTTGGATTCGATGTATAAAGACATAGTATCAATATTAAGTAAATCAGCTAGTGCTAATAGAGGGTCTAGAGCCATTATTAGAAAGAAAGTTATAAAAGGCTGGAACAAGCATGTCAAAGATTTTCATACTCGGGCAAGGTCTAAGTTTAAATTGTGGATTTGGTATGGGGAACCTAGTAGTGGGCCTATCTATGAGGACATGATATTAAGTCGTAAACTATTTAAATCAAAATTGAAATGGGTCATTAAGAACCAAGAAAAAATTGCAATGGATATACTGGCCTCGCCTTTACATTGGTGCCACACCGGACGGAGTCGTTGGAGAAAATACCATCGTTGAGGTCAAATGCCCAGTAGCTGCTTTTAAAATCGGCACAGAAAATGCTATCAAACAAAACAAGGTCCAAATTCTAAAGTATAACAAGAAGAATACCAAAGTTACTATAAATCAAAGTAGTAATAGGTACTATCAGGCTCAAGGACAGCTACGAGTGACGGGCAAGCAGCGATGCATTTTCGGGATATGGGGAGAAGTTAAAAAAATTAAAATTGTTAACATACAAAAAGATGACGACTTTTGGAAATTATAATGGAGCCAAAACTTGTAAAAAAAATCTGCTGATTACATTTTGGTCCAGTATGTATTGAATTTTTGTAAGAAACAGCAGATTTTTTTTCGTGATTTCAGAGTTCGTCTCATGGTGAAAGTTGTTCATATTCATGGGAAGGACTTGTCTTGTCTTCGGTAAAAACCGGTTTTTGGTAAAACCGGTTTGGATTCCATCTCTAATACTAGTACCCATTCAAACAGCGAACTAATTATGTATCCTAACAGACTGGGGCGAATTGATCCACTTGTACTTGGCATTTCTAAAGATTCTTCTGATGTATTTTGGGATGCTCGCGATGCTCCTCAAAATATTATTTATTTCGGCCTTTATCCCTTCTTTTGCAGCCATTTTATTTCCTAATAAACGAAAGCTATTTCTGAAAGTGGGATGCAAGATAGTGGAAAGCCGACATACAGTTCGCGTTTCATAATTTAATAAACGTTGGTTCATACTATCTCTCAGACAATCTCTCAGACGTTGGTTCATGCTATCTCTCAGACATTACAATACATGAAATATTAGTTTACTGGTATAGATTGACAATAAAGTTTGTATAGGAAAAAACCAGGTGTACATGAGCTTACAGGTCGACAGTCATTGTTTCAGTAAGAGTTCAGTAATTTGTTCTTCGCAAGTAATGGTTATAGTGGGCGCTTGTTCATCATTTCAGCCGAAAGTTGTCGACTGTTGGACATAGGCCTCCCCCAATTTCGGGGGGGGTTTGCCATAATCGCCACGCTTGGCAGGCGGGTTGGCGATCGCAGTATGGTATGATGGTGTAATGCATAGAGAACGCTGCTGCCCATTCTCCGGTCTCCCTTAGTCGCCTTTTACGACACCCACGGGAAGTATGGGGTGGTGCTATTCTTTAAGTCCAGCACCACACAGACACGCGCACGACACTGGCGCTTGTTCATCCTTCTTTATATATACTTTGCCGTACGCTGTCCAACAGAATTTGTAGGCTCCTGCCCTCGCTAAGTCTCTTGCAAGGAAGTGTAGACGTGAACAGCAACAGGGTAGTGGCACAGTAGATAGAGGTGGTTCCTTTCGCTCCCGCGGGGCTAGACAAAACCAAAAATACAACCCTCACAAACGTGGCGGAAATAATCGAAGGTCATCACCTTCAGGCTTCAATGCCAAGAGAAGTAAATATTGACATCAAAATATTTCAAGCCGGTCAGTTATCGAATTTCCTTAATTTAATCATGCCCAGATTAGACAACAAGGCGTTTCACACTCCTGTGTCACCGGAAATGACCTTAATCATCCAAAAAATGTTGAATCAAGGAATTCTGGAAATTGCAAGCCCAACACCAAGTTTCTTATCTACTCTCTTTCTAGTACCAAAGAGCGATGGGTCAGTCCGACCGATTTTCAATTTAAAGGCACTAAACAAATTCGTACTGACCACCCCTTTCTGTCTAATAAATGTGTTCAGAGTCCCAGATTTCATTCAGTTGTGCAAGCTGGACATCTCAGGCTTACTTTCATCTAAACATAGCAAAGTCTCACAGGCGCTTCTTACGCCTTATTTACGAAAAACAGCTTCTTCAAATGACCTGCCTACCTTTCGGTCTCAGCACAGCTCCAAAAACTTTTGCCAGTTTGACGAATTGGATTGCCCAAGTAATGAGAAGCCAAGGTGTGAGAATATTGGTATATTTCGACGATTTTCTTTTGGCTCACCAAGACCGGTACTTTGGACCCAGTAGTTCTTGCAGGCCAGGTGAGTTTTTTCGTAAAAACATTACAACATCTGGGTTGGGTCAACAACTACATTCCGGGGAGGTACAACAACCATGCCGACCACTTATCGCGGTTTCGCCAGGCCCCCGAATGGCATCTGATGCCCGAAATAACCAGGATAATATTCTTGAAATGGGGATTTCCCCAAGTGGACCTGTTTGCCTCCAGCAACGCTCACGTAGTCCCTCGTTAAGTGTCGAAAGATCAGAACGACAAACAAGCTGTAGTCCACGACGCATTGTCGATTGTTTGGAAATTCGATCTGGCATGGGTGTTCCCGCCCCCATTTCTGATACCAAGAGTTTTAAGCTACCTCAATCAGGCATCGGGAATTTACTTGATAGTAGCACCGAGATGGGAGAGTCTTTAGGCGTGGGGATCTCAAAGCTCGGGCTCTAGATCCACCGTTCACAATACACAACCTGAGCAAAGTATTGATCGTGAAAGTAGTGACAACGGGACTGCCACCTTCTCGCGTCCAGGATCTAGTGTTGGAAGTGTGGAAATGTGGGGGTGGACAAATCATTTAGGTAATTGGAATACTTCTCAGATAAATCTTTTAAAAAATTCTTGGCGTGCTTCCACCCTGAAAACTTATAAACCTGCATGGAACCGCTGGGTCTCGTGGTGTCAAACTAGTCATATTAACCCTAAGAACCCCTCAGGATCGGATCTAGCTCGTTTTCTGGCTGATCTGCATATAATACATAAACTGTCTTATAATACAATATTGTTACATAAGTCTGTAGTCTCCACCCTTTGTAATGTAAATGATTCAGGTGTTCTAAGTAACCATATTTTGGTAAAACATATTTTGAAATCAATTTCGATTAAATATATCTAAGTTACCCGTGTGGAATATTGATGATTTAGTATGTTTTCTTGGCGATAGAACGATAAATCATGACAATATTTTTGATGTATCGAGTCAAGCCACTGCCCTCTTAGTACTCTGTTCTGGTAGGCGTATTCATGACTTGACACTCCTTAGGACTGATAAAGAATAATTATTATCTTTGTGGCCAGCCTTTGGGTCTAAGACTGATTCATCTGACCATAGGCAATCAGGATGGAGATTATTCAAAAATAATGATAATAGGAACTTGGACCCCGTATACTGGGTTGAACGGACCGTATCACTGCTCTCCACCAGACGTCAGGAAGCTAAATGTCCTAACTTGTTTATCACTACGAGAGGTACAGCTCGTGCGGCCTCACGGACTGTTATTGCAGGCTGGATTAAAACTCTGATGCGTCAGGCAGGTATTGTTGCTACTCCTGGAAGTGTTCGTTCTGCTGTTGCTTCCAAAAATTGGATAGACAACTTCCCCATGGAAGATATTATGGCTCGAGGAAATTGGAGGTCCTCAAACACTTTTATTCGATTTTATAAACGACATGTTTTAAGCTCTTCTAGGAGTAACGGCATTACTGCTCTGTTTAACCCTGTCTTATAGTGAATTTTAACTAGAATATTAACTTCTCTAATCTAATTTGAATATTACCTATCATCTAACTTGAATATTACCTATCATCTATTATTTAGGATTGAGAGTATAATAAAACCTGATTACTAATTTTGTTCTCCTATTTTTTGTAATAAAAAACAAATTGCAATTACTATCTTTCTATTAATCTTTCCCTACACATTGGCGTTCGTCATGAGCGTCACCAGGCGATAACAGACACATCTCAATTGTTTAATTATGCTTCGAATAACGGTTAAGTGGTTTAATATCGGCGTTTTACCTGAAATAAAACGCTTATTAAACTACTTACCTTATTCGAAGCATAATAGTAATTTCTGCCTGATAACAAAGTCAATCATCCAATGAACAAGACGAGTCGCGCGCGCTCAAACGTGCCCTGTCCAAGTCGTCCTGAAGTTCAGGTATCTAATCACAAATATTCACTACTCTTTCGTCGCCAACGGTTATTAGTACAGGCTGTGCATTGCCATTTCAAACTGCTGATGTGGATTTTATCATATGAGTATGAAGGTTGGACAGTTCTATCTAACAAGCCTGTACTGTCCCACTGCAGGGCAAAGGCCTCCCTCCCCCTTTTCCACACAATTCTGTCTTTAGCTAGTGCCGGCCAGTCCTTACGGTAGGAGTCAAGCTCGTCCCGCCATCTTCGTCTTGGCCGGCCACGATGGCGTCGTGCGTTTAGTGGGACCCAATCGGTGGTTCTCTTAGCCCAATTGTCATCTGACATGCGACAAACATATCCGGCCCAGTCCCACTTAAGTTTAGCGGCTTTTTGGGTTACGCCTGTTATCTTAGTTTTTTAGTTAGTTGGACAGTTAACTGTGGAATATGTACAATGGGTGTACCATAGAAGATAGCCCAGACACCAGACATCATGGATGGATGACACAATATAGTCTATTTACTTTTTGTTTTAGGATAACAATAATGTTTGGAGTGGTTGGTATCCAGCTGCACTAAAAACCAAAACGTCTGATGCACTGGCTACACAAAAAAAGCGGAGTCCGACATGACTTCACAGGAGAAGGGCTTCAATGGCCGACAATTTACTGTCTAGCTAGTTGGAGCTAGTAGAAAATTTGAAAAAAAAATGCTTTAATTTTTGCAGAGAAGAAAAATTTATTGCTTGAAGAGCAACTCAAACAAGAAAAAATAAAAACTGAGCTTTTGGAATTACAATTATCATTGTCAAAAAACAGTAAACAATAAAACATAATAATTTTATAGGTACTTATATAAATAAGTAATAAAAAGTAGTTTACACTATAAAATGACTTTTATTTATAATGTTTGTAAATACAAACTTCTGAAATAATTATTAATAAGACTTCTGCGCACAGGATTTATATCTCTGTTTATGTTATCATTAAGTCTTTGCTCTCTTATATGTCCTTGTTCTATTAAATCTTCCCAAGGAGCAGGAAGTTGTATTTCCGGATCATCAGATGACAAATCTTCTTTTGCTTTTATTAAGATGTTGTGCAACACAGCCGTAGCAACAATTACAGGAAGGCAATTTTTTAACTGTACTTGTATACTAATGCGTCGTTTCCCAGTAAGTATGGCAACGTCGTTTCCCAGTACTTACTGGGAAACGCCGTTTCCATACTCCAAACAGGCGTTCAATGGGGTTCCTGCTTCTTATTTGAGATTCATTGTACAATCTGTCCTCTGGGGTTATTGGATTCTGCAGTGGCATCATAATGTATGGTCGGTTCATGTAACCACAGTCTGCTAAAAGAAAGGCGTCACCGTATCTACTTCAAATATAGAGTTTCTGTATGATCCGTTCCAAATAGTTATTTGTTGTGAACTAGTGGCATAATATCTCAAAGTTAAATGAAGTTGGTTTATTGGCGAAATTGACTGGTTCCTGTAAGCAAACAAAATTTCGGATTAACTTCATCCATGCTCATCTTCTGCGAGCAATGTGCCCTGCCCAGATGGCCGATGGGGCCGAAAGGTTTTGGAGTGGCGACCGCGTGCCGGAAGACGTAGCGTTGGAAGGCCTCCCACAAGGTGGGCCGATGACCTTGTGAAGGCCGCAGGAACCCGTTGGATGCGGGAAGCACAGGACCGGTCGAAGTGGAGGTGCTTGGGGCAGGCCTATGTCCAGCAGTGGACGTATTTCGGCTGAAATGATGATGCTCATCTTAAACGAAATCTCTAGACGCTTTGTGTAACATTCACGGTAGAGATGATGGAGTGGTCCTGTTACTAGTGGGAACCACTGTGTGAGCTTTTAAAATGGATTAAAATTAATATCCAAACATTTCTAATAATATTACCTACACGCCTTACGTAACAAGTTATACTTACCTACTAATCAACAAAACATAGGTAGGCATATTTTTATTACATTTCACATAGTAAGGCAATGGTAAGGTAGGTAAGTACCTTCAATAATTTGCAAAACATCCATACAACATTCTTTCGATAAACGAAATCTTGTCCTGAAATCTACATCATCATATTCTTCAAAATAGTCACGTCGATACTTATATGTTTAGGACGTCGAACATTATTATCTAAAAGTTCTAAATTTTCTAAAATATCACGTTCAAATATAAAATTATGCGCCGCTTCCATTTTATTTGACCAACTGACAACCGATATTGATTGCCGTTGAAAGCATTAACGGACCTTCGGAGCAGTGATCAAGTTTAACGTCTTGTTGAGAGAATTAACCATTCATTAGTATGTGGTGAAATACTCACTACGCTTAGCGGGCCATTATCTATTTAATGGGACGTTAAAACTAACTAACAGAGTATGGTGAAACTAGCTCTTACTGCCACACTCAGAAAGGTTCATTAAATTAGTCCTAATTAGTACTTAACTAATTATCATTAAATCTGTTAATGAACGATACATCCCAGAGACAATATTTAAGTGTTCATTAGTTAATGACAACTTTAAGTATCCGTAGGGCAGAGTAACGTCAAATTGTCTTTGAGATTGCTTATCGATAAACGTTTGGTGTAGCCACACTTGAAAATGTGACATTATTAAGTAGCAAAAAACTATATTTAAATACATTAAAACCTTTTATATTAACAATATAAATATGAATTCGTTCATTTCCCGGTCGTATTTACATAAAAAACAAAACGAAACAGCTATTTTCATGTAAATAAAATAAAGTACACGGACCCTTTTTTCTTTGGTATCACTAACTGTCAATGTTGTAAACTGTCAGTGTTAAGGTTATGTTTAAAGTTTGTGTTGCGTTTAAACAGTCAGGAAAGAAAATTCGTGTGATAAAGTTTAACTATATAGCTTTATCTTAACATACAATGTGTTGATTTGCATCCTCGTCAAAGTTCAGGAGGTTGTCATAAAATACATAAATAATCAATTGAAGTACGTTATGGGGCAATAAGTAGTAAGCGCTGCTTTTTTTTTGTTGTTGAAATTTAACGGTATTTCAGAATTACACCCTTAATTCAATACAAATAAAACAGAATCACCCGACTACGCACACAGCGACAATGCATGCAGCTGTTTTTCCCCGAAATGGTAGCGCCGCCCGTCGCGCCGCGTAGCAATGACCCGGCCGGTAGCAATAATTTTACCTAATTTTATTTCGAAAATCACCTACATTATTGTCATAAATTTCGCTTGATAATTAACTCATTTTTGAGCATAATTGGAATACGGAAATCTTACTAATGACAGTAATACTAGTGCGCCAAAGAAAAGTTCACTGACCTGTTATCAGATGATTAAATGATTTTGTTTTTATTTGTGGATTAAATTGGTTGATTTGAAACTTTCCTTCCTACATAGCTTAGGCCGGCAATAATACCTACCTTAGTTAGTGTACCGATCTACTAAGTCTAAAAATGATGTTTTCTACGTTTGATGAAATGGAAAGACGTGCTAGTTAAGTATAAGTACGTGGTATACTTACTTTCAACTCTTAGGTAAACACTCGTCCATCCACAGGATGTTGGCGTCTTGGTGTTCCAGGAACCAGCGAGCAAAATGTAACCCGCACAGCATTATCACCTGGGTGAATGTCTTGTGCCCGATCGGGATACATTTCCACGAACATCCGGATGGCTCCACGTAGGCTGTCTCCACTGATGGCGACCATCTCCACCAACTCGGCATTTGAGTAATTGTCCGTCATCACACTTTGTAACTACGTCTCGATGTACGGAAATTCGCAAAGCGCACACGCGAACACTTCGGCGAGTTCAATCACACTGTCGGCGCCGGCGCCGCGGCGCGCGGCGCCGGCGGGGAAAAGGGGCGTGGCTAGGAGCGGCGCGGGAGAGTGTGATTGGAGGATGGGATTGATTACCTACGAATTTATCGAATGAGAGTTTCATGAATGGTTTGCATTTGTGAGTTTGTGAAGCGCGGTTATAGGGCTAGTAACAGACGGGCCGCGTTTAAATACGGCTGGTTCACACTTACGGATTTCCTTAAATAAGAAAATAAAATAAAAAAAATACCTACTTATTTTATTGTTGATTTGGGTCGAGAATCATTAGCATAATTACGTCCTTGAATTTGACTAGGATGCAAATCAACACATTGTATATCATGGTAAGTTTCATTTCTATGTACATTCAATGAATCTTATAATATGTAAGTAGCTAAACAAACATGTATTTGAAGAAATTAAGTTGTGTTTGTTTCATTTTAGTACTCTACAGGAACAAAAACCCCACGCAAACGTGTAGCTAATTTCACCGCCGATGAAAAAGTTTTATTGGCACAATTAATTAAAAAGAGACCAATCGTGGAATCAAAAATAACGGATGGCAAGTCGGTCGCCAAGAAACAAGCAGCGTGGGAAGCTATAACACAGGGGTTTAATTGTAATGTCAATGTACACAAGAATAATATGAAAGCTGTCACACGTAAAGCACGTGCTACAGAAAGAGGAAATTTAATTAGGAGTGGAGGTGGACCACATGCACCTCCTCTATCACCACAGCATGGGGCCATCATAAGCATGGTTGAAGAGGTTGGTATTAATATCCTCTGAATTCCTCGGTGAGCACTGTATGGGTAAATTTTCTCATTTTAAATGTGTCCCTACTCACTTGTAATTTACAATTTTTATACATCAGGCTGCACCTGTGGTGATTACTGAGATAAAAAATTATTTTGATAGTGATGGTGCCATCGTCGTTTCAGCCGATAGACGTCCACTGCTGGACATAGGCCTCCCCCAATTTTGGGAGGGTTTGTCATAATCGCCACGCTTGGCAGGCGGGTTGGCGATCGCAGTATGGTGTGATGGTGGAATACATAAAGAACGCTGCTGCCCATTCTCCGGTACGATCCTTAGTCGCCTTTTACGACACCCACGGGAAGTAAGGGGTGGTGGTATTCTTTAAGTCCGGCACCACACAGACCATATGGTGAGATGGTGCCATATTACATGCTATTGCAAACAGTCAAGAACAGGACTTGATAGCAAAAAATACTGATACACCAACTATCACTTCAGTATCAATAGATGACTTGGGTAAGTGAACAATGATTATAACGTTATCAAACCGTCTATCCTGAATCCTGACTGTGTACGTATTTGCGAATTAATGGAAGAACATCATGTCAGCATGTTTGAAGTTCTGTGAGATGAATGTTTAATAGAGCAGTAAAGTTTTCTTTAACTTATTTTATTGGCAGATAGCAGTTTTGTGTTAAAGTGAAAAAAATTGAATAAGTAAATGCTATACTTATTAAATCATGTTTAAAAATCGTATTCTTGTTTTCAGGTATTTTAGACATTGAATACAAAATTAATTCTATGGAAAACACAATTTTTGAAGAAACAAATGAAATGGACGATCCCCAAATTGAAAATGAACAATATATCACAGGTATTGGCGCCGATTCTGTTGTTCACAAACTAAACTAAATTTACGTTCAGGCATCTTTTTCTTTCTATTTCATTAGGACAAGGACAGAAGATAAATATTAGTTTAGTCCTGTCAAATTAGTCAGCGCCTGGCGTAAATTGACGTATTTTTAGTGACCAATTTTTTAATCTCGTCTAAAGTTGTCTATGGTCTCTTTGGAGTATCTTAATTTGACAGGACTAAACTAATATTTATCTTCTGTCCTTTTCATAATGAAATAGAAAGAAAAAGATGCATGAACTTAAATTTAGTTTAGTTTGTGAACAACAGAATCGGCGCCATTATAAAATTTATCTTATAATACAATATTGTTTTAACTTTTCTATTCACTTTAAACTAAAAATATCTTTAAATTATGCTTCAGATTACAGTGATAAGAAAAATACGACAGAAATCAAAACCACAGATCATGTGCGTAGACCCACAGATTATATTCGTCGGGAAGCTGTGTTAAGAATAAGACATCTAGAAAATAAAAAAAAGATGGAAACGCAAATATTAAAAACACAGGTACTTAACAATGGCTTTCAACATCAATATTTATACCAGTATTTTAACATATAGCAAGAATAATTTATATGTTTACTTTTTGCTTTGCAGTTGGAAGTTGAACAGATAAAAAAGAGCAGCATTGTTGGAGGAAGAGAGGAACAACTGTTTATTAGAAAAAGCTAAAATAGAATTAGAAGAAATCTATTGCCAAATAAAGTACTACTTTTTTGGCAATAGGTTTCTTCAGTTCTTCTAAATCTATCCTATGATTAGTCTCTTCTTAGGGTTCCGTACCCAAAGGGTAAAAACGGGACCTATTACTTCGCTGTCTGTCTGTCTGTCACCAGACTGTATCTCAAGAACCGCGATAGCTAGACAGTTGAAATTTTCACAAATTATGTATTTCTGTTGCCGTTAGAACAACAAATACTAAAAACAAAATAAAATGAATATTTTCATTTTATTTTGTTACAACAAACGTGTTTTTTTCGGCATTTTCGCCTTGTGGTAGGGAACCCTTCGTGTGCGAGTCCGACTCGCACTTGGCCAGTTTTTCAAGGATTGAAAAATAAAAGTATTATTATTATTTTATGGATTTTTATTTATTAAAAATTATATTAAGAGAAAAACCTATCAACTATAGATTGTCGCACCATAAATAAATTGCTGATGGTGGTGCTTTCACTAATCAGTGCAATATCATCATTCTCAATATGATGAGAATCCCAGTTCATTGGAACCAAATCATCAACTAATAAGGAAATATTATGCAGTATCGCACATGCACATAGGTATAACAGCCACAACTGTATTTTCAAAAGGAAAAGATTCCAAGCTAGATTGCTTGATCGTTCCATGCCAGGATGTAAATCTTCTGTTCCTGATAGTGGGTAGATTAGTGGCGAAATATTTTTGGAGTGGATTCGAGTTTTTGTCAGTTGGGTCAGACCAACTCAGGATTGTAAAGCGAGTCGCGTAAGTATTATCCTGCTTTGGAGTACGCCACCAGCAACAATGTTGTATTTTTGACGATACCGCCTCATACATCCCACAAATTGCAACCACTCGACGTGACTGTATATAAGGTCCGATCAAAATAGTTGGACAAACTTTTAGGAATCATTCAGACCATCAAAATAAAGACAATGGTAAAAATAAAAAATTAAAAAAAAAACTTTTCATTCATACAAATAAAATAAAAACAGCTAACAAAAATGTACTAAAAATGTTGGTTACTTAATGCATAAACGCATCACATATTCTGATACTACAAAGTATGCAACACGTGACTGCGTCACCGCCCGCCGCGTTCATTGATAACGTTCTCATGCCTTCTCACTCTAACATAGCCGGCGCCCGCGTCGCTCCCTTGACGTAGCCACAGTATAAAGATCATACAGTATTGTAACTCAGCCGTAACCTTGAAATAAATGCCTACAGCCGCGCGGTACATAAACATGCGATAGGGCTGCCCGCCTCCAGCATTTTAATTACATTTGCCTACTTTGTGTTTCCATTTAGTTTTGTTATTGTATTTTGCTGTGTGTACATAAATAATAAAATAAATAAATAAATATACTTCTTTTATATAAACAAATAAAACACTTTGTGAATTTAATAGGAAGTGTTTAATAAAAATGCGTGTTGTTTTTTGATTGGTAGATTTAATTAAAAAACCATGTACCTACCTAAAAAACCATGGTACTTATGTTTTAACAAATCTTATAAATTTGCGACCGAAAAATATTACCGCCTATAACTACCTATTTCACTCGTGTATAACAACACTTTCCTTTACTCTATTCACTTTATTTATTAATCCAGACATCTTTTTTTTCGGGAGATAAAAGGAAATACTTATCCATTAAAAAGACACACATTATGTACCTACCTACTAGTAAGTAAAATTATTTTATAGTCTTACCTTTCAGAGTTTCCAGGTAATCTAAAAAAAGTTATCTCTGGATGCGTTATTGACGAGTTCATGCAACCAAAAACAGCACAATATAGCCTACTCGTCATATTAAATATGTACTTGAACTTATTTTTAGTGATCGCGCGGTTATTGTTAAAAAAAACAACGCACCGTCCGTTCGTCACTGCGGCACAGTCGCAACTGTCTGCATGCCGAGCGCATGCCGAGGTCGAGGCGCGTAGGTATAGCTCGCGTTTCGTCCGTTTGTATGAAGTCGAAATACTGTATGATCTTTATACTGTGACGTAGCCATGTGACGCAATTTCAGTTTACGTCGCGCTTCCGAGACGATAACGTGTTTCGCGAATGTCGTGTGCGAAAGTGTGAGTGTAATTATTATTACGTAGATATCACAATCGCCAACAATGCCGAATTACGCCTACTCAAATCAAGAGTACTTCGTAATGGTGGTGTGTTATCGGGAATGTAACGAAAGTTTACGACAAGCTCAAATCCTCTACCAACAAAGATTTGGGAGGCGGCCGAGCCCTGCCACGATCCTGGGAGCTGTACAGCGCCATCGTGATTATGGCACCTTCATGCCACCAGCGGCGGACACAGGAAGACCGCGCTACGCGGTGCATCTTGAGGAAGACATTTTAGATTTCTTCAGACGACACCCCACGGCAAGCACGGCCGATGCTGGTCGTGTATTCAACGTCAGCGATTTTTACGTGCGCAGGGTCCTTCGTGATGAAGGCCTCCACCCGTTTCATTTTACTCGTGTTCAAGAGTTGAAAAATGAAGATTATACGCCTCGAGTCACGTTTTGTAGGTGGCTACTACAAGAACCCCATCGCCACATTCTGTGGACGGATGAATGCACGTTCACACGTGTTGGTTTATTTAATATTCATAATTCCCATTATTGGTCAGATAGAAACCCACACAAAACAAGACCGGACCATTTTCAAACACGTTTCAGCGTAAATGTGTGGGCAGGAATCCTAGGCAATCAAGTGTTAGGGCCTGTGTTTTTAGACCGTCTTAACAGTAACACCTACATGGACTTATTAAGAAACGATGTGGAAGAAATGTTAGAAGAGGTGCCTCTGCCGGTCTGGCGTGACCTCTACTTCCAACATGACGGCGCGCCGGCACATTTCGCGATGAACATAAGAGAGTACCTCGATACTCGGTACGAAAACCGCTGGATTGGCCGGGGCGGTCCAGTCACATGGCCTCCTAGGAGCCCAGACTTGACGCCGCTTGATTTTTTTTTCTGGGATCGTGCTAAAGACTTAGTGTATGGTGAAAATGGACACCTAATAGCAAATGTGGATGAGCTACGTGCGCGAATCACCCTTGCATTTGAAACAATAAAAAGTGATAATGACATTCTTTTAAAAGTGAAAAGACACGTACTTAAACGAGCTCGCAAGTGAATCGAGCAAAACGGTAGGCACGTTCAACAGTTAATGTAAATAAGTTACCTATCTACCTACCGGCGTAGAGTAAGTGATTTCAATTAATTACTGTAAATAGGGCTGATTCTAATTTTTAACCACGCCTAATTCAGTGTTTTACTGTTATCGAACTTAAAAATAATAAAAAAAAAGATTAATAACAGTACTACTTACCTACATGTCTCTACTGCGAGCTTGTTTGTTTACAACTTACTGCAATAGCTTTGATTCATACCTACCTAGTTTGATAACAGTTCAGCACGCAATTGGCCAGTCCAAAGCCTGGTAAAGTGAGATGGGAAATTAGAATCTTTCCTTTTTTAAGTACCTAGGTAGCTAAACAGGTCTTAATCATGTGTGTTCAAGGACAGTTTATTCATACTCAACGACAGCCTGTTTTCGAGTTGCGCGTAATTACTTAGTATCTTTTACTTATCCTAACAAAACTATCCTAAAAAGGCGATGGTGTAGTGAACTGAAAGTTACCATTACGATGAAATACAGAATGTAGAACTGACTGGGTATCTTCCTAAGAGAGAGCACGCGACGCGAGCCGCGGCCCGCGGGGCAACGACCTTGCGTGTTGTACCTACTACGGCCGGGATGCGTTTATTCATGTGTGCCGACCATTTATTATTTTAGGTCAAAATAAAAAATACTTTAATCAGTGTTTTTCTTTGCTTGGATAGCTTTGGTTTGACGTACTGAACGCTGTGTTAAAATTTGACCAACTAATTTAATCGGACCTTATATTCACCGTTCAAAACATTTTTCGAAATTGAAATCAATAAATTTCAAAAGGCTCATCCAGGTCGAGTGTTCGGTCAATATGATATTGCAAGATTAGTGACTCAAGCTTATTTAAAAGCAGCCACACCACAAAATGCTATAAGTGGCTTTCGAGCAGCCGGCATTCAACCGTTTGATCGACATTCTATTCCAGAAGAGTATTTTGCACCTGCTGCTGTTTACTGTCGAGACCAGGATATTCCAGTTGCAGAAACGATAGAGATTTTGGGTGCTGGATCTGACAGTGTTGAACAGCAGCTTGTAAATGTTCATGTGCCTAAACCAGTAGACATCACAGGGGCTGGATCTCAAAGTGTTGCACCCAAAATCTGACAGTTGCACCAGGATTATGTTGCGCCTGGAAATTAATGAAGGAAAAGCCAGCATGGCAGAAAAAAAATGGCAAAGACAGCTAGGAGCTGGTACTGCAACTACATTGAGACTGACTGAACCTTGGCATGGCACTGGTCGTATTATTATCGGCGACTCATGGTTTGCATCTATAAAAACGGCCATAGAATTACGTAAAAGGGGGCTGTTCTTTATTGGAATTATTAAAACTGCTCATGCTAAGTTTCCCTTAAAACAACTCCTGCAAAGCTGTCCACCTCACAAAGGAGATTCAGTTACTGCAGAAACAAATTTAGAAGGTTTTTAAGTACTTGCTACAGCCTGGAGAGATTGAAAAATCCACAGTTTTGTATCCACGTGTGGAACAACATTGCCGGGAACACCAGCGCGCAAGATACGGTATGATAATAATTCTGGGAACACTACCACAAAGAATACTGTGGACTGAAGAAGCCAAATTTATAAGAGCTGGGATAACAAACCACAGAAACGACCATCTCTGGTGTTCCGAAAATCCAAGGGCGGTGCGCCCAAGCTCATTTCAACATGGATTCTCAGTAAATATGTGGGCTGGCATAATCAACGATAGACTGATATGGCCATCGGAGTTGCCACCTACATTAAACGGCGCTAGGTTTTTAGAATTCTTAGAGACACAGTTTGCGGACAGCCTCATTTACCTACCTCTATCATACCGTCGGCGTATGTGGTTCCAGCTCGATGGTGCACCCGCGCATTTTTCTCGAGCATTGAGAGAATATTTAAATAATAATCTTTTGCCGTGGATCGGTCGTGGTGGTGTAGTAGTGTGGCCGCCTCGCTCACTCGATTTGACACCCTTGGATTATTTTTTGTGGGGTCATATGAAACAAAAAGTATACGCTACAGTTCCAAACACCATGGAAGAACTCGTCGCAAAAATTATGGCAGCCGCCGAAGAAATTAGATCCGATTTGGATTTAATTAAGCGCTCATCAACCCAGGTGGCACAAAGAGCCGTAGTGTGTCTACAAGCTGGAGGTGGCCACTTTGAGCAACTGCTTTAGATATTTTAATCGTCATTTAATATTGGAAAAAACATTACATCAAATTCAATATGAATGTTATGTGTTTTTAATGATTTTCTGTTTAGGGTCCCGACTAAGGCTTTTTGTGCTTGCACGTATGCTATATGTTCAAACAACCATAACTCTTAAAGGATTAGACATACAGTTGTAAATTTATGTTGTATTGTAGCTTAGCTCAAAATCTGTCGATCTAGTAAAAAAGATAAAAAAGTTGTCGGGGTTGTTTTTGTAGTAATTAACAATAAAATTATTGGTTGCATTGCATTTTTTTTTCGACTTTTTTTCGATAAGGTGGCCCCGGAAATGCAAGGGCAACTGAAGAAACAGGGTGGTTTTTAGTCTGTAAAAGTCTTTTCAATTTTGAATTTGAATTACGTAATTAGTTTGCTCCGGTGTGTTAGATTTACTTAAAAGTTTAACGGAGTTTAGTTGAAATTATTATTAGGCTGTAAAATAATCTTGAATACTTGAACAATATTTTTGAATAGTAGTAGACATCTAATAGGACAGCTACCCTATACGTATCTACGAAATAATATTTAGGTACCAGGATAGCAGGGGATAGGAATTTATTTAGCGTTATTGTTTGTTTTGCTCGTCAGTCGACGTCTGTTCCGTGTCTAGTGCACTCGTTTCTACGCGCAGTACGGAATTTACTTTTTTTGTGGTGTTTGCAAAATGTCGCTAAGTAATAGCGAATATTACGAAATGATGTTGTGTGTCGGAGCAGTACATGGCAATTTGCGAGCTGCTCGAGAACTGTACCATCGCCGTTTTATTGAGGGTAGACCAGATGCTGAGCGTCGACAGCTGCCTTCGCCGGCATGTTTTAGTCGGATGGTAAATCGTCTGTACCAAACTGGGTCATTCCACGCACCTGCTTCAGAGGGTCGCCCGAGTACTACCGATCCAGAATTTGAAAAAGTCGTATTGGAGCATTTTGAAGCCCATCCACGCACTAGCACGCGTCGAGCTGCATTAGCGCTGGGTGCCTCTAATCATATGCAGGTATGGCGAGTGCTGAGCAATGACGGTCAGCACCCATACCTCTTGCGTCGCACCCAGGAGTTGATACCCGCAGGTTTTTTGCCTCGCGTGGCCTTCTGCGAGTGGTACCGAAACCAGTTAGAAGCTTCGCCATATTTTGGTTCAAAAGTACTATGGACCGATGAGGCATCCTTCACGAGAGCAGGAATAAGCAACATCCACAACGAACATGTTTGGTCTCACACGAACCCGCATGCTTCGACAGAGTCGTCATTCCAACACCAATGGCGACTGAACGTGTGGGCAGGTACCTATAATTGGAGACGTCGTCGTAGGACCAGTTTTCTTGCCGCATAAACGGCCAAAATTATTTAAGCTTCCTGAGGAATGAATTAGACGATGTCCTCACAGTGCTGCCAGTGTTGAGTTACGTACATCTCGTGATGGGGAATAATTTAATATTTCAACACGACGGTGCACCGGTTCACTTTGCCCGAGGAGTACGCCATTATTTAGAAGCGCGCTTTCCTCAGTGGGTTGGGCGTGGTAGTAGAAGCGTGGCTTGGCCTCCGCGATCCCCAGACCTAACCCCGTTAGACTTTTTTTTGTGGGGGTACATTAAAAATCTAGTGTACGCAGTGCAGTATGATACAGTGGACCAAATGAAAGTGCGGATTGAGGCCGCTTTCAGGACAATAACACCAGATATGCTACGCAATGTCCAGTTGTCCATGAACAAACGAGCGGCCTTGTGCATACAATACCATTTTTTTTTTTTTTTGTCGCTGAGAAATGACATTACGCATCTCCGCTCGTCGGGGGACGAGGCGGAGTATGTGGGACTCCCTGCCAGAGTAGCAGTATACCCACTAAAACTCAGCGGTGTTCCCTCATCGCCTTGATGGGGGGGTCATGGGAATCCGGCTCAGCCTTTGCGTCCACAACCCCCCCGGCGCATGCCCGAAAAAGAGTGTCATCAAGTATTACGACAACATTTGGACGAGATGGGCACGGCAATTCCAAAGCTGCTATCAGAGTTGCAGACTCGGCACCTCCTCTCAAGTGATTCAGAAACCACGGACACAGGAGAGAGTGGTTCCCCTCCCACCGCCAGACCAACCCAGCTACAGAAAACCTGCGGAGGGGAAGGAAGGAACTTGGGCCTGGTTGAGACTCCAGAGATGGTGGCCGGGCACCAAAGCTTGATACCGTCTAGCAGGGACACGGTTGCTCAAGAGAAGACACCTGAGTGGTCTGGGAGGGTAGCCGAGGTGGCCCGTGAAGTAGTGGAGATGACAGTCCGCCAGTATGGCTTTATGCCTCTATCCGCACGTGAACTACAAATCGGTACCCTACGCGGACTCTCAGAAGGTAGTTATTATAACGTCCTGAGTTCGGTGCCACCAAGCTTCGGGGTTGAGGCAGACTATGCATTGGCGACAGAGAAGCTAGAAGGGGAGAAAAAGAAGGACGAGACACAGACAGAACAGACTAAGGCTGGTATTTGGGTAGCTAAGCAGGAGAAAACCCAGGGGGAAGAGGGACATACAACATCTCCTAAGACCAAGCAGCGAAAGAAGACGTCCGCCAAAGCAGAGATTCTTGCTAAGCGCATTGCCGGTACGAAGGAACAATTCACCAGGATCAGAGGATTCGTTGCCAATGGTAATATGGACTCCAGATTCTGTGCTGCTGTATGTGCCCGTCTACTATCAAGGGTATCTGTTGACAGTCTACGCCGTTCTGGAGGTGGAGCAAGGGAGAGCCGTCTTCTGTATGAGAACTTGAAGATCTGGGCTCTTAAAATTGACCCTGAAATAGAGAGGAAAAAAGACAACCCTGCTAGGGATGCAGGTGCTGAAACCCTTGAGACGAGGGATATCCGTAATTTGGTGGGGCGTTCAAGTACTGAGGCTCTCGCTGAATTAGGCCGCGCAGCATGTGGTGTACAGGCGGAGCATATGCTTCGGATCGGTGGGGAGGCCCTAATCTTAAACGGGCCATGTGCCTCCCTCCTCGCCGAGAAGAAGGTATGTGCCTACTGCCTGGCCGCTGAGCTACTGAACATACAAATAGTGGATGTAGATATCGGCACAGAGAAGGAGGCGGAAGCGCAACCTTACGAGGCGATACGTGCTCTGATGGCGGCAGGGAGTACAGGAGCGGGTCTCGCCATGGCACGGACGCACAACAAAGAGATGCATGCCCAGAATGGCAACATCCACATGACGCATGCAGCAACAATGCCGCGTACAGACGTGATTGCGACGGCTGTTAACAAAGCCAGCCAACCCATCAAGCACCGCCATGTTACACGTTAGCCAGAGGTTGCAAGACAAAGAGGCATACAAGAAGAAGTCCCATTGCTAACATATGGCATGACTACCTCTGCAGGGGTAAGTTTAGTCAACGTGCCTCCTACGAAACATCAGTTATACTGGTACATCAGCACACTGGCGGAGGAGGGCGCGGTTGAAGATGCAAACGGGGAAGGGGCAGTCGAAGACCAGGCAGTACAACCTGTGGAACCACTCGGCCAGGGAGCAGGGGGAGCCCAAACACCAGGGGGGGCAGGGAGGGAAGAAGAGAGGATAGATCCCAACTATCTAACCCTGCTGCTGTCGCCTAAGACAAGGGAATGTGTTGAAGGAACAGGGACGGAAGCTCCTTGCCCCGGACCCTCAAGAAGGGTGGAGGAGCTCTACGAGGGACGGGGAGAGGCAGTGATGAGCGCACATTCTACCACGAGTGCCAGAGGTGCTGCTCTCATCGCTCAGTGGCGTGGTGCACTGGGTGTACCGGACCCGATCCGTAGGAGGAGGGAGATGGGCCAAGTCCTCACTTCAATGAGTGTGGTCAGCGTACCTACAGTGGGGGGCCCCGAGGAGAGGGGTTTGGGTCCGGTATTGTCAGAGCTAGCAGATGACCATCAGGCCAACCGCCGCGACCTCACCTGGATTGGGATCGGGGAGGAACCGGGTTTCAACGCGGGCAGGCTTACACTTACAACAATGGGGGCAGAAGTGGGAAGAATCACTGAGGATCCAACGACAAAGGACGGGCGGGTAAACTCGTCTTATCCCCAGTACGTGTGGAGGTATCTCGCCTCGAGCCCTCTATTAGCATCAGTATTAAGTACGGGAGCACAGGTGGGGTGCGCAGACCTCGATGCTCACCTTATAAAGCTCAGACTATATGACGCAATGAGGCATCACAGCACCGGCTTCCCTACAGACGTCGAGTGGGGGATCCCCCTGAAAGGACCCCAACCTTATGCCTACGAGATGTCGACCGACATTGCGGGTGATTGGGCGGTGGCAGTCGCAAGTACCCGCTATCTTGACGAACTTTGTTACCGCTCACATAGGAGTGTGCAAGTGGACAACGAAACTTGGCACCTTGACGCCGAGGATGTAGTAGCGGTGGTCGTTCTTGACCATAACAACCCAGCCACCAATTTGGCTTGGTCGGTACAGCTTGCGTTGGCTGCACCTTTCCCCCTGTTCTCATTGGATGAGGTATTTGTAACAACTGGGCCGGAGGGTCCCGAAGAGGCGCGTCTCGCTTGTTTCCGCCGTAACGAATCTTGCGTGACAATCGAAAGTTCCTACTTGTCCACTCGGGGCCGGGGAACATTCTAAACTTCCTTGACATGGGGCTTGTGTCAGGTGCCCTAGATCGGGATCGTAGGCCTGAAGCCTTGGTACGGTACGAAGCTCTACCCATATTTACGAGAGCAGTTCGGTGTATGCTTGACAGTGTATTACCACTCCGGGAAGTTATGAAGCCATGGGCTCGCCAACGTTTAGCGAATGACGACATCGACTGGGCCGCAGTGGACGAGGTGGTAACATGGGCTACTACTAGATTTATGCCACAGTGTGAGGTAAGACGAGACGATGCAGGTCAGCATCATACCATGTGGCTTCCCCCAGCGTATATCGCAGTGCAGTATGCTACGAACACCTTACCGCCCGCGGATTTAGATATGGATGGCGATGAATTTTACTACCATGACGACGCCGTGTCATACTTGGACAATATATTCGTGACCAAGGATACGGCCGACACCCATCCCGCGCTCCGGGTTGGCACCTGGTCCAACGAAGTGGAACTAGCGACCGGTCTAGGTCTTGCCCTCTTTAATCACCGTAACACTGGACATACAGACCCGGAGGCAGGGACGGGTTTAGGCCTGGTTGACCTGGAAAGGGCACTACTGAAGCGTAGGGCTTTCGAGGAGTGGAAGAGGGGTACGGGGTTGGCAGACCAGGTGGCAGCCCCTGAAACTATGGGCGAACTGGGGGGTTTTTGGGCGAACTTGGTATATGGAGGAGGCGATGGCGCTGATTCAGCGGCAGCTCTGGCAGCCTACACTATGGCAGTACATCAGCTACAAGCTTTCAGCTGGAGCACCAACGAAGTGGCTCCTGCGTGCCAGGGCACCATGTCGGGCCTGCGGACCCCCTTATCTATGCACCTAAGTCATGAGTTAGAGAGGGGGAAGGTAGAATTGGAGAAAAGTGACCTTTTTGGCCTGATCACACTAGTGGGCGATCACTGGCTCAGCGGACGTATAGGGGCGAAAACTCCCGAACCCCACGACATGCTCCAACTAGATCGTTTACTAAACAGGGTTAATATGCTCAACGTTCAACCAGATGATGTGGTCATGTGTGTAAGACCCCATAACGGTGAAGTCACTTCCTTGGCATTCAGGGTGGACTCGGCCATTACCATGCCTCTAGGCATTACAATGGGCTGGGCTGGCTCTTTCCGAGCCATGCATAATGTGGCAAACCAGGCTGCTCCGTTTGGTTGGGGATTGCGGGTGAGAGTAAGGGACTTCGCGGCACGTGAATTTCAAACTATAACGTTGTCCGAGAGTATCGTTGGGAACCTCGAGTCGGCACAGTTGGTGCAAGGCAAGGCGTGGCATGCCCCACTGCGGGCTAATACATCAGCGGGGACGGGAAGGGAGTATTTGCTGGGTCCTTTCACCCTAGGGCCATTACCGGCTCGCAATCGGGGTATAGCACAGAACAAAGAGGTTTTTCAGGACGCGGCGCCCACATCGTTGCCAGATGTACCGCCTGCAGGTACGGTGCGACAAGTTGTGGGCGCCCCGCCGGAAATACCTACCATCAAAGCCGGGGGTTCGGACCTGAAAGCCGAGACGAATACCGACCACGCGGAACGTCAGGACACAGCATAAATCTGACCCCTAGAAAGACAATGCTACCGGATTGGGAATGGACGACAGGGGAATATCGGGCGAGGCAGCGGCAACTGGTATCACAGTTAGAGGTGTGCTGCACTGAGAAAGGCTGGAACACACCTATGTCTAGCTTTAACAATAATCTTAAAAGGTACAGGCTCCCGAAGGAACACAAATGCCCAGGCTGTGTACTACCAGCAGGAGTGATGGAGGAAGGGGTCCACATATTAATGCGTATGCATCCGGGTAGGGCAGCAGATACTATACACAGCGAATATGAGCGCATCAAGGCCATGTCGGCTCACCTTTGCATACACGGGGTCAAGAAGTTATTAAAGGAATCCACAGGCTGGCTTAAGCTCGGCGGGAGGTTGATAAACCAGAACTGGAGGTTGTTAACATATTGGGAAACCTTCTTTGGTTATGTTGCGCCAGTACCACTAGAAAATCTCAAGCACGATGTGGATGACTGGCTCACCATAACAAAACACAACGGGCAAAACATCAATGAACACGGTACATTGAAGACCTTATACAGGAGACGAGACAATACCTGTCACAGGAATGGGAGAGGCCTACCATCTTGCCTACTCTCCAGGAATGGATAAACAGCGGGGTTTGGATGCGCGATATAATACCAAGGTCAACACTACGAACCCCATCTTTAAAAATGTAAGTCAATTTACTAAATTAAGCAAAGCTTTAAGATATTACAGTTTACTCGGTAATAAGTAATAATAAGGGACGAAACTAGTTAACATACCTAAACTTTGTTTCGATTTTTTACGTAAGTTTTGTTATCTCAGTTTTTACGTGCAATTTCTGGCTTGTTATTAACGAGTAAACTGAAAATCAATAATTACGCATTCATTTTTACATCGCGGTAAAGTAGGTATGGTGTGCGGCGCGCGCGCCCAATCGCTTTGTCGGTACCGCACAAAGGAGGCGGCGCGCGGCGGCATGTTTTATTTCGTCAGTTCGCGCCGACAAAGGACACCGCTTGCGGTAGGTTACTTCAGTACTAGGCGCACAGAATTACGGAAGAGATTTATCGTGATATTGGCAAGCAAAGTGATTGACCTACGTAACTCTCGGAGTCACTCGGCCGGCGCTGCTTCGTGTGCATTGCGTTTGGGCAATGCTAGTACGAGTACTATTCCGTGCTACTATTTTGATTTTAAACAGGAGGTTTCGAATTTATTGTCAATTAATTGTTTTTTTTTTAATTCGGATTATTTTATGCTTATTTTTCTATGCTGACATTTTTATTTTAATCTATAATGATATAGATAACGAGTTTAAGGGAACGCCCTCTGTTATTGAACATACTGTATAATGGAAGAATCACCACCTAAGGAAAGCTACCAATAAAGGACACTGGCAAACGCCCATACTTCGTCAGGCCCACTTTTTCAACTCAACAGACAATAATAATACAAATGCTAAAATGACTGGTCATAAACATTATTTACTATAAAAACATCAATATCAATATTGATCATGGGAATACTGAGATATTACTGAGATAACAAAAAACATTTTTCAGGTTATAAAAGTAAAAACATTTAAGGTAATTGAGAAAAAGAAACCACTTTTTATAAGATTAAAGCTCTTTTTTATTCATTTTCATAAATAATTAATAAGTCATCTAAAAATTGAGCTGGTGGGCGGGCATATGTTTGGTTCATGTCGAGCCCATGACAAGTACCATATAATAGACATGACATGAGCACAACACCCTACAGTGCGTCTGCCCACAAACAGTTGCAACAATATTGCTCTATAGCGTCACGCCCGGTAAGATTATTATTTATTACAATGTAAACAAAGTACACTCTTCTGCTAACGTGCCGACACTGCCGACTTTGGATTCTCCCTCTGAGCAACCATTAATTGTCATTTTGTGAAATGAAGTCTCGTAAATTGCTGTTGCTTTCTCTGTATATATATTTTTTTTTTTTTGCGGATGGGAAATCATCAAATGACTCCTCCCGCTCTGGGTGGAGCGGAAGGGAGTGTCAGACTCTTACTGACTAAAACCCACCCGTGTTCCTTCCTTAGCCTTTATGTTCCGGGCCAGCGGTAACCCTTTCGGACAATCCCGCTGACCCGGCAGGCTTCGGCCCTAAGGGGCCTCTCCTCGATGCTGACATCTCTTTGAGGCGCGCGTGGAACACGTACGCGCCGTCCGGCACGGGCCTGGTCCTGATCGGGCGGTGAGCTACCCATTACTCACCGCCCGCAGGCCCGCGCCTACGGTGGCCGGGAGTCGTCACGCGGCTCCCGACGCCTGGGCTGTCCCCCGCGGCGGCTGAGACGGGAGGCTCTCTCCCTGAACCGTCCCGCCACCTCCTTCGCTAGCATGACTGCTTCGCAGAAGAAGGAGGTGACTGCCTCCCACTCCCTCTCGCCCCGGACCATGGCTTACACCAGGGCCGGACGCGAGGTTGCCGTCGCTGCCGATCGCCTCTACGAGGACACGGCGGTGCTCCGCCCAAGCGGGGTAGACCTCCACCGTGTGCTCCACCGTGTCCTCTGGGCGATCCTGGCAGTGGTGACACCCGGGCGTTTCCTCCCGCCTGATCATGTGCAGGAACCTCCCGAAACTTCCGTGTCCGGTGAGGACCTGCGTCAGGCGGTAGGTGAGGGCGCCGTGGCGCCTCTATAGCCACTCCTCAAAGAGGGGTCTTATCGCCGCTATCGCGGCGTGCCCTGCGCTGGGTTGCGACAGTCGCTCTTTCCATGCCGCCATGAGATCGCGCCGGTGATCCGTCCGCTCCGCAACGATTTGCCGCGGAAGCGGATCCTCCCACCGGCGTAGTGCCTCCCCGCGCCACTCATACAGGCGCGCGAGGACTATCGCCTCCAGATCCCATGGCGGCAGTCCGGCAAGGAGGCTTGCCGCCTCGCCCGAGATCGTGCGGTAGCCCCGGATAACCCTTATGGCTACCACCTTCTGGGGCGCGTTCAGGTAGTGGGCGGCTCGCCGCCGCAGTGAACGCGCCCACACCGAGGCCCCGTATAGGGCCATGGACCGCACGATTCTCTGTATATTTCAATTTCATATTGTCCCCCACTTCGTATATGTTCACCATAATATGATCTGGCTTGTTTGATTTGATAAGGCCCTAACGATATTACAATAAGTTGTTCAAAGTCCAGCCTTGGAAAATCATTAACATTATGATTATTAACATTAATTCTTTCGAATTGAGCTCGCCTCCTATTTAAATCATGACTAGCTACACACATCAAAAGTGTCTAGGGATCAACATATATTTTTGCAATAACTTTTCTCCTGATTGATATTAATTAAAATTTTCTTTAATGATTCATCAAATAAAGTGTTTTCGTTTGTCACAGTAACGATAAACCAAGTCACCTTTGCATTAATAAAGAAATTTGCCATTTTCCTAATAAAGGGATTTTTGACATTTGAACCACTAACACAAAAGTTCGAAAAAAAGACTGAAACAACAGTTTTCTTTAAAATTTTATTGGGTAACTTAAACAATTAATAATCCGTGTTTCTACCACGAACACTAACAACACAAGAACATCGGTTTGGCATACTCAAAATGAGTTCATCCAAATCACGCTGTGGAATGGCCGCCCATGTTCGTTGCAACAACAAAAAAAGGTCTTCTTGCGACTGGATACCCTCCATATTCGGCAGAGCTCTTCTCTGTAGCATATCCCATGCATGCTCAATCGGGTTCAAGTCTGGCGACTGAGCAGGCCAGGGCAGGACATTGATGTTAGCTGCGGCGAGAGTCTGTCTTACAACTCTTGCGGTGTGCGGTCGTGCATTATCATGCATTAACTGAAATAAGGGACCGATTTGCACTTGTAGAGGAACGATGACGTCTGATACAATCGTCTCAGCATAAATTTGAGCGTTGAGGTTGCCTCTGATCCAAATCAACTCAGTTCTTCCGCCGATCCAAATACCCGCCCATACCATGATGGTTCCACCACTATAAGGATGGACTTCCTGGCAGGATTTTAATCGCTGTTGGCGTCCAGGGGTTCTCCAGTGTCGTATACGTCTTGTATCCGGTCTCATACCAAAACGAGACTCATCAGAAAAGCACACGAAACGCCATTGTTCTTCTGCCCAATTTCTGTGTTCAAGAGTCCATTGATATCGAATCCTACGATTGTGCATTGCTATAGGTGGTACCCGTAGCGGTCTTCGGGAATGAAGGTTCACTTCATGCAAGCGGTTTCTGACTGTTTGGTCGCTAATTAAGTTCCCTGAAGAGTGATGAAGCCTCACGGCTAACATCATGGCGGTTATTGTTGGAGCTCTTCGAGTTAAGATTTGAATGTATCGGTCTTGTCTCCGTGTGGTGCAGCGATACCGTCCTCCATGGCGCTCAGCCACGGTACCAGTGCTTCGGTAACGTGTCCAAAGTCGACTGATAACACTCTGACTTGTATTCAGAGCTAAAGCCACAGTACGTTGCCGGGAACCAGCTTCTATCATTCCCACGGCTCTGAGCATTTCTTCCCTGCTTAAATGACGTCGCCGCTCCATAATAACGTTGGTTTTAATCAGTAGTAGGGAAACAGTAGCACTAATAATGTCTTCAATGCGTTGTATGTTTTTATAGGGAAAATATTGACAGCTGATTTTCATCTTTTACTCGAAATTGATTCACAGTTCCTGATTCAAATTATGAAATGCACCAAAAAGGATCCATATAAATTTATAAAATCATAAATTTATTACAAAGCCACATCTCAATCTCAAGAAATCCGCATAAAAATGCTTGATCCCTAGACACTTTTGATGTGTGTATATATGTAGCCAGAGTATTATCAGTGTACATTTTATTTCGAATTATATTTAATATTGTTTGAGCAATCGCTCTGTCTGATAGAAGTGGATGAAAACTATTAATTATAGCTGCAGCTATGGTAATGTCCGTCATTACATGTTTTAAAGCAACATTGAAAAAATCTTGGCGGAAAAGCTTATAATCTCTTTTAAATCGACCGTTCACAATTTCAACTACCCACCTACAAATTGTGGTGGCCCGAGACTTATTAGCTTGTAACGTAGTTAATTGATGTTGACCACTTTCAAGACATGCTGGCATGGACACATTGAAATGACATTGCCTTAATAAGGGAACTGCATCCCGAAACCCTCTATCTAATATAAAGGTGTCCCCACTTGCAAAGTAATTTTTTAAAGGCTGCCCATCTGCAAACTCATTTCGTATAATGTCTGCATCTGATGTAGTTGCAGGATACGGCCCAAGTACATCAATGATACAACCATCCGTACATAAAAGGAGGAATGGTTTTATAAGGTTTCTGTATTTATGAAGTGAGTAAGTTTGTTTTTGATACTTATAATTGCTACTTTTTTGTATGTACACATATGTCCCATCAAAAATTGCAATAGCCGTACTATAATCCGCAATACCAAATAGCCCATTTGGTATAATTAAATTGCGATTAGCAACCTCCTGGCGAGATATGTGACTTAGTCCTAAGTGTCGAGGAACAAAATCCTGTTTAAGTAATTCCCTAACCTTACTCATCATAACCTCAAGTGTTCTTCTTGGAATATTAAATAGTTGGGACAAGCGCTCATCTGAGTCCCCTGTCCACATTTTAATTAAATAAGCTAGAAGTGCTATTTGCCCTGTAATCATATCATTGATACGGGGAACTTCAGCAAGAACTTATTCTTGCTGAAGTTCCCCGTATCAATGATATGAATTTAATTAATTCAATAATTCAATAATTAATTAATTTTATTTAATTAAGATTAAATTGATCTCTAGACAACCCGATCCAATAATGAAGGTGATCATCATTTAATCCATCAATATTCTAAAAATCTAAAACAGATGTTTGGCATGCTATGATTTCTTCAAGATGGTTTGCCTTAAAAGAATTTATTGCATTTTCCGCTTCTGATAAATTATGCCACAAAGCTGCAGACATATGTTCATTACATACACGACAGTTAGCAGGTATATAATAATTGTAATCACACAAAACACGTTTTCTAACAGAGGTGGGAATTACCCGTCGAATTACGAATATCGTTTTGCTGTCGGTACATTCAAAACAAGTTTGAGATACCTGTGATGAGTTTACTATACCTGTTGTGAATTATTTTGTCACTGTGGCAAGTTAACCAATATTTTAAAATGTGGCGAATTTTCGTTGTGGTGAGTTTACAATAACCCAATTTTTCGGTTATTTGATATTAATCTAAGTGTTTCTAAAAAAAATCCACTGTTTAATACAAAGTTCATTACCTACTTGATCAAAATGTATGAAACAGCGATTTTTTTTCGTGATTTCAGAGTTGGTCCCATAGTGAAAGTTGTTCAGTCCAATGGTCTAAAGCACCTCTTAAAGTTTGTAAGGTTAATTTTTTTACACCTTATATAGTGCCGAATTTTTAGGTATCCCTGAAAACGCATATTACTCCGCGAGATGAGTAAAACTTTCACAAAATTTAGAGGCAACAGAGCCTCATCTAAGAATTATACCTCTGATCATTATGATCAGTCCGATCACAACGATCGGCGGGAGGAGCAGCCGGTGACGAAGAAAAAGCAGAAGCCTACCAACCGCGATAAACGCAGGGCCGACGCTTATCGAGCACGCAAAGGCGACACAGAAGGAATGGACGCGATTCAAGCCGAATTATCTAAACTTTACATCCAGGATTCGCATCCGTGGCAAATGCCGTAAAAGATTTATCTATCTCAAGTGAGACTGCGCCCGAAATTCCAGTTACAAGTGTTGGCCTTGGACTTATGGTCCGTGACTCTGTTCTACGAACGGAGAGTGAGCTCAGAGGAGTAGGAAACCTACCCCTTAACTACGATAGACACGCCTTCTATCGAGTCGCACTGGCTATGTTTGATACAAAAATCTACACGCAGCAAAAGATGAGGAGTAAGACTGTTTTGTCCAGTATCCCACATGCGGCTGAGCCGCCAATAGAAGTTAGGGATAAGTGTCTTGGTCAAAAGACACATTTTCTATCAGTAAGTAGCAAATATCATCAATGCTATTGGTAATATCCAACATGGAAGTCAAGCCTACTACGTAGCAGGAGTAGCAGGTAATGGGCCATTTACTATACATCTGACCAATTTACGTCAGTGCTTAAATCTATGCAGAGATGGACCCCAACCAGTCAGACAGGATTTCCACCCCATTTTTATGTATTTGTGTACCTAGTTTTAATACGTGCTGTATTCGATATTAAAAGCGAGAGGGATGCTCTGCATCATCTAAATTCTACCATACATTATCTGGACGGTCTATCTGATACTATTAAGCATAATGCTGAGGAGGTTGATAAATTAGTGGGGTTGACTGCTACTAATAGTGATACCATCAAGATACATCTCCCCTCTTCACAATTTCCAGTAGTTGCTATGATATTGATACTTGCCATTGTTACTAGCCGGACCCCTGGATTTGTTACTGTGTTGTTATGCGTTGCAGGGTGCTTAGTTTACGCAGAAGCAAGTCATGTGACTGTCAGTAATAATGATGAGTTGGAATCGTTAATAGCTAGTGATATATTCAGTTTTTCTTCGGAAGAAATCAGCCATATACATCGTATGATGCGGACTTGTAGTCACGGGGTGGTAATAGATGAGAAAACCCTCACTATGCATTGCGTTAATAATCATAAGAGACACAGGCGTAGTATAAGTGATACTGTAGGGGATTATAAGTCTAAATTCACAAGTTTCTTTAAAAATATCACGGATTCAGATTACTATAAAACGATAGATAAATTAGATATTAATATTAAGTTAGTTGCAATTGTCTTCATTTCGTATTTTGGTATTATTAACGGGTACTTCTTTGTTACTACAGGTATTGTTATAGCACTATTATTCGGATTCAATGTTAATTTTGATAACTTAGAACCCTTTGTCAAAGTCACTGTTTTGGTAGCTGTGGCATTTGTTATGTTTGCCAAGACTGGACCAACCACCACTCTATTGTTCTTACTAGCCGTTTGGATGTGTGCACCCAAGGCAGCAGCCGAGGTTACATGTAACAAATATCTAATCAACACCATTGGAGGGTTTAAGCATCAGGACAATGCCAAGAGTATTGATGTCACTAGAGGTGAGATGTATATGAAGGTCGGTGATTGTTTCACGTGGAAGTCGAATGACACGTCTAACTTAACCCACATATATATTTCAAAGCTAGAGAACATTGATGCTAACATAGGATGGATAAAAACAAAAACCACCCCTATGGTACTACATCAAAAACATTATTTAGAATGGTACGAAAACAGGTATGAAACGGAAGATGACGCAAGTAAAAATGCTAATGAGGGTTGCAGTCTGTTAGATAGTTGGCATGTTTACCATAGTAGAGAAGATAGAGGTATGTGGAGGTGCGGCAAATGGTACTGCGTTATACATCATACCTTGTGCGTGCATCACTGTTAATAATGTAGTTAACGAAATGGGTAAGTGTGCATATGTTTTAGCTAAAAGGGAAGGTATATTAATCCGCATGATGACGTATGAGGTAGAAGCTCACCTTAAAATACTTGTTGTTAGAACGATACCTTGTTCTATCCAATTTAACTTGCTAGACAATACGTGTTGTACTATGGTTGACCACCACTACGTCATAAGTAGTTATAAGTCAGTTAAAATAGCTATGATGTGTCAGGATAAATGTAATGTTACCCTAACATACGGGGATAAGAATTTGACACTCGGGACAGTGCCCCCTATTAGTGTTTGGTCTTTCGTCAACGCCGGTGGCATAATGCTTAGTGACATAATTAATGGGAGAAGCTCAGATTACCTTGGGGGTTTAATATCAAGTTTTAGTTTTAGTAATATTTTAAATAATAAAATTGTTAAAGTAGTGGTTATTGTTGTATTAGTTTACATCGTTTTCACGGCAAATCCAATGTTGGGTGCATGTATGGGCGTTGCATTATATTATACTTGGAACGTTGTATCCGCACTGGATAGCGATGTTGTTCAAGATGATACTTGTGTGCAAATAGTTATAATGGTTTTAGTTATATTTGTGTCTAATTATACCAATAAGTTATTTTTAAGAAAAATACGCGAGTTAGAGTTAAGTTCTGTTAATCCCGTGCTTATAGGGTTAAGATTTGTGGCATTGGCGTGCATAACCATTACAGACTATATGGAAGTTTATATGTTTATTCATCTAATGCTCGCTTTTGTCCTACATAAATTATATTTTGCATGGTTGTTGTCATATAAGATTTCTAAATTATACTTAAAATTGATGAACAAATTTTCACATAGTACTGCTGGTTATTTTAAGGTACATATTTTTTTATTTGACATTTCTAATTTATTTTATGCCTCTTCCATGGTTGATATTTACTATGATAACGTTTGTGTCTTTACTATTATAAAGGTTTTCTTTTGTTGTTTTTTAAAAGTGTTCAGAGTGCACATAATAGGTTATGATATGACGTGTGTTTTTCATTGGATACTACCAAAAAATTTCTCTCATGAAATGGATATATTTACGACCGATGCTGGAATGTTGACCGCATATAGAGGTGATTTTGTTAGTCTGTTAGATAAGTGTATACAGGTAGACGAAAATGATGAGGAACAGTGTCCAATTCATGCTGGTAAAAGTGGTACATTCGGGGAAAATGGTTTAATAAATGAGTCAGTAAAATATGAGGGCCATTTTTACTGTGGTTACACTCGGGATCCCATAAAATCAAGGTTCACTATTAAAAATATATTAATTCACCAGGAAATAGAGGAAGAAACTTCGAGAGGCTTGGACGAAATAGTAGCACACACCCGTGATGAAGATACCAGGAAAGTAGTTGAACGGAAAAAAAAAAAAAAAAAACAAAAAAAAAATCAACCACAAATGGTGTTATTCAACCACAAATGGTGTTATTTGCTGATGACACTTCCTTAATTTTTAAGGTAAATAGACGTGCTACAAATTATGACGACGTAAATAACGCCCTAGTGCAGGTCCAAAGTTGGTTCACTGCTAATAATTTAGTATTAAATGGGAAAAAAACTAAGTGCATAAGATTTTCTTTACCAAATGTAAAGAGTAGTGATTGTGAGATAGTATTGAATCAAGAGAAACTAGAATTCGTCGATAAAACAGTTTTCCTGGGGATCACGCTCGACTCAAGGCTACAATGGGGTCCTCATTTAACATCTCTTGCAGGACGGCTAAGTTCAGCAGCTTATGCTGTCAGAAAAATCCGCCAATTTACTGATGTAGATACCGCGAGACTGGTCTATTTTAGTTACTTTCATAGTATCATGTCTTACGGTATTTTGCTTTGGGGACGGGCTGCAGACATCGATTCTATTTTTATTCTGCAGAAAAGAGCCATCAGAGCCATATATAACCTCTGCAGGCGTGATTCTCTAAGGGAACTGTTTAAGGAAATTAACATCATGACGGTGCCTTGTCAATATATCTACGAAAACATCATGTATGTAAGAAAAAACTTACATCTTTTTGGTAAAAGAGGTGAAAGACATAATTATAGTACTAGGAATAGGGACCTATTAGTTCAACCAGGTTTCAGACTGGCTAAAGTAGACTCATCTTTTATGGGGTACTGTTTAAAATGTTATAATAAAATACCTCCCCACATTCTTGAACTGAATGAGACAAAATTCAAGTCTTGTATAAAACGCACACTATGCAGCTGACTGCATAGTGTGCGTAATCCCCTAACTTATAATATGCCTGAGCATATTATAAGTTAGGGGATTACATCGCTGATAAAAATGCCTGGCTCAATGCTGGTCCTGCTCCACAACCACAACTAATTGATTAACACTGGAAAATACTATTGGAGCTGCTGAAGATTGTAAGATTATCTTTGCATTGTATAAACTCAATTTCCTTTGCATTGTATAACTGCATAGCACAGATGTGAGTTCTATGTAAGTATACCTTCTTTACCATTTACCGGGTAATATGTCTTTCATTGACTTGAATGTGCCATGGCGGCTGATAGTATGTCATGCTCACACAAATGTCTCGCTGACGGTGGCGTGTGTATTGGATCATTTAGCTCCCTTCAAAATGGTTGAGCTGAATGGTGCTGATCTATGCGTCATGTTCGTGAACGGGCGCCGTCAGTTGGGGCTGGTCATCACTCAGCTGCCTCGGCTTATTTTTAATTATTTTATGATTGTTGTCTTCTTACTATTTGCTGTACTCTGGACGCTCTTAACGCGTACGTATTTTTTTTACATCGTTCTCACATTTACTTGTAAATTCAACATTAATGATGTAACTAATATTTTTGTAAAAATACAATTTAAAAGAGTGTCCATGGAGTTTCTTGCCCGTTCTTCTCCATAGGTACCTACGCTTTGGAATGGGCAACTAGCTTCATATTTTCTGACTGACCGACTTCTTGACAATTCAAAAGTGCCTGTAAATGGTTTAATTGAAATAAATGGTTTGAGTTTGAGTTTGAATAGTTTTTTTTTTTTTAATTTTATCATTGTTCCTCTCAACCAAAGCACCTGCCATCCAATCTCTTCACCACCCTTGGTTGACTGGTAGAGAATGCCTAAGGCATTAAGTCCGCCTTTGTACCTTTTTGTGCGAAAAGTTTAAATAAATAAATATATTTGAGTACACAGTTGAAGAAACAAATCGTTTTGCTGCACAAACCTTGCACAAGAATGCAACAAAGTCATACAGAATGCAGAAATGGGTGCCTACAGACTGCCATGAATTAAAACCCTTTTTTTGCGTTTTGCTTTGGATGTGTTTAGGAAAACTACCCCAATTATTTATATTCAATATTACACTTACCCTTGAGATTCTTGCATCTTGGGCTTTGCTAAAAACATTTCATAACGCACACCTTGTTTAAATCATGATCTAAATCATAATAAACATAAATAATGGGGTAAGTGTGAGTTATACTCGCACACCAAGGGTTTCACATGATTTCTAATTGAAAATAATCTTATAAAGCTCAATCAAATTAAACAATCAGTGCATTAAATAAAAAGGTATTTCCGTAAAGATTTTATTAGTAAAAAAAATTTTTAGATTTGTGTTGTTCGTACATACAAAGTGGTACGTTTTGTTGAACTATGGACAGCGACGAACCCGGTGCAGGCCCGAGTGACTTGCAAGCGCAACATGTACGCTCTGAAACTGCTGGTAGCGCTGATCAGTGTCAACAGCGATAAAAACGTGGCCCCAACGTTGATCACGAGGTTAAAATATTGTCTCCCAAGAAAAATAAAATAAAGCAAACACCGCTTCGTTCTACAGAAAAAAGAACAGTGATAAATATTTATAAAGATGTTAACGGGTCCTGGCCTGAAGTCCGTAGCCACAGTCCGTGGCTACGTCGTTAATTGAACTTTTCTTCTTGAACGTAGTTAATTAACAAAACTGCAGAAATTGCAGGTAAGGACCATAAAATTATTACCATAAAAAAAATGTATTTAAAAGTAACATGCATTGTAAGGTAATAACATACATTAATAATCTTATTTTTAACCCCCGACGCAAAAACGATGGGGTGCTATATAGGCATATCTCGTGCAGCAGTCTACAATTTACTCAAAGAGTACATACAATACAGTGTAACGAGTCTTTTAAGCCTGTTACATGATAGCGCGTTCTTTGCTTTAATTTGTAGGCAACATGGTGGTGTTGCCATGTAAAAAATCATTTTTTTGAATCGGAATCGTGTAGTGGTCACGCTGATTTTTTCTTTTGATGCTGTCAGTTGATTTTGACAGGTCACTTTCCGACCCAAGCTTTGCATAGAATGGAGTAATTTGAGAGCTCCGAATTAAATCTTGAAGTATTAACTTCAGATGGACGGCATCTAGTACTAATTATGTGGTAGCTGATTTGCCCTTGTCGGCATCCTAATTGGATTGCCCATATTTTTTAAAAAGGTAGGTAAAATTCTTCGTGGTTTCATATTCACGTTGTCGCGTGGCTATTTCGATGGCAGACGTTAATAGTTTCCGATATTTGTTTCAGGATCTTTTAAACCTACTACCACTACCTTTATCTATATACGTTTTATCTACTGATGTAAAAAACTTTTTTTGGAAAAGAAACGGTGAGTTAATTTGTATTTGGTCTTAACCATTTCGATCGCCATATCAACGCTGGACATCAGCTAACAATTATTCATGTTTGATTTCAGCCGCGAGGCGTTTCTTCTTTCTTTTTCTTTCAAGACTTAAATTTTTAACGCTAGCCCCTACCGACATATTTCATAGACCGCCTCTGACGTCCCCGCGAAGATCAAAATCACCAAAATGAGCGTGGTTTGCTCATTCGGTTGTTAGTTTATTCGACGGAATGTGGTATGGTTTATAATACTTAACTTAAATTGACAAAAGTGCAATAATGACAGGACAAGAATTAATTTCTATTCCATCTTAGTTTTACACCTTAGAACTGTTAATATTAGAAAGGAATTTTCTTGTATATTGAGACCAGCAGCCTTCGGGTAATAAAATCGTTCAATAACTTTTATGTCGATTTTTATTGATACTCCCCGCTTGAAGATTAAAAGTTTCCAGTTCCCGCAGGTTAGTCTATCCTTGGCATAGTTTGGTGTGTACTCCAGGCGCCCGAATATTCACTTCTACTTATTGTTTATTTATTTGGAGTACTCCACACACACATTTAATAATCCCATTTCATAATATACATTTTTAATAGCATTCATTCATTCATTCATTAAATTTTTTTTTTTTATTATTACAACAGAAGGTCGCCTAGCATGCCCCCTCCTCGCCAACGGAAATACTAAAAATCTGACGATTATGATGATATTAAGTTAAGTGGAATACGAATTATTTTTTCTTTGATAATGAGTTACCAACGTTGGACAAGATTCTGGAAGCCGTTAATAGCGATGAGTCTCTACCTGATTTCAAAAGAAGCACTTTATATAAATTAATTAAAAACAAATAAAAATTTACCTATATTAAAAGAAGTAGAAAAAGTGCCCTAATTGACAAACAGGAGATTGTATTATGGAGGGTGAAATGTCTCCATGAAATTAAGAGAATAAGGAACGAATGAAAAAAAAAATTATTTAGATGAAATGGCTTGGCTGAATGAAGGTACAGTGCTGCTAATATTTATAGACTTTTTTGCATGAAGGAAGTCTTACATAACTTGGTAAGCTTTGTAAAACATCCTTTATGCAAAACAATGCAGTGAAGTATTATTAGTTCAACATAAGTCGATATAATATTCTATTTACATCTATAACGTTTTTACAGTACACACGAAAAGCAAGGTATGGCAAGACAACACTAATAAGTCTTCAGAGGAAGCATACTGTGACGTTGCAAAAATAGATATTTGTCGCAACAAGTGGCGACGTCTATCGTCTGTGTTAGCGGAGGATTTATGCCACAGCATCTGGGGTTAAATCACATATCCAGAGAAGAGGTCGTGGCTAGAAACTTGCCAATACCGAGTCATTTTTAGTGGTTATGATCATCAAGCACAATATTTGTTTGTGATGGAAGTGGAACGTACATTTATGCCCAAAAAAGTTCCAATTTCCTGTTTCAAAGAGAATCCTATAGTTCGCATAAATATCACAACCTTCATAAACCTATATTAATAGTGTGAACCTATGGTTACATTACATACTCGACGTGTTCGGACCGTACACAGCTACGAGGTCGGATGCCACAATCATGAGTGAACTAATGCGTGAAGAATCTTCACTACATGGGTATTTGCTACCTGCGACGTGTCCATATTGTATCGTGGGTTTTGGGATGCAATACGAGCCAGGGGAGGGGGGACAGTTGCCTACATCAAGCTTGGCGAAAAATGAAGCAGCGCCATCTTCATTTCTGAACACTGAAACATATGTTTAGTTTTGTCTAGTCAGCAATAGACGTCTCTGTAATAAAATTATAAAAACAACCTGTTTTATTTTTAAACTAATTTAACTTTAGTTTAAATATATTCAACTCTACATATAATCAATTAATTATGTTGATTATAGATCCTATCTTAAATTCATTTAATATTACGGAAATAATAGCAACACTGCCCTTATATTCACTCGTCTCAACATCTGATTTTAATGTCAATGGCACGTAAAGTAGCCTGCGCACACGCTTGACTATGTTTTGCGGTTGTTTTATGTGTATATCCTAGTTTTTGTGATAATATCTTCGTTATAAACGTCGAGTCGAGTTTACTCCTCCGTTTCGATACCAAGATAATCATCCAGAAACTGTGTTTTACTTCGCGCTAAAGACGCTAATTTGTGTTGTGTTGTGACTGCAGTGAATGTTCATCTGTTCATCATTGCTACAATGCCGCACCGATGTACACTCGGATGTAAAAGCACAGGTAAATTCATATCTATATAAGTTAAAAACCGACAGTCTTTCTTGTTTAAATAAACATCATTTCATTTTTTCAACATTAGCTTTTGTATACACAATAGTAGATTCCACCTTCCACAACAATTTCATATTTCTCGATTTTAAGGTACGGTACTTTATTTAGGTATCTCAAATTTATTGTCTGTTAGTCCATCTGTCATCATAATTTTACTCCTTCCAAAACAATTTTATATTTCTCGATTTTATGGTACGGTACGTTATTTAGGTATCTCAAATTTATTGTCTGTTAGTCCATCTGTCATCATAATTTTACTAAGGTACATAGTTGTAATAATTGCAATGGAATTTATCAAAGTTGTAAGATACCTAATCTATTTATTTATCACTAGCTGGCCCGGCACACTTCGTACCGCCTAGTGCTAACGTCACTAAATTTTTTTACGAATCTTTTGTATGTGAATATAGAAAAGTTGTTTTTAGACTTTTTCAGGCAATTTTTTTATTTTTTCTCTCCGTAAGGACCATCCACGTACTTCAAGGAATATTATAAAAAAAGAATTATCCGAATCGGTCCAGCCGTTTTCAAGTTTTGCGCTTAGCAACACATTTAGCGACCCACTTATATATTGTCGATAATTATAATTATCAACATGAAGAACGAAAGAAGTTTTTTTCTACATAATAATCAAAAATTTGTTTGTTTCAGATGTGCAATTGCATATCTTTCCAAATCCAAACAAAAGCGATGGTCCAAAAAAACCCAGAGTCGATTCAGACAAATTAGGTATCAATAGCTTTATTAAAACGCACAATTTACCCCACCGAAAAAAAATTGCCCATGTCCATGGGGTTTATGAGTTATAGACGAACAAAGTATATATGGAAAAATCGTGAATAACTTGTTATTTTTACCAGTTTTTTCAACAGCATTATATTAACCCGGCGGCACTCGCTACTGGGTAAAAAATACCACAGAGTACCTAAATCACGTGATATTCTTATTACTAAACATTGTGGCAACTCACGACTTTAAGTACCTTCTGGCCTACCGCACGATCTCCGGCGAGGCGGCAAGCCTCCTTGCCGGACTGCCGCCGTGGGATCTGGAGGCGATAGTCCTCGCGCGCCTGTATGAGTGGCGCGCGGAGGCACTACGCCGGGGGGAGGATCCGCTGCCGCGGAAAATCGCTGCGGAGCGGACGGATCTCCGGCGCGATCTCATGGCGGCATGGAAAGAGCGACTGTCGCAACCCAGCGCAGGGCACGCCGCGATAGCGGCGATAAGACCCCTCTTTGAGGAGTGGCTAGAGAGGCGCCACGGCGCCCTCACCTACCGCCTGACGCAGGTCCTCACCGGACACGGAAGTTTCGGGAGGTTCCTGCACATTATCAGGCGGGAGGAAACGCCCGGGTGTCACCATTGCCAGGATCGCCCAGAGGACACGGTGGAGCACACGGTGGAGGTCTGCCCCGCTTGGGCGGAGCACCGCCGTGTCCTCGTAGAGGCGATCGGCAGCGACGGCGACCTCTCGCGTCCGGCCCTGGTGCAAGTCATGGTCCGGGGCGAGAGGGAGTGGGAGGCAGTCACCTCCTTCTGCGAAGCAGTCATGCTAGCGAAGGAGGTGGCGGGACGGCTCAGGGAGAGAGCCTCCCGTCCTAGCCGCCGCGGGAGACGCTCCGGGCGTCGGGAGCCGCGTGACGACTCCCGGCCACCGTAGGCGCGGGCCTGCGGGCGGAGAGTAATGGGTAGCTCACCGTCCGATCAGGACCAGGCCCGTGCCGGACGGCGCGTACGTGTTCCACGCGCGCCTCAAAGAGATGTCAGCATCGAGGAGGGGCCCCTTAGGGCCGAAGCCTGCCGGGTCAGCTGGATTGTCCGAAAGGCTTACCGCTGGCCCGGAACATAAAGGGCTAAGGAAGGAACACGGGTGGGTTTTAGTCAGTAAGAGTCTGACACTCCCTTCCGCTCCACCCAGAGCGGGAGGAGTCATTTGATGATTTCCCATCCTCAAAAAAAAAAAAAAAAGTACCTTCTGGCCAATAGTTAACACGCGCGTGCGTCACCGGGCGGCCAGTTCGCGCGCGGCACTTGGCGACAACGGACGTGAAAAGTGAGTATGGGTGAAAAATACCCGTTCTTGTTTCATTTTTTTTTAAGTTATTGGTTATTTTATTTTGTTTTAGAGCTGGTTCATGATGAGTTCCCTACTGACGGATGGAATTATAGAAGAATGTCTCGACCAAGAAGACAGTGAAGAAGAGAATGTGTCAGAAATAAAAGATTTTGAGGAGCATAGTGATCATGAAAGCGGAACAGAGCAAGAAGTAAGTGATTCAGATGGGTCTTCAGTGTCGGAAGAGAGTTTTCCTTCGAATTTACATATTGAGAATACTGAAGATGAAGAATATTTAGAGGATGTACCGCTGAAGTACTTGAAGCGAGGTCGTTTTACTGGAAAAGACAAAAGAACTCGCTGGCAAGTTCGTGAGCCGCCGCGACGTGTACGAACAAGATCCCATAACATTATATATCATTTGCCGGGACCGCTTGGCGAAGGCAGATCTTGTTCGTCTATGTTAGAAGCCTGGAATCTTATTTTTCCGGAAACGTGTTTACTAAAGATAGTCCAGTATACTAACATTTATATAGAAGAGCTAAAGTCTAAATTCTCAAGAGAACGCGATTGTAAATGTACAGATATCGTTGAACTTAGAGCTCTTTTTGGATTACTTTATTTCTGCGGAAGATTGCGAAGTGGTCACCTGAACACAAAAGATCTCTGGGAAAAAGATGGAAGTGGTTCCGACGTCTGTATAGCCACTATGTCACGAGAAAGGTTCCATTTCTTACTGCGGAGTTTACGGTTTGACAATATTCGTACACGAGGTGAAAGATGACAAACAGATAAGCTAGCACCCATTCGCGAGATTTTCGAAGACTTCAATAATAATATAAAAAAAGATTATGCTGTCGGCGAAACTGTAACAATCGATGAAAAGTTGGAGAAGACTCACGGCCGTTGTTCATTTCGGCAATACATACCCAGCAAACCAGGTAAATATGGTATAAAGATATTTGTGTTGGCTGACGCACGAACCTTCTATACAAATAATATGGAAATTTATGTTGGCAAAAATGATGGGCCTTATGATCACAGTAATTCACCAAGTGAAGTCGTTAAACGCTTAGTAGAACCTATAAAGAATAGTCATCGTAACATAGTGATGGACAATTGGTTCACTAGTTTTCCGCTCTTACGTGATTTGCTCAATGATTATGGTTTGACAGCATTGGGTACTTTGAGAAAGAATAAAGCTGAAATTCCACCTGTATTTACCTCTACCAAAGAGCGGGAAGTTCACAGTTCCCTTTTTGGATTTCAAGATGATTGTACTATTGTGTCTTATGTTCCAAAGAAAAATAAAGTCGTGCTCTTGGCGTCAACTATGCACCTTGATGGCAAAAAAGATTCTGGAGAAGAAAAAAAGCCCGAGATGATAATGGACTATAATAGAACAAAATGTAGCGTCGATGTTGTGGATGAGATGTGTGCTACCTACTCAGTAGCACGAGCTACCAAAAGATGGCCATTGGTCTTGTTTTATGGTCTTTTGAACGTCGGCGGCATCAATGCGTACGTGATAGTGAAGGCAAATAAAGTAAATAGTGGAGCTATGATGACTCAGAGAAGGATCGCTTTGAAAGAACTAGCTTTGGGCCTTGTGATGCCACAGATAAAAAAGAGGTCAACAGTAGCTAATTTGCCAAAAATTATCAAAACAAAAATTGATTGTATGCTCAATGCCGACTCGAATGACGAAGCCACGCTCACAAACACACCCTCAGCTTTGCGACCGTCCACATCTGCTTCCCGTTGTGCAGTATGTGAATGGAAGAAGGACCGAAAAACTAAGACATCTTGTAAATTGTGTTCCAAAAGAATATGCCGTGAGCATACGACCCCAATTTGTGGCGATTGTTGTGTCAAAGCAAAATAGTTAGATTAGGTACAAGTTTTTTGAAACATAATATTTGACGATTATTGTCTCGATGTTTATTAATAGTAACAGTATTTTATTTTTTGTTGTTTTGGTAGAGTATAAGGTCGATTTATAATTTTTGATCTCAATTTTACGTGATACCTAAGAAAAAAATTTTTTTGTTGATTTTTCTAAGACTATGAAGAATTTTTGTTTAATTTTGTGTTCTTTTTTAAGTAAAGCTATAATTTGAAATAAATAATAATTCAAACTTTCAATTTTCTTTTATTTATTAGACATTAGTATTGATAAACTAAATACGCCATTAAAGTCTGTAAAGCTAACTTATTTTCCAAGATAATGTCATTTAAATCATGTGGTATTTTTTACCCGGTAGCGAGTATTCGTGCATGTAAACACCTAGCGAGTACCGCCGGGTTAATAATAATAATCATAGGACAATAATAAATATAACTAGCGATCATATGCAACTATCAAGTTCAAAGTCGTTTATTAATGAGATTACGTCTATTTTTTTAAGTTCTCTAGCATAATTACCTATCTTTGTTATTCATTATTTTGTTTTCGCTAAACAGATACACACAAATACTTCAGAATATGATGCGTTCATCTTACCTCTCGCTCTATTGAGTGAGCGAGAGGCTTACCTATAGGAGCGCGAGCGCGCCGACGGACGCCAGTCGCCATTTTCTATTCTTTTGTTCCTTAACTTGAACCGAGGTTCTAACGGCACCGACGCAGTCCTTCGTTTGTTTTGCTACCGTTGTGATCTGTGCGTTTCATTATTGGATTTTTAAGGCCTGCTTTTTCTACACCGGACACCGATTTTCATTATTGGATTTTTTTGACCTGCTTTTTCTACACCGGACACCGATTTACTGTTTGTTTTGGACATTGCGTCATTTCATATGGAGGTGAACAATCGTTGTGTGAACTGTAGTCGCTCTGTGTTACGGAGACAACGTCATGTATTGTCGCTTCAGTTTTTGGAGTCACATCGAATCGTCGTGTAGCACCTACTGAATCATGGACAACCACAAGAAGTAAGTCTTAAGTCAAGTCTAGTTACCCGTTCGTGGTAGTATAAACTTAACACATACGGTCTTATTCATAATAAGTTATAGAACATCTAAAGGCTTGCTAATGTCTCGTTGTCAAAAATTGTTATTCATAAACGCATTTTAGCACTAAAACGTTCGATAAACCTACTATAAAGTTATGGAGCCCAGACCCCTACTATAACAGTACTATAAAAATGGTCGACTCTACACCAGCTGATAGAAAATGACGTTTGACCTACAAATGTAACATGTGCAGTTGTATTTAATTTATATTTTTAACCAATTTAGTTTATTATTATATGCCTACAATGCAAAATAGAAGCAAGGAAAAATATAACGAAGCACATAAATTATTGCAACAAGAATTACTGTGGTACGCTGCTGCTTTGGGCTGTGGAAACAACGCTTTTCAATGTCTTTTACATGGCATGCATGCAAACTAGAAAATGTGAAAACAACCATAGTGGCTAGAGCAGTACTTTACAATATTGCAGTTGACCATGGAGACATGCAGTTATAGGGTAGCAATATCAATGAATATCATACAAAGTCAGCCCAAGAAGGTGCAAGGGGAAATGCAAATGCTATTTTACAAACTTTTGAGGAAATATTCCGCCGAGATAGCCTCACTTTACCAGGTTAGAGGTACATCTTCCCACTTGTGTCCGGAGACGTTTCAGGGACTTCTGTGTGGATCACGGAAGTTTACACCCTGCAGGGAGATGCTCCTGTAAGATGCGGCAGTAGGGAGTGGTTATGAAGCTTTGTAACAAACCATGCTCCTCCTCCTATCCTACCCTATGCGTCCCTAAACATGCACTCAAAGTGACCTCTGCGCTGCCACAGACGACGTTGTGGAAGTGGCAAAGTTTTGGGCCAACAAGATCTGAAATACTGTCGTCCCCGCGACACGAAGAAGATAAAGAGGAGACATTTTAGCGAGTAGTGCATTAATAAAAAGCTTATATACAGATATCAGTTTAATTGATTTATTTTTATAATACTCTAAACTTTAATTCGGCTTCTAGAACTTGTGCTAGCAGAACAACATTTTTAAAATGTTTCTTTTCATTTGCCATCTATGCCACCTCTTCTGTAGGCCGTTTCAGTTTCTGCTATTTGTAGTGAAGCACCATCCTTCCTACTGTCCTGAAATACAAAATGAATGTTATAATCCTTTCTCTTCATCAAACGAAGTTCATTTCATTCTTACTCAGGAACTTTGTAACTTATAAGTAAATTGGATAGGCACCTAATTCGTAAATCATGCCATGCCGCCTTTTTCGCGTTGGTGTCAGTCAGTATAAGTGTTTTTATTTTCTATCTTCTTCTTAGTGTGCCCAGAATTCGGCTCGACTTGTTTGGCGCCATCACCAGCGTCCACCTTCATTTTCTATTATGGAAGAAACCCTCTCCCTGACCAATTCTTCTAAAAGATCTAAGGAAAAGCAAAAGCAAGCATAAGTATAAGAAATTAAGAAAGTTTACAAAACAAAACTTACTTTGAACATAACTGCTTTGAACACATTTTAGTTGTATGTAACAGTACACACCTTATCGTCCTCCAACCAAAACGAGTATTCACTTCTTTGCCCTTTCTTGGAACTAGTCTACGGTCTTAATTCCATTTCTTTTAAATACAAAAATATATTCAAAGGTTTTCGCTCGCCTGACAATAAAATAACAATATCAAATTCATTGCCTTAAAAAACCGTGGTTACCATGGTAACGCGGCAAAACTGTCGAAACTGTAGACAATAAATTAGTTTTTCGTACGTCATAATGTCTATGGTCACAATTATTCGGTGCGTAGGCAGATATTCTCGTTTGACAACTCAATGTGTTGGCCAATTTGTTGGATGACTTCAATAAAATGGCAACATTTATATTTATATTGAAGTTATAGGACACTTTAGTTATAGAAGGTTTATGAAGCGTTTATGAATACAAAATTTTATCGAACGTTTTAAATGCTTATCGAGCATTTTAACTAATGAACGTTTTAATCCTTCTATAAGCTTTTTTTATGAATAAGACCGATAGTGTCTGACATTACCCGTGTGTGTGTTTATGTATAGGATGATAACAATACTTAGAGGCTTTATGATTACAAGTGGTGCAATTAAGCTAGTCATAAACTTGTTGCACTGTCAGCCAATATACCTATGTGTATACGCTCCACTGTAGGGGCATCGCCTCCTCTCATGAAGAGGGGGACCAGGCTATAGTACCTACCTACCAGCTTTTTTTACTAATAATAATGATAATATAGGTCACCGAGTAAAGTAATGATTTATATCGATTCAACGAGGAGACAAACATTTGTTTGTAGTTAAAAAAATATCTGTTTGTCTTGTTTTAAGTATAATGTGTATGTATTTAAAAAAAAAAGTATTTAAGTATGTTTATTCAGTTGTCTAGTTACCATACTACAAGCATTAAGCTTACTGTGGGACTAGATGGCGCAGTGTGCAATTGACCACAAATATTTATTTATCTATGTACTTACAAAAATGGTCATCATCATCATCATCATCATCTGCCTAGCCTTTTCCCAACTATGTTGGGGTCGGCTTCCAGTCTAACCGGATGCAGCTGAATACCAGTATTTTACATGGAGCGACTGCCTATCTGACCTCCACAACCCAGCTACTGGGTCATATTAGGTTAATAATAAAATAAACGTTTGACAATCGTTTCATTGTGTAATATTATGTCTCGTCGATTTCAGATCGTCTTTGATGGGTCAAGATCTATTTGTCATCCTTGCTGGCAACGCATTGAATATGCATTGAGGCAACCATCAACACCTGAAGCTAGACCACCGCAATCGTTTTCTTTAACTGGATTTACACGTGCCGCGAATACTTCAAGAAGATGTCTCTTCGACAATTGTACTTCAACGCAACTTCGACAAGTGCCCGACAGTATAAAAGCGCACTTATTAAGCTATTATTCTTTTTACATACCAGAACTAGCACGAGTCTGTCGATTTCATTTAATGAATTCATCATTTGAGGATTTCTCTGTAAATGTGAGTAATCGCCAAGATAATTTCAGAAACGAGAACTTACGCGAGATAGTTATGTTGTATACACGAGTGCTTGAAAGAAAAGGTAATGTTGACTTTGAAAGACTTCATGAAATAAGTGAAGAAGATCTCCATTTTTGAACTGGAATGAACCATAACCAGTTTGAGAGTATCTTACAAGAAACACCGTCTTTTTTTTTTTTTGTGGATGGGAAATCATCAAATGACTCCTCCCGCTCTGGGTGGAGCGGAAGGGAGTGTCAGACTCTTACTGACTAAAACCCACCCGTGTTCTTTCCTTAGCCCTTTATGTTCCGGGCCAGCGGTAACCCTTTCGGACAATCCCGCTGACCCGGCAGGCTTCGGCCCTAAGGGGCCCCTCCTCGATGCTGACATCTCTTTGAGGCGCGCGTGGAACACGTACGCGCCGTCCGGCACGGGCCTGGTCCTGATCGGATGGTGAGCTACCCATTACTCTCCGCCCGCAGGCCCGCGCCTACGGTGGCCGGGAGTCATCACGCGGCTCCCGACGCCCAGAGCGTCTCCCGCGGCGGCTGGGACGGGAGGCTCTCTCCCTGAGCCGTCCCGCCACCTCCTTCGCTAGCATGACTGCTTCGCAGAAGGAGGTGACTGCCCCCCACTCCCTCTCGCCCCGGACCATGGCTTGCACCAGGGCCGGACGCGAGAGGTCGCCGTCGCTGCCGATCGCCTCTACGAGGACACGGCGGTGCTCCGCCCAAGCGGGGCAGACCTCCACCGTGTGCTCCACCGTGTCCTCTGGGCGATCCTGGCAATGGTGACACCCGGGCGTTTCCTCCCGCCTGATAATGTGCAGGAACCTCCCGAAACTTCCATGTCCGGTGTGGACCTGCGTCAGGCGGTAGGTGAGGGCGCCGTGGCGCCTCTCTAGCCACTCCTCAAAGAGGGGTCTTATCGCCGCTATCGCGGCGTGCCCTGCGCTGGGTTGCGACAGTCGCTCTTTCCATGCCGCCATGAGATCGCGCCGGAGATCCGTCCGCTCCGCAGCGATTTGCCGCGGAAGCGGATCCTCCTCCCGGCGTAGTGCCTCCGCGCGCCACTCATACAGGCGCGCGAGGACTATCGCCTCCAGATCCCATGGCGGCAGTCCGGCAAGGAGGCTTGTCGCCTCGCCAGAGATCGTGCGGTAGCCCCGGATAACCCTTATGGCTACCACCTTCTGGGGCGCGTTCAGGTAGTGGGCGGCTCGCCGCCGCAGTGAACGCGCCCACACCGGGGCCCCGTATAGGGCCATGGACCGCACGACCCCCGCGTAAAGCCTCCGGCAGGAGGCGTTTGGCCCCCTCAGGTTGGGCAAGAGCCGCTTGAAGGCGGCCCCGGCGCGTTCCAGTTTGGGGGCCAAACGTCGGAAATGCTCCACGAAGTCCCACCGGCTGTCGAGGATGAGACCCAGGTATTTCATCGTCATCCCGACGCCGATGTGAACCCCTCCTACCGTTAGTTGGGATCCCGATGGCGGCGCGTTCCGGGGCCCATGAAACGACATGGCCTCGGACTTGTGCAATGCCACCTCGAGACCCAACTGCCGGATCCTCTCCACGACTATCGCAACCCCGCGTGTCATCGCGTCGGCCGCCGCCTGATGCGACCTCCCCTGCGCCAGGACCAGCGTGTCGTCAGCGTAGCAAACCACGCTGACGCCATCAGGGAGGTCGGCGCGCAGCACCCAGTCGTACCCGATGTTCCACAGAGGCGGCCCCAGACCGATCCCTGTGGGACACCGCACGACATCTCTCGCCGGTTCTACTCCCCATCGCGACCGGGGTAGCTGACGGCTCTTTCCGTCAGATACGCCTCGACTATTCGACGGAGGTAGGGCGGCACCCGGTGATACCGGAGTGCCTCCACAATGGTGCTCCAGGGGAGGGTGTTGAACGCGTTGGCGATGTCGAGTGACACCGCCACGACGACTCCACCCCGGGACACCGCGTCCCCCGTCGTGAGGGCTCTCACGCGCATGATGGCGTCCACCGTCGAGCGCATCTTGCGGAAACCGAACTGGCTGTCCGCAAGATCCGGCCCCGTCCTCACCAGGTGCCCGACGAGGCGGCCCGCAATCACTCTCTCAAAGAGCTTGCCGACCTCGTCGAGCAGCACGATGGGCCGGTATGCGGACGGAGAGTCCGCAGGGCGCCCTGGCTTCCGAATGAGGACCAGCTTCCCCGTCTTCCAACGGAGTGGAAACTGGCCTCTCTCCAAACATGCGCTTAAGAACGCCTCCAGTCGAGGCCCGAGAGCCCTCGAGGCCAAGACCCAGGCTTTACCTGGCAAGCCGTCGGGTCCTGGGGCGGTATTATTGGCCTTCAGCCTACCTACCGCCGCTCTCAGTTCTACCCCGGTCACTTCAGGGATGTCGTCGTCCGCGTGGTCCGCTTCAGGCACCGTCAGTGGCGGAGCCATGGGCGGGGGAGTGTGCTCCCCCCGTGAAGGGAACAGAGCGCTCACCACCTCCTCCACCAGCTGGGGGCGGAGACTCTGCGTCAGCGGGGGGGCCCAGGTGCGGAGTTTATTCCGCACCATTTTATAAGGGCGCCCCCACGGATCTCTGTTCAGAGTCTCCACCATCTCCTCGCGGGCCACATCCTTGGCCCGCTTTACGACAAACTAATAAGTGCAATACTGCATTGGGCGTATACCTATGTAAACTTAGATCAGGTGAACCTCACGTAAATAAACACATCGAAAACGTCTTTACAACGCATGTTAAAGCAGGCTAGACGATGTCTCAAAAATGAATAGGACACTTCCGAATTATATTTTTGGTAATGAAGAGCGAACAAAGGCCATTTTAATTATCGACGGCACTTATTTATTTATTCAAAAATCTTCCAACTTTCTCTTTCAAAGATTGAGCTATAGCTTACACAAGTATAGCAACTTGATTAAGCCCTTCATGATTGTGTGTGCTGATGGCTATATCATAGATGTAACTGGACCCTACGGCGCCAGAACTTCAGACTCCGACATAGTAAAACTAATATTAGATAACAATGATGGTCCCATGGAAGAAGCTCCAATGCGATGGTTTTCACACCCAGATGATGTATTTGTTTTGGATCGGGGTTTCCGAGACTGTTTGCCGGATCTAGAGGAATGTGGTTATAACGCTTACATGCCACCGTCTGTAGGACGTAATGAAAGACAATTAAGTACAATAGCGGCAAATAAATCCAGATTGATAACCATGGTTAGATGGGTCGTGGAAACCATTAATGGTACGATAAAAAGAGATTTTAAAATATTTAGACACAAATATTTTAATATAGCGCTAGGCAACGCAATGACAGATTATAGAATAGCTGCAGCGCTTACCAATGCAACTCATCCAACATATGAAGACAGCAGATTTACTGAAGAGTTTATAGAGATGATTGAAAGAAATAGGGACAGGCCGAACCTATTAGCCGATTACGTCGATGAACATCATTGGGATCGACAAAGAATTGTGTTTACCCGAATGGATGCAACACACCCCAATCTATCGGATTTTCCAAGAATGGATTATGACCAATTAATTGTGTTCGCAATAGGCACATACCACGTAAAACTTGCAAGGTCCTACTGTTGCGAACATATTAGAGGAACTGGGGTTTTTTCAATTGAAGTTTTTAGACACCCCGAAAGGATAAATATTAATAGAGAAGAAAGTACATTAATTAGGTGTCGAATCCATTCCAGGCACGTCGGGACAAGAACATATTACTGTTATGTTTTATATAACACGAATAGGATTTCGGAATACTGTTGTAGCTGTATTCATGGTCGCCGCACATTGGGCAGTTGTGCCCACATAATAAGCATTATATATTATCTGGCCTGGGCCAGGTACCAAGACGACCTTATGCAACCTGCTGGGTTCTTAGATGATATATTAATAGACATTGAAAATAATTGAAATAAATATTTTTCCCACAGTATTTGTTTTTTTTTTAAATAAGCGACTGAATAAATAAATAATCTGAGACAAAATAGGCACATTCAACTGTAAAAAGATTTCACGACAAAAGTATCTTGACATATGATTTACAAGCTGTGAAATATAAGATTTCAACTTGATAGGTTCATAATAATATAATCGCTACTTATATTTATTATTGTCCTATGATTATTATTATTAATATATTGCTGTTGAAAAAACTGATAAAAATAACAAGTTATTCATTATTAATATATTGCTGTTGAAAAAACTGATAAAAATAACAAGTTATTCATTATTAATATATTGCTGTTGCAAAAACTGGTAAAAATAACCAGTTATTCATGATTTTTCCAATATACTTTGTTAGCCTATCACTTTTATATCCCATGGATATGGGCATAATTTTGTGGGGTAAATTGTGCATTTTAATAAAGCTATTGATACCAGATTTGTCTAAATCGACTCTGGGTTTTTGGTCCATACATTTTTGGACCATCACTTTTCCTGATCGTTTTAAAACTTGGGTGAATCTTGTTGGAGGAAAGCTTGAACCACCATCTGACTATGAATTTTATAAGAAGCAGCGGTTATGTGACATCCATTTTTCTATTGATCAAACAAATTGCTTTTAAACGCCTAAATGCGTTGGCAGTACCAAGTCTTCATTTACCAGGTGAGTTACCTCTTCTTTCCATCTTTGCTGGTGTAATTGTTACATAATAAAGTATCCATGTGTATTAATTATATTTTCATAATATTCCTGTTTGCCTTTGTTTGTTTGCCTTTTCTCCATATTCTTGTAGAGACTATACTGCTCCAAAATTATGCCTCGCAGTATAATGTTTAATAACCTGGGATGAAAATAGAATTTTAATGGTAACAGTGATGTTACATCAACATATTTCTTGACATTCACATTCGCAAGAATCAATGCGAATGTTTTTAAAAAGAGGAGGTGGCTTAATTTGTCTGTATATATTTATTGACAACTAAAAAGGAATAAACCTATACCTACCTATATAAGGTTTTTTCCACGGTAAAAAAATGAAAGATTTATTTTTAATAAATATTTTTATTTTGTTATAGGCACATCTAGAATTCAACAGCCTGTTGTTACTCAACCCGCTGCTTTCCTGCCGATTCCTCTTGGTTTAGGTTTAGGTATAAAATAAATTTATTTATGAAATATCTTATTGCTATCTATTCATTTCTCTATTTTCAGTTGCTTCTGGAATATCCTTCCACACAGATCGAATTTTGTACGACCATTCCAGAAGAAAATTAAGTATCTGCAAACGGAGATAAGTGTTTTGCGCGAAAGGGGCCAGCTGTATAAGGAACGACTGAGTAATGCACACAACTTGTCACAAAATACCATATTTAAACAAGTCATACAACGTATGACTAAACCAGCTCAATTGTTTGTACATTATGCAGCAACAAGTCAAATATAAACCAAAAGGAAGACGGTTCACAATTGAGGAGAAAATCCTAAGTTTATCTTTGTACAAAAAAAGCCCTAAGTGATACAGTCTATTATATAAATATTTTGCTCTCCCTTCATGCAAAGCTATGAAAAGATTACTGAGCCAAATAAAATTAACACCTGGCATTAATACTATAATTTTTGGAAAAAAATAATAAAACTTTGCTCAAAAACAAAAGGTAGACTGTGTAGTCTCATTTTTGATGAAATGTCAATCACGCCGCAAATTTTTTATTCAGCCCATAAAGATAAATTAGAAGGTTTTACTTCGGACTCTAAGAAAGTATTCGCCGACCACGTACTGGTTTTCATGGTGAAGGGAGTGAAAAATAATTATAAGCAGCCAATCGCATATTATTTTACGAATTGCTTAAGCAAATTCCAGTTAAAAACTAAATTAAAATCGGTAATCGATCAATGTTTTAAATGTGGTCTCATAGCATTAAACACTGTATGTGCCAAAGTCCTGTTAATGTCAGTGCTATAACAGAATAGGTTCAGGAAACAAAAGCAAATTATTTACGCGAAGGTAAAGAATGGCGTCATGAAATGATGCGTTTTAAAGGTCACGTCGTAGTCCCACTTTATGACACTCCTCAAAAAAAAAACTCCTAATAAAAGGCATTAGAAACAATAATAACAAAGGATCTAACATATGTTACCAATAATGAGGAGAAAATCATAAAGTGGGACTACTTCAAAATGGTGTACGACGCCGATAAATCGTATGGAGAGCTGAGACTTTTGCATAAGCTCCCAGAAGAGCATATTAATCCAGAAAAAAAAAATGAGGGTTAAGTCGGCAATACAATTGTTCAGTCACAGTGTTGCTGTTGTGACTGAACATTTGACAGCAAGGGGCGATCTGCCTATAGAATGCCGACAACTAGTTGACTTAACCCTTCTAATCGACGATTTGTTCGACTATTTAAATTTAAACAGTTTTTCCATACCGAATGACAAAGTTTTTAAACGACCTGTAAAACGTAACACACCTAATCATGAGCTGTGGAAAAAAGCCAAAATAGTTATAAGGACAATTAAATTTGTTAAAAAAGTTACTGTTGGGAACAAAATCCGATTGGTTGAGAAAGTGGTGCCGTCTGTTACGAATTTGATTAAAACGATAGAGGGTATGGAACTCCTTTGGCAAGTGTTGTCTTGTACTCGATGCTATATGACCAGAAATTTTTTCAGATTGGCTGCCTACGATCGTAATAATAACTGTAAGGAAAGTGATAATATTATTACAAAAGATGAAAATGACATAGTGGGTTTAACTTGGCCGCCTGATAAATTATTTGTTAGCGTGAAGAAGTCTAATGTAGTGCCAAAAATGGATATAGTTCATATAACCCACTACTTCCTGCAAGTTTACGAAGAGCTGGAAGGCATGACTACGCATGCGGCAGTCCACAGGAAAGGCAAAAATGGATATAGTTCATATAACCCACTACTTCCTGCAAGTTTACAAAGAGCTGGAAGGCATGACTATGCATGCGGCAGTCCACAGGAAAGGGTACCTATAACATGATGAAGGAAATTTTGTTGACAGCTTTACTTGTGTCAAACTTTATGGAATGCTGCTTCTATCGAGCACAAGTAAACAGCGAAATGACAAAAACCTTGACATAGTTTGTGAAACTAGTGTTAAACCAAGAAGGCAATATTATTGAGGGAAGCGTTGAATGTCGTCCTTAATTGTTTGCTGGCTTTTAAATAAAAAAAACTACGGAGTACCATGAGGAGACGAACTACGAAAAATTTAAAGATTGGTTCATAGGTCTATTAAATAATTTAAAAGAACTTATGACCATAATAATGGACAACGCACCCTACCATTCGGTACAAGTTAATAAACCCCCAAACCAATCCAACCGCAAAAGCGAGTTAGTGCATTGGCTGAATGAAAACGGAGCTACAGCAGATATAAAAATGTTAAAGACGGAGTCGAGCACAAGTAAACAGCGAAATGACAAAATCCTTGACATAGTTTGTGAAACTAGTGATAAACCAAGAAGGCAATATTATTGAGGGAAGCTGTGAATGTCGTCCTTAATTGTTTGCTGGCATTTAAGTAAAAAAAACTACGGAGTACCATGAGGAGATGAACTACGAAAAATTTAAAGATTGGTTCATAGGTCTATTAAATAATTTAAAAGAGCTTATGACCATAATAATGGACAACGCACCCTACCATTCGGTACAAGTTAATAAACCCCCAAACCAATCCAACCGCAAAAGCGAGTTGGTGCAGTGGCTGAGTGAAAACGGAGTTGCAGCAGATATAAAAATGTTAAAGACGGAGCTTATTGCCTTAGTCCGGCGTCATAAGCCACCAACTCCTACCTATGCTCTGGACGAGATGGCAAAAGAAAAAGGCCACCAGGTCCTTCGACTACCAACCTACCTTTGCCAGTATACCGCTATTGAGCTGATTTGGGCCCAAATGAAAGGTAAGTGTCGATACATATCAAACGTGCCTAAGTCCACTATAGTAACGAATGAATGTTTTTGATTGGCCGGATTCTTTGTACAAAAAATTAAATATTATTTTGGATTAAACCAGCTTAAGTCCTCTGTAACTGGTATAAATAAGGCTCAAAATATTCGTTTTGTTTTCATACAAACCTAAGTCACAGCGTCATTTTAAATCAAACTCGCCTAAGTCCGATTCGACCAATGACAGACAGCCCGGCATAGTGTCATGGCGGCAGTTGTTGGCTTTGTGTCGTGGTGTTTGTTTCGTGCGCTTGCGTTTTTATCGAATTATGGAAGAAGAAATAAATGTTATGAGGCCTGAATTAGCTAAAAAGAAGTTAAAACTCCAGACAAATGAAAAACAAAAGAAGAAACAACGAGATGTGTAAGTAATACGTTGTAATTTCACTTTGTTTTCGGTAGGGCGATGTGATATTAAATTTTGCATGTCCATTAACAGGGTCGGACTCGCATTAGGATCGGCCATCCATGTCATTGTTGTGTTTTACCTGATTGCCAAAAAAAGGGTGATGTTTTTATTACAATGCAAGTAGGCTGGTTAATACTTAAATAACTTAATAGTACGGGTTTTGCACTCGGTATTTAGTACCTATATTGATTGGGACCTATATCGGTGTTTTTCTCTAAGATAAGGTAGACAATGTTTTAGCAAATTTTAAGTTTGTACCAACATCACTTTTTTTGGGTTTGTGTTTGAATGAGTGTATACCACGAGATGTCACGTAATAGGTTGAACGTTGTACGCCTCTTTAAGAGATAGCGATACAATGTAAAGGAGAAACCCAAACTCCATAGAAACTTGGGCCTGGCGTTACAGGGCTGGAATTTGGCCATAAATTAGAGCATTTAGGAAGGTTTCACGAGCCCAATTTTCACGTCTCCTAGCAATGGCCAAATTGGTAAAATCAGACAACAATGGCCACTTTTTAGGTTATTTTTAGTACCTAGTTAAACAATGATATTTTTGAGACTTTCGTTTCCTACGTTAATCTGGAACGCACATGTGCTGTGCTGCAGCACCTGCTGCCTATCACGATGAGGTTTTAGGTACATAAATAATAAGCGCTTAGGGGATGACTTCCGATTTATCTGATTGTTCTTGTAGCGGTACTGAAAACCTCAGCAGAAAACTATGTTTATTATACAAGGCCCACTTACATCACTACTGGCTTGCATTTTTTAATATTGTACCTAGGGATTTGATGCAATCTCAGATTACAGTAAGTAGTCTGAGATTGCAATAATATATTAAAACAAAAAAAACAGGAAATTGTGATGGTTTTATTAATTACTTTCTTCATTAGGATTATCATAATATAATAACACAGTAGGTATCCAGAGTGCAGGAGGCAATTGACTACCCTGGTGCCGTGCCTAACCAAGATACCATATTATGCTCACGGTGTGGGTACAGCATCCAACCGTTCTTTTGCTAACGATACAGGTTCGGTTATAGCATCCCTTCCACTTAGAGAGCTGTCGACTAATGTATAAACGAAATACATCCTATTACTAATATGCCTCGACTATATTCTTCCTCTTAAGTTTGAGTCCGATGTTGACAGCTCTTGCTGTAGATCATGGAAATGCCGGGATGCTCTATTTGCTTGCACCCAACAAGAGTGACAGACAACACTTGAAGCACCCACCTGAAAATAATATATCTATAATATAATAACACAGTAGGTATCCAGAAATTGTGCAGGAGGCAATTGACTACCCTGGTGCCGTGCCTAACCAAGATACCATATTATGCTCACGGTGTGGGTACTGCATCCAACCGTTCTTTTGCTAACGATACAGGTTCGGTTATAGCATCCCTTCCACTTAGAGAGCTGTCGACTAATGTATAAACGAAATACATCCTATTACTAATATGCCTCGACTTTATTCTTCCTCTTAAGTTTGAGTCCGATGTTGACAGCTCTTGCTGTAGATCATGGAAATGCCGGGATGCTCTATTTGCTTGCACCCAACAAGAGTGACAGACAACACTTGAAGCACCCACCTGAAAATAATATATCTACATTAAAGAGTGCCTTTACACCAGAGAAGTGTGGTGTGTTATTGCCCACTTTGAAAAAGAATGATCTAATGAAATCCTGATGTAGGTTAGTAAGCCTGAGTTAGCTTAACCATTATCACACTGTTCTAATTTACTTAAATGTTTTAGCATACCAAATAAAACTTTTGAATGCCCTTGTTATCAAAACTAAACTAAAAAAAATGTTATTAAAAAGCATGAAAAAAAACGATTATATTAACCGTGCTTGGTAGGATTCATTCTCTTATAACTTCGTGTATTCTGTGTTCTTGCACTGTACCAGTAGTCGTAAGTTGATGGCAACGAACTCTTCTCAGAAGAGAACGTCCACAGTGAATACACACTCGTTGGTGTCCTGTACGTGTCTGTTCACTCCCTTCTGGTATAATTCCATCAAGAGATACAGCATTGGCATGATTCCAGCAAGCTTGGCAGATTAAAGTCATTTTCATTTACCTGAAGCAAACATTTATCATTTGACTATTAGGTCTAGCATTAGCATTTAGCAATAAACATCTGAGTGGCACATTTGGGTAAACTTAAGCGTTTTTATGACATTCCCACTGCAGGGACACAGGTCTGATCTCTGAGAGGGAATATAATTAACCAATAACCATGCAGGTTCAGTCCGGATTGGTGATGACACAGTCATGTCTTCGAATATGAAGCATCACATCTGCACATTCTGGTATCATTATATAAAGTACAACTATCAACAAACAACTGAACAAATGCGATAACAGTATTTAGTTCGACTACATTAAATTATTACAAACATTGTACAAAAATGTTACAATATAGAAATATCGGATACTAACCGTTTGAGGCGCGCGCGACCCATTCCTGTACAATTGAAAGAATGATTTTCATCTTCCAATCTTCGCCTTCCTATTGTATGGCAGTGGGCCGTTGCTATTCCGCAATTAATGCACAGGTTCATGATGTCGTGTCAGTCGTCAAGAAGAGCAATAATCAGATCCGGTTTTCCAGCAAAAGTCAGCTCAGGTGGCAGGTTATGTAACGGTGTCCATTGTTCAAGCGAGGTTTAGTCAGAATGCAATCAATTTCGGAGTCCAGTATTCGATTAGAGGTCTTATGAAAAAATAAATCCCCAGAAATACAGAAAAACAACACATTGACTTGCGCAAAAATACAACCATGACAATTGACAGACGTTGACATTGACATTTGCCGTTTACAAGTGCAATCCATGGTACAGTCGATTTTATCGATTATTTATTTCTTTGAATGTTTTTTAATGGCGATTACGTTAAATATCAATTAGTTTCCAGATTTAATTGTTTTACATTGATTTTAATACCTAAAAAGTCATTTATACTAAAACAATGGGGTGTTATTTAATAATTTGTATCAGCATCGATTTCCACTAAATCGATCATATTCTTAGGGTACGCTCTATTGATAGAATACCAGCATTTGTGAAGTTAGTGACGTATAACAAAATAAGTGTTGTAACGGTTTACAAAGGTGGTTTAAAACAAAAAAATAGAAAACTAATTATTTTCTACACTTGGCCATTGTAAATGAGGCTAAGATTTAAATGGGTTAATTTAGCAAAATAGACGATTTTTTTGGTACATATCTTATTCGTGTAACGGTTAGGCCCAGAAACGGGTTTCTCCAAGATAAGTCAAGATAATTATATTTTACAAAATATGCTATTGGCTCCTGTTAAAAGAAAACGCCCTAGAAATAACAGTCGAAATGGACGCGCTTTCTCAAAGCAGTATTTCATTACTAAGCACAGTAGTAAAGAAAAAGTTCCTGTCTGCCTCGCTGCGTTTTGTGGCATTTTAAAAATCAAACAAGGCCGTGTTAAAGGCGTTTCCAATCGATACGCAGCTACAGGAGAAACAGCTTTCGAAAAGCGTGGAGGGGACCGTAAATATCATGCTTTTCGGTCTAAGACAGAAGCTGTACAGAATTTCATAAAGAAATTTCGGCCATTAGATAGTCACTATTGCAGAGGCAAAGTTAAACAAATAATATATCTGGATCCCAGTCTAAATATAAGTAAACTATACAGGATGTATGAAGACGAATCGATGCCGGGATATTCAGTGACTAAAAGTTTCTTCAGGAAGGTATTCAATACCTCTTTTAATATTGGATTTGGGTCTCCGAGCCAAGACGTCTGTTCAGACTGTTTACAGTTGCTAGAAAAGTTAAAAATAACTCAAAACGAAAGTGAAAAACAGAGTTTGCGAACCCAATATAGAATACACAAAATAAGTGCAAAATGCTTCTTTGAGAAATTAAAGGAAGATGATCCGTCGACATGCAATCATGTCGTTTTTAGACGTGTTTTTTCATAAACCAGAAATTGCAATTTGCAGCCAGGATGGCAAATAATAATACCCAAGTATTTGGAAGATCTCAACCAGTACAGCGTGGAAAGCCCGCTAGTGGTGAGATGCGCGGAAGCCGGAACCAGTTACGAGCCTACGAATACCAGCAGAAGCAAAACTTCAATTCTGACTGGAATGAGGTTCGAGAGTTCGAGGAGCGTCCACAAAAGCCACGCGGTCGTACTGACCGTAGTGCAGCCTGGAAGAGACCAGGCAATAAGAAGTCGGAGAAGAAGGAAGCGAAGGTTGATACCGCATCCGCTTAAGACTTTAGAGCTAAGGAAGAGACCGCACCGGTCGATATGATCTTGGGCGACACACTAGCTGAATACCCATGCAAGAGACATACTGCCAAAATTTCGAGTTTGCGGGATACATTGATCAAATTGAGCGGACTTACGAGTCATTAAGAGGGATTGACCCTCGCCTGGACCGTAGAATGCCCTTTTCGATGTTTCAGCACTCAATGGCCACAGTTTTAAACTGTTACTTATTGGACTTGACGTTAGATAATGGTGAAAGAAAGATCGACGCCTCGAGGTGTCAAGATTTTGCCGGAGGACTTGTGCATTCCTGACAACTTATACCATTACATAATCAGCGTGTGTAACACTACAACCGTCGGGGGTGAGGAGATAAAATTTAACCTGCCTGATGTCGCCGTACCAAGAGCCGCGGACGAAGGCATACCCGTCGTTCGGCATAGTGACCCCAGAGAACCATAACGTTTACGAATGTTACATCTCTCCGCTTGTGACTTCCAACAGGGTCCTAAATTCCAGGAGGCAACAGGGTGAGCCGGAAATCCAGCCGCTGCCCGCAGCTCTTATCCCCCCCGGAGCTATTCCGACTCCTAATTTACTTGGACATGGTCCCGCAGATGTACTGACTGCAGAGGCAAGACCGAGGATCGAAGGATTCGATTTTCCCAATGGCGACACGATCGCCGCAAGGCTAAGAATATTCCCAGAGTTGATGAGCAGAGTGAACACCGTTTTATTTGAATTGAGAGGACGTTTTAAAATGCGTGACATGGGCCGATCATCGCCGACTGTCCGCAACTATCTAAAACCGAAGACTTTACCCGGCAATGTCCAGTTCGTCAGAGTACCTGAACAAACACCTGACGTTCAGAGGTTAAGTAAAAAGCAGTGCCAAATTAGAGGATCATCCTCTTTCGGATCAAATACTGCAGGGTACAATAATGTATCAGTTCTACATCGTGAGAGAACGAATAATGCGAGGGGTGCATGTTTCACAGTAAACGGCGCTATTCCGCAGGGTTGGTTGCCCCAAATTAATAATAACTTCAATATGGTTGGGCCTTATGCTCCAACAGTTGGTGCCAACAATGCGGCTCGAAGGACCATGTTGGGTTTTACCCCTTGTTTATTTGTAGTGGATGCTGCTTCCAGGTCGAGGATTCTTGTAATAATTGAAAACCTTGACTTTCACATTTATTAATATTTATTGCAAAGTAGCACACAGAACACGTCGTTACAGTTGTATTATTTTGGAGGCAAGAAAACAGTGTTGCCATGAACATATTAAAATAGACATCAGTGTTGTCAATAAACAAAATTCTACTCTAAATGTTACTATTCTTAACAAGAACTGCTCATTTTGTCCTTCGACTGCCAAAAAAATTTACCTCTACCAAAAGTACCCGACCAGTCGGCGTATTATTCGCGACAACTATATATTTATAATTTTGCAATTGTCGAGGGAAATTCTCACGCAAGCCTGACTAAAGATAATGTTTTTTCGTATATATGGACTGAAGACGTGGCAGCCAAGGGTTCTAATGAAATATCGTCTTGCTTATACCACTGCCTGAACCGAGTAAACCTTGATGGCAAAAAGAAGATAAGGCTTGTTGCTGACGGTTGCGGTGGCCAAAATAAGAATTCGATATTGCTGGGAATGGTTGCTAAATGGCTGCATGAAACAACACAAAACATAGTAGAAGTAGAAATAGTATTTCCTGTCACTGGACATAGTTTCATCCCACCCGATCGGGTATTTGCTTTTGTGGAAAAACAAATAAAACTACTAGAAACTATATCTAACCCTCAGACAAATATTGATATCATGGGGTCTCATGCGACTATCCGTCGTTTAGTCATTGAGGTGCCAATTTTTGATTGGAAAACAGCATGCAAAGATGTATTGAAAAACACTCAAACGTTACACTTTCAAATAAGTAAAACGAAGCGGATTATCGTAAATAGAACAGATCGTCGGAAAATCTTAGTTCGAGGAGAAAGGTCATACAGAAATGATATGTGCAATCCACTAAGCATAACTAAACGTGGGAAACATATATCCGGAATCCAACCAAACATAATAGAAGTACGATTTAATGTTAAAGCTGAAAAACTAACACATGTTAAAAAACTACTCGAAAAACATTATGGTGAAGCTTGGAGTGACTTGCCTTTTTTTTTTTTTGCGGATGGGAAATCATCAAATGACTCCTCCCGCTCTGGGTGGAGCGGAAGGGAGTGTCAGACTCTTACTGACTAAAACCCACCCGTGTTCCTTCCTTAGCCCTTTATGTTCCGGGCCAGCGGTAACCCTTTCGGACAATCCCGCTGATCCGGCAGGCTTCGGCCCTAAGGGGCCCCTCCCCGATGCTGACATCTCTTTGAGGCGCGCGTGGAACACGTACGCGCCGTCCGGCACGGGCCTGGTCCTGATCGGGCGGTGAGCTACCCATTACTCTCCGCCCGCAGGCCCGCGCCTACGGTGGCCGGGAGTCGTCACGCGGCTCCCGACGCCCGGAGCGTCTCCCGCGGCGGCTGGGACGGGAGGCTCTCTCCCTGAGCCGTCCCGCCACCTCCTTCGCTACCATGACTGCTTCGCAGAAGGTATGACTGCCTCCCACTCCCTCTCGCCCCGGTCGGTCCATGGTTTGCACCAGGGCCGGACGCGAGAGGTCGCCGACGCTGCCGATCGCCTGTACCACACGGCGGTGCTCCGCCCGAGCGGGGCAGTCCTCCACCGTGAGCTCCACCGTGTCCTCTGGGCGATCCTGGCAATGGTGACATCCGGGCGTTTCCTCCCGCCTGATAATGTGACTCGCCTGATTTACAATACTACAAAACTGTACTGGCTCATAATGCAAACTTGCCGGAACAACAAGAAGATGAAGATGATCCTAAGTATTTGCCAGAAGAAATTTTGGATTTTGTTTAACGTATTAATTGTTATCATTTACTGGATCAGGGTTTAATGAATTTTCGCCTTCTGATTATAATAAATTTATTTATCTATTATATAATTTGATATTGATATGATTGTAAGACTTTACAATGTTAGTACCTAACTACGTACGAAGGAATATAATGTACTCTTATAAGTAAAGAATTCTTGTGGCATTTTTATTGTTGAACCTTTCTAAAAAAAAACCTTCCTTCTTTTTTAAAAGAAACCTTGGTCTTTTTAAAAAAGACCTGCAGCATAGCTTTATCGGCTATTGGTAACAATAGCCGATAAAGCTATGCTGCAGGTCTTTTTTCAAGTGCTTACATGAAAGCTGCCACAGCCCAAAATGCAATCAAAGGTTTTAAGACCACTGTTATTTATCCAACAGCCAGATATATTTTTGATGAGTCTGATTTTGAACCAGCAACCGTCACAGAAAAACAATTAAATCAGGAAAACGATCACCTTGAAAAAACACAGCCGGAAGTAATAGACCGTGATAGAACACCATCTCCTTAAACACTTGATCAGAACATTGACATTCTCAAAACTTATCTCGACCAGGCTCATTCACTCCAACGGCAGTCTCTGTTCCCTCTGATGAACCCCCTGTGAATATACCCATCATAGATGTTGTTAGTTCGGAAGAACTCCCAGGGCCTTCAACCACCAAAGTTGCTCCTCAACTGTATACTTGGATAAAGGAAACACCAACGACACCTGTTAAACTCGTTCCCTCGAATGATATAGGTGATGCTGCCACTTCTATTGAATTCGACAATTTGCCAAGCACCAGCACGGTTCGCTTTACTCCTACTTTTATTAGACCACTACCAAAAGTGTGTCTGAATAGGACAAAAAGAGAAGCTCAAAAAGCTGAAAATTTAACGAGCACCCCAATCAAAGAAGACCAAAGAAATAAATTATTGAAGAAAAAGAAACCTAAAGCCGGGTACACATTGGTGCAATGTAACATGTAATGCAACATGCAATGCAAGAATTTGACGTCCACATTGCTGCAATGTATCATGTAAAGTAACAGAATTCCCATAGTGTAGACGCCTTGCGCGCACGAACCGCGTCTACTACGCGCACGAACAGATTGTTGCAACTCTTGCGCGTAGCGACCCGAAATTTGTCGGTTTTTTCCCCGAACACAAAGAGGCGCGCAGTATGCGCGGAGCGTCAGTGTGGACAGGTTGTGTGGTGTGTACGGCTAGACGCGCGCGAACATGGAACAAGACGACGCTACTGCGGCGGAGGAGGCGGTTACATTTACGTGGAGTGAAGAAAAAGTGCTTCAATTAATTGAAGTGTACAGATCAAAGGAAATTTTGTGGAATCCACAACATGAGAATTTTTATAAAAAACATTTTAAAGAGGATGCATGGATGGAAATTGCTAATTTGATGGAAACAACACAAGAAAAATGTTACAGTAAAATGATTAGTATTTTATCATCCTACCGTCGTGAAAAAGCGAAGGAAAAGAAATCGAAAGGAACAGGAAAAGGTAAATAAATAATAATAATTTACTATTTATTATTTATTCATATACTTTATTCTTAGTACAATCGTAGGTTGGAAACCGCAAAAATGTTTGTGTATTGAAATGTAAATTGGCATAGCCGACTAATATTGAAATTGGCTTTTTTCTCTACAAAATGACAACTTTGACAACAACTACAATATTTTAATGGATTGAAATCACAAATTAATTATTAAATATTATTAATTATTATTAGTCAAGTTTACTTAAAAACAACTATGTTTAAAACTGACTGAATTATGTTTTTTATTTAATTTTTTTCATGATTATTATTTTATTTTTTCAGGTGCCTCGGAGACATACAAAAGTCGATGGTTTGCCTTTGATTCTTTGAAGTTCTTGGACAACCGTAACAAACCGAGAAAGAGAACGAACACGGTAAGTAAAGCTGGATTGATTCTTTTACGAACATCTGTCTTGCCAATGAACCTTCCCTTCTTTCATAAAATAATCGGAGAGCTCATCTCTTAACGCATTCAAATGTGCAGGCGATCGTCGAGGAATATTTCTCATAGGTAGTAGTGATCTCATATCTTCATTATTTTGCCTACGTGTGTCTTCATTCGTAACTTCATCTTCAGTGTCATTCATATATGTATTTCTAGAGTGACGTCTCAAATAATTATGTAAAAGGACAATTGCCATAACCACTAGCTCAGCTTTATCAGGCTGTAAAAGCATTGGTTTTCTGAGAACTCTAAAGACAGACGATATGATACCAAATGCATTTTCAACAGTTCTTCTGGCTCTGCTTAGCCTGTAGTTGAATACTCTCTTTGAAGTGCCTTTTGGATGTGCCCCAGCATATGGTTTCATCAGATTTTCACTTAAAGCAAAGGCACTATCACCCACAAAGAAATATGGTATTGGAATATGTCTCCGTGGGAGTGAATCAGGTGATGGAAGGTTTATTGTACGATCTTCTATCATTTCACAGAGTTTTGTATCTTTAAAGATGCCACCATCTGAAATCCTTCCTTGGCATCCCACATCTACAAATAGAAAATTATAATCGGCGTCAACCAAAGCAAAAAGAACGATGCTAAAGAAGTTTTTATAGTTGTAGAATTCAGTTCCACTTTTGATAGGTGCCTCAAGCACAACATGTTTTCCGTCCAGTGCCCCTAAACAGTGTGGAAAATTCCACTTCTCTTCAAACTGTTTGCTTATGTTCAACCAAGTTTCTTCTGTCGTTGGAAGCTAAAACAAAAAACTTTTATTTAATTTATGGCTACGAGACAGTCATTGTACTTAGTAGCCCAACACTCGCTGGTGACAATTTTTGAGGTGCCATTATAGTGAGCATCTCTTGATTTTATTGCTAGCTATATTGAACTAGACTAAAAAATGAACTAAATATTTAGTCGTTTCGACATTTGTCCATCGGTGCCACGATACCTACCTTCCTGGAGAGTTATATCTACTATCTAGTAGTTTATATCAAGAGATGGGACCTACAGTTATAAATTATTTTTATGTTTTTCAGGAGGCGGTTCAACAACCGATTAATGAAGAAAATCTGCAGAACGAATTTGCTACTCCACGTACACGGTATGAACCTACGCGAGCTAAACAAGCAAAAAAAGATGAAAGCAGCAGTGTACTGGCCGATGTAGTGGGCATATTACAAACTACTGCCAATAAGTTGGGAAATTCAGGCGCTCCAGATTTAACTACAACTTTCGCTTCCTATATATCAGCTAAAATGAATACTTATTCCCTTCAAACCAGGAATTCGGTCGAACATGGAATTTTTGAAATTTTGATGAAGGCTGACAGAGGTTATTATGAATCATCATATCGACAGCAGGATAACTACCCCAGTTCATACCAAGAATCCTATTATGCATCACAGAAGAAAGGACAAGATTATGTGGATCTGACCGGATATGTTAATCGTCCTGGAACTTCCGAATTTAATCGTCCCTCGCCTTCCGCGCAAACTCCAGATACAAATCAAGCCGGACGCTATGGCTATACCACGGCAAGGAACGAAGAATATATGAACCAACAGCCATCGTCTGTAACGTCACTAGAATCTAACCAATCCTATGACGACTTTAATGATTTGATGTGATAATACTGTTCTTTAATTGACTTATTAAGAATAAAACTTACCTTGATATAATCTTTTAATTCCTCAATTATGGCGGAGCATACTTCTGTAATAATGCCACTTATGGCTTGTTTTGATACTCTGAAGGTATACTGTAAACTTGTGTAAGAGTCACCACTAGCTAAAAAACGAAGTGTTATTGCCAGTCTGTCTTGGATTGAAATTGGAGCCCTTAACTGTGTGCGATTCCGAAAAATTCTTGGTCCGACTAATCTGAGTAGATCTTCAAATGTCGTTGGACTCATCCTTAAGAAATTTTGAAATTGTCCAGTTAATCTCATATCGGCCATTAGTTTTGCACCAGCTCTCTGACTATACAACTCTGTACGCCACCAACGTCGATGTCTTCTGCGTTTTATCACATGATTCACTATTAATAATGAAGCACTGACTATCATCAGAGCCCGCAATTGGTCGTCACGATCCATTCCTTTGCGTGTTCTTTTGCAGACTGAGCGATCCGTTCGCGCGCATCTCGGAAACAGATGTGAGTAGGTACATGCGCGGTTCGTGCGCACGTTGTGCGCGCCCCGCGTCTACACTGATGCAATGCTCGTTTCGTGTTGCATTGCATGTTGCGTTGCAGCAGTCTGTACCCGCCTTTAGAATGAAAAACTTAGAGGTTACGAAAAATCTTAAAGATGACCTGAGAAGTGGGAAACAAAAAAGAAATAATTTTCAAAAAAAGAAAATACTGCATGGCCAGGTCTCGTATGCAGCAAGCTATATGTGGATCGTCCTTCAGAGGACTGGATACATTGCGACGATTGTAAAATGTGGGCCTATGATAAATGCACATCATATTCCGGAATTGGGGCATTTTTTGTGACTATTGTCAAGAGATTTAACTATTTTTAGATTTAAGTCAAGGCAGGAAGTTTGTACAGATTTCATCATTTTATATATGGACAAACTGTAACTGTAGAGACAGACCATGCTCCTTTAATAACATTTGTTGAAAAGTCTTTAGTCGAGGTTCCAACACGTCTCCAAAGAATGATGTTGAAAATATAACCCTATACTCTAAATGTTGTTTACAAGAAAGGTAGTCACATGTACAGTGCTCATACCTTGTCAAGAGCAGCACTCTCTGAAACAAGTTCAGATGAATTAGATGATGATGTCATTGTTTATGTAAATTTACTGATTAAGTCATTACCAGTCTCATCAGAACGTCTACAGTCGTTAATCAAGAGGCACTAATGAAGATTAAAGTCTGCAGATTTTGAAAAAGTACTGTAAAGAAGGATGGTCGTCAAGTAAAACTCAAATTTGCAAAGATCTGCATGAGTATTTAGAGGTAACAGTATAGTCATACCCAAAAAATGAAGGGCAGAGATTTTGAAAATAATATACCGAGTCTGAAACGTTCATCCAAATCCAGTTCTTCATTCATTTCACAATTTGTGTACTTATTAGTAAAATAGAATAGTATTGTTACAAGCAAAGTGAAAGAAGGATGCGTGCGCGCTCACTCGATTAGTGCCGCACAATGCCAAAGTTACCTTGACAGCCGTACGCTTATGGTGTCATCCTCTCCAGCACGACCATGGATGATTTACTTTAATTTTAATGCGGTACTTATTCATGAAAAAATGTGTACTTTATTTGTACTAACGACTTTAAAAATGTACTCACATATTTTCTCTGTTATAACATATCGACCGTGGCCGTGCTAGGTAGAACCTTTCTGCCACGACCACTGCCAATTTAGGTATTTTTATCAACTTTAACATGAAAAGTTATATAAATATGTTGTAATGAAATGTACTCCATTTTATATATAATTTTAAGCAGTCATTTACCCGTTTTAAAAAGATTTTTTTTTGTGGTGCAGCTATAGTACTTAAGGTATGGTTGTTAAAACAAAAATATTTAATATCCAAGGGATAATACATACATTATCATTGTATTTATTTATATTTTTAATCTAACTTACATCCCGCTTTTCGTATTACGTGTTGCAAAATATAATTTTATTGAATTTTGCCTACTTAGAAATAGCGTAACATATTACGCTATTACTATTTCTAAGTAGGCGGTAGGGTGGTATATTCGTTCAGTTTCGATTTACCCATTTTATGTTCATTACTGGAGCGATTTAACAATTTCATTTTACAATAAATTTTCGAAATTGTTCTATGTAACATTAAGCATCGACGCAACCGGATCCATTTTTAGGAAAATATACCCACCTAAGGAATCTATTCAAAAATATAATGCAAAACATTTTTTTTTACGTGGCAGTCCTAAAACCAGCTGGAACGTCTATTCCCATGTTACAAATGATTTCGGGAAATCATACTATGCACAATATTTAATGGTTGGAATGTAGGAAAAACAAAAATTTGAAGGTACTAAATAGTGTTATCACTGATGATTCCTAAGCACTTATCGGTGCAATTGTAAAGGCTTTTACGAGTTATAAAACTACAAATGACTGCATAAATCAATGTTTTCTAGTATTAGAAGGGTTAGAAACTGTAGTTCCTGAATGTTTCTTAAGATTGGATACTTCTTACTTTGATAAATGTCTGTATGGTTTTACCTCGTTTCTTGTTGATGAAAGAGTTATCTATACTAATATTATAAAGAGTCTATACTAATATTATAAAGAGGTAACATTGTTTGTAAGTTTGTATGTAGGGGGTAATCTCCGGAAGTAATGAACCAATTTTAAAAATTATTTCACTGGTAGAAAGCTACATTATTCGTGAGTGCTATAGGCTATAAATTATAAAGATATCATGCATATTAGCTGAACTATCTCAATTTTTGTCTAGCCAGGCGGAAAAAAATAGCTCTCACAACAGAGTTATTTGCATGCGCTGCCTTAACAGTTGTATATAATTGAAAACAATGTATGGCAACCTGGTCCGCTTTGAATAGTTCTACAAAAAAGTCCACGACACCATATTTCTATCTTTTATATTTTAGTAGATATAGTAGCTTTTATGTGTTAAAAAAAGTAGTTTTCGACGTACTTACCTTTGGACGATTTTTTAAATAACAAAATATTAAAGCTTATCGAAAAAAATATTATTTTGAGCACAAGAACATCATAGAGATACGATTTGCCCAAAACAGTATGCCAATTGGTTAAATAGTTTCGAAGATAATATAAAATTACTAAATCACAAAATGCCGCCGTCCATTCACGAACCGCATTAGAACAAGCTTTGTACGGACGTTTTATCCATTTACCCATAGATGGCGTTGTTTAACTTTCGTCGTTAGGTAGGTGTGTTGTACGCGGTTGGTTGGATGTCGTTGGTCTTTAAAATTGTTTTGGTTGTTGGTCTTAAAATTGTTTTGGTTGCTCGGTTTCTTAAAACACAAACACTACTTCGTTCTCATTCTTCTAGTTCGAAGCTGTGCCAGCTATTTCTGTTTTTGGGATATCGGACAGTTTCAGCGATTGTTTGTCATGCCTAAAAGGAAATCACAACTTTCCCGTCAGACATCCCAGACAAGAGCAGCTCGAGTACGCCGTACGGAAGAGTCTGCTCTTGAAAATTATCAGCGCCTCTCGAGGAATACAGAAAATATTTCGCAAGCACGCGTTGGGGAATCTAGCTCCGAGCGTTCACAGCGGCTTGCTAACCAAAGCTGGAGAACATCGCAGGTCCGTGCTCGGGAATCTAGCGCTGAACGTGCGCAGCGTCTTTCTGATTTAAGGCAGCATGTCTCTGCAACAAGGGATAGGGAGTCTAGCGCTGAGCGCTCGCAGCGGCTCGCTAGCCAAAGCGCGAGAACATCGCAGGCCCGTGCTCGGGAATCTAGCGCTGAACGTGCGCAGCGTCTTTCTGATTTAAGGCAGCATGTCTCAGCAACAAGGTATAGGGAGTCTAGCGCTGTGCGTTCGCAGCGGCTCGCTAGCTAAAGCGCGAGAACATCCATAAGTCCCAGGGTCAAACATTCTCTCTAGTGGGCATTGACCTGAGAAAGCAGTGTTTTTCCCATTGGCAGTTATATGTTGGCTTATCTCGGGTTGGAACTCCTGAAAGACAATATATTTTGGTACCAAATAATAGCATTACATCTAATATAGTATACAGAGAAGTTTTGAATAATTAAATTTAACATAATTTATTCAATCATAATCATTTCATTTACTCATTTGAAACCCGGTAAAATAGCCAAAGTGGCATGCAAATACATACATACATATATAATAAAACAATAAAAATATGCAATAAAAACAAAACCCTCCTTTTGGCAGTCAGGAAATACATCATAGCGCTCAGTACTAACCGAACCACACTCATAATTTCATCACAAGTTAAAATGTTTACCGCCCAGGGCGCGGGTCAGCTAGTACATCAATAAAACCACAATAATATTCTTACATAAAATATTTATACAAATTAAAATCTTGCGATGATTATATCAACGCTAAAGATATTGTAAAAAGCTTAATAACGATGGCTTTACAAAAATATGACCGAAAATATTGCAATGGCGATATGACAAGATGTGAGCTTGCGAAAGTAAAGCTTACACATAAGGCAACATTTAATGAAGAAAATGCACAATTATGTAAACACTATGATGCTGCTAGTTCTATTTTTTGTAAAGATAAAGAGAACCAAATAAAAAATACGTTTATGACATGGTTTGATGATTGTGTTTCTAGGGAAACAGTATATAATGTGTGTGATGAAACTGAATACGAAAACATGTATTATTTTCCAAATTTTATAAATCGTTTCAAACAAATACTGATGAAATTGCCACTGTGGTCCAATTTGATGTGTAAATATTTTAAATCTGATTGTGATATACCTAGTAGTAGTAATGTCGAGAGGTATTTTTAAAATATTAAACAGCTACTTCTGGAAAATGTAAATAATTTGATCACAGTTGATGACTTTGTAATGAGGCAGGTAGAATATTTATCTGGAGAATTAAAATCTGTAATGAAAAGCAACACGTTAAGGGATCAAATGATTATTTTTTGGACAGTTCTGTATTTTCTCAAAAACCCAGTTTGCAGGAAAACTGGCGGATCAAAAATATGGACGACGATAACACTAATAAAAAGACTTTTTTGGAAACAATCAACCCAAAAAAAAGAAAAATGTTATAGATTTTCTCACAAATCGCGCTATTTTGTCAAATGAACAAATGTCTAAAGTTCGGTTTTGGTTCATTTCTGATTACAATTCAGTTTTGGTTCGGTTGAACGAAATTCTGTATCGCGCTAATGTTTAAGTGTTGACCAAAGTAGAACTGAAACTGAACCATTGTCATAATCAAAACATTAGAGGTGTAACGTGGTATCGAAATTTTAACCTGGTATCTCATGTATAATCGACCATCGATTCAGCATTTCCTTTGTTGACACCTCTAGTTATGACAACACTTGAGTGAGAAATGTTTATTTGTTTGAAGTTTGGGTGGGAATTTCGAGGAATTTGAAGTGCTGACTGCAAAAAAGTTAATTTATAGTTTCAAGTAGTTACATATTTAGCTAAAATGTTCCTTTGTAAGTATCCCTTCAATATTTCGGGAGTGAATACGTGTTGTAATTTGATCAAGAACTCTGGGAATACTTAATTAAAAAATTGGTAAGTCAATTCTGTTGAAATAATACATTTATTAATATTTGAAGATTTTAACGTGTAGAATATACTATGAATTGATTGAATTATGAATAAGTTTTCATTTAAATCTGTGACTGGTTTGTATTTATATTTCTAAGTTGTAAACTTGATTTTCGTAGAAAATGGACCAACAGAGCCGCAGAGTTACGACTGTTCGCCAACTTGAGATGATGTTGGAATTTTTAGAAAATCACAGACACCTAGCTCTAGGTTGTATAAAATCAAAAGAATTCCGTGCGGCAGCAGACCGACTGTGGAGGGAGTGCGCCGAAATTCTCAATCCCTTTGGAGCAATTAGGACTGGAAAGGAATGGGCCAAGGTTTGTAGTTCTCTTCATCTTGAAACTTCCTTACTGGATAGAAATAATACTTTCGTTAAGTGATGTAGGTATAAAGTTTAGACAAGTATAACAAAGCAAATTTGATTCAGGTGTGGAATGATCAAAAATGTAAAGTCTGGGCTAAATTGGTTGCCATAAATGCTGGTCAACGGGCTACTGATGGTGGGCCTAGTATGGAACCCATTTTGACTCCGCTGGAGAATAAAGTGGCCTGTATTATAGGCATGGATGTTGGGCCACTGCCTAATGTTATGCAAGACCAACTATTATTAGCTTCAAGTAAGTATTCTTTATAGAAACAAGTTAAATATACCTGCTTCTTTTCTCCATCATTTTTAATGTACTTATGCACATTTTCCAATCATTGTTCTTCATGCACTGCAGACATGTATTTTATATCCTATTTTATTTATAGCTTTTTATTTATTATACCTATTCATTATAGGGTGAAGGAAACATTGTAATAGAGCAAGTATCAATGTAATAGAGCAAGAAAATGAATTTGAGGTTGGAAATACTTCACCATGCATAGCTGTTGTAGCACTAATATTTTTATTTTATTTTTAGCACTATTTATTCAATGTCAGACTAAAATTTTTCTGTTTAATTTTAGCTTAGACATTCCATTCAATGTCACAGCAAAAGATGCTACTGCAGCAAGTCCTCAGGTACCAGGTACATCCACCCACCAAGCTGCTGGTGATTGAAGAGAATTTATAGATACGCCTAGTACATCTACAGCAGGTATGTAGATAGATTTTTAATGTAAGTAATTAATTTAACTATCTTTACAGACAGAGATGTCCATGACCGTCGTAGGGTAGGGCGCCGAAGGACCACCTCAGCTTTAGAACAGGAACAAGCTCCACGACAAGCACAATGTAATTGTAATTATGCTTTGTAGTTAATATACCTAACATTAGTTTGTTTTCCATATCAGAAGACATTAAAAAAAGCTATACAATAGCTTAAAAATTATGAAATTTTATTTATATTTAGAGAAAATTGAGCAGCTGAGGGCAGAGGCTGCACTGAACAATTCCCAGGCTGCTCTACAAAATGCTCAATCAGCTAAATTAATTGCTGAGAGCATAGACAGATTGACGCTGCAGGTAATTACACTTTTTTATCAATTTAGGTAGGAAAGAGAGAATAGTTACCTAGGAAATCTGTCCTAAACAAATAAAAGGAAAGCAAATTTTAATTAATGCACTTAAACCATTTTTAAAATTATTTCTTGATTTTCCCTATGTTTTCCTGTAATTATTATTGGAAAATTATTACTTATAATTTATTTATTCATGCTGTTGTCTGTGTGGTGCTGGACTTAAAGAATAGCACCACCCCATACTTCCCGTGTGTCGTAAAAGGCGACTAAGGGGCGTACCGGAAAATGGGCAGCAGCGTTCTCTATGCATTCCACCACCATACCATACTGCGATCGCCAACCCGCCTGCCAAGCGTGGCGATTATGGCAAACGCCCCCCCCCCCCCCCTTTTGTGGGAGGCCTATGTCCAGCAGCGGACGTCTTTCGGCTGAAATGATGATGATGATGATGATTCATGCTATGCAGTAGCATGTAGGTGTAAGTAAAATATGTATACTTACCTGTACCTATTTCTTTTCAGTTTTGTTCCCAACAAAGAAGAGAAAATCAATGATAATATATATTATCCTACATAAATAAAACTCATTTACTTGGTTATATTTGATTTATTTTATCTCCTATTAGTCCACAATCTGTGGATAATTGTACTCCTCCGCGCGCGACCCAACTGCAAGTCGGAGAGGTGGTGGCGTGCTGCAGCGCGCGGTGCAGGGCCGCCGCTTGCGCCCTCCGTCAGCCTGCGCTCACGAGCCGCCTCCTCCGCCGTCAGCGGAGTATATGCCACGTGAGCTCTGTGAGCTATGGTGTGTAGCACACAACAAGCATTTGTTATTCGCGCGGCTACGTGCGGCGCATAATGCAGCTTCCTGTCCACCAACATAGTTGAGAAAAGGCTAGGCAGATGATGATGATGTAAAGTGCAAGAAAAAGTACTGAAGACTCTATGTGACTTGAAAGGTTTAGATATAATCGTAAAATGGGGATGTGATGGAGAGGAGCCAAATAAATATAAACAAACATTTTCTGAAGAACATTGCAGTGATGAAAGTTTGTTCAGTATATCGATGGTGCCTATTCAAATGAATTCAATAAATAAACAGAGCGTTAAAAACACTGAGTGGCAAAACCTTTCGCCTGCTTTGACCAATTGTCGTCCCATCAAGTTCGTGTTTGCCAAGGAAACCGTGAATGTTACAACGACAGAGGTGAATAAAATTAAGAAACAAGTAAGTTCACCCTCACCTACTAAAATTATTGTAAATGACATGGAAGTCTTGGTTAAGCCAAAATTGATATTTTGCATGATTGATGGCAAAATATGTAATGCCGTAGCATCATGTGCTTCAATACAGACTTGCTATTTATGTGGTGCAAAGCTAAAGGACATGAATAATGTAAGCCGCATCTTAGAAAAGCCGGTAAATAGCAATCTTCTTTCTTTGGGCCTGCCACCTCTACATTTATGGATCAGATTTTTTGAATGCATATTGCACATTTCGTATCGACTTCAAATAAAATCGTGGCAGGCTCGAGGAGCTGAGAATAAAAAAAAAGTTGCCGAGAAAAAACAACAAATTCAAGAAAAGTTCAGGAGTAAGTTAGGCTTATTAGTAGATATGCATAAACAACAAACTGGGAATACCAATGATGGTAACACAAGCCCGTAAGTTCTTCAGAAATTCTAAAATTCTAAGAAATTCTAGAAAGCTGTAATAACAGGTGTTAATGTTGAGCTTATTAAGCGCTTCCACGTCATCTTAGAACGTAAAAAAATAAAAACTTTTTTACAAAAAAAAAGTTTTTATTTTTCACTTTTTAGTGGGTCAGTTTGTAATTTATCGAAGTTATAATAGCCTAATGTCAACTGCTTATCACCTTTTACAAAATATTGCTTTTCCCGATGCATGGACGTTAATTGTTGAGGAGTTCTCCTAGTAAGAACCAGGAGAACTGGAGCTGATTGAGAAGTCACCATCAGCTCCACTTCACCATACGCATTGTAATGAGCATAAATTACTTAGCAGCCATATTAAAGTAATCGAATTGCAACCCGTGAAATATTTGTAATTGAGTAGTGCCATTTGTGGTCTTCATCATCAGCTCCACTTTACCAAATCATAATTTCAGAGAGCAAATGCTCAAGTTACTTTAATAATAGACTTAGGCAAGAAAAATTTTGCTAAGGGCCACGTTTATGTTACGCTTAGTCGTGTAAAGACGCTGTATGACATTGTATTATGCGACTTGGAACCTACCAAATTGCTAAATAGACCACATGACGAAAAGGCATTGCGTGAAATGCAACGATTGAAGCTTTTATAAATCATCATCAGCCAATTGCTGGACGTAGACCTCCCGAAGTTTGCGCCAACGTTCACGATCCTCCGCTTCTCTCATCTAGCCACTACCGGCAACCTTTGTTAGGATAATTATACAGAAGAAAAACTCGCAAAAGTATTTCACTTTAAGAAGTATTTATTAGTTTTTAGACTAGATGCTGATAATCCTGGCTGCAGCATCAGGCCAGACTTATGTCAACATTGCATTGAACTTAAAATTTTGTCCTATTTAAAATGAGCCCAAACACGACTACGGTGCTGTAATTTCAAGGTTTGTACTTTTTCTGATGCTCGACTGGCTTCAGCATCAGGTCTCTATGTACTTCGGTGTTCCTCATTAACAGTACGTTTATCCACACATCGAGCCCTTTTCAATAAGTCTAAACACGATATATCTGCTGTTAGTTGTCGAGGAGTTAGGTACTCTGCGGACTATCCTGACTGCAGCATCAGGTCATAACTTGATGATCATGAGACCAAATGTGGCAAATGCCCTATCAAACATCAAAACAATTTACTAAAACAGTCCTTGCCTGTTCGAGTAACTTCTTACTGTTAAGGAGTTGAACCTTCCATCATCAGCCCAGCTACCTGAGATGGTGACAACCGTACGCAAATACACAAGATACTTCATAAAATATGCGAAAAACAATAAGTGAGCCTATAAAATTTGAGGGTTGCTCTCGATTTCTCTAAGATCCCATCATCAGATCCTAACTTGGTGACAGTGGGACCACCTCAGAATTATCTACTTTCGAACAAAAAAAGAATTTCGAAAATCCGTCGACAATTGGCGGAGTAATCTATGAACAAACATACAAAAAAAAAAAAGAAAAAAACACAAACATCCGAACATAGTACCTCCTCCTTTTTGCAAAGTCGGTAAAAATAGCGGATTTCACATTAATATAAATAAGTTTCAGGAATTTGCTAAGCAAACGAGCGACTTATGTATCAAAGAGTACTCATGGTACCCGATGCCTGTTAGCGTGCACAAAATACTCTTTCACGGAAAAGATATAATTGCTTCTTGTGTCCTTACAATCGGCCAACTTTCGGAAGAAGCCCAAGAGGCTAGAAATAAGGACAACAGAAAATTTAGAGAATTATTTACGCGAAAAACTTCAAGGGTGGACACGAACACAGACTTAATAAATCGGTTACTAATAACATCAGACCCCTACATTGCAAGCTTACGTGCTGCTCCCAAAACTAGACGTAGTCAAATGACTCCTGAGGTATGTGAACTTTTGCAAATGAGAACTTCTGATATTGAACACGAAGGAATTCAGTCAGAAAATTCAGATTCCGATACCCATAGCGACTTTGAAGAATCTCACTATTCTGACAGAATTTCTTCATGTTTGAGGTCTTCATGATTCTTCAAACGAATTTCACTTTTAATAAATCTTTTTTTTATTTGTACATTCAAATAATTACTTATGTTTTGTTATATGATATATAATATGGTTGCAATATATGTCTTAAACCTTGAAAATGTCTTTAAATTTCATTCAATACATTTTATCCCGTACTAAATTAGTACAGTTTAGGTTCAAGACTTTTGTCCCTTTAGATTATGAAAATCACGCACTGTGCAGCGTCTAGGCCATATGCCTTTGAAGGAAAACAGTAAAACCCAGTTTAGACGTAAATGTTATTGATGGAAAACAATAAACCCGTCCGGTAATAATAGACGTAAATTCTTTTTAGAATTTAAAAAAAAATTAATTAATTAGATTATTTTTTTTAGTACATTGCCTGAAATAAAATGATTTATGATTATTATTTATAGATAAACCATTTGAAAGACTGAGTCGTAAAATTTTGAAAATTTACTACTTTGGCTCGACGTTTGTTAATTTCAACTTAAATTTCAGGTGCAGAAGAAGTGTGTGTGTGTGTGTGTATCATAGTACTTGGTTTGCATACAAAGCTATGAGATTTCTACTGGATAGAAATACACCTCGTGGCACAACAGATACTATAAGTCCATTTTAAGCATAATTTTCTTGCCAGCTTACAGACCCTTGCTGAATGCAGTATTCAGCAACTTCATTACGAATATTGTGAGCCTGGGGGCTTAGACAAATTAACAATTTAAAAACGATAACCAAGTCAGAAAAGACTAAAATGTATGGGATTGACATAAGCCGCGTTAAGTCACGTGGTCAATCGACATCGTTATCGCAATTAGTAGACAATGTTATATTTCATAACGAAACCATAAAGTAACGAATCGTTATTGTGTTTATCCCATAGGTACAAATGCGTAGACAAGCAGCGCTTTCAGTATTCGCCTTCGCCTCGATCGTGATCGCCAAAAAAGATAAGGAAACGAATACTAAAACGTTGTAGTTATTGAAACAATATGGCCGGATTTCATTCGGCAGCAGATTTTTGACATTGATTGATGACATACTCCTAGTATTTATTTTGTGTTAGAGGCATTACTGCAGATCAAATAAATTACAAAATGCATTCTCTACGTTTATTGTGGGCTGCACACAATGAGGACGCCTGGGAGAGGCGTCAAAAGCGATTAACGGCCGATCTCAATACTCTACAGAGAGTTAAACTCGGTTAGCTACCAGAGCTTTACAGTTACTTCTGATCTATCAATAACTGCCGTCTCAATAACAAAATTTCCGTAACGATAGCTACAGTTAAAGACAGATAGGTCCTTTCCCTCACAAAAAATGCGTTTTGTTTCTCGTGAAAAATATTATTTTTGCTTAAACGATATTAGCTTCAGTAAAATTGTATTTTTAAAAACCTGCTTTTATAATTTATACGAAAACGGTGGACTTTTATAATAAAATAATGATGAAATGCTTTCTAACATGATGCAATAAAACGCATTTTTGACATTTGCCAGCTAACGACGCGACGCTGTCAACCATCGTACTCCCGCGCTCGCTCGCATCTGTTTTGAAGTGTTTCGACTTGTGATTTGTTTGGAAATTAATAACTTATTTGTATTTATATAAAGTATTGTGCAACGATTTCATAAAATGGCTGAACAACAAAATGTAAGTATTGCCTTCTTCTTCTCGACATGATTATGAAACATCAAGTGATAACAACCAAAGCGACGAACGCAACAAACAATAAACTTAAAGAAGAAGCTTGGAAATCAATTGCACAGGAGTTCGGTGCTGTTACGGGAAATATGCGGCGTCCTGAGCAAATTCGACTCAAGTGGGAGAATTTAAAAAAGTCTGCAAGGAAGCGTAGTGCTTTCATAAGACAAAATAACCTTAAGGTCAGTATTTTTAAGGAATATATTATATTAATAATAATATGTAGAATTTGCATTATATTGTGGTTGCTCTAAACTTTGTTTTTAATTTACAGACTGGAGGGGGGAAGTCTTACATCCCTCTTGATGAAGTTTTGGACCGAGTAGCATCTATTTTAGGTGCTACATGCAATGGCTTAACTGCAGAGTTTGGTGGTGATGGGGCAGATGAAGCTATTGCTAGCGAAGCCACACCTGAAGCAATTGTAGAAGTTTTAGACTTCCAACCATTGCCAGAATTAGCTCAGGGCAGTAGCATTGTGGTATTGGGTGGTGATTGTGGTGGTAATGGTGGTGGTGTTGGTAGTTACACACCAAAGAACTTTATTTTTAACACTCCAAAAAGTGCCTGTAAGTTACATATTTTTAACTTTAGTCGCTAAAATTAATTTACAATGTTAGCCACATAGTTCAGTAGTATGGGTTACCGTTTTGAGACAAATATTATTTACAGTACTGGTTAACGGTTGTAAGGTGTAAAAATTGGATTAATTAGTATAAGCAGTGGTAAAGGAATTTTGTGCAAATACTATTTAAATTAAATAAAACTCTTTTATTTTTACAGTGAATAAACGGAGGAAGCTCTCTGAAGAAGTACAGAGAGCTCAGAGAGACAAGGATCTGGGGTTGGCAGCTTACTTTCAAGCTAAGGCACAAAAAGTTGTGTTAGAAAATAAAAAAATAGAATTAGAGACTGTAAAACTAGAATTAGAAATAAAATTAATGAAGCAGAAAATTAACTGTAATGAATAGTTTAAGTTCCCAATATTTATACCTAAATTAGTCTTGATTAATTACATGTATTGATTAGTAATTAAGTTTTGTCATATGGTGTATAGTTAAGGGGTGTGTAATTGTGTATTGTGTTGTTTAATTAAAAATATTGTGTCAGTATATTCTCTTTGTTTTTCTTAATTATATTTTATGAAAAAGAAACTAAAGGTTAAGTATATAAAAATTAAACATTTGAATATTCTTTATCATTTAGATATAATCAGAATTAATGATATTTTTTACAATATTCCTTTGTTGAATCTAGCCACAAATATTCTGTGTAGAAATCTGAAAAAAAAAAACATTTATACCCTTGATCATTTTCATATTATTTTCTAGAACCATAAGACTGACGTCAAATTGTATGATGTAGGTACACACCAACTGAAATAATTATCTATTAGGTGCTTTCTAACACGATGATGTTGGCGACCCACTCCCTCAACTAGGATAATATCAACTTGCTCAAGCGGTATCTCAACTTCAGGTTGCACATCACTAATATTATTCAACCTGCAAATGTTGTATAACACAGATGTGGCAATAATAACTGCTTGTGTTGTTTGTAATGCGTCGCGTCTTTTCCATACACCAAAACACCTGAAAAATTATGTCACCTCAAACACAGTCGCACGCTACAGAACAGCAGCACAAACGGAAATTAAACCAAGTTTTACTTTTATACTTATCTAAATTTTAAAATTTTATTTTAAGAATTCTATTGTTTTTAGGTTTACCTATGTAATGGTGCTCAAGACACAGGCCGTGCCTAGTTTGGGACCAATGATACCTCCATATTGTAATTTTTAATTAAGAAATAAACGATTTATTATTATTATTATTAAATGTATAAAATTATCAACAATATTTGAGTTACCTACACAACTATACCTACTGAACACAACCTATACATATTCAATGAAAACAAATAGGCAAGTGATCAATAATAATAGCTATCAACCTTTCTATGGTGTTCTGGTCTTAATATGTGATTCATTGTAGCGAATTTCTGCAGGAGATACCGGGTTGAGCAATGGCGTCAATAGGTATGAATTACAAGGATATGCGCTGTCACCAGTGAGCCATCTATTTTCAATGATCCCATTTAATTTATGTAGGTGATGTTATCAGATAGGTATGCTTGAAAAGTTTAATAAATAATAGAAAACGTTATGCTTATACTCACTTTTAATCATGGAATTGTTAAATATAGTAGCATCATGAGCAGACCCTGGGCACCGAGCAACTACATTCATATATTTATGAATTTCATAAATAACATGTCTGCATTACAGACTCCTTGGACATTCATTGAAAATATTCCTTTCCTATTCCTGTACTCTTCTCCTATATTAGAATCTAAAAATCTCATATTTATTACTTTAGATTTGAGTAAGTACAAGCTTTGTAAAAGGAATGAAAGCATGACTTTAACACAAAAACATTTTAACAATAAAAATGCCAACTCACTGGGTGATTGTATGGGTATATGTGTACAGTCAATTGCCCCAAGTACTTTAGGGAATCCTGCAATGGCATGGAAGGCATGCTGGGTGTTTCCCAAAACTTGAACGTATTCAGGATACAGTCCAGCTATTGCACGAGATACATCAGGCACAATTCTGCTAGCTGTTGCTTTTGAAACTTCAACGAAGTCCGCAACAGATACAAGCATTGTGCCCAATGCATAAAATCTAAGTGTGAGCCACAACTGGTGTAGTGGAGATACACCATAGTTCCTGAAATAAAATGTTTAATTAATTGTAGTCATAAATAAATAAAAATATCTCATGTTTAGCTACACTAGTTGGTCCATTACTTTTGCTGGTTCTACTTGATAAGTGTAGGTTAAGTACTAGAAATAATTTACTCACCGGGAGGATTTTACTCTCAAATTTGGTAACATTTTTAGTAATAATTCATTTACACTAGTTTTATTTAATCTAAATCTAAATGTAAATTCCGAGTCAGAAAATTCACTTTCGTAGTTAATGCGACTGAACACTCTGCGTTCACCTGATTCTGTAGTTGCTGCAGAATCAAATACACCGGCCTCATACATCTCATTATCACTTTCATCACTGAACAAATCCATTTTATTATGAAATAAGTTGTAATTACTATGTAAACCAGCAGTAAATCGCCCGATTTCGGGAGATAGCAAATTTTGGACTAACAGTAACGAAAACAAACTAAAGTTAACTGTCAAAATGTTATTGAGACGCTCTATGTTTTTTTTTTTCTATTGATCTACATAGCTATGGTGGGTCCGCGCCCACTCGACCCGCTTAGACACGACCCGAAGAATAATATCAGATGTTTTACTACCAATTCAGTGCCATTTGTACAGTCAGGTAAAGTGATATTATCCTAATTTGATTTTACTGATACAAATGATTGAAATGGATATTTCTGCATTATGATAGAGTCCCACAAAGGTAAAATATTGTATACAACAACTTGTTCATTATTAAGATACTGTAAAGTTATGTACTAAGTATAGTTCTTCTTTTTAGATTCCGTTGCGATCGCAACACATCAATCAGCCAAAGGAAGAGGAAAAGTATTGAAAATGATAACACTTTAGGTTTATTGACAAAAAATATCAAGAAAAGTTATTACAAGAAACTGCTCGATTGTTGATTATTTTAAAAACTATTTAATTATTTGTATTTTTTTTTTCATGTCGATTATTTATAGAAAGAAATTGTTGATTTTGTGCTGAAAACATGTTTTTTTTTTTACATTTTAGAAGTTAGTTCCTATTCCTACTTGTTAACCTAATAATTATAATCACTTTTAAAGATTGATTCAATAAATACCACCGTGCCACTAGCTATAAGATTGTAATGACAATCCCCCGTGTGGTTCAAGCATTAAACCGACACTTTTTTACTTGACTATAGGTACATCGACGTTTTTACGCCTATCAAAACAGAAATATTCTTCGGGTCGAGTCTAAGCGGGTCGAGTGGACGCGGACCCGCTATGGTAGCGGTAAGCCCTCCCAAAGATACATCAAAGGTAAAGGTAGATATTCCTATCTATCTTTAGTTTATTGAAACGCACAAATGCGGCTTTAACTACAAAAGATAGGTAATTTTGACTGGCCCGTTGGTCTAGTGGTTAGTGGCCCTGACTGCTATGCCGGAGGTCGTGGGTTCGATTCCCACCCAGGACAAATGTTTGTGTGATGAGCATGATCATTTGTTCTGTGTCTGGGTGTAATTTATCTATAATATGTATGTATTTAGAAATATATAAGTATGTTTATCAGTTGTCTAGTACCCATAACACAAGCTCTGCTTAGCTTGGGACTAGACGGCGTTGTGTGATAGTTGTCGAATATATTATATTATATTATATTAATTTAACAGATTGTTAAAGGTAAGTGCGTTATTGAGACCGGCCGTAAGACAGCGACGGCAATTGGAAACAATTGAAGAAATGCCTGAATTGTTGTTCATCCAACATTTCAGGCTTAATAAAAGAGCATTCACGAAGGTCTGGGTCCTTAGACAAAGTAACATCGCTTCGTAGCGAAACGTTAACTAAATTCGTCATCGTCTCTGAGATAACGACAAACATTTCATAGCCAATGTAACACTATGGTCGCGATCGTTGTGTCGAATTGTTTGTTCGCTAAAAAACATAAATTATGGTATCGAAAATTGAACTGGCAGTGACAGTCAAGAAGTTCAAATCGGATCAAACCCGCGAATTATTGTTGTTTTCAAATTTTATTAAGAAGAATAAGTGAGTGTTGCGTTTAATCGTTTTTAAGTTATAACAAAAACAATATTTTTACAGTGGTAAGTGAATAGAGTATTATTTATTACTTTTATATCGTCTCCAAAAGTTAATGATAATCAAAATAGACTCATTTTTCTAAGTGACTGGTGTTCAAACGATGATGGAGTAATCTATTTTAATTTTTAGTGATAAAACATAGAATCAAGAGTGCGAGCAAGTCCCAAACAATTGTCAACGCTGCTTGAGTAGGTATATGAAAACGTAAGTAAATCCAAGTTTTATTCACGAGTATATAATGTAAACAATGACGCGATCTTAACAATGAAGTACTTATATTGAATCTTTGTTTGTTTATGTTACAGTCATTGTGACCTGGCGAGGCCTCTTGCTGGATGACAAGGTCGGGTCTGACCAACATATTGAATGCCGTTGGTGATGGTGTCAGCAAGACTACAGACAAGTGGAAAAAAGTAAGGATCTAATGAACATTTTTGGAAAGGCTGGTGTGATGGTAGAGTGGCTAGCAAGCTATTTTTTCAATGGTTTTGGATAAGTGGACACAACCTTGCGGTTATGAAGGTTGGCTTGTAATCACTTCTGTTATTACTAGACTGGGGACTTTTGATAATTATGATGCTGATGATCAATCTCTGACACCCATAAGAAAGAAAAAACCCCCGTGTAAGAAAGAAAGAAATAAAAAACGTTTATTGGCACATACCATAAGTACACACAACATAAACAAAGAAAGCAAATATTTAACAGAAAACTTACAACTAAACATTAACCTTCTTACTACAAAAAGTCAAACAATTACAAGTATAGTATAGTACAAGCTATGCTTTGGTGTCCGATAGCCATATGAGAAGATGCCCCGCATGTTATTGTTATTTTTCAATTTATTTCAAAAGTTCTTACCAAATCGGCTTTTTAATCTCATTTACACTTATAACATAGGTACTTATAACTATGATTTTTATTCAATAAAGGTGTGGGCAGATTGGAAGTCCAAGACAAAAAAAAAGGCATTGACCATAAGGCATCATGCAAGAGGGACTGAGGTGGGCCAGCAAGCGGGCAAACCTTGTCAGCTAGCGATGAAAGAGTGCTGGCTATAATGGGTGCTTTAGCAGTGGCAGGACAAGTCTCTGTAGAAGAGCTAGGATTTAATGTAAGTAAGTACTATACACCTTCAAGGCTCCTGCTCAATAATGAGCTAATTTTCTCTAGTAGGCAGATGTTTTATAAAATATATATTAACTAACATGTTGACCAATTTTATTAAAATTGGTCAACATGTTAGTTAATGGCAACAAAAGTTACTTAGTTAACATGAAAGACACCATTTAATTTTTTGATAAATTAGTTTTAACTTGGTTAAACTGGTTATAATTAGTATTTATAAATATTATTATACAACTGAAAAAACGTTGCTGTAATTTTTACATAACTACATACTAATAAATACACTTTTTCAGTAATAAATAATTTCATTACATCTACCACTTATTTTTATTAAATCTACCACTGCCAATTTTTTTCAGAGACCTCTAAATACTGCACAAGATGATCCCGCCGCCCAAGATGATCCCGTCACCCAAGATGATTCAGTATATTTGGAAATTGTAGATGGTAAGTCTAAAGACTTAAAATCTTACTTCTTTCTAATTTTATAAACGTGAAAGTTTGTTTGGATGGATGTTACTCTTTCACGCAAAAACTACTGAACGGATTTGGATAAAATTTAGTACACATATAGTTTATAACCCAGATTAACACATAGGATAATTTTTATCCCGATTACGGGCGAAGCCGCTGGCAACAGCTAGTGTCATAATATTTATCTGTTATGTATATGTAAAATACAAAATTATCTAAAATTCCTAGGGAACCTGTTTTGCTATTTATATTCTATATCTCTGTGCCAATTTTCATCGAAATCCGTTCAGCCGTTTTTGCATGATTGAGTAAGAAACTAACAAACATCCAAACCTTCACATTTTACAATATTAGCAGGATTTTATTTAGGAAAACATTTTGATCAAACAAAGGATCCGTAAACTGTCCAAAATAACACTCTTTTTTTTTTTGCAGAAACTCCACAACTGACTTTGTCACCTCAACCTTCAACTTCACAGCCCTCAAATAATTGGCTTCCGCATTCCTCATCATACCAGATACAGACACCACCACCCCTTCCGCTCGTGCTCACTCAGACTTCGGCTCAAGGACGGCAGCCTGTTGCGCCAGCCACACCAGCCCCTGCCCCGGCAGCGCCATCCCCGCCAGTCCAATCCCCGCCAACCCCTGCAGCGCCCACTACTCCGAGGCGAAGGCGGCCACCTGCCCCCCGCACGTCTGCTATGTCTCCATCTACTAGGCGTCGTCCGCGGTTGAGGTCGCCAGCGACACCGCAGTCTGCTGCCTCTCTCGTTTGCGCGCCCGCCGTAGACGGGCACCGACCCCCTTCGAGAGAGCAGCAAGCGAGTTTACGGCCGTGGAATTACGACGCCTGGAGCTGGAGGAAGCCCGGACTAGGCTACAACACGAGCGAGACTTGCGAGCGTTGGAGGTTGAGCACTAACGGAACCAGGTTTTTAGCTCATTAGTAAACGTCGCTCAAGCTTGGCTTGACTATTATCGCAGTAGGGACAACGCAGAACCGCTGAACACTGAGTAGTTCAGCAATTGTCTTGTCCCTATTGCTATAGTAATCAAAGGTTTTTTAGTATGTATGTCTGAAGACTAAGGCATTCTGCATTCCAGACTTTTGCGAGTGGGCAGCTACGTGAACGTGAAGGTACTTCTGAACAACTGCCTGATGATTGCCCTTCGCCTGCCAATAAAAGCGACAATGATTGCCCTCCGCCTGCCAATAAAAGCGACAATGATTGCCCTCCGCCTGCCAAAAAAAGCGACAGTGATTGTCCTCCGCCGCCAAAAAGGAAGAAAGCAGTAGCCCCAAGCCGGGAAGAGATAATAGCATCTACTTTCAATATTTTAAAAAAGAAAACCGCGCAAACGGAGTCAACTTCGCACAAACTTGACGAATGTGAAGCCTATGGTATTTTTTTGGCAAATAAATTAAGATCTTATTCAAAGACAACAAAAATACATGTGCAGCATTATATATCAAATCTATTGTTTAGTGCTGATCGCGGAGAGTATGACTATGTTGGCATGAATATCTACAATTCTTCACAAGGATACTCGACACGACCAACAACTTCAAGAGCCTCATCGATGCCACAGCAAAGCTAAATGTTAAATATTACACTTTATACATGGACTGAGAACGAACGTCGAAAGGGAAGCAACGAAATCTCTTCAGCAGTTTTCGATACGCTTTGTAATACAACATTCGACGATAATATAACAACCGTCAGACTGGTAGCCGACGGGTGCGGTGCCCAAAACAAAAATACTTCTATGGTTGGCATGTGCTCCACTTGGTTGGATCGTTTTGCACCACAGCATATCAAATCTGTAGAACTGATATTTTCCGTACCAGGCCATTCTTTTTTTTGTCCATTGTAATTTTATCTCCGAATCAATACATTGAAGTATTTGAAGGCAAGGATGGAACAGTTAAACTTTTCGACGACGTATATGATTGGAAATCAGAAATGGAAAAAGTTCTTCGTCTTCCTGGAAATTGGCATTTCCAATTCCAACAGTCAAAAAGATTTTATTTTAAAAGGGATAATAATAATATAACAGTTAGAGAGGAATGTCATTACACTGCTGTTTTGGGAGTTTATAGATCGGTCATGAAAACCCGAAAATCTATACACGATATTGATATGAGCAAGTGTTAATAATTCCCAATACTTGTGGGATCATTATCTCGTAGTTAATCAAAAACAAACAACCTTTATAATTATCAATCCAGTTACTAATGTTTACAAGTAGTCTTGTAATGAGTTAACTATGCACCATCTGACCTCACATATTTTTTAATTAGGGGTTATCAGAAAATGTGATAAAAGAGAAAGATGTATATTGCTATACTATTATAGTTTAGCATGTTGGTTCTTTCTCTGTTCTCTCTCAACATTTCATTTTTAACCAGGCTTTTTTCCGTAACGAACCGTTATCTAATGTTAAATGTGCTAAACCTCATCCAGGGTATCTATTTTGTGTTTAGTTAATATTCTAAGTAAATAACCCCAATTTAACACAGATAGAAAACTGTATACTCAACCAGGAACTGGATTCCATGAAGTCCTAGAAGGCATTTTGAGAAAAATAAATGAATATTGTTTATCAAAATGCCTAGCTTTTATTACAAACCTCCATTTGATTTCTTATATAATAATTAACGAAAATCACCTATTAAATAAACTTAAAAAAGGGGAAATAAATAAATTAAATTAAAAAAAATCTGCTCATCCGCGGATTTGAACTCGTGACCATTGCATTGCCAAGCCTCAGTGTTAACCATTAGACCGACACGCCATTTACGTTACATTACAAAAAACTTAAATAGGTTTGATGTCAGTACCAAGGGGGGTACCCTTTCTTTGCAGCGAACTCCAAGCGCTTGCTTGGAGTTTCATGCGGATTTTCATGCTTTTAGGGATTCGATGTTGAGTACCGCTTGGTACTCAACATCGAATCCCTAAAAGCATGAAAATCCGCTTGCTGCGTGATTTTAATTACTACGTTCCATCAGCTGCACGTGTTTGTGAACAACATTGGATTTTGAATGATTTTGACATTTTGTTATCAGCACCAAATGTCAGTCATGATTTTAACGAAGCTCAGATCATGGACATGATAAAAGTTTTAAAATCTATGCCTGAAGAGGGAAGAGTAGATTTTCAAAATATTGAGAGGATAGATCCTCATGAAGTTTATGTTCTGACTGGCCGAAATGTCGATCAGTTTAACAGATTGTTCGACGAAATTCCTTCTCTACATAGAAGGAGTAAAAGACCTAAAACTAGTTTGGCGATATATTTGGTCAAAATGAAAACCGGTCAACCAAACACCAGGTTGGCAGATGTTTCATATTAGCAGAACAACTCTGGGAAAAGAGATGAAAATAGCTAGAATGTGTATGACACAAGATTCTACACTTCAACATTTGGGTTGGGATCATATGACAAGGGCACAAGTGCCTCGAAGTTACTCGAAGCCTTTTATACCTCAGACACTATTCGGAAACGGAGAAAACAGCAAATGCATAGTAATTTTGGATGGCACCTATGTCTAAATTCAAAAAGTGCCAACTTTTTGTTCATATGAACATACATGGAAATAAATACACCAGATGATGAATACTAATCATCGACCGCAAACATATATACTACTAAAACTAAAATAAGCCCAGCTGTGTAGGAGTTTTAAAATAACTTTAGGTGTCTTCAAGGCTAGAGTGAATAGGCTCTTAATATAGTACGCTTCACCATCAACGATTGCATCACTGCTTACCATCTGGTAGGATCGCAGTCATGCACTAAGTTATGTAAATAAATTATTTAACTCGTAAACTTCAGGTTCGATTTTGTTGCGTCTTTGCACACATAGTAACTTCAAATGAATGAGTCGATCAACAATGCCTAGGAACCGCAGATTTTTTTTTGGACCAGGGCTCATAGTAAAATAACATTCTCCTTTGAATGTCTATTAACTGCTCTCAAATTTCAATGTCTATTAACTGCTCTCAAATTACGATGTTTAATTTTTATTTTATTTTCTTTTTACATACTTTTTGACATAATTTCTTTATTATTCTTTATTATTTGACATACTTTTTGACATAATTTCTTTACTATTTGACATTATATACAGACAATTCAAATTTTTCACCTCTTTATTCACTAATAAAGAGGTGAAAAATTTGAATTGTCTGTATATAATGTCAAAACCCATTAAAACCACTGTTTTAATGGGAATCATAACACTTGGTTTTAGTAGGTTTTTATTAATATTTTTATTTTATTTTTTTATTTATCCTTTTGATAGATTCTTATTTTGTAAATGTGAGGACTTTGAAGGCCTTATGGACTTTAGATCTGTAGACCATTTTTTATTCTATCAAGTACTTGGTACTTGTTGACAGGCCTGCACTGTCCTCCCATACCTACTGTAATCTGGAAACATTGTAAAAGCCAATTATTTTTAAAAAGAGTAACCGTGGAGTTTCTTGCCGGTTCTTCTCCATAGGAAACGACCAATTGGAACCGTGCACCTAGCTTCTGACGTTTCATAAGTGCCCATGTTGGTTTATGTGAAATAAAACATTTTGATTTTGAATTCAAACATGCCAATGAAACAACTGTATGGACCTGCTAACCCCATGGCAGTCAGTCAAGGTCATGACTATTTAAAAGATACTCAAGAACTGTTGCTTTTGCAAAACCTCAATTTATTAGAAATTACTACTAATCAAATTATAGGAATAGAAAATGAAACTATGAATCAATATTCTAACTCTTTTTACCCGACTGCGTCAGAAGAAGAGTTATGTTTTTCGAGTGTATGTATGTATGTATGTAGGTATGTACAAATATACACACATACATATGTATGTATGTATATTTCTTTGGCACGCTCTGTAGCATAAACGGCTTGATCGATTTCAGCTTGAGAGGTGCCGTTAGATTCGTCTTAATTGTGAGAGTGACACTGGGCATACCAAAATTGAAAAAAAAAAAATGGCCGATTTTTGGCGCAATATGTCTTCAAAAAAATTTTTTTTTCTCGAAACCTGTCGAGTGGGGTATCAAAATAAAGGGTTTTAAAAGGTGATTACAAAAATATTTATAACTTATACAGGGTGTCCCAGAACTCAACGTCAAGCCGAAACGGAGTGACAGGATTGATCGTAAACATCATGAGAAAAATCAGAAAAAAAATCTATCCCAACCAGTTTGAAAATTATGGGCATTTAAGAAAAACCTAAAAATTTGGTCAAACTGTAACCATTTTTCGGTTATTGTGGTTAATTTTTATTATTTTTGTTTATTTAAACCTTGGAAACGTAACCCTAAATAACATTTCTAAGAATCACAGTCAAAAATAATGACACAATTGCCCCAAGTTTCCTAGAATTAAGACTTTGTAAAACTATGAATTTAAAATTTTCAAAATTTGTCGACTTTGAAAGGCCCTCCTTTAAAAAAAATGTACTAGAGTGCCTTGGCAAGTGCCATTAAAAGTTAGCGCATTTAATGAGGATTGTAAAATGGTGCAATACTTGTTAGTTTCATACCTAAAAAAACGAGTAAAAAAATAAAAACCTCAAGTAACCCGATTTTTGCTAACCCATTTTACTCAGTTAAAATGTTTTTATTCGCACAAGCTCTTGGTAGGTTCTTAATTTTACGGCAAAATGATGAGAGAGATGGATAGCGGACATGTTTGCCATGAGCGAGCGAGACTGATAGTGACGCCACGCAGTGAGACGAAGATGCATCGTTTAAACGAGTGCGAATGAAACAGATACAGACGCCATACCAAGCAAATGGCTACGCTACCAGTCTGACACCAGTTAGTACGTTTCGCTCATTCGTCTACTGCGCACCTTTCCATATTCGCTTGTGTTGATTTAGTACTGACAACTTTGGCTTCTCTTTTTGGACTTGGATTTTTGTGGATTGAACTTGTTGATTAGCTTTGGCTTCTCTCTTTTGGAATTGGACTTTTGTGTTGGCATCCTTGTTATCTACCATGCCTACGCGCACTAACAGATCTTCGCCACATGTGGTATCAACAAGATGGCTGCCCAGCGCATTACGCAGTGCAAGTAAGAGATTTCCTTGACCAGGAATATCCGGGAAGGTGGATTGGACATTCAGGCACTATCTCGTGGCCAGCCCGTTCCCCAGATTTAAATCCCCTGGATTTTTTTTATTGGGGCGTTCTCAAAGAAAAAGTTTATTCAAAGCCTATTGAGAGCGTAGCCGAGCTGCGTGAACGAATTTCTCAAGCTGCTGAGGACATCAACTCTCGAGGATATGCCCGCCTAATAAGTAGATCTTTTTTAAGAAGATGTAGGGCGTGTATTGAGGCTGATGGTAAACAATTTGAACATTTGTTCTAATAAAAAATGTTATTTACCTATCTGACTTTTATTCCAATAAACCTCAACTAATCTAGGTCAAATTTTTTCATTATTTTATTAATTTTACTTACTTTTGTTGACTTTGGTAAAAGTGGCGTCACTATCTGTCTCGCTCACTCATGGCAAACATGTCCACTATCCATCTCTCTCATCATTTTGCCGTAAAATCAAGAACCTACCAAGAGCTTGTGCGAATAAAAAACATTTTAACTGAGTAAAATGGGTTAGCAAAAATCGGGTTACTTGAGGTTTTTATTTTTTTACTCCTTTTTTTAGTATGAAACTAACAAGTATTGCACCATTTTACAATTCTCATTAAATGCGCCAACTTTTAACGGTACTTGCCAAGGCACTCTAGTACATTTTTTTAAAAGGAGGGCCTTTCAAAGTCTACAAATTTTGAAAATTTTAAATTCATAGTTTAACAAAGTCTTAATTCTAGGAAACTTGGGGCAATTGTGTCATTATTTTTGACTGTGATTCTTAGAAATGTTATTTAGGGTTACGTTTCCAAGATTTAAATAAACAAAAATAATAAAAATTAACCACAATAACCGAAAAATGGTTACAGTTTGACCAAATTTTTAGGTTTTTCTTAAATGCCCATAATTTTCAAACTGGATGGGATAGATTTATTTTCTGAATTTTTTCATGATGTTTACGATCAATCCTGTCGCCTCGTTTCGGCTTGACGTTGAGTTCTGGGACACCCTGTATAGTTAAAAGTAATTCGAAGTGACAAACCGTTAAAAACACGTATCAAGAACTAAATCGTTTGCGAAATCTTTCACATTTGTAAACTAAAAAGCTGGAAATAAAAAAAGTTATTTAAAAAATAAAAAACCCGACTGCGAAACTGAAAAGCTACAAACAAGCCCATTTTAAATTAAATAAAAGTTGGAAGCAGGCGGGACCCATACCATTTTTATTATACTTTCAAATTCAAATGGGTCCCGCCTGCTTCCAACTTTTATTTAATTTAATATGGGCTTGTTTGTAGCTTTTCAGTTTCGCAGTCGGGTTTTTAATTTTTTAAATAGCTTTTTTTGGTATGAATACCGTAGTTGTAGAGTACTGTACTGTTTGTAATTTAAGAACACAATCTCTACAATCATTTGCAAAACAGTTGCTGGTACGAAATAAATTTTCATCTAGAGCCACAGCACATGGACATCTCATAAATGGGGAAAATCTGAAAAGGATCATCTAATAAATGAACCAAATACACTGAAGAAATATTCTGAAATGTATGGTCTGGTTCCTGTGCAGTGTGAAACAGGCTTATTAGTCCTGAATCTGTACCATATATACGGACTAAAAATGGAGAATTAATATTTAAAAAAATGTCCATATTTTTTTTTTCTCTTATTCAACCGTTCATGTATTTAATTAGGTTCACTACAATCAAGGTGCGATGAAAAGGACTATTTGAGCACGAAGTAACAGTAGAACACTGTCTCCTAAGGCACAGGTTTCCCCTAGTTTAGGAGGCAGGGTTTCCACCATTCCAGACACCTTTTTACAATCAATTGTTTTGTTACCTACATGTACTACTTATTGTAACGAAGGTATTTAGTAACAATAAAAAGTTATTATTATTGTTTTCAAGTACAAGGACCAATGTACTGCAGTGGCAGAAAAGTATGTAATTTTATTATATATACTTTCAAAGACATCAAAGTGATTTATATTGAAAAAGACGAGTTATTCATAATTAACATTTTATTAAAATTAGATTATTTTTACAATAACATAAGAAGGCTGAAATTATAAATAAATATTTATTTAAGGATTATTATAATATAATAAAAACACCTAAAAGTTATTTAAGCGTTTTGTTTATGATACACTCTAGAAAATTGCATAACATTAAGCATATAAAAAAAAATGTTTGAAGCTAAATAGTAAGCATTAAGCTCAGTTTTAAATATTTTATAAGTCTTAGTTAAGCCAATTAAGCGTGCTATATGTACACGTTGTAAGCTTGAGCTTTTCCACGCAAGAAAGTAGGGATATTTATACCAATGCTTTTGGATGCAAATATGTCCTGAACATTAGAACGCCGGTTGCGCTATTATGCTGCTATTATGATGTCTCCTTCATCACACAATTTTATCAGCTTACTTCTCTCAATCATTCGCCGATCACTGAAAGCCTCCAAAACCCTCAAAACAGAAGGATAACAATCCTCCGCGGGTAGAGCCCACCAAAAACTTTATGGTATTTCTATTTAAATATAGTAACTAAAAGAAAGAACATCGGGCGTTTTTTACCCGATTTTTTAAAAGTCGCGAACATAAACCAAAACATTTTTAAATGATAGTGTTTGCAATCATATTTAATATTGTGTAGTTATTTTGATTCACAATAATGGGAAAATGGAAATAATTAGTAAAATGAAAAACATATTTTATGTTGACTATTTTTCCTAATTACTAAACGACCGCTCAGTAAGTTAAAATATCACTCCGTGGTATTTTTGTAAACCCAATCAGACTAAATCCGTCAAGTTGATGTGCATGTTTCGTTCTCACTCTCGCCCATAGTCCTAAAACTGGTTTATGTTGCGCTCGCGCAGGTAGCTAGCTTATCTTACTACATCGCAGTCCTTTGTCATCCGTCGTAGCGATCTGTGTTTTACTGTGTTCCCATTGTGGTCTGAGTCAACTAATTACCTACTGCTTGTTTACTGGATTTCGTTTGCTTTCGAGTTCGATTTTGTTGTGAAATGGAACGACAAAATAGTTGTGTGTCGTGTGAGCGATCTGTTCTACGTCGTAGAAGACACAGTCTTACTCAAATGTTTTTCGAAAGATATCGTGACTATGCAGTACTATTATTACAAGAAATAATGCCACGGGAGGTGAGTTAATTATATTATAGAACATTAATTATATGTAAATACTAGAGTTTGTTCAACTTTTGCGCAGCAACAGAGCTTCTATTTATTCTCCTAGATATAGTTTTATATCGTTTTATATAGTTGACGTCATCATAGGACTCCTTTTCAACCATTGAAACTGTTCGTTTCCTTGGTCATAGTGTATTACGTTGTGACATTTATTATTATGATTATCAATAAATAACAGTAAAATAAACTTGTTACAGATTGTTTTTGATGGTACACTATCAATATGCAATCCTTGCTGGCTGAGATTTTATCGCGCATTGCAAGCCCGGCCAGTAGATGATCCATTACCCCAGCAAGTTCAAGAACCATTACATCAGCAAGTACAAGAAGAACCATTACCCCAGCAAGTACAAGAAGAGGAAGTCCAAGAAATAGTAGTTAACGTTCAACAACAACAAAACATTGGCATTATGACTATTCCTGGATATTTGCGTGTATCTAATACTGCTCGACGCTGTGTTTTTCAAAACTGCAGAAATGTACCAGCAAATGCTGTGCCAAAATATGTTAGGTTACATTTATTTCGTATGAATAAGCTATTCATACCAAAACTTGCTCGAGTTTGCCAACCCCATATGGTAAGCAATGAATGGGAAGATCTACTTAATGTGCAAATACCTCTACATGAACACTTTAACAGTGCTCATGTTCTCGATATTATCGAGCTGTATGAATGGAAATTGGAACGAGGAACTCAGTTGGACTTCGAAAATATTGAGGAGATAGATGACAATGAACTACATTTTTATACAGGTATGGATAAAATTCAATTTAATAGAATTTTGAATCAAACATCTCTTCGTGACAGAACCAACAGTTCTGCTACTGTTTTAGGACTGTATTTAGTTAAAATAAGAACGGGTGAACCAGACGAACGTGTAGCTTCTATGTTCAATATGTCGAGAAGAACATTGGAGCGAAAATTAAAAATAGCTCGAGAATGTTTATCTGAAGAGTTTGTTCCCCGACATCTGGGTCTGGATCACATGACGAGAGAAGATGTAGTAGCTCGCAACTTAACCATCCCGAGTCATATTTTTGGAGGTAACCAGAATGAACCTGCAGCCATTCTTGTGTGTGATGGAACATATATATACGTGCAAAAAAGCTCCAACTTCCTTTTTCAGAGGAAAACATATAGTCTGCACAAATTCCGCAACCTAGTAAAACCCTTTTTAATTGTATGCACAGACGGCTATATTGTAGATGTATTAGGCCCGTACCCAGCCATTACTACGGATGCCGAAATAATGAGTCACATGATGCAGGACGCCGCTTGGCATTGGTTTCTGAACGCGAACGACATTTTTATATTGGACCGCGGCTTTAGAGACTCTATTCCTGCCATTGAAGAGCATGGATATGATGCGCATATGCCACCAACAAGAGCAAGAGGAGAGCAGTTAAGCACAGTAGATGCAAATAAATCACGGCTAATAACTATGTGTCGTTGGGTGGTTGAAACGATTAATGGTCGCTTTAAAAAGGACTTCAAGATATTCCGCCATGTTTATTTTAATGTAGCGTTGACAAATATGATGACCGATTTTAAAATAACTGCAGCACTCATCAATGCCACTCATCGACCATATAGAGATAACGCTCATGCCGCACAGTTTATAAATATAATAAATGAGAACATAAATAGAGAAAACGAATTGGCTGATTACGTGATTCGAAACAATTTAAACAGACAAAGAGTCGCATTCATGCCGCTAGATGCAAACAATCCCGAATTAAGAGATTTCCCACAATTGACTTACGACGAGCTACTTTTATTTACCTTGGGAATATACCATTTGAAACTGGCCAAATCTTATTGCCACGAACACATGCGGCCAAACGGAGTGTATATAATGGAATTATACCATCGCAGAGAGTTGGTCGAAAATAAAATATTAATACGAGGCAGAATACAGTCCCGTCACATAAGAGCAAAACGCTATTATACATATCTACTAATAAATCCGGCATTGCAGGGAAGACAAAGCCTCGAGGGCTATTACTGTTCCTGTATACACGGCCGCCGCACTGTTGGGAGTTGCGCGCACATCGCCAGTGTGGTATACTTTTTATCTTGGGCTGTATATCAAGACGAATTTCACACACCTGCGGCGTTTTTAGACGAAACTATTTTAGATTTAGATGCAGCAGAATAAAAGTTAACAGAAAAATATGTTGTTTTAATTATTTTTGATTCCCTTTTTCCTCTTCAATTATTTCCCAAAAACATTTATAAATATTTTTTAAATGTCCATTTTCTCCTTATTGCCACGACCCACAGATATGGGAACTATACCATTGTAAACTAGATTTAATTGCCTATCCACCGTACCTAATTTTATTTTTGTTCGCCGTAGGTAAGTGTCCCATACAAAAATGCCCGATGTTCTTTGTTGTGATTTTGGATCACTTGGTTTTGTGATAGGTATTTCGGTGCAGGCTATAATCACCCTTGTTCGCATTTTATTTTGTTTGTATTCTGCAGGCATATAAAAATTAACAAGGTCTCTTTGAGGCCAAATGTCTATTATCGACCTTTTTTTTTTTTTTTTTTGCGTATGGGAAATCACCGGGTCAGGCGATTTTTAGGGGTGCTGATTCCAGTCCCGACGAATCGGAACATTTGTTAGAATGAATTTCGACGAAAATCCTACCGGCGCCAGTCGCCAACGTTACAATGTATACGAAAGCTACGGAAATTTCCAGTAGTAAACAGAGGTATTCCCCGTCCACCGAGAAGAGAACGAGGTCAGACACGGTCCCGTCAGGGATATCAAACAGCGCGAGTTGAGACGAAGCGAAAGGTTGAAGGTGCTAAAACCACAGTCGGCATTGATGCCATGATTAAATCGACTTTACATCCTGGAGCTAAGTCAAGTGACGATTTGTTAGCTAAGATCGGAGAGAACCATACCCTTAAAGCCATTACTTTAACAATAACAACACGAGGAATTGGGTTAGGTTTGTGTCACTTGAACTTTATTGCTGTATCGTACCATGAGATTTTGGTACCAAGTGTCTATGCGCAATATCGCGTATTTTTAGCAGTTCTGGAAGCAAAATTAGAAAATTTGAAAACTGCTTACCCTGCCTTCCCGTGATACTGATTTAGCGTATCCATACCAAGTTAATGCTGATTTATTGCACGTTGCGCAAACCGTCACAATTGCGCCTGAACCAATTAAGAGATTGATTAATGCTGTCGGCATAATTCATTACGATGAAGGAGTTTATATTCCAACTGTTTCGAGAGCCGTCAATGATGATAGAGGTAGATTTATACCGCAGGCCCAAAATATATTATTGACCTTAAGTCATTGACAAAGTCGACCCATGTTACAAATATGTTCGACACTTGTGTCTTGTATTTAAAAATGTTTGGTATCAGTAGATACCAAACATTTTTGAAAGTTCAAGATCAGGACTTGCTCTTCGTAGCTTTATCAGCATCATAAGGAACTAATCTTCAGTAGAAACTGCGCTCACCACACACCACCGTAATGTTGACAAAACAAATTTAAATTTTTGATAATATTCTTACCCAGTGTAAAACTTTACTGACTCATCATCACTTAGTAAAATGTATGCTGAAAAAAAGAGACAGCATTGTGGCAGTCTGAGTAAAAACTGATGTTTTGGTATAGGGTAGACCGAGGCGAATCGGATCACTTTTTCTTTGAGTTTGAGCAAATCATACTAAAGTGTTATATAATGTTATTTTTATTGATAAAAACGTAAGAAATAACAATCAGCTATAACATAAACATTGGAAAACTTAAGTCATACGTATATTCTCTTAATTAGCTATTAAAAACTAAAAAAAGAAAAATATCCGAATCGCCCCAATTTTCGAGGTGAATTGGATCGTACACAACATGTAACAACATTTTAAGTTTCTTAACACTATAGCTTTGGAATCAGTAAAAAATTAATAATGAGATCAATTTTAATTATCGGCACATAATTCACATATATATGGTCCTTTCTTCCCCCCCATATCAGCACATTTTTCGTGACACCATTCTTCGCAAACATTGCACTGAATCCAATCCTCTGATGGTGGATGAACGAATATTTCGGAACAGTAAATGCAGTGCCACTCTCTCTGTTTTGCAGATGAACTCTTAATTTTTATCGCAGGCTTTAATTTATTCTTCATCTTCTTCGTGGTATTTTCTTTGGTTTACTTACGTACCGCTTTAGGTGTATTTCCGAAGCCACGACTTGCCAAGTGCAATAGCCGGTCAGCTAACTTCTTTTCTGTGTTCTCATCTAAAACTGGCTGTCCACCTCGACGCTTAATAATACCCCTGGATAAACTAACTCTTCTCTGTAAGCTCGTGAACGGTACTGCAAAAATCTCAGCAGCCTTACGTAAGGTCAACTCTTTGTTCTGGACTTTATTTACAGCCTCCTTCATTTTTTCTTGAGACAACCTCCGCCATCAGTCTTTCTTATGTACGTGCGAACCATCTACAATAAAATAAATATGAATCAATAACCTCAAACATGTAATAAATCAGTTTAAAATGTGATCCAATTCACCCCTGACGATATGATCCGATTAGCCCCATAATCAAGACTTTTGAAATAAATATTTTAGACGTTAACCTCTAAGATCATACTTAAAAGCGAATTGGTTCTCTAATATAGACACCTTGCTTAACAATATAAACCAATGTACACACATCAAAAGTGTCTAAGGATCAAGCATTTTTATGCGGATTTCTTGAGATTGAGATGTGGCTTTGTAATAAATTTATGATTTTATAAATTTATATGGATCCTTTTTGGTGCATTTCATAATTTGAATCAGGAACTGTGAATCAAATTCGAGTAAAAGATGAAAATCAGCTGTCAATATTTTCCCTATAAAAACATACAACGCATTGAAGACATTATTAGTGCTACTGTTTCCCTACTACTGATTAAAACCAACGTTATTATGGAGCGGCGACGTCATTTAAGCAGGGAAGAAATGCTCAGAGCCGTGGGAATGATAGAAGCTGGTTCCCGGCAACGTACTGTGGCTTTAGCTCTGAATACAAGTCAGAGTGTTATCAGTCGACTTTGGACACGTTACCGAAGCACTGGTACCGTGGCTGAGTGCCATGGAGGACGGTATCGCTGCACCACACGGAGACAAGACCGATACATTCAAATCTTAACTCGAAGAGCTCCAACAATAACCGCCATGATGTTAGCCGTGAGGCTTCATCACTCTTCAGGGAACTTAATTAGCGACCAAACAGTCAGAAACCGCTTGCATGAAGTGAACCTTCATTCCCGAAGACCGCTACGGGTACCACCTATAGCAATGCACAATCGTAGGATTCGATATCAATGGGCTCTTGAACACAGAAATTGGGCAGAAGAACAATGGCGTTTCGTGTGCTTTTCTGATGAGTCTCGTTTTGGTATGAGACCGGATACAAGACGTATACGACACTGGAGAACCCCTGGACGCCAACAGCGATTAAAATCCTGCCAGGAAGTCCATCCTTATAGTGGTGGAACCATCATGGTATGGGCGGGTATTTGGATCGGCGGAAGAACTGAGTTGATTTGGATCAGAGGCAACCTCAACGCTCAAATTTATGCTGAGACGATTGTATCAGACGTCATCGTTCCTCTACAAGTGCAAATCGGTCCCTTATTTCAGTTAATGCATGATAATGCACGACCGCACACCGCAAGAGTTGTAAGACAGACTCTCGCCGCAGCTAACATCAATGTCCTGCCCTGGCCTGCTCAGTCGCCAGACTTGAACCCGATTGAGCATGCATGGGATATGCTACAGAGAAGAGCTCTGCCGAATATGGAGGGTATCCAGTCGCAAGAAGACCTTTTTTTGTTGTTGCAACGAACATGGGCGGCCATTCCACAGCGTGATTTGGATGAACTCATTTTGAGTATGCCAAACCGATGTTCTTGTGTAGTTAGTGTTCGCGGTAGAAACACGGATTATTAATTGTTTAAGTTACCCAATAAAATTTTAAAGAAAACTGTTATTTCAGTCTTTTTTTCGAACTTTTGTGTTAGTGGTTCAAATGTCAAAAATCCCTTTATTAGGAAAATGGCAAATTTCTTTATTAATGCAAAGGTGACTTGGTTTATCGTTACTGTGACAAACGAAAACACTTTATTTGATGAATCCTTAAAGAAAATTTTAATTAATATCAATCAGGAGAAAAGTTATTGCAAAAATATATGTTGATCCCTAGACACTTTTGATGTGTGTAGTTAAGTTTTAACACAAATCCGTAATATGACACAAAGAAATAGTAAGTACGTACCTTAGATGAGCGCCAAAATTGCGACACCCACAAAAGACCGAGTTGCTAACGAGCGGCGTCGACACTGATTTACAAGCGCGATCGAAATACTGCCTATGTCGGGAGGTGCGGTGTGAGAGGAGAGACGTATAACGCCGGTTGAGTGCCTTCTATGTGTATGCAATATTTGAATTATCAACAGATTTCTTATTTTGATCCGATTCGCCCTGTGATCCGATTCGCCTCGGTTATGGATTGCTAACATTGTCACTGCAATCAACAGATGTATCAAGAGAAGAAATTTCTTGGTATTTCATCATATGAGCACTGGCCGATATTCTTTTCTGGTTCCATGAAAAGCGACTTGGTACTGCTCCTTTCTTTAAAAATTTGTGTGCTCAGGGCAAACCTTGAAACAAGATGAACAATAATAACAATATTTAAAGTCATAATGTAATGTTAGCAATTTTGGTGGCCCAAAAGTCGCGGATCAAACGCAACTAGGGGTTAGATCCCCACCCCTAGTTGCGTTTGATCCACGACATCCCCTCATCAGCTGCAAAAAGTTGTTCTACGGGAGGTCCTAAGGTCAACCCCTGCAGAGTTATAATTTATTTTGTGTTTTTATGAGAAAATTGACTTTTTTAACTAATTCTTATTAAAATTCGAAAAAATCTACATTCTGTATCTTTTTTATAATTTTCACTAGATTAGTACTGATGAGTCCTTGCGTTAGACATGCCGTTTATGGTTGTTTATTGGGTGTGTTGAAGATAATATTAAGTTTTACGATTTTTTTTTCTCAAATCATAACTTTTTATTTACTTCGGACCCCACTGTGAAAAAAAATACTCTACGGAAAAGTGATCCTGTATTACAAGTTTTGGCGTGGCTTTGATATCTTTCAAGGACGATTATTCGTAGCAAGGCCAAAGTTAACCCAACCATAAAACTCGGTTAGGCTTATTTAAAAATAAACTGGAACTAATACAATTAATGACAAAGACTCTCTGCCTCTCTTTTACACTTAACCATTTAATCCTTTGTCAATAAAAGGACGGTTCGCCCGTCAGTTCAGGTAGTGATATCTTTTTTAGGAAACAAAATGGCCGGGGCGGTGGCCAGGGCATGCGCGTAAGCATGTTTCTTTAGAATGTTTAGTGTTCTTTAGTGACTCGCTTCCTGCCTGTGAGTACGCACGTGTTCTTTTTCTCGGTTTTAAGACGACTTGTGGTCAGTTTCTTTCCTTTGACCTACGCTTTGTTTTTCGGACTTGTGATAGATTGCCTACCTGTGACCAGTGCTGTGTGAATCGGACTAGATTCGGAATCGGACGGATTGGCTACAAAAGTGGACAGATGGCTGCTGCGAGGAAAGAATACACCCAACGGGAGTATGCAGAAATGCATTACCTGTATGGCTTTTGCGACGGTAATGCCCGGGCATTGGCGATGACTGTAGCGTTGACGATATTCCCTGGCAGCAGCCCCAGCAGCCCGGGCTGCTGCCAGGGAATATCGTCAACGCTACCCTAACCATGATCGTTTTCCGGACTACAGGGCCTTTATGCACGTACATAATTCGTACATGGAGGGAGTCTTAAGCAGGCCCTACACGCTAGGGTGTACCTGACAGGTTTACCTGCACAGTTCAACTGTACAGGTAAACAGGAGCGTGTATGTTGCACAACTGTGCAGGCTTCCACACCATTCGTACATGGAGGGAGTCTTAAGCAGGCCATACACGCTAGGGTGTACCTGACAGGTTTACCTGTACAGTTCAACTGTACAGGTAAACAGGAGCGTGTATGTTGCACAACTGTGCAGGCTTCCACACCTATACAGGCAACCCAAAAAAATATGAATACTGATATTTTTTGCCCGAAGGTATACCTGTGCAAGCAAAACTGAGCGTGTGTGGTGGTAGCCTGCACAGGCGGCAGTTGTCCGGTGATTGCTAGAGCGGAAAGACTTGACATCGGAGTACTTTTTTCTTTGCAGTAACCATAATTTGCACCATTGTTCACGATATCTTCGTTTAAATTTCCTTTTCTTCAATAAAACAAACAATAAACCTAATACTGCGACTGCGTCGAGATCAAGCACAGCTGCCGGGGCCATAATTTCAATTGAGTTTGTACAGGTTTTCCGCTACGTGTATGGTCTCTATAGAGCTCAGATTTACCTGTACAGTTGAACTGTACAGGTAAACCTGTCAGGTACACCCTAGCGCGTATGGCCTGCTTTACCCGGTCAGCATACTCCGAGAGCAGGCAGACCAGTGGCAGTGGTGCAATTTGAAAATGAAGATGAAGTGCTGAGAGAATTAAGATTGGATCCTAGTATAAGTCAATGCCAAATATCCCGTAATCTCGGGATTCCAAGATCGACGGTGCAACGTGTCATTAACAGAAACAAATATCACGCCTACCACGTGCAAAGGGTGCAAGCTTTGCTGCCCGGTGACTATGAACCTAGAGTGCGGTTTTGCAGAGAGATGCTAAGACCACAGAAAGGATCCGCAGTTCTTCAACAAGGTTTTATGGACGGATGAGTCAACTTTTAGAATAATGGGAGTATTCAATATCCACAATCTACATTTTTACTCCAGAGTGAACCCCCATATCATAAGAAATGATCGATTCCAGCATCTGTTTGGTATTAACATGTGGGCTGGAATAATTGGTGTAGAATTTAGTGCCTGCTTGGTTCAGCACTAACTTCAGAGTTGGTTGATATTTGGTTGATTTGGTAATATTAGTCTGGTTTAATGATACGAACTGATATGGTTTAAAAGCTATATTGAATACTATTGATAGACATCGAATGGTAAATCTAATCTAAATAAGCACTAAGATGGTTTGATTTAGTTTGGTTTGAGTTACGCGATTGGTAGTCGATTACGCACTGACTGGTAATAGATGCGATACATGCATTTATGGAAATGCAGGCAAGCAAAAGTGCTGAGCTGTTCGGTGGCAAATATTATACCGAACAATTGTCCAGCAGTTGGTGCTGCATGAAATGCCAGCAAAGCTGAATGGTGCTCAGTATTTAAATTTTTTGCAAAATAATTTAAACCATATTCTTAACGAAGCTGAAGTTCCAGAAGAAAGAATAACAGAAATGTGGCTGCAACATGATGGCGCCCCGCCTCACTACGCTCGAGCACTAAGAGATTATTTGAACGAGCGCTTCCCCAACCTTACTTCCCGTGGGTGTCGTAAAAGGCGACTAAGGATCGTACCGGAGAATGGGCAGCAGCGTTCTCTATCGATACTGCGATCGCCAACCCGCCTGCCAAGCGTGGCGATTATGGCAAACACTCCCAAAATTGGGGGAGGCCTATGTCCAGCAGTGGACGTCTACCGGCTGAACGACGACGAGATTTTTTTCTTTGGGGCTATTTTAAAGAAATAGTTTACCAAGGAGAGAACAATAGCGAACAAGAACTACGACAAAAGCTCGAATTTGCTAGGGTACAAGTTACTAACAACAGAGGTGCATTCCGTAGGTTACGTAAGAATTTTATTAGACGGTGCAGATTATGTATTATGGTCAGAGGCAGGAATTTTGAGCATTTATTGTAAAATGTTTTGCTTAATAAAACAATCATTTCACAATCGTTGTTTTGTTTTTTCGTCCTAGAAAGATATTAGAGCCACTCATTGCCATGTGTAATACCTTTTCAGAATCCCTATTAAATGCGCCAAAACTTGTAATACAAGGTCACTTTTCGGTAGAGTATTTTTTTTTTCACAGTGGAGTCCGAAGTAAATAAAAAGTTATGATTTGAGAAAAAAAAAATCGTAAAACTTAATATTATCTTCAACACACCCAATAAACAACCAAAAATGGCATGTCTAACGCAAGGACTCATCAGTACCAATCTAGTGAAAATTATAAAAAAAGATACAGGGTGTCGATTTTTTCGAATTTTAATAAGAATTATTTAAAAAAAGTCAATTTTCTCATAAAAACAAAATAAATTATAACTCTGCAGGAGTTGACCTTAAGGACCTCCCGTAGAACAACTTTTTGCAGCTGATGACCCTATCTAACCCCTAGTTGCGTTTGATCCACGACTTTTGGGCCACCCTGTATAGATACTATCTAAAAAAATAGAAGAACTGTCGTTTATAGCACCCACCTGTAGTCACACTTAATGTTTGGTAAAAATTTTCATGAAAATGACAGTTGTCTTCCCCATTTATGGAATTGGAGAAGAAAAAGATGGACTTATTACAAATTAAACTGTCGCAAAGCAGCGAAAGACAAGAACAAGATTGTGAAGATCAGTTATTTTTTTTAAAGTTTGATGCCGTTCTTAATGGAGTTAACTCCCATGCAATAATTACGTACTAGAAACAAAATTACACAGGTTGTTATGGATGAAATGAATAGTGTCACGACCCAGGCTTACCATGGTTACAATACTTACGAATAGAACACAAATTATGGAAATTATACTTTAAATATAGTATAGTATAAAAGCTACGAAAATTCTTTTTTTTTAACTCACCTTATACGAGTAGTTACAAATAGTCTTTCTTCGGGCTTTATGCTGTTATGAAAATTTGTGTCTTTTCTTGAAATCTCACTCCTTATTGAATTAACAGTCATCCTGGTATATCCAAAAGCTTAGCCTTTTCCCAACTATGTTGGGGTTGGCTTCCAGTCTGCAGCCTGTAGTTTACTCTGTGTACGGTGATCACGAACTCGCCACGCCTCCGCGCCCGAACCCGCCGCCGCGCCGCCGCCGGCGAGTTCCTACGTGAACAAGTACTACAACTCAATAATATTTTAGCTGTCAAAGTCAAATGTGACATTACTGCTTACTGACGTTTATCTGTTTTTATTTCTAACGGCCGATGTTTTGTTATGTATGTCGGAAATGTCATTAGTACGGGAGCTGACTTGACAACGAGGCGGAAGCGCTGTGGCGACAAGCTTCGACGGAGTCATTCGTTTGACCGGAATCGGAACGCTAGCGCCATCTGGTGGCGCTTGACAGAGTCTAGCCTGAGTTCGTGGGGGGTCGACGCTGGAGGACAGCGCGACAAGAACGATGTGGAGCTCTCTTGGACATTGGACATCGTACGAACAACATGTGCTCAGAAACTGTTCCGCGTTCCGTATCTGGTTGTGTCGTGTACCTAGTGTGTAATTTGCTAGCGTGATTAAATTGTTTGTGAAATTATAATCTCATTTGAAATGAAAACCGTTTTTCTATTGCGCATTATCCAACACATAACCCACAGTAGCCCTACACTAGTTTAAATATGGCTGATAATAACGTGACAAACTATACCTTCCCCGTTATGTATTTGAGTGTTTTAATTAGATTTTTGTTTGTATATTTAAATTATCTTTACTAGAGAAGCCTATATTTATTGATTTTATACAAAATAGTGCTAATTGAACAAATTTCGGCTCTAATTGATTATTTGGAAAACCACCAAGACCTGGCGCTTGGCCACTGCAGCCGCACCAATGAAGGGCGAAGTTTATCGAAACGATATTGGATGGAATGCGCCCAAATTTTAAATTCGGTATCGGTGGACAGCCCCAATAAAACGCCGGCAGTGTAGCGCACAGTAAGTACCTAAATACAGTATAATTAGGTATGCAATATAAAATGATAAAATGTAATTGTAATTTTTGTACGTTTTTTAATTCCACAATAGCCGCGTCCAGACCGGCTGAGCGCGGCTCGCGAGTCCCGCTCACGAGCCAATAGTTCGGCCGGTGTGGACGGCGCTCGGGCTTCCTCGGGCACACGTTGGCTCGGCCGAGCGCCGCTCGGCCCCGAGCCATGCGTTGTCGGTTTTTGCCAAAGCTCAAAGGCGGCTCAGTCTGAGCTGCTCGCCCGGTGTGATCGGACGTAACGACACTCGCGAGCCAGTGAATCAAAAATGGATAAAGAAGACAGTATTCGCTTAATACAACTTTACGGAAGCTTCAAAATGTTATGGGATTCGAAAGATCCAGATCATTTAAATAAAAGCAAGCGAGAAGATTGCTGGAGGAAGATCTCTAAGGAAATCAAGTTACCTATACCCGAGTTGAAAAAGAAACTTGACTCATTGACAGGTTCATACCGACGCGAAAAGTCAAAGCAGAGAAAAAGTAATATCACTGGTTCAGGTAAGGATTCTTTTATTTAATTATAGTGAATATTAGATTAGTTAATCTCATTATCAAATATCAATATGTACAACATTTACTACACCATGACTTTTTAGTCTTCTTACAAAAGTGGTCCACTCAATGTATCCGGCATAAAATACCTCTAGGCGCGATTATTATTTTTTTATCATTAATTAAGATAATAGGTACGAAGAAAAATAAATAATACATTAGAAATATGAAACACCCTGTTAAGAATGTTTACGTATCAAACTGTAGAATATACCTACCCAGCGCACGAGTCGAGTAGATCATTCCATCTCCATTTTCTATGAGACAAAATATCGCAAGCCAATCTAGCATAGTCCACGTGGACTGTCATCCAATCAGATTGTCTAACGCTATCCTTTGACAAGTGCCGGCGCGCGCGAAGCCCCGCCCCTTTCACTTAAAAATAGGTGAAGGTCACTCTTACTCAGTTGCGTCCGAACACCGGAAGCGGAAGTGTGCGCGCGCGCTACCCAGTGTCAAGAGTTGTACGCGATCGATTTTAGTGAAACGAGTGAACCTACTTAATAATGAGTGATAGGAACTATCGCTACTCGAATATCAAGTATTTACAGATGGTGCGCCTGTACGCAATAAGTGGTGACAATTTACGGGAAGCAAGAAGGTTATACGCTGCGCCTGACCATCTCCAAATGTTACGCAACCGAGGAGTGATTAACCCGCAAGTACCAGGACTGCAAGTTATTTTAGGCGCAACACAACTGCTGCTAGATCACGGCCAGTTTCGCAGCCCACCGCATGCGCAAGCTCGGGGCCGCACACGGCATTCACCTGTTCTCGAAGAGAACATATTGGAGTACTTCGAACAACACCCGCGACGGAGTACTAGAGTGGCTGCCAGACATTTCGGAGTCAGCCAGTACTATGTTTGGAAAATATTGCAAGCGGAAGGACTCCACCCGTACCACTACCGACGAGCACAGGCCTTATACGGGGCTGACCCCGAATCCAGAATTGTGTTGTGTCGCTGGCTTATTGAACATCCAACCACCAACATTCTCTGGACCGACGAATCCACGTTCACCCGAGTTGGGATGTTCAATAAGCCAGCGTAAGCAGTGTGAGAACATTCCCACCAAATTCGATTTAGTGTGAATGTTTGGGCTGGGATTATAGGAGACCGAATAATTGGCCCTATTTTTATTCAGGGTAACCTCAGCGGTGGAACGTACCTAGACATGACACAAACCGTAATTCCCGAGTTACTAGAAGATGTACCTGTCAGCTATTTAAGAAATATTTATTACCAACACGATGGTTGTCCCGCTCATTATTTTCGGTCAGTGAGAGAGTACCTAAATCGCGAGTTTGGTGACAGGTGGATCGGGCGTGGTGGTCCGGTGTCTTGGCCCCCTCGTAGCCCGGATCTTACACCTTTAGACTTTTTTTCGTGGTCTGAAGTAAAGAGACTTGTGTACACCGAAGAAGCACGCAATGTAGAACAATTAAAACAGCAAATAATTGCTGCTTTTGATATTGGGAAACAAGACAGAGTGACTTTAAATAAATTAAAAGACAACATTCAAAAACGTGCTCGTTTGTGCATCGAACAAAGTGGTAGGCAATTTGAACAGTTGCTACAATACAGGTAAAGCTTACTTACCTACCTAATACATGTAAGTAAATAAAAAGTGATCATTTGTAAATACGAAATTAGTAATTAGTGTAAATAATTCAGTTGATTCCCATTCTTTAAATACGCCGGAAACAATTTAAATACTTACCACTAATTTCAATAACTATCTTTTTGATTGTTAGGTAGGTATTTATCATGTTAGAGATAGAAATTCTGGATTTATTTATGTAAGTAGGATGTGCCTACGGAACGAGTCAAATTTCTATCTTCAATAGGATCGAACAAAGACAAATTGATCAGTTATTGAAATCAGCCGTATGTTTGTTATCTAAATCGAACGTTTTTTTTATTAATCTGCACTTACTTGGTACCTACGTAGCTTACTGTCTACTGTCGTCTGTGTGGTGCCGGACTTAAAGAATACCACCACCCCTTACTTCCCGTGGGTGTCGTAAAAGGCGACTAAGGATCGTATCGGAGAATGGGCAGCAGCGTTCTCTATGTATTCCACCATCATACCATACTGCGATCGCCAACCCGCCTGCCAAGCGTGGCGATTATGGCAAACCCTCCCAAAATTGGGGGAGGCCTATGTCCAGCAGTGGACGTCTATCGGCTGAAACGAACGACGATGTAGCTTACATCACTTTGTTTCGGTTTTACGAGTACCTATAACGAACAATGTTTCTGACGGTCCTAAGCCCGTAAAAGTATGAAGGAAGAATTGGAATTAAGTGGCTTTTAATTAACAAACTGCTACATACTTACTGAGAACATTAAGATTGCAATAGTAAGAAACCTATTTTGCGCTAGGGTTGAATGAACTGTGTTAAAGATGCCGCGCCGCGCCGCACGCCGCTCCATTGATACCTAGCTCGTACCGCGCTCGCAACAGGGTGTTTCTAACTACGCTGTAATGGTCGGACTGTATCGGGGTGTGGACTGTATGGTTTCTTCAGGTTCTTCTAATAAAACTCCAATTTTTGCTTCTTATTTATTTCCTTGAGAGATCAGCTGTACTATCGTCGAACTACTGCGAACTACTCGAACTGACTACAAACTACCGGATTGAGCGCCCCTTATTATACCCCAGCACGTGGGTGCAAGTAGTGGGTACACTACTGTGTTAACTAGGCGACCCACCAATCCGGTCGTTTTGGTTCGTGTCCGGTCTCAGACAGGTTTCGACTTGTCGCGACCTGTCGGAGGCAAGACTCCGCAACCAATCACAAACATTTTCCTTAGCTTACACTTATTCATATGCTTATCCTAAACAATACATGCTAGTTTTTAATTCTATTACTATTTCCTATGCGTAATTCTATGACGAGCTCGGCGTCCGTAACATTTCTCCCCCCGGCGTAGCTCGCGAAGCCTCTTCCTTCTTCTCAAGGACGACGAGCTTGCTCACCGGTCGTCGGAAGATTCCGGTCCTTGTCCGTATCTCGACCACACGAATGCTGCCGTCAGTTCCAGGGTGCGTGCGCTCGACGACCCCCATCGGCCAGGTGTTTCGGGGCAGGGTGTTATCAACCACCAAGACCACGTCGCCAATTTGCAGCGGTCTTGCGTTGTTCTTCGGCTCGCCGCGGGGTACTAGTGTGGTCAGATATTCCCGTAGCCAGCGCCGCCAGAAGTGGTCGGCGAGCGCTTGGCTAGCTCGCCATGTTCGTCGGTCGTCCTCTTTGCATGGCCCCGTCGTAGGTAGGCCGTTTGAAGACCCCAACAGAAAGTGGTTGGGGGTCAGGGCCTCAGGATCATTCGGGTCTACGCTGACGTGGGTCAGGGGTCGTGCGTTTATGGAGAACTCTGCTTCGGTGAGGAGCGTGCTGAGGACTTCTTCAGCGGGTGCCTTCTCATGTAGGGTGACCTTGAGGGCCGCCTTGACGGAGCGTACCATTCTTTCCCACGCTCCGCCTTGATTCGGCGCGCCAGGAGGTATAAACCGCCACTCCATACGGTGAAGCAGCCCCTCGTCATTCAAGGCAGGTAACCACTCGACGTAGGCATTGCGGAGCTCTTGATCCGCCCCTCTGAAGTTGGTCGCGTTATCTGAATACATGAGCCGCGGCCAACCCCTGCGCGCAGCCATTCTTCTTAATGCCATTATTGCAGAGTCCGTTGAAAGGGATGCGACGAGCTCTATATGTACGGCGCGGGATGTGAGGCATGTGAACAAGGCGCCCCACCTTTTCTCACGACGACGGCCCACCTTGACCATCATGGGTCCAAAATAGTCCACCCCGCAGTTAGTGAACGGGCGGTGGAAGGGATCTAGGCGGGCGTGTGGCAGGTCTCCCGTGGCGGGCGTCTGTGGTGTCCCCTTCTGTTTCTTGCAATAAGCACAGTTTCTCTCAATGGTGCGCACGGTGGGTCGTAGATGTATGACCCAGTATCGTTGTCTCAGGTCATTGGTAACGCGCTCACGGTTGGCGTGACCTGCAGCGCAGTGTTCGCGTAGCACCAGAAGCTTCGTAACTCGGTGGCGACCGTCCAGTATAATCGGCCTCTTTGCCTCTTGTGGTGCTGCTGATGCTTCAATGCGGCCTCGTACCCGCAGAAGGCCGTCTTATAAGACCGGGTCGAGCTTGTACAGCCTGCTCGTTCTTGTGAGAGGACGGGCTGACTGCATCCGCCTCATTTCTTCGCCGAAGCTTTCCCGTTGTGCTTGCTGCACGAGTTCTTTCTCGGCGCGCTGGATGTGTCTGTGTTGTTGTTTCTCGTAGCGGTGCGTCGACATATGTCAATGAACGCCAGGGCTCTCGCCGCCGCTCTTACCAGCGTTTCATACTTGGAGAAGCGGGCAGGGTCGGGTAGCCAGCTGTCTCGTGGTTCCTCGATGACGTGCAAAACTCCCTGTTCATCGTCTTCCGTGGGTGGCGTTATTCCGGGCCATTGCTCCTCCGGTAGTCGTAAGAAGCTAGGCCCCTGGAACCACTGATCGGTTATGTGGATCGGCGCGTTGGTAAGTCGGGTGGCGTCGTCGGCTACGTTTTGGTCAGTTGGCAGCCAGCGCCATTCTTCTTTTGAGGTGAGCTCGGCGATCTCTCCCAGTCGGTGCGCGACGAATGGCGTGTATCGTCGCATGTCGTTTTTTATCCAGTGCACGACGGTGGAAGAGTCTGTCCAGTATACCGTTCTGCTGACCTCCATGCGATGTTCCTTTCGGAGGGTGTCAGCGAGTCTAGCCCCTATGACCGCGGCTTGTAGTTCCAGCCTGGGAATAGTTTGCGCCTGTCGTGGTGCCACCTTAGCTTTGGCGGCGTTCAACACGATGCTCACAGTATCGTCGCAGTTCACTACTCTCCAGTAGGCCACGGCTGCGTAGGCCTGTTCACTCGCGTCGCATAGGACATGTAGTTCTATGTCCTTGTACTTCTTCGACGTGTAGCTTCTAGGTATTCGAAGCTGGGCGATGTCGGTGAGTTGAGCGAGCCAGGTGGTGAAGAGTTCGTTCTCCTCTTCCGGTATCGGTTCGTCCCACGTTATTTGGAGGCGCCACAAACTTTGCAGGTTGATCTTTGCTCGTATTGTGAAGTGGCTCAGCAGTCCTAGAGGGTCGTAGATGGACATTACCGAGCTGAGTGTTTCTCTCTTTGTGGGCGCGCGCTTCCGTTCTCGTACCGGAGCGGGGACTCGGTTCATTGAGGTATTGAACCCGAGTTCGTCCCGTTCGGCGCTCCAGTACAGCCCGAGTATTTTGCTCACGGGCTTCTCTCCCCCCAGTTGTGTGGGTGTGGTGGCATGTAGCTCCCGGGGCACGTCGCGTAGCACTGTTTCGTCGTTCGTGCTCCATCCACGCAGAGTAAACCCGGCGACCGCGTGCACCTGTCTCACTTCCTGTATTGCCTTCAGGGCCTCTTCCTGGTCATCGTAACTCGCTACCAGGTCATCCATGTAGTGGCTATTCTTTATAGCCTCTAGCGCGCGTGGGTACTCTTGTCCGTGTATGTCCGCATTGTGATTACGGACATAGTGGGCCATGTATGGAGAGCTGGCTGCGCCGAAAATCATGCTCGTCATTTTGTAGTGGCGCGGGGGCTCTGTTCTGTTGGTGCCTCTCCACAGAAACTGCTGTGCCGGTTGATCCTCAGTTCTTATTTTGATACGTAAGAACATTTCCTGGATGTCTGCAGTGACTGCTACCGCCTTTTCCCGGAAGCGGAATATGATTCCCGGTAACGATAGCAGCAGGTCCGGGCCTTCTAGTAATCTGTCATTCAGGCACACGCCGTGACTTCTTGCCGCTGCGTCGAACACTAGTCTCTGCTTGCCGGGCTTGTTCGGATTTTGCACGGCGAAGTGGGGCAGGTACCAGCAGACGGCACTTGACTGTTCTGTGCCATCGCACGGCGCTGCATATCCCTTTTCCAGCAGGTTGTTGATCTGGGCACTGTACTGTTCGGCGAAGTCAGGCGACGCGTCCATTCTCTGTTCGATCTTTCTTAATCGGCGGAGCGCTGCACCGTAACTTGGCGGCATGGTGACGTTGTCGTGTCGCCATGGCAGTCCGACTTCGTAGCCACCGTCGATCTTCCTTATAGTTCTTTCGACGATGGCTGTCGCTCGTTGGTCAGCGTCACTTACGCGTGGTTCTCGCGCAATTCCCAGCGCTTCGATTTTGAAGTGGGCTTCCACTAAGTCGTGAAGGCGCTTGTGGTTGTGTTGCTGCTCTTCGTTCTCATAGAGATGCAACACGTTGTCTTCATTTATGATGACGTTTCGTGGTGCGGTCCCGTGCACTACCCAGCCGAGCTGCGTTAGGGAGGCAGCTGGCTGGTTGGGGCCGCCGACTCGGAGTTCTCTTGACACGATGCATTCCCAATGGTCTGTCCCCACTAGGAGACCGGGGCGTGTTGGTTCATAACACACCTCGTTTGCTGGGAGGTCTCGCAGGTGTCCATACTCAAGCAGAGAGTCCGGAATTGACTGCTGGTGAAGCCTCAGGTTCTTCATGGTTCTTGCCCGAAGCTTGTGTGATGCGCTATCATTGCTGATTCCTCTCACTTGCACAGTGACGATCTTGCTGTCTTGCTCTCGCGACGACATATTTACCCCATGGATGTGCAGTGGTTGTGACATCCCTTCGGCCCCGATGCTTGTAGCCAGATCTTCATCAATGAGGGTAATGGTGGCTCCTTCGTCGAAGAGTGCGTGAGTCTTTACCTCCCCCCGTGGACCTGTGATGATCACGGGGCACATTTTGAGAAGGACAGTCTTCGGGCCGGCGGCTGTTCGGGTAGCCACCGACATGACTGCCTCCTCCTTTGTTGGTTCTTCAGACTTATGTTCAGTCGCTGACTCTAATTCGGGCGACTCTTTTCTTTCTTGATGCAGCGTGGCGTGGTGAGGCCGGCGGCACTGGTTCACACCGCACGGTTTTGCCTTGCACATGATGCGCCTGTGTTTCTTCTGGGCGCACTTGAAGCATATCTTCTGCTCCTTCACTAGTTCCCACCGCTGGTCCACTGACATTGCCTTATATTTCGGGCACTGGGTTAGTATGTGGCTTTGCTTGCAACTGGGGCACTGATTTTCCTCGGTCCCTTCCACCGTGGCGTACACTGTGTTGGACTTCTTCTTCAGTGTTATGGCAGGCCTGGTCTCCTTCTTGTGTGGTGCGGTCGCGGCGCTCGTTGTTGGGGCGTATGTGTATCGCAACGCCCTATCCGCTTCACGCATTAAGAAGCGAGATAGCATCACTATTTCTGGCTCTGCTGTTCCTTCGTTGTCACAGGCAAAGTCACACCATCGGGATCGGAGATGGGGACTTAATTTTTCAAGCACTTCCCGGGTTAGCAAGGGATTATAGAGGTACCCCTTGCGGTCGATTGTCTTTAACACACATATCGTATTTTGAATCTGGATCGCGAAACTGTTTAGGTCACTGGCTGAGGCACTAGGTTTAGGCATCTTCTTCAGGTCGTCCAGCGCTTTGTCTATGATCACCTCTGGTCGGCCAAAGCACTGCTCCAACGTCTTCATGACAGCGTCCGGTTCTGTGGCCGCGTGCAGAAGAGCCGCTACTGTTTCTCGTGCTTCACCTTTGAGGCAACTTCTAAGTCGCTGGAGGTTCTCTGCCGGTGACACGTTGTACATGTTGGTCGTGTCGTAGTAGGATGCCTTGAACGGTAACCATTCACTAACCGCACCAGAGAAAGTCGGTAGATCTGTGTGCCGAAGTCGTGGTCTGGCCATCTTCTCCAGGGTCGCAGCTAATTGGTCAATGCTGTTTCTGGCTCTCGTTGGCGTCGGCGACCTTCCTCGTGGCACATCAAATCGTTGCTGCTTCAGATTTTCTTTGACTTCTGCGTTTGCGTCCCCCTCCCCCCGTGTACTGATGGGGTGGGTGCGCAGCCATTGGTCCACCTTCTGGTGCTGGTGTTCCTCTTGAAGTAGATCTTCATGGACGCTTTCTTGGTCTTCCTGGATCACGGAGACCTCGGCAGCCAATCTCTTCTTCACTAGATCTGCTTCAATTTCCAGCTCCTTTCGTTGTATGGCTGCTAGTTTCTCGGCCGCCTCAAGTTCGGCCAATCGTAGCCGCGTAGTCACGCTGGTGTTTGATCTCACTGATCGCGGCGGCGACCTTATACGGCGCTGTTCTGACGATGGTCCCGCTGTAGCGAGGTCTGCGGCGGTAGTAGGTCCGGCCATACTTTCGACTTGAGGTGACGCCGGTGGTTCAAGCGATAGTCGTCGTAGTCGCTCTCGTTCTATTCGTTCCGCTTCCTTGCGACGTACCGATGTTAGTACGTCCCTTTGTTCTAGGGCTCGCCGTTGTTCTTCCATCTCTGCTAAGTCACTTTGACTACGGGTGACCACCATCGCGTTCGGTTGACGGCGCACAGTGACACAGCAGAGGTAATACAGCAGCGATATGCAGGTAAGTTAATACTGGTTCACTCACGAACAATTCCTTCTTCCAAGTCGCAGATTCTCCTTTCTTGATCCGGCTCGAAGGACCAGACTGTAATGGTCGGACTGTATCGGGGTGTGGACTGTATGGTTTCTTCAGGTTCTTCTAATAAAACTCCAATTTTTGCTTCTTATTTATTTCCTTGAGAGATCAGCTGTACTATCGTCGAACTACTGCGAACTACTCGAACTGACTACAAACTACCGGATTGAGCGCCCCTTATTATACCCCAGCACGTGGGTGCAAGTAGTGGGTACACTACTGTGTTAACTAGGCGACCCACCAATCCGGTCGTTTTGGTTCGTGTCCGGTCTCAGACAGGTTTCGACTTGTCGCGACCTGTCGGAGGCAAGACTCCGCAACCAATCACAAACATTTTCCTTAGCTTACACTTATTCATATGCTTATCCTAAACAATACATGCTAGTTTTTAATTCTATTACTATTTCCTATGCGTAATTCTATGACGAGCTCGGCGTCCGTAACATACGCCTTGCGTCATAATAATGAATAATATTTTTATTTTTAAATTATTCAAATCTTATAAATACCTATTTTTTTTATTATGAACGTTTACTAGTCATTGGATACATGAACTGGGCTGCCGTTGTAAGACGACTAAAAAGTCACGGTGTATAGGACACACCATAGGAAACGAAAAATAACGTATAACGTCTAAATATTTGTTACAGGCGCTGACGAAATTTATATATCGAAGTGGTTTGGTTTCAAATATTTTGACTTTATGTCAAATAAAGATGACACGGGAATTACAAATTACAAAAGAAGGCGTAATAGATAACGTAAGTCCTTTATTTATGTTTATTTTCAAAATTAGTTGAACATTAATATTGATGCTGCCATGGAATTATTCCGTTTGTTACAAAATGTGTTGCTAAATGTAGACGAATATCTTTAGCACTAACAGTACCTCTGCGCGGAATGACCGTTAGAGGTAATAGTGCTGTAGATGGAATATTGTTTCTCCATTGACCTGCAGCCTAATTGCGTAACACATTTTATTTCTGATAGCGATTCTGAAACTATTCCCACTCGAGTGGGGATCGTAATCAAAATTCGGTATTGTGTAATAAAAATGATACAAACTCATTAGAGTTGTAATGAGATTTCTTACCAATAGGCCATAATCTGCTTCGTCTAAGCGTTTCGTTTCATCATATATGAATTATTTGTTTCCGAATTAATATGCTATTATTTAATTTACTTTTAATTACAACGGATGGTCTACTAATGCTTACAAATGAAAAAGTGCAATGATTGCCGAATAATTAAAAATCAATTTTTAAAACACTTTCTACCAAAAACTACCATAATTGATGTACGTAACAAAACGTATTTGCATCTGACATTTTAGCTCTGTGGCAAAAGCTGTAGGGTATATATGTTCTGTGGGCAAAAGTTAACTTCTTTTTCCGCCAAACTTGTACGTTGGAACTACAAACAAAAGTTAAATTTGAAATAAGTAAGTAATTAGCAATTTCTTACTGTACGATAAATCTAAAGAGAGTGTTAATTGAGATTTCTTTTTAAAATGAAGTATGTTTCACGCTCTTACGTTAGTTGTTCATCTATTTTTTCAGAAATGCCAGCTACGAGAAAAGTGTCGGAGCGGCAGTGGGAGCTGCTGCTCCGATTTATGGAATACAATCCTGCAATTGCCAAGGGATCCATTGGGAATGAGGGTCCCTTGGCAAAAATCAACTCGATAGGAAAGTGGAAAAACATTGCAGCCCGCCTCAACAGCGAGGGCGCGGGCTGCACTAAATCTTACGTGGGGTTGGCTTTAGAGACGTGCTGCCCGCGGAGGGAGGAAAAAGTGGTTAAAGCCGGTAGGGAATGGGTCCCCGGTTATTACTAGACCACTCTTCATACAAGGTAATGCATATTTTTCGAGAAATTAATGAAAACTGCTTCTAACCTCAAATCAGATAAAAAGTGTAACGAAACGTTAAAATAGCCGATTGACAACCAAATCTGTACCAGTATATTGTCTGTGGTGTAAAATGTCGTGTAAAATCGGTGAAACGGAACGTAAAAAAGAACTGTACTGTCAGTGTTATTAAGTACTCTGTGGTTCATTCCGTTTCTTCCTGAGTGAATGTTTTGTTGTGTGTGAATGTTTTGTTGTTTTATTTGTCTTGTTATCTAGAAATTCTGTTCAGAAGGAAGTTAGCGTACCCCACTTTATGGTTGAAATAGGTCGAATCTGTCCCAAAACCGAATCGGGGCATCCCGACTCCACGTACAATAGGTCGAATCTGTCACAAAACCGAATCGGGGCACCCCGACTCCACGTAGTCTTTTGGCTGCTACCCCGAGGGTGTATTTAAAAATCCGGAGGCGCGGAGGGAGTGCAGCCCCCAGGTGAGCATGGGTGTCTATCCTTTGTTACGTAAGGGCGAAGGGGCTGCACTTCCCGCAGCACCGGAGACGTGCAGAAGCAACTTTGTATTGAAAACCAGTGTTTTACTACGCCTTTTAAGCGACTATTAAGTGTTTTGAGGTTAGGTTACATTAATCGGTTTTTCTCAGGAATGGTGCATTACCTTGTAATGGGAGTGGTACCAGGGGGAAGGGCGGACCCCCCCACCCCCCCCCCCAACCCCCTCCGCGTGCAGCACTTCACTAAATTTTAACCGTACATGTCCCTACGATGACCTAACAATCTATATATTTCCAGTATAAGCTGCTTTTACTGGAAATGTACAGCTTAATATTTTATTACGGCAACAAGTACTCGGTCTTGTGAACTCTTGTGTTAGGTAGTGGTGGTTATTAGAACGTCTAGCGTCAAAAAATAACACGCTACCTATGTATTAGCATCTAGCGTTTGTTGTACCGACTCTGACTTCGCGCTAGAAATATAACGGTTCAACAAACTAGGCATCTCAAATTTTAAACTTACAGTACTTACACAGCGAGGCTAGAGCGGGATAGCATTATAGTTTTATAACTTTTATAGTCTCACTCACAGCGTCACAGCGCGTCGGGGCACTCGGGCGAAATCGTGTGAACTCGGGCGGCAGTCGGCCGGTCGGCGTACGCGTTGTTTTGTAAACAAGCATGGCGCTCGCACATTCATTTTCTAAATAATAATTTTGTTGCTGTGAACTTGTACTACAGTACTGTAATTGTAAATATAATAATTCTCATGTTTCGTACGTTCTTCATGCTATTGTAAATATTGTGTGTTTGTTTTTAAGAATTTTTAATAGGTAGGATGTTACTGTCAACTGTGTGACAAAGTGAAACTGTGGATAGTGATTTGTAAATAAGTTTTAGACAATTAATTAGGTAGTTAAGTAATAAGGACTTTATTAGTCCTAAGCCTGGAAAGTTCATTGATCTATAACGCTACATGAGATATTATTATATTCTTTCGTGTACAGCGCGTTGCGAGTACTTGCGAAGTTGCGAGATAACTAGCGTATTGTCAGATAAAATGATAACGTCTCCGCGTTCAGACTGCGGCCAAGTTTTGTAACAACGTGTTATAATGATAGCGTATAAAATAACGCGCTAGAAAAATATAGTTTATAGTCTATAATATAATGTGCAATTTAAAAGTAAATTGCACATTATCAGTGAAAATTTTTTTTAGATTACTGTGTGTCATGTAATAAATATTAAGATTATTTAACTTTGCTAGTACTGGAACCAACAAAAATATAACTCGCGAAAGAAGGCGTCGGGGCTCCGACAGCAGGCTTTGGCAACGGGAGGGGGGCCTCTACCTGCCAAGTTTATCTTAACAAGCAGGGACGAGCGCATCCTCGCATTGTTAGGGCGTGTGGCCGTTTATGGAGAGCCCAGCGTCCGCATCCCTTTCCCTGTTAGAGAAGACCTATTTTTTATTATAATAACTAATTGTAAAGAAGCAGTGCATGAAGTAGTTAGTGTAAGTACTGGCTTTTTAGTGTTTCTGCCTAGGTGTGATATTAGTCTGTAAAATGATCAACTTAAATTAAACTTCAGGTAATTTCATTTTTAATAAGGGCTTAGGTTTAAGCAATCACCAGACATAAAGAAATATAACGCCCAAAAAATCGTAAGTACTTACCAGAATTTAATCCCCATTTTAATATGAAATTATCACCAATAAACGTAAAGTCTGATGTCCTAAAAAAGGCAAGTATCTTCAGGATAATCGCTGAGCTACCCAAAAAGGTCACGCATGCACCAAATATGTACTCGAATTTAATTTAAAAATTTCATCCAAATATGTTACACAATTTTATCCTAATAAAGTAAATTAATATACAAAAATCATTGTTTACCCAAAAAATATAAATGAAGTTCTAAAGGTTCACCGATTCTACCGTAAAATGTTTACTAAACGCTGAGCTTCTTAGAGCTTTCAATAAAATAAAGGCCACAAAAAAAAATTGTTTATAAACCACATGTTTTATTTCTACATACAAATAAACTTAAAACTTATTATGGCAGTCCTTAGTGTAATTTTAAAATTTTAATGAAGAGTGGATCTTCAAAAAACTTAATCTTAGTGACAAATGAGTCTTCAAACAACCAACATTAAAACAGTCATTTTTATAGTCTACAAATATTAATGAAGAATCAGTCTTCAAATAACATAACATCACACTCCTTTGTATGGTAACAATTGTTTTAAAATCTTAACGAATAAATCAGTCTTCATAAACATAAAATACAATTATTTTGTGTAGTTATAATCAGTTTAAAAGCTGCCGCGAGACTCAACTAATTTGCCATCAATATAATATACTTGGTTATTTGCATACATTTTATGGCAAACGTAGTGATATATTTGGGTAGTAATGCCACAAAACTTTGGTAGTTAAAATTTGGTGCACGTGTGGCCTTTTTGGGTTATGAAAAGTTTTTGTAGTGCAGGCATGACTTAAATAGCCCGAAAGATTTTGGTACAGGTTTCATTTATTTGTACATATTATATTTTTTTTGGATGAGGCTGTTTAGGGTAACGATTGCTTTTTTTGGTGGTCATTCAATTTCATCCCTTTAATAAGTAAGTTGTTAGAATAATATTAATTAATATTGAAAGTGTCTGTACAGTAATTGTAAGTAAGTACTATTAGTAAGTAGCAGATAGTAGAGCTCCAGACACATTAATGTGACTGTTGTAACAAGCGGAGAAATAAAAAATTTAAAAAGAGAAACTGGATGATTGATTGGTGGTTTTCATGTTGCAGGGGGATAATGCGGCTCCTTGGCCTACACGCTCTACGTCGCCGGCGGTGGCACCGGTGGCGGCGCCGGCACAGCCCTTTTTAGAGGTGTACGAGTCGGAGTCGCCATCGCTGCTGCCGCCGCCCTGCCCAGTCCCGTTGCCTGCATCGGATTTATCACTGCCTCCGACGCCTTCACCGCCGCAGTACTCGTCACCGCCGCGGTACCCGTCACCGCTGCGGTACCCGTCATCGCTGCGGTACCCGTCACCGTCACCGCTGCGGTGCCCGTCACCACTGCCGCCATCACCACCACCGCCGTCACCACCACCACCGGATTCAGCAGCGGTGATGATGGCGACGCCACCAACTGGTGCAACAAGAGGGAGAGGAGGCAGACAAAGAGGTGCATACATTTAACCTTATATTAAATCAATAGCATAACATTATATGATTACTAACTGCTGCAGTTAAATACAAATAGACATAACGACGTCGCGACGTTAGTTGTTAAACAATATAATATGATGACATGTCTCTACATCTATACACATATCTATATACCTATAAATTGAAGTAGCTTTTCATGTCTGTTTGTTGGACCGTTTTATTCTTCTAAACTATACAATGGATTTTTATGCGATCTTCGCCATCATTGATAGAATTCGTTTTGGAAGGTTTATGTGTGTAACACATTAATATTTAACTTACATATAATATACACTGACTCGTTGATCTAGTGATTGCAAGTGCTAGTGCTGAGCATGAGGTCTCACTCTCAGGACAGTGCAAAGTGTTATTAAATAGGAGTGGGTTGCTACATCATAATATAATCATACTTGTTTTGAACAACAGCATGACACTTTTCCATAGTGATTTTAACAGTTGTTTTCTTTTTCAGGACGTACATCTGACCCGCTCCAATTGGGTCAGGACGCTTCGCGGAGACAATGTATGTGTTATCTATTTATTTTATAGATTGGTGAGTTACAATGTTACCAAAAAATAATTAAAATATAATTATTATTTCAGATCATCGTGTGACGCCTGCTGCTCCAGATTGGGTGCTCCAGCTGGAGGAGAGGAACCTAGTGACTCAGCAGGGCATTGCTGCGTCCCTGCAGGAGCTGAATGCGACCCTCCACGGCATGCACATTGCGATGGATTCCGTTGCACAGAGCCTGCAGGGAATTTCTAGGCATCTAGATTCGTAGCTCTGCCCCTAAACTTTTATTATTAACTAATTAGAGAAAACCGACAGATTTTTGAAATGGGGCAGTAAACTCGAGCAAAAATTTAAAACTATTAGGTACCTAAATAAAATAGAGGGTGCGGTAGGTCACTTTTTTTTTGTCAACTATTCTGCCAGTGTCGCGTATAGGTTACTACCGATACTACTGGTACTAGCGATAGGTTGCAATGCTGGATTATATTCACGTAGCTGTAACTCGAAGTCACAAATGATAAACTAGGACCATTGAAGTAAAATAATTATTTATTTTACTTGAATGGTCCTAGTTTATCATTTGTGACTTCGAGTTACAGCTATGTTAAGCTAGTTTAATAATGTAAAAAGCAATTAACTGTTTATACAGTTAATTGCTTTTTACATTATTAAACTATACTCCATTTGAAATAAGATTAGACATTTAAATAAACCTTTTTTACAGTCTGTTCAACCGATTTTAAATTCTATTGCGTTGTTGGCATGACATATGGCAGCTGCAGTAAACAGTTGGTATTGTAACCACTTTATTGCTTTTAATACCATCCTTACGCCTACGGTATAGAAGTCAAAATCGGTAGAACGGACTGTAAAAAAGGTTTATTTAAATGTCTAATCTTATTTCAAATTGAATTGAATCCAGATGCTCATGAGTATAGGACCATTGAAGTAAAATAAATATACAGTTAATTGCTTTTTACATTAATGAACTAGGACCATTGAAGTAAAATAAATAAACAGTTAATTGCTTTTAATTCGTATAACAAATCTATGGTCCCAATGTCTACCGTCAGGCACTAGCCCACCGGACACAACCCTCGTTTGGTCGGAGGGTCCTCTTTTCTATAGAGGATGAAGAACTTTCCACCGTGTTCCTCATTTCTATACCCATTTTGGTGTCTGTCTGTGCTGTGACCATATTGCACCAAGTGACAGCGAGAAACTGTCGGCTTTCTCCAGTAAGTTAATAATACAAGTATAGCCGTTTCGTTACTAGTCTCCTCCATTCGGGCCCTTCCCTAGCATCCCTCCCCCCTCTTGACTGTCCCTTCATTTTAATCTTCTTTCCTTCCTCGCATTACGATTTTGATTAGATATAGATTACTACTTAACGATTAATTTAACCATTTTACCTTTTATACAATCGGACTTTGGTCCATTACATGATAAAAGATTTTAATTATTACATTGTACAAACATCGACATTAAATTATCGATATCCACATCTCTAGCTGGTAGAAAAATAGATAACAGGTGCATACGAATATGACATCTATTTTAATAACAGTAGCTTGCTAAATATAGTAAATCGGTTACAGCGCCCTCTAGCGTTGAGTAGCTGAACTCGTTATGCATTGCTCGAATTTGATTGTTAGATTGAAAAATGATCTTTATTGATTTTGACATGTAAAATGAAAACAACATTCATAAGTTGTAATAAGAGACTTAATTTAAAAACAACAATAAATAAACTTTTAGCCAAAATTGCATTTACAATTTGTAGATAATTTTCTATTCCGTGATTATAATTTTGTCATACTATGCCAGATGGCGTCACTGAGACATGGGATCACAGTTTTTCTAAGACATTTATTTGCTTATGAGCGCTGACCTTGAAGAAAACAAACGTCACAAACCCTTATGTCTTAGTAATAAGGGTTTGTTTCGCTTGTTTTTTTCAAGGTCAGCGCTCATAACTCGTTGCGTGACTTGTAAATATACTTTGTTTTCAGAACCAAATGATTTTTATTTTAATTACCTATCTTATCTATGCAAACAGTAGGTATAATTAGTCACAACATTATTAGGTACTTACAAGCTATTAGGTGCTTAGGTAGATAGAAGCGTAATGCTTGGAGTAACTCATAATTACTTTAAAATACTAAAATTAGTGGTGAAATTTTACTTTAACGTCGCTAGTGTATAGGCTTTCAGCAGCTAAGTGTGTGTTTGTGTATTGCCTGGGAGGGATAGAAAATGAATGAACAAATAACATGTGATTTAGGATTCATTTATTTATTTATACATTAGCTTATTATTATATAAAATTACAACAACATAGGACCACAACGAAAAATAGTTCAATAGGATATCAGTTATTATTACGAATAATTTAGGTATCTCCTAGTGCTCGTAAATATGGGCATAAGTATTGGCTGCAAAGATGATGTTTGCTCAAAGTCTATGAAAGAGATTACCCTCGTAGACTTTAAGGAAACATAGGCAGTAAGTTAATCTATTATTCGACATTCCGAATAATAAAACTTACCCCTGTATACTGATAGCAAGCTACGCAATTTAAGCTTGCATGATTAGCTGTTGTTATGTTGAGGTCACCTATAAGCTTTCAGTATGCAGGACTTTTTTTTTTTTTTTATTGCTCATGGGGAAGTCCCTCATGGATGCTCCTTCGCTTGGGGTAAGCGAAGGATTATGTCGGACTCCTACCGACTAAAACCCCACTAGTGTATCATCCGAAGAGAGAAGGACCTAGGACCTAACTCATCTTCGACAGCCTATGGGAGGGTCACGGAAACACACGCGACACCGTATCGGGCCTATAAGTGTACCTTTGATTTCGATGCGATGCAATCACGCAGAGTGAGTAAACGAAAAACAAAAATAAAAAGATGAAAAAAAAAATACAAATAAAAAAACAAAAGCACACTTGGGCCTCCTACTCGCACTAGCGAATGCTTCAATAAGCTCCTATGGTCTAACAAAACAAAAAGGAAATGAAACGAACGAAAGAAATATATGGGACCGGCCGCACTGCTTCTGCTCGGTGAGTACGTCTCACAGCAGAAGCAGTACGGCCGGTTCTAAAATATTTCCTAGGGTCGTTTCGTTTTACTAGATGTTTCGCTGGACGCTGGTTCCATGCGAAGCAGTCGCCAGTGCGAGTAAGAGGGCCCGCGGGAATGGACGAATGACTTCCCCTTGTCATCGGATCATTGGCCTTCCTAATACCTATTGCCTTATGCCATGCCCTTCGTGAGGGAGATTTATCTGTCGAGACACATCGAGATGTATATCGTCATCAATGGGGAAGCGTGCATTATTGACTAAATTGTGCAGGACTGCACAGGCATTTACAAATTTTCCTGCTTTCACAGGAGAATAATGCAATACCCTATGAGCCAATAAGCACCGCCAGCGACTCTTCAAAAGTCCAATGCAGCGCTCGACCACATTGCGAGTCTGGACATGACACTGCGTGTAGTACTCCTCTGGTGACTCCGGGGCAGCACGAAGGATAGGCGTCATCAGAAACCGCCTTTGAGCGTAACCGGAGTCTCCTGAAAAAAAAAGGAGATAAATTATCAATTATATGTATGTCAGTATCGCATCGGTTTTGATTTTATTTACATAATCACCCTATAATGTTCCCACTGCCGCGACACAGGTCTCCTCTCAGTGAAAGAGAGTGGGCCATAATCCACCACGCAGGCTCAATGCATTGGTAGATGTTACATGTCTTCGAATTTTTGGTCCTAGGACATGCCGGTTTCTTCACAATGTTTTCCTTCACCGTTTTGAGAGCAGTGATGATGAAATAATTTACACAAAGTAAAGCGCTTGTCTGGGTTCGAACCTACTACCAAAAGCTCGTAAATCGCGGCCGATACCACTGGGCCACCACTGCTCTCCATTGATTTTAGTTACGACAGTAAAACTATATTTTAAAATATACTATCTAAAGTAAATAATTAATTTATTGTGTTTTGTTACCTAGTAGCCAGCACACTTCGCCTTGATCATGTAAGCGCTGCATAAAATTTTGAATAGGACACTGATTCCAAATATGGGAATCATGGCTGGCCCCCCCGAATGATGCATCAATATACTGAATGCGTAGGTCAGCATCACAAACCTAAAAGTATTTAAATGTTTTAATTACTTTACCTATATTATATAAGCAGGTGAGTTTTGGTAGTACAATTATAATCCTATTACTTCTAGCACAGGTTTTAATAAAAATATACTGTGTGTAATACACACAGTATAAAATTTGTATTCCACCAACAAAATCAAATTTTAATAAGAATAGGTATAATTAGTCACAACAAGATTATGATTAGGTACTTACAATCAGTACATTCAGGCTATGGTACAGTTTTCTGTTGAAATAACTTTCCTCATTTTCATGAGGACGGATTATAGCAACATGGGTACCATCAATGCACCCCACCACACCGGGAAATTGAAATATATCCATAAATCTGAAATCAAACAATTAGATTAATATACTAAATATTTCGAATAATATTAAATTCATTGTTAATATTGTAAGAGCATTTTCTGTGATTTGTTGCATTGTTTGTGTTAAACCAATAGAAACAAAGGCAAATAATAGTGATAGATCGTTATGCCTTGTATGTATATTACTCTTGTTTCCATGGTTATACACTTTCTTACTCACTTCCTTTTCACAGCATCCCTCTCTTCCTGTATCAAAGGAAATTTAATATATTTCTTTAAAATATCACTGTTGTTGAGAGCGTCAGTAACCTAAAACAAAGAGAAAATTATGCCAGTAAAGAATGCTAATAATATTATATAGGAATAGGTAGTTAGTGGTAGCCCTTACCTCGCATAGACAATCATGTACTAATGTTTGTGATAGCCCCAGATGGTAATATGCGCCAATATTTTTCTCATATGCCTCATTGGCATAAAAAGCTACTGCTGCTAAGACCTAAAATTATGTTATTTCATAAAGCACAGTTTTTGAAGACACTTGCTTGGACTTTGTAATTACTTGATTTTAACAGAGTGTCATAAGTGTCCATGGAGTTTCTTGTCCGTATTTCTGCATTAAAATCTATGTTTTAGAATGGGCAACTAGCTTTAACTTTCTGACTGTATCCTTTAAAAAGTGCCTGATAATGGTTTTATTGAAATATAATGCTTTTCATTAGCCAACCTATCTAAATATGGCAGACAAGTTACCTTTAGGTCCGGGCGTATAGCAGAGTTACGTCGTGGTTTCAGAAGTGGAAATATTCTTCACAAAGCCTCGAGAATTGAGGCTTTGTTAGCCTAAAGTGGGCCACGAAGTTATTCGTTGGCAAATCGAGCGGGTTGCTGGCACTCCTCAAAAGTCTGCGGCTTATAATAAGCCCGTCTTTGAGGCGTTGCTCTTCCGCGATAAGCAACAAATAACCTCGTGACATTGTGGAAGCTGAAACAAATAATAAAACTTAATTAGGAGATAGCCAAAAGTGAGGTTTACTAACACTACTTACGTGCCGCTACCGGCAATATCCTCATATTGCCGGTATCTAAAATACCAAAAATATAGATTTAGTGTTGCGGTTCTACACAAAAACACGTTCACAATTTATCTACAACGTGTTCACACACCTAATTTCGTAATAATTATGGAGATTTTGTGCGCAAATCCCAAAATAATGTACAAAGAAAAACGATTGCGACCAGTCTGTTGCCTTCGCTTTGGGATACCAACTTGTCATTGGGTTGAAACCAATTGACGGCTGTCAAAATAGTTACGCAATTCGAATAATAGCCCTTTTAAGCACATATCGTTCACTCTTTAACGTTTGAACCCAATTTCAAACTGACTCCAGTTGGTTTCACAAATAATGAAGTTACGCAATACGAAAAGCGAAAAATGAAGCCAATTCGGATCGAAACGAAGGCGATCAGTCTGAATCATTTCCCAATAGTGTGTTACGCAATTAGATAGCTGGAATAAATGAACCATCAACTTCACTATCATAATATTCTGGTGGAATAGAATAGTTATTTCTTCGTAAGTAATTATATACATACACTGTTGCTAAGACAACTTTTGTAGCTTTTTCTGGCTCTAGGAGGATAGGTTTCCTAAGGACTCTGTAGACTGAACTTAAAATACCAAAGGCATTTTCAACGACTCTGCGAGCTCTGCTAAGTCTGTAATTAAACGTTTTTTTTTGGAACCCGCCTCTGGATTACCTTCAAATGGTTTCATAGTATATTTGGTAAGCATAAAAGCTTTGTCGCCCAATATGAAATATGGTATTTTCATTATGGGTATTTGTAGTATCTGCGCTTCAGGAATGTTCAGTTGACAGTTTTCTAACTTTCGATATAAAATCGTATTTTTAAAAACTCCGCCGTCGGAAATACGCCCTTTACTTCCGACATTAACAAACAAGAATTTGTAATTAGCATCCACGAGAGCAAAGAGCACTATACTAGGAAAATTCTTGTAGTTGTCGTAATCAGTACTTATATTGATGGGTCTTTGAAGAGTTACGTGTTTCCCGTCCATAGCCCCTATAACATGTGGGAAGTTCAATTTTATTTCAAATTCATTTGATACTGCTAGCCATTCTTATTCTGTGGACAGTGTCTGCAAATAACAAAATAAACATTATTTTTACAGAGCAATCCTTCTCAACAACCAGGACCATCACAACAACCTACGCCATCGCCACAACAACCCGAGCCATCCCCACAAGAACCCACGCCATCCCCACAAGAACCCACGCCATCGCTACAAGAACCATCGCCATCGCCACAACAACCATTGCCATCGCCACAACCATCGCGAAAGAAAAGACGGCTGAATACGAATGCACAAAATGATTCTCTTGACAAAATATTGAAGGACACTTGCTATAATTGAGAAAAGTTCAACTTCCATAAATGATCCATGTGTAGCATTCGGTAATCATATTGCACATGAACTCAGAAAATACGATCCTTACACTCAATCATGTGTTAAAAATGCTATTAATACTATTCACGAAGCGGACATGGGAAAATATCAGATGTATAGACCAGGATATTACACACAACCACCCACTACCACGTCGGCGCCACGGCTCGCGAGCAGGAAGTCTGAGCGCGGCTCGCGAGCCGCGCTCAGCAGGTCTGGACGCGGCTATATTGAATATAAGAGTAAAATGTTAAAGAAAATTAAATCACAGAAGAGTACATAAGTGCAACAGGTAAGCAATACTATCTTTTGGCAGCCTTGCAGAATTATAGTGGGAAGCATATACCTAGTAATAATTTTATAACTAGCATTTAGGGTGGTGGTCCTCCAAAAAAAATTTCATTAACCCCACTCCAAGAGCGCTTATATACCGTATTAGGGCGAGATGTAGGAGAGCCACTTCCACTCACTGTAAGCATTAAAACATTGGTTTTATCATTCTTAACTGTTGTATTGCATATTAGGAAGTAATTCCAACTTGACAAAAAACATTTTTACAAAAAAAAAAACAACCGACTTCCAAAAAAAAACACTACAAATTGAAAAATAACTTTGATTTCGGAAGTCGGTGTCTTTGGTTCCGCATTTTCGATTATCGACACCGACTTCCGAAATTAAAGTTATTTTTCAATTTGTAGTGTTTTTTTTGGAAGTCGGTTGTTTTTTTTTGTAAAAATGTTTTTATTTTTCACTTTTTAGTTGGTCAGTTTGTAATTTATCTAAGTTACAATAGCCTAATGCCAACTGTTCATCACCTTTTACTAAATATTGTTTTTCCCGATGCTGGGACGTTAATTGTTGAGGAGTTCTCCCGGTAAGTACCAGAAGAACTCCTCAACAATCACTCACCATACGCATTGTGACGAGCATAAATTGCTTAGCAAACATATTAAAGTAATCGAATCGCAACCCGTGAAATATTTGTCATTGAGTAGTTCCGATGGCCATCTGTGGTCTTCATCATCAGCTCCAAATGACAAAATGACTTTACCAAATGATGATTTCCGAGAGCAAATGCTCAAGTTACTTTAAAAAATACCCAAATCGCTATAGGTTTGCCTATAAAATTTGAGGGTTTCCCTCGATTTCCATGGGATCCACTCATCAGATTCCAATTTGATGATAATGGGACCACCTATGGAGAGCAGTGGCGTGCCTAGGGGTCAAACTTAGGGCAAGCCAACATACTTAAAAAAAAACCTACCGTATCGTCTGCCAAAGTTGTGCCTACCGACTGAGTTGCTTTAGTTCTTACTAATATGTATTTGTATTTCATATTGTAGGTTTTTGCTAACATCTATTAAAATGAATGTTTTTTAATAGCACTATGTTTTTCTTTCATAAATTAAATACTAAGAGTTTATTAATCCTTTAAAAAATCGTAACTTATCATTTTCGAGTTATCAGTTTCGCGTAAAATATGATAAGACGTATAAGAGCCATCTATTAACATTATTGGCATAACAGAGCTTCGAGTAAGTTCATATTTCACTCGCCTCCAATCCCATAACAGTCGCTTTTGCAAAATATTACAATCTGGCCGAGAGGCCTCTAGATGGCGCACAAATAATTGATTGATTTCTAACTACACAATTGTTTACGATGTTGATAATATTTATAATTGGAATTACTCACATATTATGTGAACAGCCATAGCTCTTCATTCTTCGCTTCTTTACAACAAAAAGATGACGCCGTGACCTCGGAAAGGAAGTTCTTGTTGTGCTAAATGACACACAACATCAACTTTTGAAAAACAGCGCGATTGTGATCGACGCGCGTATTGTATTTGGAAATGTCTTCACTTAATTGACGAGTTATAGAAGTTTCGATTCGTGTTTTACCAAAACTACATAATGAAATGACAGCATTCATGTGCTTTTGACAATTCTGATGTATTTTACTGACACCAGCGAAGTTATTCAAATCATCGTAACCTGATGAATTCTTAGCGGTATTTTCTTTTGAGAAAAATTTGCAACAACAACAGAATAATTTGTTGATATGAGAGCAGACTGCAATCCAATGAGCGATCTGCTGATCGACTAAAATGCCTACCTATTACGTGATTTAGATTTTATATTTGTCTGTAAAACTCAAAGTAGGTATTTACCTTTCCGAGTAACGATTGCACACACTTTAATCCATCACAAGGAACAATTGCATACGTTTCCGAATTCATTTTAATGATAAGAAACTTTTTACTCACTTTAAAACAAAGGTAATCACCGCAAAAACTAATCACAACACATAACTTCAGAGTACCTATATGAGAAAAAAAAATCAAAGTAAAAAACTGCTCCAGTAACCGCTTAAAACAAATTCAAACTATTTGAAATTGCATCATCATTATACTGCTTACTATTTACACACACACACACACACGCTTCGTTACACGTTCCATTCATAAAAAATCAGAAGCCAGGCTTATAAATCAGTACAATTTGCGAAATGAGTACATAGTAATGTTATCAACAACGTGAACAATTTCTATACAAATCGACCGAAATTTAGAAGCCAAATTTGAAAGCCAGCAGGTGCGAGCGAGACGGGACGATTTTTGGTTTTGCGTTTTCACGAAGCGGCATCGGAGATGTTTGGCAACGCGTGATGAAAATTGCGCGGAATTGAAATATTATTCTTTGAGAATGTAAATCTGGCAACCATGCATCGTACATATTATAGCCGCTGCCGACGCGACGGCCGGGATGCGCGGAGTTTACTTTTTAATTATTCTGATCAATTCTTGCGACACGTTTACAAGTTTACTTGTGCAGTTTTTATTTTTTATTGTTAGGCTCACGTTTAATTGAAAGCCGGGCTTTTCGGCTTTAGTGAAAGGCACGCCCCTGCTCGAGAGTATACCCTTTCAAATAAAAAAAATAACTTTTGGAATCGGCCCAGCCTTTTTCGAGTAATCGGTGAACATACACAAGGTAGCTACTGTAAACTGTTGAGGAGTTCCCTTAACTGTCCTTCGTCTTCATCATCAGACCCCTAATGACAGTCACAACCCATCTAGGTGTAAAGTTCACAACAATACAAATAAATCAAGCCCAAACACAAGGTAACTGCTGTAGATCGTTGAGGAGAGTCCCCTCGACTATTTTTCGGCTCCATCATCAGATCGACTCCAGGCCTTCATTAAATTGTAGTGCTTTAAAATACTTAATGAAAAAGTTAACAAACGCACTGGTCGCTCCTACTATTTTCGAATGTTCCCCTCGATTTCACTGGGATGCCATCATCAGATCCTGGTTTCCTTATCATGGTACCACCCTTGGCATATATCCTTTCCAACGAAAAAAGAATAATCAAAATCGGTTCATAAACGACGAAGTTATCCGCGAACACACATAAAAAAAAAATATATATATATACGGTCGAATTGAGAAACCTCCTCCTTTTTTGAAGTCGGTTAAAAACCTCCTCCTTTTTTGAAGTCGGTTAAAAACTAATATGTCACAGTTGTACATTGTGTTTTTTTATTTGCATGCATTACCATATTATTAGAACTTCAAAAGCAACAATTACAACTAATATTATACAGACTCCAAACCCATCTGGTGTAAGTAAAATGTTTTTTATTCATGGTTTTAATTTTTAAATGTTCCATACTAAAATCGCCGACCTTATAAGATCACTCTTGCATCCGTCTGTCGTCACAGCTGTTTTTTTTTTCAATAAGCAACTACTTTTACATAGATACTGAAAGTAGACCAATGAAATTGTGAAATGAGCGGCAGGTTCTACTGTTCCTAAAATTGTGAATAATAAATTTATGTTCACACTTAATTTAGATCCCTCGATTTTTGGTTTTAGGCTAAGTCCACTGAAAAAACTGATAAAGAATAGCGACTAATTAACAAGTGCCGAAGAAACTTACGCAAAATTTGCAGCCTACAAAAAAAAATTAAAAATCTGAAAACACAGAAGATTTTAGAGGCCCTCATTGATGACGATGCAGTGCAAGAGTTGTCAACTAACCTGACTAGTTCTTTTGCTGTTTTATTACAAGGACAATTGTTAAATTGCAAGAGGAAAAAATTTGGACGCCGATGGAATTTGCATCAAAAAATTCTCTCTTTAAGGCAATTCTCAATGTGGAGCAGGACGATTGACATTCCTTTAAACCACGTAAAGAGTGGCATGCTCTTTACCCGTATACAAAAAATCAATCAAATCCAATGAATACTTTAGCCACAAGAAATTATTTTTCATTTTCTTATTTTTCAACATGATGTAGATCTGAGTCCGTAATAATAGGTAAACATTGTAAGGTCAGGAACCTGTGCAAAACCTACGATTCTATTCTCTACGTCTCAATACGCTTGAGAGACAGAGAAAGGTGTCATACGATCCCAGTCTGACGCGCCCCGCCCACTAACTACCACAAAATACTACAATATTAGAAAGAAAAAGAAATATTACTTAAATAATGCATTAGTGGTGCATAGAAAATTGCGAGTGTGTGTGTGTGAGCGGAATTTTTTCGGCAAAAAGTCCTTGACTCGGTAACTATGTCAGTAGTGCATAGCGGCGCCCTTTGAGAAGAGCACACGCCTACTTTTTTCATCACAAGACGAGCCGCGCGCGCATTGTCGTGATTTTATTTGTTATGTTATTAAAGTTTTAGTTGTTATTGTGATTAAAGACGATTTATGACAGTTGGATTAGTGCATAGATTAGTGTGACTTATTCTTAAGTGTTACTGTAATATTAGTTAGTTATTTAAATATTTACGCATTTATTAGGTAGCTAGTTTTGTGATTAAGGTTAGATTTGTACGTTTTTTAGTTTAATTACGCCTCAAATGAGGTATACAGCTGCCGAGTACACCGACATGGTACCTACTTACGTACGGAGAATGTCACCAAAATGCGGCTTTAGCATTGCGTACATATCGGGAGAGATATGGAAATACAAGAACGTGCCCTACCAACAGCCGTGTTTTTACCCTGGCCGTTCAGAGGTTACGAGAGAATCAGCTCAAGCAGAGGGTGTGTCTTCAAATTCAAATATTGAGGACCGGATATTACAACATTTTGAAAACAACCCGACTTGTAGTCTCCGGATCGCAGCGCGGCGGTTTCAAGTGAGTCACAGAACTGTCCATAGAATTTTGAAACGGCATGCACGGCGACCTTATGTTTCAGAAAAGTTCAACAACTGTTATCCAGAGATATGCCAGTCAGAGTGTTATTTTGCCGATGGCTTCTCGACAGAATATCAGACGACCCTGACTTCATATCTAATATTATGTGGACAGATGAGAGCACTTTTACAAGAAATGGAGTTTGGAATAGACAAAACCTAAGATATTGGAGTAACGAAAACCCGCGCCTAAGTCGAGAGTCCTCATTCCAGTACCGGTTTTCACTAAATGTCTGGGCTGGAATTCATAGGAACAAAATAATAGGTCCAGTGTTTATTGATGGGACGTTAAATGCAAAGAAATTCTTAGAACTTCTTAGTGGCCAAGTGTCAGACTATACGGACGATTTACCTTTGGACGACTGTGATATCAATTGGACGGTGCGCCCGCCCATTCCGTAGTGCCTGTTAGACAGCGACTAACGGATATGTTTCAGTCAGTGGATTGGCCGTTTTGGACCTATTCGATAGACAGCACGGTCACGGGACCTGACACCACTGGATTTCTTTTTGTGGGGGGCCGTAAAAAACGAGGTGTATGCACGAGAAGTGAACACTGTGGATGAATAAAAAATTAAAATAATTAATGCCTTCGACAAATTTAAAATAATGGCAGATCCTCACTTGCTAAGACGAGTCCGTGAAAATTTAATAAGACGATGTCACTTGTGCATATTGAACAGCGGAGGACACTTTGAAAATTTAAAAAATTTGACTTAAAATTTTGATTGTGATGTCATATTATTATGTGATTAATTATTCAATCAGTGACCTTTTATTAATTAACATCTCGCAACTTAGTGAGTTTATGCCGCTGATTTGTTGATCTCCGACTAAAGTGCCTACGCCCTGCACCGCCGCGCCGCTGCCCGCTGCACCCCGCACCATGCCGCGCAATAGGTCAGTGACTTTTCGTAAATAAAGCGTGTTTACTTTTTATGCAGTTGATTCTGCTATTTATTTTGTTTGAAAATTGCATTTTTTTAATTTTGCATTAACTACTAATCTTCGTGTTTTAAAACGTTTCAATGGACTAGTACTGTGCTCGTTTTAATTTAATGTCGTGATTCCAGATCCACATTGTATAAAAGGTCACCTGCCACATACAGACTTCTACGACGTCTGTTTTTCTTACCCTGCCAAACAACTCTCAAGAACTTGTTGAATAACCTTCCATTAAAATCTGGCATCAACAATCATCTTTTTGATGTTGTGAGAAAAATAGCTGCCAATAACATTCCTTTAAACAATGAGTACAGTTTGTTGTTTGATGAAATGTCGATCAGAAAAAAATTGAATTACAATTCAAAATCTGATCAGATAGACGGATTTCAAGACCACGGAGGAGAGCATGGACGAGGTCCATAAATAGCAAGTCATGCTGTAGTATTCATGATTTTATGTATAAGAAAAAGAATTAAACAGCCTGTGGCATATTATTTGTCAAGAGATCAAGTCACTGCAGACAGATTAATGATTTTGATCAAAGAGGTACATTATTGAATTGAAATTATTTACACTTATTTGCTGTTAATGCGAAAGCGCCAGAGTCGCCCGCGAAATTCAATATTTTTACGTTTTTTGCAATTTGCTGGTCACTATTAAGTTGTACGTAGATTAAAATATGATTCGCAACCGTAACAAATATGTATTTACAGAATTATAATCATTAAAGTCATCAACACAACTCTCTAAGGCCAGGTAATCCCACTGAATGACTATTTCATGAAATCTTGACATTTGACCATTATACTAACTTAACAAGTTGTATTACTGATCTTAACCCTTAATTTGATGAAGTCCGGTGTGACGGACGTCAACAAAAAATAAATCCTACTAGTTTTTTATTCGATTCTCGTCGATTTCAAATTTACTAAATATTTCTTAATTTCATAAACTAATAGTAGAAAATATATATTGAGTGTGATAACAATGCACTATGTCAGTCGTGACATAAAATGTCTGCGCAAAGACGACCACCTGTTTTGCTCAAGGCATTTATAATTCTTTTTCCTCTTTTTTGCTTATGAATGCCTTGAAATCTCGACTCAACTATTAGAAAATGATTTTATGAATAATTATAACCTAAAAACAAATACGCTTTTTTTCGTTTTCATGCCGTTTTTTGTTGCTAAAGTGCATTGTCCGTCACAGCGAACATTGCTAATTGTATAGAGATGTAGTACTTTATTACTTTGTCCGCTGTGGCGGACAACGCCAAAAATAAAAAAAACTTTTTTTTTGTTTGTGGTGCTGAGTTTGGTTTATTTTTCTTTGTCAACCGCCTAATAGTGCTAGCAAAATTATCGCCTTAGTTCCAAATGAACATGCACCTTCCGATGCTAATGAAAATTCTGATTCTGAAACAGAAATGCATGGTGACCCCCCCGCGTGCTTATGCTTCTTCCCCGCTCTCTTCTTATGCACCATCAATTACATCTTCCCTTGCAAACCTTACAATAAGGAAAAGGAATCTTCCCTTGGTTTTGACGCTCAGGTGGTCATAGCTTTATGCCAAAGCATTGACCATAAACCAGCATTCGTGTTTTGTGATAACTTTTTTTCATCGCCGGAGTTATTTTTCATTCTTCGGGAACATTATGGCATCTTTGCTTTAGGTACTATACGAGGTAATCGCCTTAGAGGAGCAGAAACTGTTCTGCTTACTGATAAGGCTATGAAAACGAAGCCCAGAGGACATTTTGACAAGCCGTTTGTAACCAAAATCGCTTAGCAAAATAGTTCACTACAATAAACATATGGGAGACATGCTCATCTCACTATATAAAACACCAGTAAGCAAACTACATGTGGCCCACCCATCTAGTCCAGTCAAATATGACAACATAGGCCATTTCCCCTCAATGATGGTCGTTGCAGATCCTACTGCCAAAAGAAGACCGTCGTATATTGCATAGTATGCAATACAATACAAGATTATGCTTTGTAACAGGCAAAACCCCGAGAAATTGTTTTTTTAAGTTTTCACAGCAATAAAATAACATTTTCAGGTCAATTTCTGCGTTTTACATTTTTGTATTTTCTTATTTTAATAAAATAAACATAATAATATTAACGTTTTTATGTTTCCATAATTTGGCACTGTCCACCACAGCGGACATGCAAATATTATTGTTCATCGTTAAGTTATTGGTAATGTCCGCTGTGACGGATACGAATTTTCCCAACAGTGGGCAACTCGGGATTTATTTTTATATTTTTTCGGGGCTCTTTAGCACACCCCTGAAGCCTAACAATAATTAAATTTATGTATTTCTTACTTTTTTTTCGTTGCCAAATTAAGGGCTAAGGCCTGAAACTGCGTTAAGCGGGCGCCCGCGACGGGCAACCGTCGCGTGTCTATGCGCGTGGACACGCGGGTGGGCTCCGTTGGAACGCGACGGTCCCCGTAGCGGGTACCCGTCGCGGAGACCGGATTATTTTATTTACGCAGTGTCGCTAGTTCAATTTTAACCCCGTTTTTCAGCCCCGTTGCGTGGGTGCGGGGCGCGCCTCCCCGTGACGGACGCCCGCGCGGGATCCCGCGACGGAGCACTTTTATATGAAACCGCGCGGGCGCCCGCTTAACGCAGTTTCAGGCCTAAAGATTATAGTTCTGTAAATACATACTTGTTACGGTCGCGAATCGTATTTTAATCAACGTACAACTTAATACTGGTGCCGATTCTGTTGTACACCGAACTAAATTAAACTATAACTAAAATCTCTAATTTTTGGTTAAGAGAATCTTAAAAGCTATTCTGCTAACAAGAATAACTAAACCTAAAAACAATTTTGACATAACTAAAATCGAGTTTGACAATCGCTAAGTTAAGTAAACCATAGACCAAGATGTGTTGGAAATTAAAATAAAAAGTGAATGAAAGTGAACGAAATGATCTGATGTGCAAAAAAAAACCTGAGTAAAATCAAATAATCTTTAATTATTTACCAATATTTATTTATATGAAATGTAGGGAGCATAATTACGGCGTAAAACTTTATTGTTGTTTTTATTGTAATAAATTAAGATGCAATAACCTGTATTTGTTTTTATTATCTGTGACCAATGTTATTCTGCTAGGGTTGTGCACCGAAAACGATTTAAAACTTTGGCAGCGACGTTTTCGGTTTTCAATAAGAAAAAAAACCTTTAATTTGATTAAAATCACCAAATTACAGCATTTAAAAAAAATATTCATGTAGCATGATTATCTTGCTATTTATTTCAGCCTTATAAAGCTTATTTAGAAATGAAAATGTGATCTCAAGAGAAAAAAAGTTCGGTTTTTCGTATACTAAGTTGAAAATCTCCGGTATTCTCGTCGCAGGGGTATTTGAGACTAAAATATGGCCAAAAATATTTTTTGATTTTTCTCAGCTATATTGTTACCAAAATCGCTTGGCATTAAATAAAACACAAAATAATAGATACAGAATTATACATTTTAATAAAAGCATACTTAATACAAAATCTTCTTTAATCACTATCACTATATTCATCATTTTCTGAATTTTCCTCGTCCAGAATATCTCCGCTTTCATCTCCAGTTACTCCAAATTCCACAGGGCGTAGCAGTTCAATAGTTTCCCTACAAAATGGTTGCGTTTTTTTTTCTTGGCAATTGGCGTATGCAGGAAAGATAAGGATCCGAGCTTAAAAGTAATCTGTTGATTACGTCTTTATTGCAATCTTCCCGTGAAAATTTGCGTGCAAATCCTAGCCGGTAGGACCGAAAATGTTTGTTTCGGGCTTCTGCTGCTTCCTCGGAAAGTTGCCCGATTGGTAATAAAGCATGAGAAATTATCTCCGCACCATGCACTAAAATTTTGTGCATGGTTGGTGTCATCGGGTGCCAGTTATATAGTCTTACATATAACTGAGCCGTTTGGTACGCAAAACTCTCAAATTTAGCAACATCAATCTCATGTCCGCTTGAAATGGCCTCCAAAATCACCTTTAATCGATATATCAATGTTTCATCCACCCCGGTTAATTCACTTGATAATCTTGTATCTGCAAAAAATCTGCGAGCTGAGTTACCATCGTTGGTGTTTCCGAATCCTGCTTTCGGTATATCGATCAAGAGCCCCATCACGTCTTTGAATTTCTGCTGTATTCTTTTCTTGGTTTCTGCTACAATGTTTTTATCCTCATGAGATCTAACTTGCCATTTTCCGATAGGGATCTTATAGGCTAAGTGAAGAATACTTTCAAACAATCTTATTTTAGCATGAAGCACGGAAAGCCCAAAATTTAATGATTCGAAGTTCACATTTTTCTTCACTGTTAAATCATTAAAAGCTTTCGAGGTCGCACCACACAAATAGCATCGCATAGTAGATAATGTATTAGTTGCAGCATTGCAAATTTTCCCATCTATCATAGTGAACAGTAGAGTATTTTTAATTTGGTATTCGGTTTCATTAACAATTACTTTCGATTTGGTTAGGTCTTTTATTTGATTTTTTATATACTGAATCTCATCTAGGGTTACATCTTTAGTTTCGTGTATGAAACGAATCCTTATCGGTCTACAAAATCTTGGAGACGATGGTAATGGGTTTTGCCATATTACTTTTTTTTCTGGACCCTTATTGTTAACCAATCTGACTGGGACAAGGCAGCTCTGGAATATGTTTGCATCGGAGAACGTTATATTTTCAAATTTCTGTTTGAATTGACTCTGCTGAGAACCGTCACATCCCCATTTACTAATCAGTTCTAAATCATCTAGATCTTCAGGGTCGCATGTTTCAAATACTTCCGTCAAATAAAGACAAAGCCGAGAACACGTATGGTCCAAAAGATCTTGTAAGTTCACCTCTGCACATGTTGATGTAACACGTTCAATCTTAGGATAACATTGTTTTTTAGCCTTTTGTATCTCTGTGTAACAGGGAAAGCGAGCTTTGTCTGCTGTGCTAATAATATTGTACTGTCTTCTTGTAAAATCTCCTTCTACAAACACAGATAACGCTTCTGTAGGCGAGAGCTTTTTATTTTTAAGGCTTTCTGCTCGAGTCATAGATTTTCGAAACTTTAACGCCCTTGTTGGCGATTTTGTGATATCCTTCAAAATATTTGAAGCGACCACGTTTCCTGTAGCTCGCAAGCTCATTTGCGTGGCATATGTTAATTCGCTGGCAGCAAGCTGTTTTCGTATCTCCATTGTTTTCCTACGTTTAGATCTTTCACTCGATTCAGCGAAACATTTTGACGGTCGACCGCGAGTACTTCTATTGTTGTCGTCACTAGTCTCAGGTAAAGATGACGTCATCATCGGTACTGTAATGGTCCCCTGCAACCAAAGTCCATTTTTTGCTTCAAACGCGTCTCTTTTTCTGTAGGCTGTAGTCCATTTCTGTATGAACTCTGATTTAAAATGAGAAAGTTTATGTTTTATAACACTTCTTTCACATTTGGTTATTTCGAAAATGTAATCTTCTAAATAGTCTATTTTTTTGTTAATTTGCTTGTAATTGCACTGTAGTATAATTTTGTACAATTCTTCCTTGGTAAATGTTTTATTTGATGCATCTGTAACAAAATATATGTTGTTTTAAAATATAGTAATTAATCGGTTGATTTTTAAAACTGTTGGTATACTTGACGAAAAAAATCATTAAAAAAAAAACGCTCTGTTTCCGCAACATCTTTGTTCATTATTAACTTTCCAGATTATCCCTGATTACGATTCTGTTACTTTTTCTTATCGGACTAGTCCGGAAATATAAGAAAGTTACTCATTTATTAAGCTATTTCGATATTGTTTTCATAATTTTTACTGTTTCTAATTTAAGCCACAGAAAAGATTTAAAAGATATAAACATTGGTAAAATAATGTATAAAATTAGCTACATACCTCCATCACCAGAATCCATCATCAACAATTGTCAATAACACTTAATTTTTTTGTTATATCACCGCGTAAAGCTTGATTTTTTAAGGCGCCAAGAACAAAACGTGCACTCTAGACAATAGCTATGTTCCGACTGACGCTACTGATCAATTACTAACTCAGGCGCATTGAGATGGCCGCCATAACGTGCACAATGTATTATACTATTCTACGAAATAATAATATTGTTATAATAGCAAACTTCAAAAAACTGATTATTGGCCATTTTTTAGTATCAAATACCCGTCGCCGTGGGAAAGCCCTATCAAGGACATCTTCTGTTTGTTTATAAGTCAATCATAACAATTGGGTGTTTTATGGTTTTACTGTTTTAAAATTATTAAGTAAAACATGTAATCATCAAGAAAACGAGCCACTAAAAGGCAGCAGGAGCTTCTCGTGGAGCGGCTCCATAATAATCGTCTAATGGCCAGAGGTAAGAAATACAACTGAACTGATTATTTTATTGATAAATCCATAGCGTTAACATAAACAACGAAAGAAAATTTGAGAGCATCTTATTAATTATCAGTTTATTGTTGTTTATGATAATGATCCTAGTAATATGTATGAATTCAGGTCCTAGGTAGCGTCTTATTTTTTTTTGTCTTACATTTTTAGAAAATCAAGCTGATGCCGAAGTCGTGGAGTTTTAGGCTAACGTCAGTAGCGAGCTGAACCAACTGGGCTGCAGCAGGACTGTAGAGCAGTGGCAACATGTAAGTGGTTTATGTTAGATAAAATGTTAAACTGGATTGCATAATTTTTATTGTGTTCTAAACTAATTTAATTTCAACAGATTTGGAATGTGTGGGTGGCGAAAGTGAAAACAAAGGCGAGAAAAGTGAGAGACTCCATCAGAGCCACAGGAGGAGGACCGGCAGGGGCAGATCTCAATGATATTGAGAACAAAATTCTTGATATCATTGGGTCTGCTTCTGTCGATGGTTTTGCCTCTCTGGAAATGGTAATTTATTTTAATATTTATGGTATTTTTGACTGAAGGGCAATTTTTATAAATAAATTACTAAGACTGGTATTCAGAAAATAAATATTAATCTTTCCAGCACCAATAAATAAGACTAAAGTCATCTGTTTTATTGGAGCACTGGCGCTCACATGATACTCAATGAATTTTAACTGTTTTTTTTTTAAATTCTAGGGAGTACCTATCTCGTCGCCACTCGCCATGTCGCCTGCCCCACAACCAAGTATGTCGCCCTCTCTACAACCCGTACTCGAAGAGCAGCCTGTGGAAACCGACGCCGGGACTCCTGCAGTACCACTACGGCGTGCAAGCAGTAGAGTTACCCGTCGTCGGAGACTTCCGAGGACTCCCCGCCCGCCAGTGCACCACAATTTGGTACAAGCTCTTAATGAGAATAGCCGGTTACTCCGGGAGAGCATTGCACAGGCAGCAGAAATTTTGGCTGCTGCCATTCGCTCTTCCGGCATTCCAGTTTTGGTGCAAAATGCCCAAGACGAAGATAATGGGAATGAAACCTGATGGGTTTCCTCTCCATTACTTTGTCTTGGAGCTTACAAGTGCATCAAACCTACTATTCTCATTAAGTGCTTGTTCCAAATCCTCTACAGCTCGCTACTGATATTAGCGCTAAACCATTATTTCTGTTTAAAATTATTTTGCTGATTAGTTTACATATTTTGTTGATTGTTATATTTTGTTGATTATTATACCTACTTTGTTGATTATATTTTGTTGATTATTCTATTTTGTTGATTATATTTTGTTGATTATTCTATTTTGTTGATTGTTTGTTATCTTGTTTAGGGTTAGGGTTAGGTTTATTGGTAAAAAAAAAATTATAGTAAAGAAATATGACGTTTAATTTAATTAAAATGATTTACAAGCGATTGCCGAATTTCCCTTGCTTCAGCAAGAAAATCGGTGCTGGTATCATCTACAATCGCACTCTGCTCGCTGTCCTCAGTCACATCGCTGTCCTCAGTCACATCAATATCTTCATCTGCAAAAATACACATATTTAGATTTCTTATTTTGCAAATGTAAATAAAACGAGAAGAATTACATAATATTAATAAGCAAACTAGGTTACTATGTACACTTACCATCCAATGTTTCCAAAAACATATTGTACAGGGTGCAACATGCCAGAATAATTTTAGCTGCCTTTTCTGGCTGGTAGTGTAGACAGCGATGCCTGTGTAGGCATCTAAATTTATTCTTGAGGCGCCCATTGCACATTTCCACCACATTTCTTGCCCTGGTGTGGCATTCATTGTAGGCAGCCTCCGCTTCAGTTGCTGGCACCATAATGGGAGTCATGAGCCATGGCTGTAGAATTACAAATTGTAGTACGGTACCTACAAAAGATAAAACTTTATAATGTACTTAGCTAATAGATACACCTAGTATAGGTATAAAAGTTTACTATTGACCTACCCAGAAGCCACTGAGATCTTCCCCATGCACAAAGTCATTTCTCAGGACTCTATTGATGGTAGATGCTCTCCAAATTGCAGCATCATGGGTGGAGCCTGGAAAATTTGGGTTGAGGCCAATAGCCGGGTCCACACCGGACGATCCATCGCGCTCCGATCGCGCGCGGCAGCAGCGCGATCCAAAGATGCAGGCGGTGTGGACGTGCCGCGCGCGATCCATGCGCACGTATTGGAGCGCGCGCTCCCTACCTCGCGCGATCCGTGTGCGGTCGGTTTTTGTGCCAGCCTCAAAGGTGCCTCAGTTGCGTGATGCGCGCGGTGTGGACGGTTGTGTTGGTTCGCGCGATCCACCTCGCCATGGACATCTCAGAAAGTCGCCGTTTGATATCGCTTTATAAAGAATTTAAATGTTTATGGGATCCCAAAGATTCTAATTACACCAATAGAGGTGTTAGAGATGATGCTTGGCGTCAGATTTCTCGTGAAATGGGGAATAAGTCGATCGAGAACCTAAAGATAAAAATGCGATCTCTGGCGGGAGGCTACAGAAGGGAAAACACAGAGAGAAGCAAAGCCGTATAACTGGATCCGGTAAGAAAACAAAGCTACTTTTTATCTGTAGGTATTAAAATTATATATTTTATTATAAGTAATTACATCATAATATTTACTGTGGTCTGTGTGGTGCCGGACTTAAAGAATACCACCACCCCTTACTTCCCGTGGGTGTCGTAAAAGGCGACTAAGGATCGTATCGGAGAATGGGCAGCAGCGTTCTTTATGTATTCCACCATCATACCATACTGCGATCGCCAACCCGCCTGCCAAGCGTGGCGATTATGGCAAACCCTCCCAAAATTGGGGGAGGCCTATGTCCAGCAGTGGACGTCTATCGGCTGAAACGACGACGATTTACTGTGGATTTCACGTGATTTCGCTTTTTACATTTAAGCTGTTAGAAATACACGTGGTTATTTTAATGAGTAACTTGTTTATTTCAGGTGCTCAAGATACATATAAATCAAAGTGGTTTGCGTATGATGACTTCGACTTTATGGCTGATAAAAATGAACCCGGAACCACACGCGATACATTAGAACATGTGAGCTATTAGTTTACTGATATTCATTTTGCCAAACTATTGTATGGTTTGTAACAAAGTGTCTTGCTAAGTGGGACCGTATTGTAGTGGCATTTTCTGTTGCTCTTCTTGGTACGACGGCCATCGGTTGTAGCGATTGTGATGGCGGTTCATTTCGCCAGCTTCCAGGTATTACATCTCCATTCTCCTGTACTGTATCAAACGTTCCTGGCGATATAAAGTTAGGATTACTGCGTAAGTAGTTATATAGATGAACCGTTGCCAGCACGACTTTAGTCGCAGTTTCTGGTTCCAAAAGCATAGGTTTACGCAGGACTCTGTAGACAGAACTAAGTACTCCAAACGCGTTTTCAACTACTCTACGTGCTCTTGACAGTCGGTAGTTGAAAATTCTTTCACAAGAACCCCTTTCCCGTGTACCATCGTATGGTTTCATAGTATAATCATTAAGCTGAAAAGCTTTATCACCTAGTATATAATAGGGTACCTCAATTTTATAGGGAACTTGCAATATCTCCGGTGGAGGAATATTTAGCTCTTTTTTTTCAAGTTTTTTATATAAATTTGTGCTTTTGAACACGCCTCCATCTGATATTCTGCCTTTAGTCCCAACATTCACATACAGGAACCTATAATTTGCATCTACTAATGCAAAAAGAACAATACTAGGAAATAATTTGTAATTATCAAAGTCGTTGCCACTATTAAAAGGCGATTGTATAGCGACGTGTTTGCCGTCCATCGCTCCTATCACGTGTGGGAAATTCCACTTATTCTCGAATTGCTGAGAAAATGTACGCCATTCTTCTTTAGTTGACGGCACCTGAAAATAAAGGAGATCTTAATTATAATATAAAGCTGAAAATAAGAATAAGCAGTAAATAGTAATAATAATTGTTGTTACAGGTAGAATCTGCTACGACTGAAGGGGAACTTGAAGTTAATACTACAGTGAGCGAAAACGAGAACAGTAACATTACTAGTGACACACAACCGGAGAGAGCCAACCACCACACAGATCAGAGTAGAGAGCAGAATGATCAGAATGCACAATCCAGTGTCCAAACAACAAACAAAAGAACAAAAAAAAGAAAGAAAACTACTTCTAATAATGCAGATGACATATCAGATGAAACTCTTTCAGAGGCTTTCCAACTTCTGCAACAATGTGCTCAGCCACCACAACCGGAAACTGATTCTTACATTGCTTTCGGGCAGTATATATCTACTGAATTGCGGAAATATGATGCAGTAACATTAGTTAATGTCAAAAATGCTATATGCCAAGTTATTTTTCAAGCTGACACAGGAAGATATGGGGATAGCAATTATGGATATTACACTAATTCATATCCTGGCACACCAATAGCATACACTTCATCACAGTCCCAGTCTCTACAACCTCAAAATTATCCAGCTCCAATTCCACAGACATCACCGTCTGCTCATCTAGCCTCCAATTCATCGCAGTCCCAGTTTCTGAAACCTCAGGATTATTCACTTCCACAGTCACCACCGAATTAAATAAGTACCTACCTATATCATGTTTTCAAAAAATAATTAATAATTGTAAACATGTTACTTCTTTAAATTATGATTGTAATACACTACTTTTTTATTGAGTAATAAAGTATGGTTTTACTTACCTTTACATAATCATTTAACAGGTCAATGATGGCTTCACAAACTTCAGGAATAATTATCGATATAGACTGTTTGGAAATGCGGAACAGATACTGCAAACTGACGTACGAATCTCCAGTTGCTAAAAATCTTAATGTTAGTAATAATCTTTCCTTCACAGTAATGGCATCTCTATAATTTGTATCATTCTTTCTTAGCTTGTTATTTAATAATGAACACAATATCTCAAATTGATTAGCATTCATTCTTGCAAAATTGTGTTCAACTTTATCTGACACTAACTCTGCGTACAGCTGAGTCCCAGATTCCAAGCGATTTTTGTAAATTTGTTTCACCCAAAACCGTCGTTTTCTTTTTTGTGATTTTTTGCGCAAGCATTTAAGCAAAATAAAAGTTACTGCTGCAACGGCAAGACGCCGCCGTTGTACGTGTGACTCCATATCGTACAAGAGTTAGACTGGCTGAATCACGGATTGCCTTAGGATCGCTTGGAGCGCATATTTGGGATCGCAAGTTTCCAAGAGTGGATCGGCCTAACACGATCCACGATCCACGCTCCGCGATCCTGGATCGCGGATCGCGGGATCGATGGATCGTCCGGTGTGGACCCGGCTAATAATCTTGCCCCTCGCACTGCATACCTGAAAGTTTTTTTTTTAGTCATGGTTTCAAGATAAGTATGTTTTAAAAAATTGTTTATACGCACAATCTGGCAGTTGATGCTATAATAGCCCTTTCGATTGTAGAAGAGGTTGCCAGGTGCAGTAGGGTGATTGAGCGGAGGTTTTGCTATCGCAACATGGGTCCCATCTACTGCACCTAATGTGTTGGGTATATTATATAGGTCTTGAAAACTGAAACAAGCAAAGTGTTACATGAATAAGGGTGGTGCAGATCTCAGTTTTGTTAGCTGTAAAAAGGAATGTTTTAATTATCTTAAACTTGTTTATTATTCTCTTTTCAGTTTTCTGAAGTTTGACAGAAAAGAAATTAAAAAAAAACCATTCAGAAACCTAGTACCTTTTAAAAGAAAGAAATATTAAATTGAACTTACTCTGTTTTGGCCGCTTCCTTTTCTTCAAGGGTCATGGGAAATCTCAAGTATTGAGGGGATAATGTTTTTAAAATTTCCTCTGTTGTTAGAGCTAGGCACCTGCTCACTGATGGCTGGCTGAGACCAAGTACGTTGTCTTGCCCAACAGCTGTTTGATAACTGCCTTGGGCAAACAGATTGAGTGCAGCTAGAATCTGAATATGAATATGAGCTCTAGTATCATACAGGTAGGTACTAAGTAATGACTAAAATAAGTATAATCTATCACCCTTCAATATGAAAGTGAGATACCACTTTTTCTGCCTGAAAATTCACAAAATCTTAGGAATTTTAATTCTTACAAACTTGTAATATAGCAAGTACTTCCTAAACAATGATATCCCACAAAAACATTTCATGTTAAATGTTGCCAAGACGAGACCATGTAGCTCGCACTGTCAAAAAGTAATCAGATCTCATGTAGAGCCAAGCTTCTAACTCTACACGCCCTAACTCTACAAGGCCTGACTTCGCAAACTCTACACCTTAGTCAAAATATCTGGTTTGGCCGTTTCGTTACTACAAGAACCATTAACAGTATGATTTTTGCACATTACGCTCATGTGAATGTAGCGAAATGGCCAAGCCATATTATATTCCCGTATATAAATTTTCAGACCTCTAGCATCAAAATTTACGGATTTTTTTTTTTTTTGGGGGGGTAAAAGTTTCAAGTTTTAATATTTTTTTGTTGTTTGTGTACTATTACTAGCTTACATACCAAATTTCAGCTTTCTAGGACTTCAGGAAGTACCTTAAGAATTTTGATGATCATCAGTCAGTGAGTCAGTGACGAAATCGGGGTATTTTAGATATCAATAAAATCTAAAGTATAAGAGCTATGCAATTGAAACTTTATAGGTTTAATAAGTCAACCACTGGCATCATGTTCCGAAAATTTTGTTTATCTGGTATAATCCAAACCCAAGTTAAGAGGGTTCAAAAATACGACGAAGTGCTTCGAGAAAAGGTAGGCAGTGCCCTTGCGCTTCGCTTGGCTGGTCTTGGCGGGGGCACTCCCGTGCCCCCAGATCTAAGGAATGACTACACACCCTACTTATGAAAAAAAAATTACGCTCTGAAATCATTAGAAGTCGCGTCGTCATTGCAGATCAGCGTTTAAAAATAAAACGTTTACAATGTAAAGCCAGACGATATAGCAAAAAAATTTTGAAACTGAAAGACCTCATAAAAAATTTAGAAGATAAAAGATTAATTACAGGAGATCAAGGGTGCTGCTTAGAAAATATGAATATTACAATGCAAGATTTATTAAGAAAATACAGTCAAAAATTGAAGTCCGATAAAATTACGCGTACCAAATATTCGCCAAGCTTAAGAAGCTTCGCTATGACGTTACATTTTTATTCGCCTAAAGCCTATGAGTTTGTGCGACAAAAATTTAACACATGTTTGCCTCACGTTAGAACAATAAAAAAATGGTATCAATCCATTAATGCTGAACCCGGTTTTACTACAGAATCTCTTTCTGCCATCAAAGCTAAGGCTGCAGCGAGTAAATACGGCCTTATTGGAAATTTAGCAGGGTAATTCCGGGGGAGATGGCCTTACGGGAGAGATGGCCAATAGAAAAAAGTTCAAGTAATAATTCATAGATGGCACTATTTTTATTTAGTTCGGATTCGTTTCGGCACGGGCAACAAGTGTTAGTGAACTTTTTTGCGTTTAAATTATAGAAAGGTGAGTAATTTGACTTTGTTTTTTAATAACACGTTCGATTTAAACTAAGGGGTTGACATATTAGATGGTCACAAAAAAGTTTTGTAAGTTTTGTCCGTATTCGTGTTTTTTTTTGTAAAGTAAAATACTTTCTCGTGTTCTAACCTCAAAATCAACTACAAAATTGAGAAGTTGCTTTTATTAAGTCATATGGCCATCTCAGCCGGACAATCGGGAAAGATGGCCATAGAATTTACGGGAGAGTTAGCCATAAAATTTGATGTGTTAATGTAAGTTTATTTTTAAAATTAATCATTTTCTACAGATGCCTAATCAATACCTACGGAAGCCGGATGCTGGACGAGGTGCCTGGGCCGAAAAAGACTTAAGAAATGCTATGGCAGAAGTGCAAAGTGGAGGGATGACGGTATATAGGGCCTCTTTAATCTACCATATTCCACGAAAAACACTAGAAAGGAGGTTAAAACAAAACAACTACACAACCCTTTGTGTAGTTGTCCCTACATATGGGACCATCATCAACCTTTGGTATAGACAACGAAAAAAGACTGAACAAGCATATAAAAGACATGCAGTCGAGAGGCTTTCCATTGACTATCGATGATTTAAGAAGAATTTCATTCAAGTATGCTGAGCAATTAGGAATTAAACACAGATTCAATATAAAATCTGAGAAGGCGGGCTATGATTGGGTTCAAATGTTTTTGAAAAGGAATTCCGATATTTCATGAAGGAAATCAGAAGGAGTGTCATATGCTAGAAGTCAAGGGATGAATAAAGCAGAAGTAAACGCCTATTTTGAATTGCTCGAGAGGATTCTCAGTGAAAATGACATAATAAATAAACCTGGCCATATTTACAACATGGACGAGTCTGGGTTACAATTAAATAATCGACCAGGTCATGTCTTGGCTGAAAAAGGCTGCAAAGCTGTAGCTATGTCAACGTCTACAGAAAAAGGTGAAACAATCACAGTAATTGCTTGCTGCAATGCTGAAGGTAATTTTATACCTCCTGCATGCATTATGAAAGGTCAAAGAAAGAAACCTGAATTTGAAGATGGACTGCCTCCAGGATCAGTGGTTTATATGTCATAAAAATCCGCCTATATAACGTCTGACATAATTCTGGAATGGATGGAGTCGCATTTTTTGCCTCGTAAACCAGATGGCAAAGTGCTTCTTTTGCTGGATGGTCATTCTACACACTGCAATTCGGTTAAAATGTTGGAATTTGCTAATGATAATGACATCATCTTACTGTCGATGCCATCTCATACATCCCACTATCTACAGCCGCTGGATGTTGCTGTTTTCAGGTCTCTTAAAACTTTCTTCTATGAATCCTGCAGGTTATGGATGAAACAGCACCCTGGACGCCGCGCCGCATAACAAGACAACAATTTGGGTTCTTATTAAACCAAGCCTGGGGAAAATCAGCAACAAGTGGAAATGCAATATCAGGATTCAGGGCAGCAGGAGTTTTCCCATTAAATCCAGGAGCCATTCCGGAATACGCCTTCAGTGAGAACATTGAGCAACCTATTGAAACAAACATCGGATATGCAACGCAGGTTCAATCAGAGTCAGATCCAGGCCCAAGTACATCCCATCAGACGGTGGACGAACCAACACCGACTAGATTACTGAACGAAATATCTCCACTACCTGTAAAACTAAACGAGGTTCGGAAACGAGCCAAACAAGTAAGCATTCATTTGACATCTGAAGAGCATATTGAAAAACGAAAATTAAAAGAAAATGAAAAAGAAAAAAAGGAAGAAAAGTTAAAAAAAACAAAAATAATAAAAAGAGAAACTGAGACTGATAGACCTAAGAAAAAAATCACTGTTAAGAAGCGAAAGGCAATTCGTAGGTTGTCTGATAGCAGTTGCGAAGAAATTCCCAACGTTTTCAATGATAGTTCTGAAAGTGAATCTGAAGATAACTGCAGAGGTTGTGGTGATAACTATTACAGGACACAACTAGTCGAAGACTGGATCCAATGCCATATTTGCATGTTCTGGGCGCATGAAAATTGCACCGAATTCGAGAACATGTGTTCTTCCTGCGGAAATAAGGAAAAGAAGGAGAAAGAAAAGAAAGGAAAAGATTTCAAGGGGAAAGGAAAAGGCAAGAAAAGTACTGGCCATCTCCCCCCGATCACTATGGCCATCACCCCCGGACACTCTGGGAGAGATGGCCAGTCCTAGTTTTATTTTAAAGTTTAAATAGTCACGGTCAAAATGGGCGTAAAACCAACAGCTTTAAAATATATTTTATGTGAAAGCTAATGACCATTACTTAATTTTATACTATGACGGCAATCACCGAAACCACCGGTGAGCAGATATATTCAGTGATGTTCACGATGTTGTGCAGCACGCGTAGCATGAACACTTCTATCTCAACGAAGAGTAGACACATTGCTTTCTATACAAAGTGACATTTCTTTTGTTCATTTTTGACATACCGCCTAGAAATCTTTCTACAATCTGTCATTTTGTCTTTCGTTTCCAATGATCTTTGTCTAGGTTCTTTTATATGTAGACTTTTTCAGAAGAAAGTTTTCTATCCCAAATGTCAAAATCACACTGACAACTGTCAGTTGTCTAAGGTAGTGAAGACATTTTGTAATCGCTAAAGCCAGTAGAAGACTTTCTACTCGACGGCCACAAAGTATATACGGTTATCTACAAAATCCCATATAGAATCCTATATTTTGGATGTCCTAGGTCCTTATGACGCCACTACATCTGATGCAACAATCATGCAAGGCATTATGAATGATGAATATAGTGCTTGGCATTGGATTTTTCAACAAAACGACGTTATTTTGGTTGATCGGGGTTTTAGGGATAGCTTAGGTAGTATTGAAGAGTGTGGTTATGAGGTACACATACCACCCACAAAAGACAGAAACGAAAGCCAATTAACAACGGACCAAGCCAATAAATCGCGAACGATTACCATTAGCCGCTGGGTAGTGGAAGCCATGAATGGCAAAATAAAACAGTGTTTTAAACTGCTGCGGCAAACGTATATTAATAGAGCTCTTCCCCATATGTTTGTAGATTTCAAAATTGGTGCTAGCCTTTTAAATGCTTTTCACCCAGTTTTTGAAAACCATCGACTAGCTTCGGATATAATAAACATTGGCGCCGATTCTGTTGTTCACAAACTAAACTAAATTTAAGTTCATGCATCTTTTTCTTTCCATTTCACTATGAAAAGGACAGAAGATAAATATTAGTTTAGTCCTGTCAAATTAAGATACTCCATAGACAATTTAGACGAGATTAAAAAATGGGCTATTAAAAATACGTCAAGCGCTGACTAATTTGACAGGACTAAACTAATATTTATCTTCTGTCCTTTTCTTAATGAAATAGAAAGAAAAAGATGCCCGAACTTAAATATAGTTTAGTTTGTGAACTACAGAACCGGCGCCATTATTGATGAAAAATAAACAACCCGAATCGTTTATACGATTGCGTCGAACTTAAAAATCTGAATCGACAACGTCGAGACTTTGTAAGAATGGAAGCAAATCTACCATTCCTAAATGATTTTCCACGTTTAACAGAGGAATGTGTAGTGCTTCACGCTTTGGGAACATATCATATAAAACTAGCAAAATTGTATGTCGCAGAATATTTCCGCGATGGTGTTTATTTAATTGAATTATATAGGTAGAGAGGAGTCATTCGATGATTTAAACAGATGTAATATTCTGCAAACTAATGTGTGGTTGCTTCGAATTAAGATACAGTCGCGGCATGTCAGATCGCGCAAATATAATACTTACATTTTGATTGATAGAGACCAAATCGGTAGAAAAGCGATAGCTGAGCATTACTGTACTTGCTTAACAGGCAGAAGAACAGTAGGAAGTTGTGCCCACATAGTTTCCGTTTTGTGGTTTTTAGGGTTAGGACGGCACGAGCGTTTCATTGCACCCGCAGAACATTTAATAGATGTTATAGTTGATGATAACCATTGATATTTGAATAAAAGGTATCAATAAATAGTAGTTTTTAACAAATATGTGTGTTTTATTTAACCAATCTTTGGGATTTTTTTGCAGTGATACCCGGTTGATATTGGGGTTAACAAGTATTTAGGGGTTATTTAGAAGTACAATAAAGTAAATTACAACACATTTTATTTCTGTTGGTTTTACGCCCAGCTCCCATACAAAAATGCCCATGATCCTTTAAATTGTTTACGTTTTTTAAAGTCATTTATCATTTATGTTTTAGAAGAATAATAAATAAAGTTTAAGTTCTTTACTAATTCAATGTTTTATTCATCATAATTCCTTCACAATAGAGACTTAAAGTTACTAGGGCCATCTCCCCCGGAATTATCCTATTAGATGAGATGGCCATACGGCAACGTGTCGACTGGGATGGTAGACGTATGCACGGATATGTTGATATACCAACAATAATGAGAGCATGATGATTGCTAAAGAGGCGCTTGTATTCTTAGTAACTGCCATCAATGGATCCTAGAAAATTCCTGTTGGCTATTTTCTTGTGGATGGGTTATCAGGAGAGCAAAAATCTAATTTAGTTTTGCAGTGTCTACAGTTACTCCACAATACAGGAATAACAATCATATCTTTGACGTTTGATGGTTGTTGCCATGGCCAAAAAGCTAGGCTGTTCATTTGATGTAAACGAAATGGTTACCCACTTTCCGCACCCGGTAACAAAAAATCCAGTTTTTATCTTTCTAGACGTTTGCCATATGATGAAGCTAGTAAGAAATTCATTCGAATCTAGCAAGGTATTTATAGACGATGAAAAAAAAATGGTGAAGTGGCCAAATTTGGTAAAACTTAATAAATTACAAGAAAAAGAACACTTACATTTGGCAAATAAATTAAGATGCAGACACATTTTTTTTCAAAACCAAAAAATGAAAGTGCGATTAGCGACTCAACTTATGAGTGATAGTGTTGCTTCCGCTTTAGATTTTTGCTCGCAAATAAAACATCCGGACTTTACTGACGTTAATGGCACATCAACCTTTTTAAGAAATTTCAATAAACTGTTTGACATTTTAAACTCGCGAAATATGAATCAATTGTATTTTAAAAAAACCTATTTATTTTAGAAACAAAGATACCATATTTTTATTTCTTGACAAAGTAGCAAGCTATATAAAAAAATTAAAGTTTATCGACGGTCAGGAAGTGGTGAAGTCGGTTAAAAAAACGGGATTTGTCGGTTTCTTAGTTTGCATTGAAAGTTTTAAACAGATTTATATAAGGCTTGTAGAAAATGAAAAAAAATTAAAGTATTTACCTGCATATAAATTTTCACAAGACCACTTAGAGCTCACTTTTGGCCACATAAGGGCTCACGGTGGTTGTAATAATAACCCCTCAGCTCGTCAATTTATGTCAATATATAAGAAACTTATTGCACACGTTGAGCTAAAAGACTTTGATAGTGGTAACTGTATGGCACTAGAAAATGTTTCGATTTTGAGCTGTACGTCAGCAATTGACAAAATAAATTTAACAACATTGGTGCCATTTTCAGACAATGAGGATGATGAAGACATTGTTGACGATGAGGATGAACATTACAACATCAGTGATTTGTCTGATTTTGCATCAGAAGTCATCACATATATAGCTGGATCAGTGATCCATTACTTAACAAAAAAAATTAAATGTGAAACTTGTATTTCTGCATTAATAGAGCCTGAGAATTCAAATGAACATACACAATTTATTAAACTGAAAGACAACGGAGGTCTTCTTATACCTAGTAAAGACGTGATAATGATTTGCAAAAAGACAGAAGTTCTGGGCCTCAAGTCTGCTATTACAATAGTGTCAGAATGGTCTATCATTGGTTTCATAATTGTTGATTTTGACAAGTTTGGTAATCTACTAATATAATGGCGTCATTATGACTTTCCAGTGGTCAACCACTGATACTCTATTGAAAGAAATGGCATAGAATGGTAATCTCGTACATAATGACAAATGAATGACTGACAAAAGCGGTAATCTGCTAAAATTTTGACAGTTCCTTTGATCAGTGACCTACCATTATAACGTCATTGTGCAGTCATTGCTTTTAATTCGTTACGACGAGTTTATATTTTATTGTGTGGAAAACGACAATGTATTCACTACGAGCAAATATTCTCGAGCTAGCCAACGCAGTGGATGTTAGAGAAAGAAGATGGGCGGAATGCAGAAGACGTCGTCGAGCCCGTCGCTTGACGAGAATGAACACAAACCCCTTTATTGATATTCCCGAGGCGGAATTTGTAAAAACGTTTCGCCTTGGAAAGGACTCAGTAAGGGGGTTAATTCAAGAACTCATTCCCCTTATGGCCACACCGCGTCGAAACGATAGCGTATCGGCAGAAATGAAGGTGAGAAAACTGAATTTGACATTGATTTATTATTCTTTAGATAGAAACACGAAATAGGTGCAGATTCTAATAGCACTTGCATTTTATGCATCAGAGTCCTACCAAAATTTGATTGGACAGAGTGCCCTCCATAATGTTTCACAAATTACTGTGTCTAGAGCAATTAACGAAGTTACAGAGGCATTAAATAAAATATACCACAAATATATTAAATGGCCTACACGATGTGAAGAAAGGAATATTATAAAGGCTAAGTGAGAAATGAAATATACCCTGATTGTTTTGTTTGAATTACCTGTTGTACCTAAGCAGAATTATTTAGTTACTAAAAACATTTTAGGTTCTATCAGAAATTTAAATTTCCTGGCGTCCTGGGTTGCATTGATGGCACACATGTAGCAATATTAAGGCCGCACATACATGAGGAACGGTATTATAACAGAAAGGGCTTCCATTCCCTTAATGTTATGATAGTAAGTATTGGGTAGAAAGTAGAAATGTCTACCGACTGCCCAAATTTTTACTAATAAATTATATAATGTCTGTAATGCAATAATAACTATATGTATATAATATTTAATTCATTTACAGATTTGCGACGCTGATTTAAATATTTTATGTGTGGACGCAAGCAACCCAGGCTCCGCTCATGATTCCACTGTATGGCAGAGTCATCCACTCAGTCATCACTTAAAAGAAATTACAGAAAATACTAATGAACAAGTATTTTAGTAGTTTATTTAGTCTGACTCAGAATCTGACGACAGTATAATTCTGCGAAGTTTCTGTGAAAACAAAATTAACTTTATTACAAAAGTTGCATCTTTGTACATTTATAGCATGTGTAAACTAGTGCTCTGTATCAGAGTTACAATCAAGATGTCAAATTCTGGCCAATGTACTACTACTGATGTGAGCCTACACCGAACAAAAGCTTTAAGCTTAGCTGGAGACCCGTTATACTAATTTTTATTGTATTGTTTTCAATGCTGCTCCTTAATACTTATTGTAGGTATGTTTGTAGCACACAATGAGTAGAAATTCCGATTTTGGGTGAAACCATTTCATAAAGGTGAATACCTATAAATCAACAGTAATTAGTAATTACCTTTTTTGACACACAGTGGCCTATAAAGTCCACCATTTTTTCGGTGGTGGAGCTCAGTCGATCAATGGCCGCAGCTAAATTGTTTATGGCCTGTGCATGTACTAAAGTCGCCTCTGCGTTCCTGGCTTCTATCGCGTCCAGCCTTGATTGAGCAGCTTCGAGAGCTGTATGGTCTCTATCTATAAAAAAATAATATTTTGTTACATCAGGCGACATACTTTGCCCTAAAGTAGGGCGTTAATGGTCAAAACAAATAATTGCAAGATCTTTACCTTCCTCTGCGTGACGCCGTGCAGATCTTTGGCGACGGCGTCGCTTTGGTGGCTGGTCGACGGTGGATGGCCGACCTTCTAAATTATCCTGTTCCAAGCTGAAAAATAAACAATTACAATGACATTAGTCTATATCCTATTTATTTAAACCCATCTGCAGTCAGTTGTAGTATACCTTATTTCTTGTGGTTGTGCATTTTCCACAAGCTCATCTGTGACAATTGTAACTGGCACTTCATAATTGTCTAATAGTCTGTAAAAATAAAAACAATGTTATCAAAATAGTTAAGAAACTTAGGTTAAGTGATGAAAGCTAAGCAAATTAGGAGCACAGAGCACAAGCACACAGTACCAAGTTAGTGCCACTTACGAGAAAGAATTGTTTTCAAATTGAAAATGACTACTAGTCGTAGGACTAGCATCCACCGAAGGAAGTGTGATAGTTGGCTATTTAACAAAAAAACATACAGTTAATAAAACAAAGCAAGCAAGTCAACAATATGTGACAGTGAACAAATAAATAATTCGCACACCTAGATGAAGGGTAGCACAACTCAAAATAATCCAAAATCGAGTTATTGCAATTATCGGAATCAGCGCCGAAAACTACATAAACTCCAAAGACACCTGTGTACAAACTTCATTCCTAAAAAACTAGATAAAAACTAGATAAAAATATTGAACAATGATTTAGTCACGATTACTAATATAACACGAAAAAAAATAACAAAAAATGTATACGTGTATTTGAAGGTAAGTAATTGATCAAATTAATATCTTAGTAAAATAATATACAACCTCATCCAACAATCATTTAAATCGGTCAAATAGAAAACGAGTAAAACGTTTTTTGCTGTTCCTGAAAAAAGAGGTATTTTGAGTTGTGCTACTCTTTATCTAGGTGTGCGATATAGTTATGCATGCAAACAAAAAAACACATTAAACAACTGTGACATATTAGTTTTGTTAACAAGTTAGAATTACTTCTTAATGTGCAATACAACAGTTAAGAATGATAAAAGATAAAACTAATGATCTAATGCTTACAGTGAATGGGTTATGCCGGACACCTGGAAGTGGTCCTACATCTCGCCCTAATCTAAATATATAAAACTCAAAGGTGACTGACTGACATAGTGATCTATCAACACACAGCCCAAACCACTGAAGGGATCAGGCTGAAATTTGGCATGCAGGTAGATGTTATGACGTAGGCATCCGCTAAGAAAGGATTTTGATAAATTCTACCCCCAAGGGGATAAATTTGGGGATGAAAGTTTGTATGAAACTTTGTCAATTTTAAACCGATCGGGCTGAGACTTCGCATGCGTATAGCTACTATGACGTAGGCATCCCCTAAGAAAGGATTTTGATAAATTCAACCCCCATGGGGATAAAATAAGGGATGATGGAGGATGTAAATGTATTAGTTTTTTTTAATAATACTTAACGCGAGCGAAGCCGCGGGCAAAAGCTAGTAAAGTATATAAGCGCTCTTGGAGTGGGCTTAGTGAATTTTTTTTTGCAGGACCACCACCTTAAATGCAAGTTATAAAATGATTACTATAATGCTTCCCACTATAATTCTGCAAGGCTGCCAAAAGAAAGTATTGCTTACCTGTTGCACTTATTTCACTCTTCTGTGATTTAATTTTCTTCAACGTTTTACTTTTGTATTCATTGTAGAACTAAAAAAAAGTGCAAAAATTACAATAATGATACATTTTATCATTATAAATTGCATAGGTACCTAATTACACTGCATTTAGGTACTTACTGTGCGCCACTCTGCCGGCGTTTTATTGGGGCAGTCCACCGATACTGAATTTAAAATTTGGGCGCACTCCGTCCAATACCGTTTTATTAAACTTCGCCCTTCATTGGTGCGGCTGCAGTGGCCAAGCGCCAGGTCTTGGTGGTTTTCTAAATAATTAATTAGTCCCGAAATTTGCTCAATTAGCACCATTTTGTATAAAATAAATAATTAAAAGCTTCTCTAGTAAAGATAATTTAAATATAAATCTAACTCTAACTCTAATAAATCTAACTAACAAATAAAAATCTAAATAAAACACAAATGAAAATAAATACAAAACACTGGCCGCTAGAAATAAAAACAAATAAAAACACCGGCCGCTAGAAAGAATAACAAACAATTTGACAGCTAAACAGATAAAATATTGAGTTGTATAGTTTCACAATTTATCAGCGTTACAGATAAATTTAATGTTTTTTGTTATTTACGAACTTCTTACTACTTCAGATTGCATAAAACACTAATAAATAGTATGTAAAAATATATATGAATGAAATCTGGCATGAATAAATGTTCAAAGGACAATGGGCGGTTTCGTCCCAAGTGTTGTAACATTTTCCCACCCATATCATTTGGAAGATCTCATTTAGTGTTATGTTTTTTTGTATGGGCGCAACTCTGTATCTCGTGCAGGGAACCTGCTATAGTGGTTTTATTTATTTAATAAAAATATTAAATAAAACTTAATTAATTAGTTTTTTAGTGACAAAAGGGCTGAAATGATTTTAAAATCAAGTGGAAAAAACCACACGGTCGAGCGTGCGCTTACTCTAACCCAACACCGCCCCTCCTACCACGCGCCACACTCTGTCATTCAGTAAGCGCAGGAGCAGCGAACGACATTTTATGAGACAGCGCTATACGTTAGAAAGAGATAATTACCGGTGCCCGTAGATACTATTGTTTTATCTAGCGCTATATGCACAGTCAGTTTTTTGTAGCTGTACTGTACTCCCGTGTTCTGTGTTACTCCTCTGTTTATTTATTAACGACTTACGCATTTTTAAAGGACTTCTGGTGTTTCTTCATTTGCAACTATCAACTTCGGCTTGTTTTGTGGACTTGATTTGTTATTGTTTGGTTTATTACGAACTATGGAACATTTGTGTGTGACTTGTAGTCGGTCTTTAACTCGACAGCGAGTTCGACATGAGGTTTCAAGAACGGTATTAGAAGCAAGACCACATCTAGCTGAATATATTTCACAGCATATGAGAATACAACAGGTACGTTTAATATAGTTTTATATCTATACTTCCACACTTATAATGACTGTGATTATTTGCATCTACATTTGTTATGTTGTTGTCGTCGATATGAAACAATGAATCGATCTAAAAAAGGAAGTTCTATGTTTGGCTTAATGCACTTATATTTTTTTGAAAAGAATTAGCTAGGAACACACATATACTTCCATACCTAAAAAATTATGAATGTGAAAATATTCTTCTTCGTTTCTAGAATAGGCTTGTTTGGGCTTTTTTCATTTCGCAATGAAACCAGGAATCTATTGGCTTCTTAGAGTTCACTAACAAACTATACCTATTTTATAAATCACAATACGGTTGCGCAATGGCTGAGTGATCGACTTTTAGACTGCATGCCACACGGGTTCGATTCCCGTACGAAACAAATATTTGTATTGCCTTTAGGTAATTGTTCTGGTTATTTTGTGTAGATATGTCTGTTTAAATCTTTGAAAATGCATCTATGATACTCGAATAATTCCTAGTGTGGGCGCACTTTGTGATTTTTCATATTTCAATGAAACAACAGGTCGATCTGTTTTTCTTGCATGGAGTTAACAAAGAAGACAAGGCATGCGTCTTATAGTAATTTTTTTTTCAGGACCTAGTGAACGAGCGGCGACACATTTGCCATCGATGTTGGGTAGCTGCTACTCGTCATGAAGCTAGATTAAATCAACTTGATTTAAATCGTGTCGACCTTCAAGTTCCTGAAAATCAAAATCAACCAGAACCCCAAGATTTACACCAAAATCCGGATCAGTCAGTTGATGTTATGTCCATAACTGGATATAAAAGAGCTGCCAATACATCCAACAGTTGTCTTTTTCCTGTTTGCCGGGCAGATAATCTGGTAAGAGTACCAGTTTTTATAAAATCGCGGATGTTAGTGGAGTATAAGTTATACATTCCACCAAGTGCTCGCATCTGTCGGGTTCATTTGACTTCTAACCAATGGAACGAGTTAGAAGAGCTAAATAATTCATCTTTTACGGCTCAACACATCAAGGATATGTTAGATACGTTAAGAAATGCCTGCCAACAAACTGGATTCGATTTTGATAATGTTGGCTCGATGACAACATCTGACCTAAATTTTTGTACGGGCCTGAATCATGAAGAATTTAATACACTTCTTGAGCAGACACCTTCTGTATCACAGCGCTCACACCGCCCTAAATCAGTGCTTGGAGCTTATTTAATGAAAATAAGGAATGGTGAACCAAACGAACGACTAGCAAGTCGTTTAGGCATGAGCAGACGTAGTTTTGAACGAAAATTAGAGTTAGCACGTGAATGTCTAACAAACGACTTTGTTCCTCGGCATCTCGGATGGGACCACATCAGCCGTGATGAAATTGTAGCAAGAAACCTAAGAATTCCAAATGCTGTATTTGGTGCTAGCAATGATGAGCTACCAGCCATTTTAATATGCGATGGAACATATATCTACATTCAAAAAAGTAGTAACTTTTTATTTCAGAAGCAATCATATAGTCTTCACAAGTTTAGAAACCTGCTGAAACCTTTTTTAATAATATGTACAGATGGCTACATAGTAGATGTAATCGGCCCTTATGCTGCCACGACTTCAGACGCGACGATTATGAGTACCTATATTCAAAATGAGATAAACCCAATGCATTACGTCTTGAAAAATAATGATACATTTATATTGGATAGAGGTTTTAGGGATTCAATCCCAACAATAGAAACTTGGGGCTACCAAGCCCACATACCTCCAACAAAACTTAGGAATGAAAGCCAACTAAGAACGGAAGAGGCAAATAAATCTAGATTAGTTACAATCGTGAGATGGGTGGTGGAGGTAATAAATGGGTGGATCAAGCGCGACTTTAAAATATTCAGACAAGAATATTTTAATAGAGCAATGACACATATGTTCGTTGATATACGCATTGCTGCTGCTCTCTTACTCATTTAGAGAGCCGTTGAAAGACCATCCTCGAGCTAATGACATTATTCAAGTTTTGAATGAGAGAATTAATATGGCCAACAGCCTAGGTGACTATGTCACTGAAAATAACATAAATCGACAGCGAGCTTCATTTCGTACTATAACCTCGAATGATAATGAATTGTTACAGTTTCCTGAACTAAACTAACAGAAGAAGACCTTTTATTAATTTCGCTAGGCAGTTACCAAATAAAACTCGCCCGGTCTTATTTGAGTGAACACGTAAGAAATGGCATGTACACAATTGAAATATGCATTGGAGCTATTCCTAACCTAGCACGATACAATATAAATATTTCAGAAGGTATTCTGTTGAGAGGGCGCATAAAATCGCGGCATATATCGGGTAGGATTAATTACTCCTATATTTTGATAAAAAATACAGCAGAAACAGCGAGAGATGCAATTGCTCATTATTATTGCTCATGTTTAACAGGAAAAAGAACTTTAGGTACTAGCGCTCACATAATGAGTATCATTTGGTACCTTGGCTGGGCTTGACACCAGCCAAGCATATTGTTACCCGCGACATCTTTGGATGATGTTATCATAGATAACAATCATTATTAAAAGTAACTGTAAGCGACTTCCATATGTCTAAGCTGTACTCTTACATAAGGGTTATATACCTTTGTTATTTATGTATTTCAAAATATATACATAGCAAAGGAAACAATACAATTACTATTACCAATTTATTAATTCTGATTGTATTATTTCCTTTGTTATTTTTAAATATTTTCCACTGTGCAGTTGTTAATAACGGTCAATAAATAACTATTACTACTATAACTGTGATTACTGTACAATTATTATCAATGTAATAATTATGTTTACATGTAACGCAAATTGTAATAAAGTATGATTAAAGCATTATTTAAAACAAAAACTTTTTTTTCACTTGAAACCCAATAACTTTTGTCCTGCAAGCGATAACAATAAAACCTTGGCATATTGATTATAAGAAAGGTTAAATGAACATGTTTATGCTAGTTGTAACTTGTTACAAGGGTTGGGACACAACTCATACAATAATGCCCATTCTCCTTTAATAGTAGTTTTTCGAAAATCATTTCTACTAACGGGTTTTATAATAATGGCAATACGACAATGTCATTATAACACAATTCTATTACGAGACCATTGACCGACCAATGATCGACCATTATGAATTTAGCAGATTACGAACTTTTAGCAAAATGACAATGGGATCGTGTTGGAATGATGAATTTATAAAAGTAGCAGACTTTGGGCCCTGCTAAAAAGTAGTGTCTTTCACAACAAAGTAATAGCGAATAAAAGGTTTAAAAGTGAATTTGTTACGAAGACCATGCGTCATTTTGTTGGACTAAAATTATTTGAAGATATTGATTTTCACCAATATGACCAGTCTCCAATAGACAATCATGTCATTTAATTAATTAAATGTGTTTTAGAAAAATATATGGATATTCGCCTCAATCATTTTGCTAAAAATGCTATCCAACTAATCCCAAAAAGACAACTTTTAAATAAATTCTTACATTTTTCAGAACAGTAAATTCTATAGGCGAGTTGTTTGATCAACATAATATAGAAATTCCATACATTTTCATTTTAACAAATAGTTAAGACTAGAAGCGATTTACATAATACACTCAGCGGCACGGAATCTTGGCCAAGCGCTTATCTCACGATAGCAAAAGTTTAAAGTGTTTCTGATGAATGTTTGTTGTGCAGGTATGTCAAAAAATGTTTACTTTTAGTTCAAGAGGGTAATCCATTATGTTTAAGTGCACCACGACGAAACTTTTAATTTACAGTTAAATCGGGTCATTTGAGCGACTAAGTTCACGTTTTAAATTTGTGTGTTGTGAAAAGTTTACTGTTCGGTTTTTGAATTATTGTGATTTTATGCTTTTAATTCAATAAGTAAAGGTGCTTTAAAAGCAATAAAAATGCCTCTAACACCAGCACAGGTTTCACAAGCCGTTGCGTTAATTAACCAAGGGCTGACACAGCGTGAAGTTGCTATTGCTCTTAACGTACCACGGTCATCAATGCAATATGCCCTTAAAAGATACCAGGAGACAGGCCAGTACACCCGCAGGCCAGGCAGTGGAGGCGTAAGGTGCACATCGGACCGAGACGACCGCTTTATTGTCCTGGAGATTTTGAGAAACCGCTACCTGACCGCTGTTGAGATACGCCAGCGGCTTCAAATTGTAAGAGGCGTTAATGTTAGTGAGCGTACGGTGAGAAGACGAATGGAGGAAGTCAATTTAAAAGCTTGTAGACCAGCACGAGGTCCAGAACTTCTCAGACAGCACCGAGTAGCTCGACTTCACTTCGCACGTGAACACGTTAACTGGACCCACGAGCAATGGGCTAGAGTACTGTTCACAGACGAGTGTCGAATAGCTTTACGTTCTCCAGATGGTCGAGAACGAGTGTGGCGAAGAAGAGGAGAGTGGTTTTTATCCATTACTACCACTCAAACAGTGAGTTTCCATGGAGGCTCAATAATGGTATGGGGAGGTATAAGTTCCGACGCACGTACAGAGTTGGTTATCGTCGATAATCGGCTAACAGCAGTTCGATACATCGAGGAAGTTCTTCAGGAACACGTAATGCCATATTCGGGGTTCATTGGACACGACCAATTCCTCCTAATGCACGATAATGCACGCCCACACGTTGCACATTGCGTTGAAGAATATCTGGAAGAGGTTGGCATACAAAAATTGCAATGGCCAGCTCGTAGCCCAGACTTAAACCCCATCGAGCATATCTGGGACATGCTCAAAAGAAAGATAAAGTCCAGCTCCAACCCGCCGGAAACTCTCAACCAGCTCCGAACTGCAGCGCTGGCCGCTTGGCGCAGTATACTGCAAGTTGATGTCCGAAACATCATCCAAAGTATGCCAGATCGAATGCAGGCAGTTATCAGGGCTAGAGGAGGAAACACCCGATATTAAAACGTATAGACAATAACGAAAAAAACCTTATTTTTTATTTTGTAGTGTTTTTAAATGTATAGTGAAAAATTCCTAATTTCAGTGAAAGTGCGTGATTTTAAAAACTGATTTATTGGTGAGGTAATCTTTTAATTTCTAAGTTCTTAAAGCATAAGAGACACGTATTAAAGCCACTTACCCTTAATTAATTGTCATAAATGCAAATGCAATTTTTTTAATGCAAATAATCAGCAAAATCACGAGTGGCCAAGTTTCCGTGCCGGTGAGTGTATTAATACACGTAATAAGCATGAAATTGTAACACCCAAATGGAGGTCATTGACAGCATACGTTTTTATAACAAGTTACCTAAGTCGGTTACCGAGCTTAGCGAGGGAAAATTCAAAACCCATATTAAGCGTGTCCTTGCCAAAAAAGCATATTACAAGGTTAAGGACTATGTTGAAGACAAGCTTGTTTGGCAATGACTGCTTCTGCACATGTGGCTGGCAGCTCATTAACTGCGTTGTCGTATGGCCATCTATTAACTGCTCCATCATTGTTTTAACTAGCTATTTACTATTGTATATATCTATCACTTAATAATAGGTTTATTTTTATTTTTGTACTAGCTGTGCCCGCGACTTCGTCCGCGTGGAATAATGACTTTTCGGGCAGCATATTTTGAATTACATATACCGTCTACAGACCGGGCATTTGCTGTCCGAACCCTCTGAGAACTCAGGCGAATTTCAGTGAAAGTCTCAGACTCTAGTGCTTGAGCTTCACGATCGGCAGTGAGACGTATTTCTCGTTCTTCCTGTGTTTCCTGAGACCGAACATTTGCTGTCCGAACCCTCTGAGAACTCAGACGAATTTCCCTATCAGTGAAAGTCTCAGACTCACGCGATAGTGTATGAGCTTCACGATCGGCAGTGAGACGTATTTCCCGTTCGTCCTGTGTCTCCTGGAATCGAGCATTTGTTGTCCGTACTCTCTGGGAGCTCAGGCGGATTTCCCTGACAGCAAAAGTCTCAGACTCACGCGATAGCGCGAGAGCTTCGCGATCGACAGATAAACGTGCCTTTCGTTGTTCCCCGTTTTCCCTATTTCGAGTTGTCACCATTCGAGAACGATTTGAACTCAGTCGAGATTCTCGCTGAGTCGAAGTTTCTGCAGCACGAAACCTAGCCTGGTGCAGAGAGCCTTTTGCCTCACGACCTTCCTCAGATTCCTGTGATCGAACTAATCTCATCCTTTTAGCATTTCTGCTACATTGGGAGAGGTTGGATCTTCTTCGAGGCATTCTTACAATAAAATAGTACTTACTACTTAACACAAAGTTATTTAGTAAACACGTACTATCGTAAACAATTAAATTATAAATACTTACAGATTATTATACAGTCTAAAATTATCACAGTTTAAGTAATAAGTGTTAAGACGTGTAAACCAAACGTCATTATCATCATCATTTCAGCCGATAGACGTCCACTGCTGGACATAGGCCTCCCCCAATTTTGGGGGGGTTTGCCATAATCGCCACGCTTGGCAGGCGGGTTGGCGATCGCAGTATGGTATGGTGGTGGAATGCATAGAGAACGCTGCTGCCCATTCTCCGGTGAGACCCTTAGTCGCCTTTTACGACACCCACGGGAAGTAAGGGGTGGTGCTATTCTTCTACACAGCCAAACGTACTAACTTTATAAAACAAAAGAATTGCTAGAAAAAATAATTACTAACCTAAGCTAATGAACTTATACTTAATAAAGAAAATCAAGAAAAGAAATGCCTAACCTATACCAAATACTTATAATATTTATATACAAACCCTAAATACAAATTAAGATAAGTATACCGAAAATCAGGGAAAGAAATGCCTAACCAATAATAAATGCTTACAATATTTATTTACAAAACCCTAAATAAAAATTAAGATAAGTAAATACCCAATAATCAAGGAAAGAACCGCCTAACCTATACCAAATACTTACAAAATTTTAAAGAAAATTAAGAAAAAGAACCTAACCTACAAACCCTAAAATATAAATAAATGAAATATGCAAACAGTCAGTATTCAAGTGAATCGCAATAATCGAATCCAACTATTCGCCTATACAAAACTCAAAAAAACTCAAAACTCAAAGCATTTATTTCAATTAAACCAATTACAGGCACTTTTGAATTGTCAAGGGGTCGGTCAGTCAGAAAGATGAAGCTAGTTGCCCATTCCAAAGCGTAGGTACTTATGGAGAAGAACGGGCAAGAAACTCCATGGACACTCTTTTAAATCAAAATAATATGGTTACAATGTCTTGTTTACATCAATCATGTTAAAAATTATACATGTGAGAACGATGCAGAACGTTAAAAGCGTCCGTAATGAAAACACAAAATAAAAAAAAATAAAACAATTCAAATAGGTATTAAATTAAAATAAGCCATGGCAGCAAAGAGATGACCAGTCCCTACTGACGGCGCCCGTTCACGAGCATGACGCATGTATTAGCACCATTCAGCTCAACCATTTTGAAGGGAGCTACTAAGAAAGGAGATTACCTGCTTTACTTCAATAAATTGTTCTTTATGAGAAAAAAACTGTTTTAAAAGTTTATTTATCAAATTATAACGAATAAATTTTTTAAATCACTTAATTTTTTTTTATTTTTACCCCGCATATTTCAATAACAATATAATAATACAAATAAAACAAATATTACATTATTATTCTCGTGTATTAATTTATCGAATAATAAAAAAAGATAAGATTATTGTTGAAAAGATAAATCAAAGTTCCATCTCGAGATTCGAACCCAGGCCTGCGTGTTTACTAATCCTATACGCTACGTTATCCGCTAGCAGTACTTGTTATGAAGTTGTGAATTTTAGCAGTGGTATGAACCAACCAAGGTCATACGTAATTACGCCGCGCGTGTGAAAAAGCGATGACGACATGTTTTGTTTCGTTTGACGTTAGCAAGTGTACACACACAGATGTAAATACGGGCCTGCGGCGAGGGCGCGGGGACGGCGCGAAGCATGTTCACAGAAATTTCAACCATAGCATGCCTAAGCAGTATTGATGCATACTGTACGTACACTTATTGTTTTATTGTATTCCATTTCCTCATAAATGAATCGTCTAAAAGGGCGTTGACGAAAGAAATAATTTCAATAAAATTAATTATGCATTGTTGCTGGACTCCTTCGAGATTATTAACACTCAACGGAAAAATATAATTTATCGATATGAGCTCGTAATAGTTTGCACTGCACTATTCTTAAGTGAGAGTGAGCACGCAATATCATTTTTTGCTTTTCGCACACGTTTCTTATTGGCTGCAGGAGTCGCGCCCACTGACATTATGCGTTTATAAAAAATATTGCGTAATGTCATCGCATAAAGTTTAATTTTGTAGCAGTAATGCAAAGTGCATTTGTGGGTGTAATTGTGTATCTATTTTTTGTTTATGTAGTAGTAGCTGTGACCCGGCGACACTCGTCCCGATATAAAATTTAGTACTATAGCATTTCTATTGCCTTATTATTGAGATTTCTGTGATCTGGACCCATTTTCTTTTTTCAAAAGTCAATCTTTTGTTGCAATTAAAATGTTCATTGTTCTTAGAAACTCTTTCACGTTATTTTTAAATAACTAAAAAAGTATTTCTTTTTACAGGAGAGCTGCCAACAGAAGCACTTGCTACGGTAAACCTGCTAAACAAAATCGACCAATTGTTTGATAGCCTAAATGCGGACTCTCCAAGTTTAAAAAAAAGGCAAAAAATATTTGAGCAATATTTCAGACCGGAGCCCTCATTTTTCAAAGAAATGAAATTATTTTTTTAAAACTGCCAATTTATTGGTGCAAAGTCGAGGGCACCTTCGCTGGATGGATGGATCCAAACCATGACGGGAGTGGCAAGATCATGGCGGAATTTGAAACAAAAATATCCCGAAATTGGGAGTTTGTCCACCAGGAGACTGCAACAAGATGCATTGGAGAATTATTTTGGGTGTGTCTAATTGCAACCCAACAGTCTCACAATTTGTTGCAGCTCTAAAAACAAGAATTATTTCAAATTTGTCGGCACCAAGCTCAGCAGCAAATTGTGAGACCGATGATGATGTCATTATTGACAATTTAAATTTATTTTTGACCCACAATGCCAACCCTGATGTAGACCGTCCATCAGCAGTAAGCATTGAGGCAGATTGTTGCAGTTTGTCCATGGATCAAATGGATGAAAATACTGGGAAGATGCAAGCATGTGTCTATGTTTGTAGTTACATAGTTAAGAGAATGGAATCAAATTGTGAATCGTGTCTCCAATCTTTAACATCCTCTACGGATACTGTGTGCCATTTGTTTACTATATTTAAAGAATATGAACATGACAAACGAAGTCTAAAATATGCCAACATAAAAATGATTGAATGTGTAAACAAAAGTGCATCAATCATGTGTCTACTGGGGAGATGCAAGCATGTGTCTATGTTTGTATTTACATAGTTAAGAGAATGGAATCAAATTGTGAATCGTGTCTCCAATCTTTAACATCCTCTACGGATACTGTGTGCCATTTGTTTACTATATTTAAAGAATATGAACATGACAAACGAAGTCTAAAATATGCCAACATAAAAATGATTGAATGTGTAAACAAAAGTGCATCAATCATGTGTCTACTGGGGAGATGCAAGCATGTGCCTATGTTTGTAGTTACATAGTTAAGAGAATGGAATCAAATTGTGAATCATGTCTCCAATCTTTAACATCCTCTACGGATACTGTGTGCCATTTGTTTACTATATTTAAAGAATATGAACATGACAAACGAAGTCTAAAATATGCCAACATAAAAATGATTGAATGTGTAAACAAAAGTGAATCAATCATGTGTGATTATTTAAATAAAAATGCACACATAAGGGGTGTTAAAGATTGCATTCAAGAATTGTTGCAAAAAAATATTAATTTTGATTTTCTAGATACATGTAGTGAACATAAAGGGCAAAGTGTAACAAATATAATAGATTCTATATTTTACATAAGCATTAACAGATTCTGTAATGTGTAAAACAGGATGTTTGCTGAGAGTGCTGCACAGGCGAGCCTACAAAAGAAAATAAATATATTAAAACACAAATAATATTTTTTTGGCATATCGATACCAGTGGCTTTAGTGTGAGTTTTTTCGACTCACGTTCGATTACGAGCGCGTTAGAGTTTTGTATAGGAAATTAGGTTTCTCCTAGTGACCACCAGGTGGCGCTATCAGTTCGCGCGCCGCGTCGTAGCGTACGGATGTGCTATTGTGTACTTTGAACTATGGAATCAGATATTGTAAAATGTGCAAAGTGTAACATCGTTATAAATGAAGTCTTAGCATTTGTGACTAATAAAATAGATGTTATGGACGAAGAAAGTCTAGTGAGAATTTGTGGAAGTGCCTTTTCTGCGAAAGAAATACAGGAGGCTAAAAAGCTTCTCTTCAGTTCACTACCAACATCTCAGCGTATGAAAACTCGCAAACGTGAAGGGAAGACTCATCGTGACCTGGAAGACGTCTTAACATTGCTGAAGAACACCGATCCTGAAAATATCCCAATATTTGTGGCTCGAGATTTGCAAAAACTACCCCCAATTACGTTCGATCATGTAGACGTAACGCGGCTTTTAAAAGACTTACTGCTATTACGTAGCGATCTTCAAAAAGTTCAAGAGGAATATGTGCCAATGGAAGTCTTCAACTCCTTAAAAAATCAAGTGGAAAACTTGAAACAGGCGTCTATTGTCAATTATCCAGTTCGCACAGCGGCGCGATCGACGCGTGACGTACCTACCTATGCGTCAACGAACAAATTAAGTAGTTACGACGCGAGTGCTTGTGATAATGGCTTTAAATACTGTTAAATGTAGCAATTGCAATATTGTTATATCAGAGTTGCTCGCCTTTGTTCAAAATAAGGCGGACGTGATGGACGAAGACAGTATAATACGTTTGTGTAATACGGCGTTTAAAAGTGAGGAAATTGTAACGGCTAAAAAGTTACTTTTTGAACCCGTACAAACCGGCAGTCGCAACATAAACCGTAAAGAAGATGGTAAAGAAAAACGTGACATGGAGGACATCCTGTGTATTATCAAGGAAACCGACCCTGAGTGCTTGCCAGTCTTCGTTGCAAGAGACCTTCATCGTCTACCACCGGTAACGTTTGACCATTTGGATGCGTCGAGGCTGCTGAAAGATATCATACTGTTGCAGCATGACAGCTGTTATAAAAGACAGTTATGTGACCAAGGATATGTTGAAAGTCTCATCTCCGGAGGTGAAAAATTTTGTGAATAACCGACGAAGAGGAGCGGGACTTATGGAGAGTTTTGATTGCGAAAGTGGACCTATTGGACTGCCGCATATTTCACCGGATAAGTTGGTTGAATTATTGGACTCAACAAATAATAACTCGCAGATCAGGAGCAGCTAAACCTTACCAGTTTCAAAACAAAATCCCTTGCACAGAAGGGGGCGGAAATCAGGCTTGGTCAAAGCCTGATTTCCGCCCCGTTTTGCTTCAACCAATAACAGTGGAATAAAGAAATACGAAAAAAATAACGGCAATTTTTTACTTAATATTTGGTTTTGCGATCGGACATCTGGTCATTTGTGCTATTAGCCCAAAGAACATCTGGACGTTTTGGGTTTCTTTTACCTACTATGGAAACAAAAGGACTAGAAAAGAGAAAGTAATTACTTTTTAACGTTTCGTGTTAACTATATTTTTTGAGTTTAGTTGCTATTTGCACAGCGTTCGGATCGTTTGTTCGGTAACCACCTAAGCAATTAATTAACTAGTCATGTCTTCGTGCCGTTTGACCATGGAACAACGACACCAAATCGTGTTTCTGCACGAGGAAGGACTCAATATAAGCCAAATTGCAGAGGAGCTGCAAACGTCTGTAAGTAATAGTGATTTTTATAAACTCGACTTCGTTTTATTCTCGACATTGTATTAACATTGATAACAATTATTTCTATTATTTTATTGTTTTGAGATTTATACTCCCCCGTGATTCTCTTGCGTAAAGTAGGATCTTTCCTTACTGTGTGAGTCATAGTATTACGGATTAATCAAAATCTTAAGTTAGGTTTTATCCATGATATGGTTGTGTGCATTGTTCTTTAATTCCTATTCATTTATTACAGAGATACACGGTCCGTTTATGGCTGCAGCGGCACGCCAACGAGGGAGATGTGCAGAGTCGTCCTCCACCAAATCTTCCACGTGTGATGACACCGCAGCGGGTGCAAACGATGCTGAAGAGTGGAAGAGAATCCATTTGTGCCCATCAAGCAGTTTGCAAGTGAGTTCGACTGCTCCTTGCATACTGTTCGTAGAGCGTTGCACCGATCGGGAGTTCACAGTCGAAAGCCTGCCAGAAAAATTATTCTGAGCGAGGCTCATAAAGAGGCTCGAGTCCGCTTCGCGCGAGATTATCGGGACTTCGATTTTTCACACGCCATTTTTTCTGACGAGAAAAGTTTTAAGTCTTGTCAGATAGGTCGTCGGCACTTATGGCGTGTTAATAATACACGGTACGCGCCGCAAGATGTTCTACCAAATTTAGAATCGGGTAGGATTGTGGTCAACATGTGGGCCTGGATGAGTTCGGCAGGTCCTGGAGAACTTGCCTACATTTCCGAGAGGATGAATGGGGAAAACTATTTGCATCTGCTGCAGGACACTTTTTTGTCCACAGTGCGGGTAGTGTATCCAGAGGACGAAATGCCAGAAATTTTATTCATCCAAGACAATTGTCCTATACACTCATCGCGCATAGTGCAAAATTGGATCCGGCAGCAGGAACATATACGCACAGTACCCTGGCCCTCTCGTTCTCCGGACCTAAACCCCATTGAAAATCTATGGGGTATTATGGTCCAGAGATGGGACACCAGGTGCGAAAGGACCAAAGACGCCCTAGTCTCACACGTTGACCAAGTTTGGGACTCATTTCGCGGCTCGGATCTTTGCAAGGTCCTGGTAAAGTCGATGCGAGCGCGGTGTGACGCTGTCATCGATGCTGGTGGAGCGCTCACTAAATATTAAGTAGTATATAATTAATTATATTTATTTTATTGTAATATTGATTAAGTTTAGTTTTTTTTTTTATATACAACATGTCCCAAAATTCAACGATAAGCCAGCACCGGAGGATAGACCTGCCCATGACTACTCGGGGAAAAAAAGAAAAAAAATATATATCTCTTTTTTTTTGAAGTTATAAAAAAAAAGAAGAAATTCTTAAAAAAGTGAGACCTTTTATGATATTTTTCACTACCATGACCACACTTTTTTAAATATTTCTGTTATTTTTTTTTATAGGCAACCTGAATAGCACTGCTATCTACCACAATTCTTAAAAAATCCAGAATACCTCTAGTTTTTTCACGTAAATTAATGAAACTTAATTTATTCCCTAAATTTTTTGAAGATTTTTACTTTTAATCAACTTTAACTCATCGTGGTGTAAAAAAAAAGTATGAACACTACTATGGCAAGTTTTTTTATAAATTGACGCAACTAATCAAGATTCCAAAATGGTATAATACTCTAGGAAAATCAACCACAAAAAAATTATATCCATACTAGTTCAAAACAAGAACCAAATTCCTTAAATTATAGTTGACAGTAATCACTTTCACTGCGTGCCCAAAATGGGTTCTTGTTACAATTTCTAGGAATTTGAGTGGGGCATACATACCTTAGAAGTTAGAGAGAGATAGATAGATAGAGATATTTACGTTAAAAAGAGACAACAACAGGGCAGGTAGTGGGTTCTTGTTACAATTTCTAGGAATTTGAATGGGGCATACATACCTTAGAAGTTAGAGAGAGATAGATAGACAGAGATATTTACGTTAAAAAGAGACAACAACAGGGCAGGTAGAGAAGCTGTTATTATTCTCAGAGCAAGTCAGTTCAGTACGCTCTGCTCCTTTGTTTACTGCGCACCGTTCCGTATTCAACTGACGTGGCTCTCGTACGTACTAACGACTTTTGGCTTGGCTTTTTGGACTGGAATCGATCTGCAAACTGAACTGACCTGGCATTATCTTGGACTACGATTGTGTGTTTTGTGACTACGATTGTGAGTTTTGTGATTTGGAGTTCTGGCGCATTTTGGACTGTTTAACGATCAACATGCCGCAACCATACACACCACAGGAATACGCAAATATGCACCTCATCTATGGAGAAACCCGATGCAATGCTAACGCTGCTAGCAGACTGTATCGAGAAAGGTACCCAAATGCTCAAAGATATCCTGATTATCGAGTGTTTATTAATGTGCATCAAGCGTTTTCGGAGGGTCGTATGCCATCCAGTAGGAGAAACGCTGGAAGACCTAGTTCGGATCGTGATGAAGAAGTTCTCAATGAGATAGAAAATGATTCGACTACTTCGGTACGCGCCATAGAAGAAGCTACAGGAATCCCGAAAAGTTCTGCACATCGAATTTTACAACGTCACAAGCTTCACCCATATCATTACAGGCGTGTGCAGACGTTGTTACCGCGGGACTATCCATTAAGAGTCACATTTTGCCGTGTGATGCTGCAAAGGCACAGGGAAGATCCCCAATTCCTGGACAAAATTCTATGGTCGGATGAAACAACATGCAAGAAAGATGGATATTTAAATCTACACAACCTACATAGTTGGAGCAATGAAAATCCGCACTTGATGAGACAAGACAGATCCCAATATCAATTCAAGGTTAACTTATGGACCGGCATATTAAATGGAAAAGTAATTGGGCCCTTTGAGTTACAAGGAAACTTAGATGGCAATAGTTATTTAAACTTTTTACAAAATGACTTGCAAGAATTGCTAGACGACGTGCCCTTAAATGATCTCCAAAACATGTGGCTCCAAAATGATGGTTGCCCAGCACACTATGCCCGCCCTGTGCGAGAATATTTAAATCAAGAGTATCCAGGGCGTTGGATCGGGCGACTTGGTCCTATCTTATGGCCACCTCGTTCACCCGATTTGAACCCCCTGGACTTCTTCTATTGGGGTTGTCTTAAAGACAGGGTCTACTCAAAACCCATTGCGTCATTGGACGAGCTTCGTCGAAATATCAGTCAGGCTGCGGATCATATTAATCGCAGAAGATATGCAAGACAAATAAAACGGTCATTTTTAAGGCGATGTCGTGCATGTATTATTGCTGGTGGCAAACAATTTGAACATTGGTTATAATGTTAATAAATTACATGAGAAATTGTTTGACCATTTATTTAAATATTAAACATTTTCCAAGAACTAATACTTTTTATTACCAGACCGTCATTTGGCCCCTGTTTAGAAATAATAGGAACATTTTTTTTTTAACTTGTTTGCCTAGAGTATTATACCATTTTGGAATCTTGATTAGTTGCGTCAATTTATAAAAAAACTTGCCATAGTAGTGTTCATACTTTTTTTTTACACCACGATGAGTTAAAGTTGATTAAAAGTAAAAATCTTCAAAAAATTTAGGGAATAAATTAAGTTTCATTAATTTACGTGAAAAAACTAGAGGTATTCTGGATTTTTTAAGAATTGTGGTAGATAGCAGTGCTATTCAGGTTGCCTATAAAAAAAAATAACAGAAATATTTAAAAAAGTGTGGTCATGGTAGTGAAAAATATCATAAAAGGTCTCACTTTTTTAAGAATTTCTTCTTTTTTTTTATAACTTCAAAAAAAAAGAGATATATATTTTTTTTCTTTTTTTCCCCGAGTAGTCATGGGCAGGTCTATCCTCCGGTGCTGGCTTATCGTTGAATTTTGGGACATGTTGTATATAAGTTAAGTTAATTTAGATTAAGTAGTTATAGCTAAATTAAGTATAGTAGTTGTTAACGCCATAACTCTTTTTTGTTTATATTTTCATGCCTAATTACTGGCAACTCTAGATAATATTAATATCTGTGTTCATGCATTTCCTTCCGCTTTCCCTTTCCCTTCCTCAACCATTATAATGCCTGAGTGAGAGCGAGAAGGAAGATCAGCAATGCGCGGACGCTGCCGCGTACGAAGAGAAAAAACGGTCAGTTTCTCAACCGCTATCAAGACTCACGGGTCAAAATGCAACCCTAAGTCGAAAGGAACTCATATTTCGCCAGAAGAACGAAGATTAATAAGTGCGTGTCTCTGTGTGATTGTGGAAAGTGCAGATCCTCGTCCGTACGTACGTGACATCTTGGACGCGCCGTCGCCACGTGGCTAAGGAACCCTCCGTGTCTCCGCCATAGCTCACCAGGCAGGTAGGACTATCATTTTCCCACACCACCAACACCTACTCGCATCATCGAACCGCCCCTAATACAGTCCACTAAGAAAATTTCGATTTTCACCCCAAGGCTTTAAGCCGCCGCAACATTTTTGGTCACTTCGAACCGCATTCATTTTGGTCTCACGATCACAGATACCTATTTTCTTTCGATAACGGATATCATTATTCTATCCGTCTATCATCATCCCGCATCTATATTTCATTTCAATCTTCGTTCCTTAAACTCATATATTAAACAGCTTTCATATTGCAATACCTACGTCGTAATTGTGACATTCACAGGTATTTCGCATCCCGCTCAACTTATTAAAATATTTAATCTAAGTAGGTAGATAGGAAAATATAATCTACCTACCGCTCGCTCGCTTCGCCATCGTTCGTTACGATATTTGTAGGTACCTACCAATCCCACACCACGCGCAGATTGTTGCGATTTATTTTAGCTCAGTATTGTAGTAACCTACAAAATATCGAAAATGTCTAAGAAAGTAATCATCGATTCGGATGATCCGTTAGAAACCGCCATTCAAATAGCACTGTCATGTCGTAATATGATTTTTGCCCGCATGCAAACTATTTACGATTTAATGGAAAAGATGAAGTCCGGTATGGAACCGCTAGAGAAGTTCATGTGTGCGTGTGTCAATGTCGATGCGATGCGCACCGAGTTCCTCGAGGCATTTAATAAATACACTTCTGGACACATCTATTGGCCCACCTTAGAGTTTATGTTTCGATGGCCCCTACCGAAATATGATTGCTAGATTGAACAAAAACTGTTGATGCAGTTTTAAACCTGATACATTTTACCATCTTTTTCGATCGTATTGTTTTAATTTTGAATTCAGAATACCATACCAGAATTTCAGCATTTAATGTTGGCAGCCGTGGTCCTATAACAACCTCAAGTTGAGTTTTGCCGCTCGCGGATATACCGCCCCAGACAGTCCATGAGCCACCGCCATAAGCAACCCTCTCTTCAAACCAGCATTGTGCGAAACGCTCTCCTTTACGTCGGTAGACCTTCTTCCTTCCATCATTGCCATGTAACACAATTTTAGACTCATCAGAAAAGAGTACACGGCTCCAATCTTGCTGTGTCCAATTTAAATGACTGCGTGCGAAATGAAGGCGCGCTGTTCGGTGGGCTCGCGTTAGTTTGGGCCCATTAGCTGGCTTGTGTGGTACCATATCGCGTTCTTTTAACCTTCTCCGAACAGTTCGAGCGCTCACAGATACTCCTTGGAAGTCGCGAGGTTGGTTTTGTATCTCAATGGAGGTAAGGTGACGATTTCTCAAGCTGGTCGTCACGATGAATCGATCCTGCCTTTCAGTTGTGACCCGAGATCGTGGCCTTCCTTGGCGACGAACAAAGCCGCCAGTCTCTAGGTACCTCCGATAAACATTTCGGACCGCAGATCGACTTAAATTAAGTTGAGCACTCACGTTTCTTTGGCTGTGTCCGGCCTGAATAAGTGCCACAGCTTGGGCGGCGACTTCAGGTGAAGTATCCATAGATTATTGATAGAACCTCACCTTAATGTTAAGAATAAGTAATGTTTGTTGCAAAACCAAAGATATCAATCACTTTTTCAAGAATTAAATCCAAGTAAACCAATAAAACCAAGTTTTCTTAGTATTCGATTGTTTGATATCAACAAACAGGCTCCAAATTGTCTTTTGTTTCTTTAAATTCTGTGTTCGAAATTCAAAAAAAGACTTGAATGAAATTGTGAATGTGCCAGGTTCAAAACTGCATAAAAACTTTTTGCTCGACCTAATATAAAATTTTAGCTAGGACCAAACGAAACTGAAAATACAAGGTGGGCCAATAGATGTGTCCAGAAGTGTATAATTCGCTTCTTCTAAAACAAAACCCTAAAAATACGATTGATGAACAGTCGTGGATTAGTTTTGAGGAATTATATTGCCGAATTAAATATAATCATACCAATTACTCAAAGTCAGCGGACACACCGGCTTCTACTTCTAGTGGTAGTATCATTAAGCACACAGTTCGCTTGCCTCCCATTGAAATTATGTCATTCGACGGCGACATTCGTAACTGGCCCTTGTTCTACGCTAATTTTAAAAGCACGGTACACGAAAATAATACATTGACCGATTCGGAGAAATTATATTATTTGATGGGGAAATTGACAGCTAAGGCTCAAACCGCGTTCACAGGAGTTTGCCCTAATGGCGATAATTACCAATTAATTTTTAATTCACTCGTAAACAAATACGAAGACCATCGTATGTTGGCTTCTAGTTACCTTAATCGGATGTTTGAACATAAATCTTTTAATACCGCATCTATTCAAAATTACGAATCCTTTTCTGATAATTTTGTTTCCGCCGCAAACGCATTAAAAAACCTTAAAATAAATGATTTGACAGATTTGATCTTTTTCCATGTCGCGATAAAGAAGGTCGATTCTGAAACCGCTCGTCTTTTCGAAATGGATTCAAAGGACGATATTCCAAAATTCGACAATTTAGTACAGTTCATTAAAAATCAATCTCGCATTTTACAAAATACTAAAGCTTTAGACAGCTCGAGTTCCACTCAGTCTAATAACAATTCTAAAAATAAAAAAACGTCCAAAACTCCGCAACCGCAATCTTACACTATAATTGATAAATCCGCAAAATGTTTGTGTGATAGCTTTGTCCATGAACATTTATTTAAATGTCCTGCATTTTCTAAAATGACACCAAGTGTTAGCGTTTATATTTTATATTACATCTTTTTATTTATTATCTGGCAACATTTCACTTCGAAACTTGTCAGACTTACATTTTTATTAACTGGCAACGCCGAATCGCTGTTATTGGTTCGTGGATTCGATTGGTGCATAGCTGACCAATCGGAGCGAGGCACGCGTTGTGGCGGGCTTTTGCAGCCATAAGGGGAATTATCTCAGAGATTCGGGCATTCTATCGTCAAGCGGCCTCGAGTGAACATAGAAGGAAATAGTATACGCATTTACTCGGTGTTAATTTTAAGGTAATAATGTATTTATCCTTAAGCTATTTTACTGTGAATTGTTTTGATATTTTGAAGTAAATATGTTTTCTGAACTGTTTATGGAGCCTTTCATTTACATTTCAGAAGTGGGATCAGCGGATTTTAACTCGTATATAAAAAAAAGAGGTTGAAATACGAGAGTATAAACCCATCCGCTAATCCCGCCCGCGCTTATTAGTTCTTTTTTTTCCCTGTTGCTCACACCCTTAACATACATTGTAAAAGAAAAGCTCCAAAAAGTGTTTTAATGTGATAAATTTCGACAATAGTCACGTAAGTGCCGTGTTATTCTATTGATAATCCTAAAGACTTTAATGATCACTCCTGTTTAAGATACCTACTTCAGGAACCTGTTGTGCTGTGTTTTACTTACAAAGTTGATAAATACCCTGTAAAAGGCATGCACCCTATTTTGCCGGGGCGACGCTCTGGGAATGGGATGCATGCTTTTTCAATTGTTAGGTTATGTTTAAAATCGCCATGTGGAGGTTTGTTGCATCTTGCCGAGGCACTCCTACGGAGATGTAACAGACTATTTTAGGCATGCATCCCATTTTGCCAGGGCGACACTCTGGATATGAGATGCATACTTATACCACCTAATAAATTTCGTAAAACTGGTTGTGACCTACCCAACCTTCGCATCATCAGCTCGATACAATAAATAAAATACACACACAACGCACATACTTGAAATGGGTATCAATGTGTATTGACCGTAAAATATGGACATAATTAATTTAATTACCTACTAAATTTAATTTAATCTACTAATTTAAATACTATAATAAATTAGTCACCAAGGTGAACTTAACTCCTCTCACTGTGGCCAAGACACCTTTAGCCTTCATCGGTCCTATGAGTCTGTGGGATCGGCAGTGAGAAAACCATTTCCTGTGTACATTGCACGACGTACACGTACCCTATTCCTACCCATATTCCGTCTGTTACCGTAGGTCTCCTTGTAACAGACTTCCCTCACGTGAAACCAACGTAACTTATAATAAATTAGGCACCAAGCTGGACTTAACTCCTCTCACTGTGGCCAAGACACCTTTAGCCATCATCGGTCCTATGAGTCTGTGGGATCGGCAGTGAGAAAACCATTTCCTGTGTACATTGCACGACGTACACGTACCCTATTCCTACCCATATTCCGTCTGTTACCGTAGGTCTCCTTGTAACAGACTTCCCTCACGTGTAACTTACGTTTGGTATGGTAGGTTAGGGCATTAGGATGACTAGGGTCCTAGGTCGTTACAACAGGGCCAGATTTATGGTCGGTAGGGTCTTAGGTACCAGACTCAATTGCCACAAACATAGTCACACTGTACGTATTTGGAATAACAGCTATACTATGCCAGAGCTACACTCTGGAAATGCGATGCTTGTTGAGGCGATGAATATTTTACTTTGATCATGAAGTAGATTAATCTACATACCACCATAAGAACAGCATTAAACTAAAATCAAATACATTAATGAATACTTAGTTAAACTCAATCACAATTACAGACAATGGATTCATCGCCCGCGGGCAGTGGTAATGGACGTCGCTGCAATAACGAGGATGAGCCAATAAGTGTGGACCGTAACGAGGGCCCACGGCGGACTTCGCAGCAACGCCAAGTTCGTAAAAGCGAGGGAGCGGAAGGGAGTCTGGATATCAGACAAGTCCGCAAACGCTTAATAAATGATTCTGATAATGAAAGTGAGGGAGCGGAAGGGAGCCTGGTTGGAGACAGGCAAAGCCGCAAGCACTTTGATAATGAAAGTGAGGGAGCGGAAGGGAGCCTGGTTGGAGACAGGCAAAGCCGCAAGCACTTTCTTTTAAAGCCAAACTATAATAAAAACGTTAATAACCGGCGATCAAGAAGAGACAGTAGCGGACGCAATCGTAGTAGGGACCGATCTTATAACCGTCGTAGAAGGGACCGATATCGTGACGATTCTATCGATAAAGGTCGTAATAGAACTCGACTTCGTGATGATTGTAGTGATTATTATCGTAATAGGAAAGGGTTTCGTGACAACTCATCTGATGATGGAATTCGGGTCACGAGGGTAGGACGACGTCGTCATCGCAGTAGTAGTAGTGATAGCTATGACACTCCTACCAGACGCTTATTGAAGCGAGGACGAACTCGTTCTCCCTCACGTCGTACAAAACGTGAATTGACGGAAGATGAGATGCCTGATGCTACTCATAGCATCTTAAATAAATTCCTGAATATCCTCAACAATGTAAAGGGACAGTCGACCTCTAAGCTTTCTTTGACAAACGTGATTCCGGAATTCGATCCTTCATCTACCGAACAAACCATAATAACATGGTTAACTAAAGTCGAGGAAGCCGCGGAGATTTATAATTGGGATGAACGTGAAACAATTCATTTTGCTCTACCGAAACTCGTTGGACTTGCTCAGACTTGGTATACAGGCCTGAGCACGATGCTTTACTCGTGGACAGAATGGAAAAGGAAGCTTATTGAGTCTTGTCCCTGTAGGTACGACTATGCGGAACTACTAACCCAGATGTTGGCCAAGCGTGTGCGTTACGGCGAATCCCTTGAACAATATTACTACGCAAAAATAAATCTCCTGAACCGATGTGGTATCGTAGGTCGAAAAGCAGTCGACTGCTTATTACACGGCGTAGACGATAGGGCGGTACGGATAGGAGCACAAGCGGCTAGGTTTCGTGGATCTGAAGATGTGCTTAGATATTTTAAAACTGTTAAGCCAGGCACTAGTAGGGAAACCGCGGACAGGTCCGGGCAAGATAAAAAGAACTCTTCGCTAAATAACAATCGGAATAAATCTGACGCGAATAAGAGGTCCACTTTTGTCATAAAATGTCACAATTGTAATGAAGAAGGACACAAGAGTTTTAAATGCAATAAGCCCCTAAGAAAATGCACTCTGTGTAACCGCGAAGGTCATTTAGATTTGTATTGTAGATCTAAGCGACCTGCTATCCAAAACACTGAACGTCCTAGTAGTGAAGTTAAGGATGAAAAGCAGGTTGCTCTAGTAGACTATTCAGATGATACTAATCAGAAGTATGTTCTCGAAATATTTGTAAATGGTCAGCCGATCAAATGTCAAGTAGACTTAGGGAGCCAGTGCAGGCTTTTTCAGACTTATGATGTCCAGGCCTGCTGAAGTCAACATGAATTCAGAAAGCTTACCGAATGGGCAGGGGGCAACAGCCAACACCCAAATAACCACTTCAAAGAAAAAGAAGAACCGGAGACGACATCAGAAAGAACGGGCTGCTGAGTACAGAGAGGTCAAAGGGACCGAGTACTCTGATGAGCGGACTAAAGCTAAGATGGCCGGCCTAGGCGTTGGCCCAAATGGCATCCGATCAAAACTGTTCGCTGGCGTAACTGATGCTGCTGGAGCGGTAGGACACCTCGGGACTGTGTCAACCCACCATCCCGTACCAATTCCTATCACTTCTAGAGGCGTTGGGTTTGCTGCATGCGCATTTTCTAAAGCCATATCTAACTACCATGGCTTCGAGAAGCCATCCATCTATGCTGTATACCGCAGTTTCCTGGGAATTTTTGAAGCGAAGATGAGAAGATCGAAAATCAGATTTCCTGCAGTCAACCCATTACCGCATGACTGCCGGGAATTTCAACTCAGCCCGGAGTGGATCGAAGTGATGAATACCGCGACTATAGCTCCAGAACCTCTTTTCAGCATTTTAACTACGCTGGGAATTCTTAAGCATGGGGATGAGCTCTATCTCCCAGTAATGGCTAAAGATGAGACTGATGAGCGTTGCCGTTTCATTCCATCTCCACAAGTTGTAACTCTATCTAATCTTCGAGCCGTCGTAATGGCACTCCAAGAAATCCAAACACCGAGAGAGGTCAGGGATGCATTTATTCAGAACAATCCATTACCAGGGTGTAACTTTTCAGGGCGGCTCTTGATGAATGCCGATGAGATAATTCCACCAAACTACTCATCTACAGATCTATTTCGAGATATCTCTGAAGTTACCAATGTTCTGCACTTCGTAGAGAAGCACATCCCCAAGCTCGTGGGCGGACAAATTGATTACGACGCACCTGGTACCATCGCTATGTTGCTGAGCAACGACATGGGTAATTTGAGGTATCCACCCCTTACTGGGTCCATTGACGACTATACTAAAGATTGCCGTCCATTAGGCGACGTTAAAGAGTTTTGGACCACACTTCATTTAGACCCTAGTTCTGTTTGCCATGGAGTCATCGGTCTTCTGGGAGAAACGCCGACATCTCTCAGATCCTGTTATCCGCTGTACTTGAGACGTGTATCCGAGGCTAACCAACGACGACATGTTATTAGCTACAGCGGAGTGATGTCCACTGCACTAGTGATGTAGAGTGGGCTGCAGAGTAAACTGCTCTAACAAATCCGTCCGGTTATAATAGACGTAAAATCTCTCCTTCACCGACACCTCTGGCCTGAGTCACAAATTGTGTGAGTTGACGACCCCACACCAGATAATATATAAATAATTTACAAAAACCCCCCCGGTGGGTTCCCGCATTGTCTAGGCGGGGGGGCTCAGTAGCCGTGGCTTGGACACCCACGGTGAAGCAAAGAGGAACCCGAGGAGGGGCCGCTCGTCAGGGCTTTTGCCTGTAAGCCGACGACGTAGCGGCCAACAAGTAGGTTGCGGTGCCGCTTCGGCGACATCGCAACTGAGGCGGGCCGCGATGTCGTTTGGGAGGCATCGCGGCTGAGGGTTGGAGGCCGCGGCGGGAGAGGAGTGCCGGTATTGCGGTGCGCCGCTCTCCCTACCTTCCGCGGCCTTAACGGGGTCGCCACCGTTTGATGGCGGACGCGGTGGGGCTGCAGGGGAGGAGGAGTGTCGGTATGACGTTGGCCGCTCTCCCTATCCTCTGCGGCCGAAAATTGGCAGGCGGCGGGGCCAATGATCTGACCCGTCGAAGGGGGACTAAGGGTGTCCAGACACGGGGTCGTCTGGCGCCCATGTGCTGGTTTGGTCCCTGGGGTGGTCACGGCGTGCTATGTGTTCTGGTGCGCCGGTGATGGGGAATACTCCCCAGAGGAGGGTCCGGTAACGGACAGCCGCGGCGGGTTTACGGATGAGTGCTAACGCGTGCCCGTGTTCCCGCCGTAAGCGGCAGAGGAGGACACCGAGTTTTAGTGGGTTAGAGTCCCACATACCTGCACTACCTCCCCGTGGTAGTGCAGAATGCATGAGCATTTCTCCACGTTAAATAAAAAAAAAAAAAAATGAAAAAGGGAGCCAGTGCACCTTGGTTAGGGAATCGGAAGCAAAGCGTTTGAAGCTGAATACAAGTTTGACCAGATTACCAGTCTTGCGAGGTATAGGTGGCTTTCACATAAAACCACTGGGAAAATGTAATGCCGATGTAACTGTCCAAGGGATAAAAGAGAATATAGAGATTCTCGTTGTTGGAGACTCCGCTTTGAAACACCCAGCCCTCTTGGGTCATACGTTCACGGAAAAACCTGGTATTACTATCATTGCTTTTGTTATAGCTGTTGGTTCTCCTTTAAATAAATAAATAAAGACCCCTAACGAAGTAGTGTTCGAACAAGATTCCCATCAGAAGATATTTCTCATGACTCACAGTGACGTAGTAATTGCTCCAAAACAATTAACTGTGTTACCTGTGAAGTCACGAACTAGTCTTACTGGCTTCGTGTATGTGAATGGCTCCGTTAGAGGCGCCACAGGTAAAGAACACTATTTACTCCCGGGCGAGTATGAATTACACGGTGGTTTTGGTAATTTGCTGTTACAAAACGTCTCTGATAGTTCGGTCTATCTAAAACAGGGGTCTTTACTGACGCGTGCAATCCCCATCATGAACGGACAAAATGTATACTCGGTAACTTTCGATGATAAATCCCTGGATGAGTCTGTACAGTGCGGTAACACTATTACTTCAGAGCAGAAATTCGAGATCCAAAGGTTATTATCGAAATTCAAAGAGTGTTTTTCCTCTGGTCTTAAAGATCTTGGTTTCACAATTGCAACAGAGATGGTCATAGAGCTTAACGATGCAGAGCCAGTGGTATACAAGCCATATAGCATGTCCTACGGCGAAAGAGCGCTGGTAAGAGCTATGGTTCAGGAGATGATGGATGCGGGCATTTTAACAGAATCCACTTCGCCATATGCGAGTCCCATCGTGCTGGTCAAGAAAAAAACCGGAGAGAAACGCTTGTGTGTAGACTATAGAGCTTTAAATAAACGTACAAAAAAGGATCACTATCCCTTACCTCTAATAGACGACCAGCTCGATAGGCTTGCAGGTAATAAACTGTTCACATCATTAGATCTAGCGTCCGGCTATTATCAAATTCCTATTGAAAAGAATTCGCAAGATAAAACCGCATTTGTGACGCCCGATGGCCCGTTTCAGTATACACGAATGCCTTTTGGACTGGTAAATGCACCATCTGTTTTCCAAAGAACGATAAATAAGATCCTCTCTGAAGCGAAAATAAAGTATGCTCTCGTCTATATGGACGATATCTTGATCCCAGCACGGTCTTTTGACGAAGGACTCTGTAGGCTTGAAGAAGTACTTTTCCTTTTAAAACGCGGTGATCTTACGCTCAAACTATCCAAATGCAACTTTTTCATGGATAGCATCGAATTTCTGGGTTTCCAAATTAATGCTGATGGTATTGAAGCCGTTTCAAAGTTTCGTACACCCAAAAGCCAACGTGAACTACAGCAATTCATCGGCTTGGCAAGCTTCTTTATAAGGTTTGTTAAAGGATTTGCTACAATCGCCAAGCCTCTAACGGACCTTCTTCGAAAGAATGCCACCTGGCAGTGGGGGCCTGTACAAGTGAATGCGTTTGAAACAATTAAGTCAACGCTGGTACAGAGGCCCTTGCTCGCTCTTTATGACCCAACTCGCGAAACCGAGGTACATACGGACGCTAGTAAACACGGGATAGGAGGAATCTTATTGCAGAAAGATGACGCTGGTCATTTGAGGCCAGTCTCATATTTTAGCAGGAAGACTACTCCCGATGAACAAAAGCTCCACTCATTTGAGTTGGAGACGCTGGCCGTTGTATCTTCCCTCAACAGATTCCGTGTCTATCTGATAGATGTCCCATTTAAAATACTGACAAATTGTAACGCGCTGAGAAAGACTCTATCAAAAAGAGACCTTAAACCTCGCATAGCGCGTTGGTGGGTTCAATTTCAGGAATTTGACTGCGAGATCGAATATCGCCCTGGGTGTCGTATGTCCCATGCAGATGCACTAGGTAGGAACCCGGTAGGGGAAGCCAAGGACGATTCACATGTATTAGACCTACTAACAGTAGGCACGGATGATTGGATAGCTACGGTACAGAGTAATGATGACGAAAGAGCACGTATTAGAGAGATTTTGAATGACCCTAAATCGGACCAGGTGCTAGATGTTATAAAAAACTATAGATTGAAAAACGGCAAAGTTTATCGAATTGTAGGCAAGGAAGAAAATGATTTAAGATGGGTGGTACCGAAGGGGGTAAGGTGGCAGATAGCCAAAATAAATCACGACGACCTGGGCCACTTCGGCTTTGACAAGACCCTTGCGCGAATCCAGCAAATCTATTGGTTCCCCAAAATGCGCCGTTTTATAAAAAAAAATATCAAGTCTTGTTTAGAGTGTGCGCGGAGTAAGGACCATACAGGAAAAGTTCAGGGCGAACTACATCCGATCCCTAAAGTTGAAACTCCATTTCATACAATTCACGCGGACCATCTAGGACCATTTGTGAAGAGCAAAAAGGGCAATTGCTATCAATTGGTAATCGTGGATGGGTTCACGAAATACATAAATATAAAGCCAGTCAGAAACACTAAAAGTTCTACCTCAATAAAAGCTCTTAAAGAGCATATTAGTTACTTTGGGGCACCGTCTAGACTGATAACCGATAGAGGAACTTCTTTTACCAGTAACTGCTTTCGCACATTTGTCCAATCCATGGGTATCAAGCACATACTTAACGCTGTGGCCACACCTCGAGCAAACGGACAATGCGAACGTTACAATCGGACAATCTTAAGTGCACTCACCTCTAAAACGGTCAATAAAGATGATAAGAACTGGGATGATTATATTCTGGATATACAGATCGGTTTGAACACTACTGTCCACAAGACTACTGGCAAAAGCCCTTCGGAACTACTTCTTGGTTTTAACATACGTAGTAGCTCCGAAAACGCTCTAAGCGATATTATAGACGATGTTAGAGAATTTTCCACAGCTGATTTGGGCCAGGTACGATCCAAAGCAGGTACACGCATTGCCGAACAACAGGTTAAAGACAAAATCCGATATGATGATAGACATAAGCGCGCTTACAAATATAACTCGGGCGATTTAGTTAGCATAAAGCGAGAGGTGCCAAGCGATGGCAAATCAAAAAAACTAGCGGCAAAATTTCAGGGTCCATATCGAATTTTGAAAGTACTGCCTAACGATAGGTTTTTAATAGAAGACACACCGTTAACCCGCAATCATGGCCAACGTCGATATGAAAATGTAACGTGCTGGCCACGGACAATTCGCTATAGCGAAAATTCGCGCGGCGCGACCGGCGGCGCGTCTTGCGAATGAATCAAATGTATGGAAATGTACTGGGCATGCCACGCGCAGCGGCGACCAGCGAGACGACCGGGGAATTTCCCCGAGCGAATCGCGCGGCACGACTAGCGATCGAAACAAATGTATGAGTTATTACGGCGCAGGCCACGGAGTCGAGCGGCAGACGCGGCGACTACTGCCGGAGCGAACTTAATTTAAAATAGTTTGTTTTTTTTTCGCGAAAATGGAGACGGAAGCATTTATTGCAGAAATTCTAGCTAGACCAGCTATTTGGAAGTCTAGCCACCCGCAACATAAGTTTAAAAATGTTGTGAAAAAGTTGTGGGAAGAAATAAAACAGCAATTTCTAGATTCTGATGGTGAGTATTTATTTTTATTCCCCGACGCAAAAACGACTTCTACTTTTTTAGAGGTTTTTTTTTGAGTAAGGGTTTTTTAGATTTTTAATTTAATTTATTAACAGGTACCAATAAATATTTATCAATAGTTTACAAAGTAGTCTTTGAAATTATTTCTTATATCTATGGCTTGCAATGAAGCTCTATTATTACGCCGTGACGTTATAATCCTCCTAGACCTAGTTCTCGATCTCATGTGTCGCCGAAAATCGGGATCAGAATTTCCATCTCTTTCTCTTACAATATTATGTAGCAGACATCCAACCTTAATTATAAGTTTTGCATGTTTTGTGTCAGTCACGATTGCTTTGAGGAAAATGCGCCATTTATTCGTCATAATACCATAAGCACACTCAATTGTCACTCTGGCTCTTGATAACCTTTTGTTAAAAATTCGTTTCGAATGATCTAAATTGCTGGATGGGAAGGGTCGCATAAGAGAAGGTTTCAGTGGGTAGGCTTCGTCACCAACCAGGACGTGTGGGCATAATATATTTGATCCAGGCAACGTTTTCGGCGGTGGTAAATTAAATCGATTGTTAGTAAACAACTCGTTAAGTTTAGAAAAATGGAACGTGCCTCCGTCACTGTCTTCCCCTTCCACCGATCTCAATTACAGAAAATTTGTAATCAGCGTCGGAAACTGCTTGTAAGACCAATGAAAAAAAATGTTTATAGTTATAATATTGGCTTCCGCTTCGTGGGGGCTTTTGTATTCGAAAATGTTTCCCATCAATGGCTCCTATACAGTTAGGAAACTGCCATCTTAAGAAAAAGTTATCAGAAATTCTCGTTAAATCTTCACTGGTCAGTTTTGGTGACATATGCTGATTGACGAATTTATTCCATATTGCCTTTAAAGTTTGATAAATCGTTTTAGCAACGGTACTTCGGCCTAGAGAGTATGAATGAGCCAGAGATTTAAAAGTCATCCCAACTGAGAGAAACCTGAAACAAAAATATTTTCTATAAGTATATACACTATACAGTCAGCTATAGGGGATATCCATAAATTATGTCACATATTTTGAAAATTTACATCTGAAATTATTAAATTAAAACAGTATTTCCGAAATTAGTTTCGCTTTATTTTTCGACATCTTACATTACGAAATTTAGTAACCCCTTAACGTGTGACGTAATTTATGGATAATAATTAAACTAAGTGTAACATGATGATCATGTGAACGTCCTTAACTAAATAAATAAGTAAAATTAGGTAACAATTTAATTTTCAGTCAACGATCTTAAGAAGAAGTGGAAGAACTTAAGAGACACATACAGTAAAGAGTTGAAAAGAATTCCTAAGCCCCGATCTGGATCCTCAACTTCAAATTATGAACCGTCGTGGAAGTACTTCACACTTTTAGGGTTTCTGAAAGTTGAGTACATGCCTCTTGCGTCCGAATCAAATTTAGATGAAAATGCTCCTACAGTCAATGAAAATGACGACATATACGTGGACGATTTCAGTGGGGTATCTTCACCAGCAACACCACTTTCTCCTGCGCTTACATCTTCACCAATTGAACCCTCAACATCTAGTGGTCAAGATTCTACTAGAAAAAGACAAAGTGTAAGAGACATTCGAGCCGAATACTTAGATATTGAGAAAAAGAAATTAAAAATTTTAGAAAAAGAATCTGCTAAACAACATGACAGTGAAAGACAGGAAAAAAAATCTGAAGATTATCACTTTTTGATGAGCATTCTACCTGAGATGGAAAAATTACCCCCTATGCAGAAAATTAGGCTTAGGAATAAAATTAATCAAGCTCTTTTAGACGAAATTACTGTGACTATGTATGGCGAACCTTATGGGAGATATGGATATTCTACTCAACCAAACCAGCTGAACAATAATTTCAATAATGAGTAGATAATAATATTGTTAAAATTCAATTTTAATCATTGAGAAGACTGATTGTTATTAGATTTATTATTCAATTTTAATTAAGATAATTATAGTGATCGTAAGTGGTTAGCTGATTAAAGGGGAAGTAAATTGGAATGATTTTCAGGGTAAATAAAAATTTGACTGTGATTACAAAAGGCTGATTAAAATTGAGAAAAGTTGTTATTACAATTAAAAGTTTAAAATAAATAATTTTTTAAATTGTTTTCGTTTGTTTTTTTTTTCTAGTAAAGTGGGTTAGTACTGTAAAGAGCACGTCAAACTTGACACTAAAATGGTTTTTTCTTATTCTATGGCAAATCTATAACATTGATTAAGAGCGCGCGTTTGTACCTTTGTATGCAAGCTTGATATGCTCTATACTGAATCAGTATATGTATAGATATACGCACAAATAAATACCTTAACGTCAAAAACAATTTTTCTGCAGCACTTAAAACCCTGCTTGAATTCATCTTTTTCTCCAGTTCTGATTGAATGCTCCCAAGTATATAATCGAATGTTTCGACGCTCATTCTGGTGTATTGGAAAAAAAAATCTGGGTGCTGCCTATATTTTTCATATTTTTGGTGGAATTCTCCGTCTGTAACACGATTTCTATTTAATTCGTGTACTCCACTATATCTTCCAAACATTAAATCTTGAGCAAAAAAGCTGCTACTCTCCAAACAACGTCGAGCTAACTTTGATAAAGCCATCTCGTCTCCTCGTCTACACTGGTCGCGGCGGCGAACGCAACTGCCCGTGGCGTGCTTGCCGCGCCGCGCGAATTGCCGCGCCGCCCGCCGCGCCGTCGGTCGCGCCGCCGGTTCCCGTGGCCAAGGTGTAATAGCGGTAGATAGAATTAAGCCGTGGCTCGCTTTCGATAGGAATTATGACTCTACTGAGTCTGAAGACAATGCTGATCAGGACTGTAATGAACCTTTGGAATAGATTGAACTATGAAATAAATAATCTAATACTTAATAAAGCAAAGTACGTACAACGCATTGATGTAATATTTAAGATAATATTATCAGAATTAATATCATGTTAATATTATGTAATATTTACATAATAATAAGTCTAACTTAGCTATAATAAGCTTACCATGAAAATAACTGTTTGTTAATATCATAGCTTGATTTAAGATGAATTCTCGGTGGTTAAATAAAGCTGTCAACTAGGTTACCAAATTAAAATAGTTTTTAGATCATTTAGTTAAATCTGATGGATCTTATATAGTAAGATTATAATATTAGTACCTACTAATTATTATTATAAGATGGCAATGTTATCATGATTTTTGATTGATTGTAAAACTTTAAGTAGATTCCAAGGTTAATTTTGTATAGTCATGTACTAGTACTAATTATTATTATAAGATGGCAATGTTATCATGATTTATGATTGATTGTAAAACTTTAAGTAGATTCAAAGGTTAATTTTGTATAGTCATGTACTAGTAACTTAACATAGAATCTTACACGTAAATGTTCCTTTTTTTTTTTTGGTGTCGCGAAGGGACTCGCTTTTCGCAGGATGGCCGAGCTGTTAGCGTTTATATTTTATATTACATCTTTTTATTTATTATCTGGCAACATTTCACTTCGAAACTTGTCAGACTTACATTTTTATTAACTGGCAACGCCGAATCGCTGTTATTGGTTCGTGGATTCGATTGGTGCATAGCTGACCAATCGGAGCGAGGCACGCGTTGTGGCGGGCTTTTGCAGCCATAAGGGGAATTATCTCAGAGATTCGGGCATTCTATCGTCAAGCGGCCTCGAGTGAACATAGAAGGAAATAGTATACGCATTTACTCGGTGTTAATTTTAAGGTAATAATGTATTTATCCTTAAGCTATTTTACTGTGAATTGTTTTGATATTTTGAAGTAAGTATGTTTTCTGAACTGTTTATGGAGCCTTTCATTTACACAAGTGATCGTTTCAAATCAGTGAAGCAAATAGAAGCATGCACTAACTGTTTAAGTATTAAACATAAGGCCAAAGCCTGTCAGTCCGAATCTAGATGTAAAGCTTGTAATAATAAACATCACACGTTATTACACTTTAATCGCAAATCGCACGCGACTTTATTGTCGAACGATGTTGATAATACCGCACGTACACAAACCGCCGGTTCAAACGTCACGGCTCGCGCTCGGGATAGCACTGCAGCTACCGAGCAGCTGTCCTTGTCGCACGCACCAAGCGAGCAACATGCTCACACCGCCGCCGCCCAGAGCGCCCCGCAATGTAACGCGTCCATTGCTGCGTCGAGGTTTCACGACTCGAACTCCCGCGTATCAAACCCGCAAGGTAATACGAATAGGTACTACGATTTTGTTGTCAACCGCTACTGTAATAGTTCGAGACGCTTTTGATAAGGAACATCTAATTCGTTGTCTATTAGATAGTGGCTCACAAACTAATTTTATTACCGCAGAATGCTGCAAACGATTAGGTTTGACTAGACGTACATCTGATACACCTTCCGTTAAGGGTATCGGTGGTACGGAAAAATCCGTTAAGGGTTCCGTACAATTTACTTTCTTTTCCCGCTTTAATCCGAACGTTACTTTTAACGTTAGTTTGCTAGTTGTCGATGCAATCACCGACAATCTACCTACCGCTCCCGTAGATACTTCCGCTTTGCCTTACTTATACGGTTTACCGCTCGCCGACGAATCGTTCGGCACACCCGGTCGCATCGATGTGCTGATCGGGGGTTCACTTTTCCCGCATCTTCTGCTGCCCCGCGTAGTTAGCAGCAACTCCTCCGCGCCGCCCGCCATGCAGACGGTACTCGGTTACGTCATCATGGGCACTGTGCCCGCGTTACCTATACGTCGTAATAAGACTTTACTGTCCTGTTGATCATACGTTTCACACCCATCAGACAAAGAGTCATTAGAATCGGCGTTGAAAAAATTCTGGCAGGTCGATGAAGCGCCCGTCACTCTTTCGACGAGCAAATCGCTCGACGAACTTGAGTGCGAGTACTTTTATAATTCGACAACGGAACGCGATGAGGACACAGGTAGATACTCTGTAGCCTTGCCGATTCGCAGCGATGTGTTCCAATTGGGGAACTCACTCGATGTCGCGAAAAAACGTTTTTTCTGCCTAGAAAAGAAATTAGAATCCGCACCCGAGTTACGTACTGCGTATAATGACGTCATCCGCGAATATAATGACAAAGAATATTTATCGCCTGTTCCTCCCGATATTTCAGACAGTAGTTGTCCTAACTATGTAATTCCGCATCACGCAGTTGTACGTTTAGATAAAACAACAACAAAATTACGCACCGTGCTAGATGCTAGTGCTAAAACGAGTACTGGAGTATCTCTCAACGACATTTTGCACAGTGACCCAAATTTACAGGGCGACTTATTTACCATAATTTTAAATTTTCGCTTGTTCGCATTCGCACTCTCGGCTGATTGCCGACAAATGTTCTTACAGATTAAAGTAAGAGAAGACGATCGCCGCTTTCAACGCATCTTATATCGTTTCAGTGCAAACTTTTTTATATACACATTGACATTAATGATTTTTTTTTATAAACAATGACATTTACTTACTTTGTAAAGTATTATATATATAAATTTTTTTTTTTACATTGTGATTTGTGAATGTGAAGACGATGTGGGTCATTTTATTAATTTTTTATGTTTTATTTTTCTCTCTGTTCTATTACTTGTTTTTTTTTTTTTTTTTTCTCTCATGGTCTGGCACTTTGAGTAATTTATGTGGCCTACCCAAATGTCCTTTCTTTGGTATTGTTCGTCGAATCGTTGAGCTCCTTAAGTCTTGAGTTGAGCTGCACGATTTCTGACAAATGCGTGCACTGACTGGACAGGTCCTCTCAATCTGTGTGGTTCTTTCCTCAAAAGACCATCTCAGACATCGATCTACATGGTCTTCATATAACCTGACCAAGATTATGTCTGGACTTTAAAAGAGACTGTGACCTCTGAGTTTGTTTCGGCCTTTCTTCTCAGAGTAGTCAGATAGGAAACGCCGACCTCATCTAGTTTAAAAAAAAACATGATTGACGTGTAAAAGTGTTTGTACAAACCTACTTACAAAAATAAAATCATTTATCATTTATCATTAAAACGATCCTCTGGTTCTATATCAGTTTAACCGCGTTTGTTTTGGTCTCAAATCAAGTCCCTACCATGCGATCCGCACAGTTCGACAGTTGGTTCAAGACGACGGACATCACTTCCCGCGCGCCAGCGCCGTCATAATAGGCTCGCTGTATATGGATGACGTAGTCTGCAGCGTAAGCTCCGAATCGCGAGCAGTCCAGGTTGCGCACGAACTGATTAAACTCTTTAGAGGAGGTCAGTTCGAGTTGGGCAAGTGGACCAGCAACTCTCAAACTGTACTAAACAGTATTCCGGCGTCGCATAGGTTGACCGATCAACTAGAATTCGACAAGTCGGAGGAGCAAAAGGTCCTCGGCTTGCGCTGGTGTAGGTCAAATGATTGCTTTGAATTTCTTATTTCCGCACCGCCAGATAAGTGTACTAAACGTGCTATACTGTCGGCCGTAGCTAGACTGTGGGACATTATGGGTCTTGTCGCGCCTGTAATTCTCCTTGCTAAACTACTTATAAAAGAATTGTGGCTACTGAAGCTCCACCCCCCCCGCCTCACATCATAAATATTTGGCAAACCTTTCATTCTGCCCTGCCGCTTTTAAATGATTTTAAAATTCCGCGCCATTTAGGTATAGTTGAAAACTGTACTCTTCGTCTAATTGGATTTTCCGACGCCAGCGAAAGCGCCTACGGCGCTGTCATCTATGCGCATATTACTCGCGACGATGACGTGGTCGTTCAGCTGGTTTGTGCCAAGTCGAAGGTATCCCCGGTTAAACCATTGACTATCGCTCGACTGGAGCTCTGCGGTGCCGAGCTCCTCGCTAAGCTTCTTCGCCGTGTTCATGACACATATAATCCGCGTTATAATGTTACCGCTATTTACGCATTCACCGATTCAAAGGTGACTCTTTGCTGGATAAATTCTTCTCCGCATCGTTGGCACACGTTTGTGGCCAATCGTGTCGTTCGCATCGTAGACAACGTCCCCGCGGAGCATTTCTATCACGTAGCTGGTACTGAAAACCCGGCGGACTGTTTGTCACGTGGTCTAACACCTGACAAATTCATTGACCACCCATTGTGGTTGCACGGACCCGATTGGGCTAAGCTTGACCCTTCGGAATGGCCCATACATAAGGTTAATGACTTGAATTCGGAACCCATTCCGGAGGAAAAGGTCCACGCGCACCCCATAGTCGCGGACTCAAGTGCGGACAATTCGCTTCTACTCATACTCGCAGAACGTACGTCGTCTTGGACAAAGCTGCGGCGTATTATTGTTTTCATATACCGCTTCATGAAAAAACTCCCGCGTCGAACTGACGCCGTTACCGCTAGCGACCTCGAGTTCGCTGAAACCATTTTGTTGCGTCAGGTTCAAAGAAAATACTTTATAAAAGATTATTCCGAGTTAAAAAATAATAAAATTTGTTCACCCGCTCTTATTAAACTCAAGCCATTCGTAGATGGTGATGACTTAATCCGCGTTGGAGGTCGATTAACTCATTCGGCTGAGGCCTACAGTACTAAACACCCTATAGTGTTGCCCCGACATGATCGCATAGTTGAAATTCTTGTAGACTATTATCATAAAAAGTATTTACATGCAGGTCCAGAACTCACTATGTCGTTATTGCGCCATAGGTATTGGATCTTGTCCGCTAGACGAATTATTCGTCATAGAATCCACAAGTGCAACGTATGCCACAGGTGGAGACCGCGGCCTCATGGTCCGCCCGCCGACGATGGGCGATCTTCCAGAATCTAGAGTAAATGTTGCTATCAAAGCTTTTTCTCATACAGGGTGTGATTACGCTGGTCCTATACATTACGTGCCCGTACGCACTCGAGGTGCGAAGAGTCGCAAAGGTTACTTATCTGGGGGCACGGGAGTGCCCCCGCCAAGACGAGTCAAGCGAAGCGCAAGGGCACTACCTACCTTTTCTCGAAGCACTTCGTCGTATTTTTGAACCCTCTTAACTTGGGTTTGGATTATACCAGATAAACAAAATTTTCGGGATATGACGTCAGTGGTTGACTTATTAAACCTATAAAGTTTCAATTGCATAGCTCTTATACTTTAGATTTTATTGATATCTAAAATACCCCGATTTCGTCACTGACTCACTGACTGATGATCATCAATATTCTTAAGGTTCTTCCTGAAGTCCTAGAAAGCTGAAATTTGGTATGTAAGCTAGTAATAGTACACAAACAACAAAAATCTTAAAACTTGAAACTTTTACCCCCCCAACCTCTTAAACTAGGGGGTGAAAGTTTGTATGAGACTTCCGTAAATTTTGATGTTAGAGGTCTGAAAATTTACATAGGGGGTCCTTGTTATAAATAAACCCCAAAAAAAAAAGAAAAAATGAACAACAGAAAAAATACTCGTATAAATATCATAAGCAACTTACAAAAAGAAACAACTTACAAAAAGAAATGAAATCCCACAAAAACATTTCATGTTAAATGTTGCCAAGACGAGACCATGTAGCTCGCACTGTCAAAAAGTAATCAGATCTCATGTAGAGCCAAGCTTCTAACTCTACACGCCCTAACTCTACAAGGCCTAACTTCGCAAACTCTACACCTTAGTTAAAATATATGGCTTGGCCATTTCGCTACATTCACATAAGCGTAAGGTAAAAAACTCTCATACTGTTAATGGTTCTTGTAGTAACGAAACGGCCAAGCCTTAGATTTTGACTAAGGTGTAGAGTTTGCGAAGTTAGGCCTTGTAGAGTTAGGGCGTGTAGAGTTAGAAGCTTGGCTCTACATGAGATCTGATTACTTTTTGACAGTGCGAGCTACATGGTCTCGTCTTGGCAACATTTAACATGAAATGTTTTTGTGGGATGTATCTTTACCTGTATGACCACTCGCGCTGTTCACATCGAATTAGCTACAGATCTTACAACTGTTTCGTTCATAGCAGCGTTGAAACGGTTTTTATCCCGCCGCGGACCGGTACAATGTTTACATTCGGATAATGCGACCAATTTTCAAAGAGCTAATTCGTTTTTACGCGACTTGTATGCATTCATAAATAAAGAATACCGCCCGCGCTTCGAAGAGGAGCTCGCTGAGCATCGGATTAATTGGCAATTTATTCCGCCTGCATCACCGCACTTCGGTGGATGTTGGGAGTCCATGGTGAAGGTCGTAAAGACTCACCTTTTCAAGACAATAGGTCAACAACTCCTCTCTTATGAAGAATTAGTTACAATTCTTTCTCAAATAGAGTGCCTGTTGAATTCCAGACCTCTTACTGTTCTTAGCGCTGATCCGGTAGAGCCTAAAGCTCTTACCGCTTCACATTTTTTACATACTGTGCCGCTTAACTCATTGCCTGCCGCAGAAGTAGGTTTATCGTCTGATAACCTGCTTCAAAGACACTCTCTTATGGATAAATTAGTCCAGTCGTACTGGAAAAGATGGCGAAGCGGGTATCTTCATAGTTTACAATCGCGCTTAAAATGGAATAAACGTGGTGGAGACATGATTAAGGAAGGTACTGTAGTAGTGATCGTTAATGATAATGCGCCTCCCTTATCCTGGCCTCTAGGTGTTATCGATAAATTGCATACGTCTAAAGACGGTAGCACGCGAGTCGTTTCTGTACGCACTTCTAATGGGATTCTTGTGAGACCTGTGGTCCGCTTATGCCCCATTCCTACTCGGTAATATCTTATTCAGACCATTCCCTCTTTTATTAGATTTAAGTGTAATTTTTATTGTATTATTCCTTTTAAAGATGACCCTTTAAGGCCGCGGGGAATGTTAACGCCATAACTCTTTTTTGTTTATATTTTCATGCCTAATTACTGGCAACTCTAGATAATATTAATATCTGTGTTCACGCATTTCCTTCCGCTTTCCCTTTCCCTTCCTCAACCATTATAATGCCTGAGCGAGTGCGAGAAGGAAGATCCGCAATGCGCGGACGCTGCCGCGTACCGGCATGAAGAGAAAAAACGGTCAGTTTCTCAACCGCTATCAAGACTCACGGGTCAAAATGCAACCCTAAGTCGAAAGGAAGTCATATTTCGTCAGAAGAACGAAGATTAATATAAACTGTGCAAGTGCGTGTCTCTGTGTGATTGTGGAAAGTGCAGATCCTCGTCCGTACGTACGTGACATCTTGGACGCGCCGTCGCCACGTGGCTAAGGAACCCTCCGTGTCTCCGCCATAGCTCACCAGGCAGGTAGGACTATCATTTTCCCACACCACCAACACCTACTCGCATCATCGAACCGCCCCTAATACAGTCCACTAAGAAAATTTCGATTTTCACCCCAAGGCTTTAAGCCGCCGCAACAGTAGTTACTATTAAAAATATGTATTGTGTAATAAACCATTTATCTTAGCAAATTACCGGTGTTTTATTCCATTGATAGTTGTTTTATATTTTCTGTATTATTGTGCTATTCGATTATAGTTCTTATGCAACTAGTTACACGATTCAGATTAACATATTTTAAGCACAAAGTAACTGACGAATTTCGAGCTTTAAGTTTCACACGTGTGCAGTGTTCGTCACTCTTAAAAGTTTTTGTTGGAACTTTGTATTGAAATGCACTTAACGAGCCACAACAGTTCTTTGTTGTCAGTTATAAACATTCTTTGTTGTCAGTTATAAATAAAGACAATTTATTTGGGTCCTATAAACAAAACTTTTGCTTACATATTTAATGTTTAGCTATTTAAGCACAAGTTAGAAGAATTAATTTACGCCCGTTTTCAATAACCTACTTATCTATCGTAACATTAAGACTTTCTTTGTATAGTTATTTACCTTTTAAATGCTTGCAAGCATTAAGTCTAAATAATGTATAACTTATCTATCTACCTACAGCTGCATCTACTAAACATAAATGCTGCTGGGGATACTGCGTTTAAAAATTAATATTTGTTGTATTGTAAAATTGTTTGTTTTCTTGTCATAAAGGAATACTTTAGCGGTGATGATGATAGTGATATAGAAACAATTCAAAGGGTTTTTTTTTTCGGTAGGTCATAATCATCTATATCATCTATATGACGAATCCCGTCCATGGGCGGAGCGGGAAGACGAGTGCCAGACTCTTACTGACTAAAAAACCTACCCCGTTTCTTCGTTGCCTTTCACACCGGGGCAATAAATCTAGCAGAGGCATGGCATAAACGTTTGAACAATAAAATGGGTAAAAGGAAACCTAAAATGCTTCAGTTTCTTGATACTCTTAAAAATGAGGCTGATCATATAAATTGGAAATTGAAGCATTTTAAATTTAATATACCACTAAAGTTGAGAACACGTCGATCTATTGCATGTGACAAAGAATTGAAAACTATTTTGGACAATTACGATAACATATCCCTGGCTGAAGTTCTGGAAAAACTTTCTTTTATGCAGCATTTTAAAGAATTGTAACATACGTAAATTACCAAAAACCCGTATATTGTGATTTAATTATATTTCTATTATTTTAGTTATAATCATAACGTTGCAGGCAAATCAGCCACTTGAAATAAATAAATATATATAGTTGCAAGTAAAACTGTGATTTTTTATGTAGATGCAAATTACCAAAAAATAATGTGATCATTACTGTGATTTAAATATTTTATCTTTCTATTGTTTTTGTTATAAGTGTAATGTTGCAGGCAAGTCAACCACTTGCAATAGATAAATATATATAGTTGTAAGTAAAACTGTAATTTTTTATGTAGATGCAAATTACCAAAAAATAATGTGATTATTACTGTGATTTAATTATTTTATCTGTCTATTGTTTTTGTTATAAGTGTAATGTTGCAGGCAAATTAGCCTATTGCAATAAATAAACATATGTAGTTGTAATTAAAAGTGCGATTTTTTATGTAGATGCAAATTACCAAAAAATAATGTGATTATTACTGTGATTTAATTATTTTATCTGTCTATTGTTTTTGTTGTAAGTGTAATGTTGCAGGCAAATTAGCCTATTGCAATAAATAAACATATGTAGTTGTAATTAAAAGTGCGACTTTTTATGTAGATGCAAATTAGCAAAAAAAAATGTGATTATTACTGTGATTTAATTTTCTTTTTATTATTTTACATATAATTGTAGGTAATGTTGTAAACAAATCAGCCACTTGCAATACATGTTTATTTAGGATTAGGCGTGTCACGTAAGTCACGCTGTCCTCGTGACAACGCGGGCTTAAACACGCACAAAACCAGACAATACTACCGTATATTTTAGCCGTAAGTAGAACAGTGATTTTTATGTGAATTTCTGTGATTATGAAAAATAAAGAAATAACATTTTATTCTTTATTGTTTGATTTTTCTGCTGTCTGTACGGAAATAAACAATATGGCGGATTTTCTTTCATGAAAATAGAGTTGTGACGAGTTTACACATACTTTTTATCGTGGCGAATTTACTTTGTGACGAATGTACAACAACCCCGGAAATTCTATACAATTCGAGATCACCTTATACTGGAAATTATAGCTTCATAATTATGTAGCCTTGTGTACTATTTATAAACAATTGGCGTATAATGTAACAAACTTATTGATTATGGTTTCCTTCTATACATATAATAAAATTGTAGAAAAGTGGTGTCTGTACAATGGAAATATATTAAAAAAAAGTAGCAGGGGTTGTTATTATATCGATGCCGAACCCAAAATTGTAATTAAATTTTTTTTTGTCAGTTTGTCTGTATGTTTGTGCACGCTAATATCAGAAACGGCTTATTAGATTTAGATGCGGTTTTCACTAATATATTGTAGTAAGCTTCACTTAACATTTAGTGTTTATTTCATGTCAATCGGTTCATAAATAAAAAAGTTATGTCAATTTAAAGAATCACGGCGAACATTTGTTAAGGTATTCAGTGAACGCGCGTATCCTGGAGAGTATAGGCGAATAGTTGCATTCGATTATTGCGATTCACTTGAATACTGACTGTTTGCATATTTTAGAGGGGCCCGTGGCTAAATAATAACAGCCGCACAGGTCGATCGATCAGGTTAAGCTACGCTTGCCGCGGTTGGTCTGTGGACGGGTGACCACCTTTACATACCGAGACCCCTCCGTGCCTCGGAAAGCACCTTAAGCCGTTGGTCCCGGCTGTCATTCGTGGATCTTTGACAGTCGTTACGGGTAGTCAGAAGCCCCAAAGTCTGACAACCAGTCTTACCAAGGGGTATCATATTACCCAGTAGCTGGGTTGTGGAGGTCAGATAGGCAGTCGCTCCATGTAAAATACTGGTATTCAGCTGCATCCGGTTAGACTGGAAGCCGACCCCAACATAGTTGGGAAGAGGCTAGGCAGATGATGATGACTGACTGTTTGCATATTTCATTTATTTATTATTTTATGGTTTGTAGGTTAGGTTCTTTTTCTTAATTTTCTTTAAAATTTGGTAAATAAACATTGTAAGTGTAGTGACCTACACACTTAAGTCTAATTAAATTATTAAACCTAAAAGAAAATCAAACTAAATATAAATTATGTATTTCTTAAATAAAATTAATTATAATTTATATATACACATATTTACAAAATAACTTAATTATAGACTTATTTATAATCAACATTTAAAATAAAACTATTTACAATCACTAACATAATATTCAACAAACTAAAAGACAAGTACAAACATTGTATTAGTAGCTAATTACTTATCGGTGGGCCGGCCATAGCTATGACGCGTCTATTGTTCTAAGCGACGATCGGGCGCTCGCGCGCGCTACGTCACGCGGGCCGTGTGCATGAGCGGGACAGCATTATCGTGCGTATCGCTCATGCACCCGCGCCGGCTAGGCGCGCGCGCGCCGTGTCTTGCAATATAGTATGCTCACTGCGCGCGTAGCTTTATAATCAAAAACCCTAGTTTCGCCGCGCCAACTGATAACAGTTGCGATCGTCTTGTGTTTATGTTTAGCTATTCTCTACTGTCTACATTTCTTCTACTCCTTCTTAACTAAGTGTAACTCTTGTGTGTGTGAACTGAAACCTGTGTCTGTGCAAATAAACTTTCTTCCTTCTTCTGGTGTACTTCGGACTTTCTTTATCCCTGCTATATTCATCTTCACACACGCCTACCTACACTACATTGGTGACCCCGTTCAAGAGCACGAAGATGGCTGAGGACAGAGCATGCACGAGTCAAGATGTGTCGGCAACGGAAGCATTCCGCGAGGGTGTACGCATACCGCCGTTCTACCCAGAAAAACCAAGTCTCTGGTTTAACCAGATGGAGGCGCAATTCATCCTGGCGAGCATCAAGTCGGACGATACTAAATTTTACTATGTAACCGGCAACCTCGATCCGCAGTACGCTGCCGAAGTCGAGGATATTATCGGCAACCCTCCACCTACCGGGAAATATGAGAAGCTAAAAGGTGAGATCATCAAACGGCTGTCGGCATCGCGTGAGAAGAAGGTGAAACAGCTTCTCATGCATGAGGAACTGGGTGACCGGAAGCCGTCACAATTTTATCGCCACCTTCTCAACCTCGCTGGCCCAGGTGTACCGGAGGAGTTTTTGCGAAGCATATGGACGAGCCGCCTACCCGCAAACACACAGGCCATCGTAGCGTCGCAGTTGAGGATGGACCTGGCTGAACTGGCAGAGCTGGCGGACCGGATCCACGACGTCGTCAGTACCCAGGTGGCATCAACAGCTGCCATATCTACTGCTGCATCGGCGAGTACTGCAGGTACCAGTGTATGCTCGGAAGTCGCCGCTCTGACCAAGCAGATGGAGAAGCTGGCGGATAAGGTGGAGCGACTGTCTCGCTCCAGAGGACGGTCCCATAGTCGCACGCGACATCGGTCAGGCTCATCCCGATCAGAGTCCAGTTACAGGAAGTTCCCGCAGTGCTGGTATCACAATAATTTCGGTGACCGAGCCAAAAAGTGCGTGAAGCCGTGCGACTACCCTACATCGGGAAACGCGCGGGGCAATCAATAATGGCGGCCGATGATTGTCCGAGTGCTGGTCGCTTATTCGTCACCGATCAAAGGTCGAAGATGCAGTTTTTAGTCGATACCGGCAGCGACCTCTGTGTCTACCCCCGATCGGCATTATCGAATCGACGAGAGAAGACCAACTACCAATTGTGCGCGGCCAACGGAACACCGATAAATACGTACGGGTTCATAGACGTCACTTTGAACCTACGATTGCGCCGTGACTTTGCTTGGCGATTTATCGTTGCCGATGTTACAAGGGCGATAATAGGCGTGGATTTTCTATCTTTTTATAATTTGGTTGTTGATTGCAGGAATCAACGCCTCATCGATAACCATACAACACTCTCCACCCCGGCGTCGCCTGTCCGTCGTGCTGATGATGTCTCCTCGGTGAGGGTAAGTTTGGGTGATTCCGCGTATACACACATACTACGGGAATTCCCCGACATCACTCGCCCACATGGTATACACCGCACTCCCAAACACAATACAGCGCACCATATCCGTACTACACCAGGGCCATCAGTATCCTGTACACCTCGCAGATTGGCCCCGGACAAACTGCAAATTGCTAAGGCCGAATTCGAGGCCATGTTGCAATGCGGAACCTGTCGCCAGTCCGAGTCACCGTGGTCGTCGCCTCTCCACCTAGCGCAGAAGAAAGACGACGGATGGCGCCCCTGCGGCGACTACAGGATGCTGAACGCACGTACCATCCCGGACCAGTACCCCATCCGACACATCCAAGACTTTGCTCATAGTCTGTCTGGCTGTACCGTCTTCTCTCAGATCGACCTGGTGAAAGCGTATAACCAGATTCCTGTAAATCCTGATGACGTCCCGAAGACTGCGATCACAACGCCGTTCGGACTTTTCGAATTCCCGTACATGACGTTCGGTCTTCGAAATGCCGGACAGACATTTCAGCGCTTCGTGGACGAAATGCTCAGGGGTCTGGATTTTACGTACGCTTACCTGGACGATTTCTTGGTCTACTCGAAAGACCAGAAGACCCACGAGCTCCACCTGCGTCAACTTTTCACCAGACTCAGAGATTACGGTATGGTCATCAACAGTTCCAAGTGCGTCTTCGGAGTGTCGGAGGTAAACTTCTTGGGCTACCAGATCTCGGCCAAGGGCACAAGGCCACTACCATCCAAGGTCGAGGCAATACAAAGTTTTCCCGCTCCCAAAACCGTAAGAGAGCTACGGCGATTTCTTGGGATGCTCAATTTTTACCGCAGGTTCATCCCAGGCGCAGCAAACTTCCAGGCACCCTTGAATGCTCTACTTACAGGGTCTGTGAAGGGTTCACACCCAGTAAATTTTTCACCCGAGGAACATAAGGCATTTCAGAACTGCAAGGACAGCCTTTGTCAAGCAGCACTGTTGGCACATCCAGACTGCAGCGCTAAGTTGGCGTTGGTCACAGATGCCTCCGACAAGGCTATTGGCGCAGTCTTGCAACAGCTAAATGCAGGTGCATGGGAGCCGCTTGCTTTCTTCTCGCGCAAGTTGAGTCCAGCACAAGTAAAGTACTCCCCATACGACCGCGAATTGCTCGCCATTTACGAGAGTATCAAATATTTCCGGCACATGCTGGAGGCTCGTGACTTTGTGATTTACACAGACCACAAGCCTCTGACGTTCGCCTTCCACTCTCGTAAAGAGAATTGTTCCCCGCGACAGTTCCGTCACCTGGATCTTATAGCCCAATTTACGACAGACATCCGGCATATATCTGGGAAAAACAACGTCGTGGCGGATACCCTTTCCCGCGTTGAGGAGATCACTCAACCTGTGCCTGCTGAAAGGATTGCTGCAGCTCAACTGGAAGACCAGGAGCTTAAGCAACTACTTGCCGGGGACAACGCGCTACGCCTGCAACAGATCAGGGTACCAGGCTCACAAGAGCAACTATATTGCGACGTTACCACCCCTACGCCAAGACCATTTGTGCCCAAGGAATTGCGCAGACCAATTTTTACAAGCCTGCACTCCTTGAGTCACCCAGGTACCAAGGCATCCGCAAGGTTGGTCGCTGACCGATATGTTTGGCCTGGCGTTAGGAAAGACTGCCGTGATTGGGTACGTTCCTGCCTAGCTTGTCAGCGCTCAAAAACCACACGGCACATCTTTGCACCAGTAGGTACTTTCAAACTACCAAATTCAAGGTTTGCATTTATCCACATAGACCTCGTGGGACCTTTGCCATTGTGCCAAGGTTTCCGCTATTGTCTTACGGCCGTCGATCGCTTTACGCGATGGCCTGAGGCAATACCGTTAGCAGACATAACTGCAGAAACAGTGGCAAAGGCTCTACTTAGTGGCTGGATCGCTCGTTTCGGCTGCCCATCGGATATCGTGACCGATAGAGGTAGGCAGTTCGAATCAGCACTCTTTAAATGCCTATCTGCCATCGCTGGGTTCCAACACCGCAGAACAACTGCGTACCATCCTGCCTGCAACGGACTGGTGGAGAGATTCCACCGTCAACTCAAGGCTGCGATCACCTGCCACGCAAATGACAGTTGGGTGGAATCTCTTCCACTAGTCCTGTTAGGTGTGCGCAGCGCTTACAAAGAAGACGCTCAGGCTTCTGCCGCTGAGTTAGTCTACGGCCAGCCAATGCGCCTACCTGGCGAACTCTTTGACCCTCAGGCTGACGAGACCGTCGACATGACCACCTACTTGTCAAGGCTTCGGAGTATATTCCGGAATCTGCAACCATCACCAGCGGCCAGGCACAACAGTAGCTTCAAAACTTTTATTCACAAGGATTTATCCTCGTCAACTCACGTATTCCTTAGGGACTGCACCGCTGGTGGTCTGAAACCGGCATATTCTGGTCCTCATAAGGTCATTCAACGAGGGGACAAGGTGTATATAATAATGGTAAATGGTAAACAGGTTACCGTATCGATAGACCGCATTAAGCCGGCCTTCATACTGCGTGACCCTCACACATCATTTTCACCACCAACCACTAACATTAATCACAACACTCCACAGTTACTACTCGACACTAACACTAATCACCACACACCCGACGCGGATAACCGGAACTTACCTTCCGCTGACGATGACGTCATCAGAACGACCCGGTCAGGACGTCGCTTGAGATTTCCCGACTATTATCGCCCTTGACGGTCTCTGGAAGGGGGTGATGTAGTGACCTACACACTTAAGTCTAATTAAATTATTAAACCTAAAAGAAAATCAAACTAAATATAAATTATGTATTTCTTAAATAAAATTAATTATAATTTATATATACACATATTTACAAAATAACTTAATTATAGACTTATTTATAATCAACATTTAAAATAAAACTATTTACAATCACTAACATAATATTCAACAAACAAAAAGACAAGTACAAACATTGTATTAGTAGCTAATTACTTATCGGTGGGCCGGCCATAGCTATGACGCGTCTATTGTTCTAAGCGACGATCGGGCGCTCGCGCGCGCTACGTCACGCGGGCCGTGTGCATGAGCGGGACAGCATTATCGTGCGTATCGCTCATGCACCCGCGCCGGCTAGGCGCGCGCGCGCCGTGTCTTGCAATATAGTATGCTCACTGCGCGCGTAGCTTTATAATCAAAAACCCTAGTTTCGCCGCGCCAACTGATAACAGTTGCGATCGTCTTGTGTTTATGTTTAGCTATTCTCTACTGTCTACATTTCTTCTACTCCTTCTTAACTAAGTGTAACTCTTGTGTGTGTGAACTGAAACCTGTGTCTGTGCAAATAAACTTTCTTCCTTCTTCTGGTGTACTTCGGACTTTCTTTATCCCTGCTATATTCATCTTCACACACGCCTACCTACACTCCATAAGTATTTGGTATAGGTTAGGCGGTTCTTTCCTTGATTTTTGGGTATTTACTTATCTTAATTTTTATTTAGGGTTTGTAAATAAATATTGTAAGCATTTATGATAGGTTAGGCATTTCTTTCCCTGATTTTCGGTATACTTATCTTAATTTGTATTTAGGGTTTGTATATAAATATTATAAAGTAATTTTCTTTATTAAGTATAAGTTCATTAGCTCAGGTTAGTAATTAATTTTTCTAGCAATTCTTTTGTTTTATAAAGTTAGTACATTTGGTTTACACGTCTTAACACTTATTACTTAAACTGTGATAATTTTAGACTGTATAATAATCTGTAAGTATTTATAATTTAATTGTTTACGATAGTACGTGTTTACTAAATAACTGTGTGTTAAGTAGTAAGTACTGTTTTATTGTAAGAATGCCTCGAAGAAGATCCAACCTATCCCAATGTAGCAGAAATGCTAAAAGGATGAGATTAGTTCGATCACAGGAATCTGAGGAAGGTCGTGAGGCAAGGCTTTCTGCAACTCGGGAACATCAGGCTAGGTTTCGTGCTGCAGAAACTTCGACAACAAGAATCTCGACTGAGTTCAAATCGTTCTCGAATGATGACAACTCGAAATAGGGAAAACGGGGAACAACGAAAGGCAAGTTTATCTGTCGATCGCGAAGCTCACGCGCTATCGCGTGAGTCTGAGACTTTTGCTGACAGGGAAACCCGCCTGAGCTCCCAGAGAGTACGGACAACAAATGCTCGATCCCAGGAGACACAGGACGAACGGGAAATACGTCTCAGTGCCGATCGTGAAGCTCATGCACTATCGCGTGAGTCTGAGACTTTCACTGATAGGGAAATTCGTCTGATTTCTCAGAGGGTTCGGACAGCAAATGCTCGGTCTAAGGAAACACAGGAAGAATGAGAAATACGTCTCACTGCAGATGTTGAAGCTCAAGCACTATCGGGTGAGTCTGAGACTTTCACTGATAGGGAAATTCGCCTGAGTTCAGAGGGTTCGGACAGCAAATGCCCGGTCTGTAGACGGTATATGTAATTCAAAATATGCTGCCCGAAAAGTCACTATTCCACGCGAACGAAGTCGCGGGCACAGCTAGTCATAAATAAAGTTGTATACGATAAACTGTGCTTTTATTTAATTTTGTTTTTGAACTTCAAGTAACATGATGAGCACGTTCTAAATAAATTACTGATTCCTATTATTAACAAAAACTCGTTAATAATATGAATTAGTAATTTGTTTTAGAGCGAGCTCATCCACTAACACACTCCCACTAACACAACATACATACACACGCATGCATACACACACATACACACTTTCAAATTTCGCGCCATGTCTTTTTTTTTTTTTTTTTTTTTTGAGGATGGGAAATCATCAAATGACTCCTCCCGCTCTGGGTGGAGCGGAAGGGAGTGTCAGACTCTTACTGACTAAAACCCACCCGTGTTCCTTCCTTAGCCCTTTATGTTCCGGGCCAGCGGTAACCCTTTCGGACAATCCCGCTGACCCGGCAGGCTTCGGCCCTAAGGGGCCCCTCCTCGATGCTGACATCTCTTTGAGGCGCGCGTGGAACACGTACGCGCCGTCCGGCACGGGCCTGGTCCTGATCGGGCGGTGAGCTACCCATTACTCTCCGCCCGCAGGCCCGCGCCTACGGTGGCCGGGAGTCGTCACGCGGCTCCCGACGCCCGGAGCGTCTCCCGCGGCGGCTGGGACGGGAGGCTCTCTCCCTGAGCCGTTCCGCCACCTCCTTCGCTAGCATGACTGCTTCGCAGAAGGAGGTGACTGCCTCCCACTCCCTCTCGCCCCGGACCATTGCTTGCACCAGGGCCGGACGCGAGAGGTCGCCGTCGCTGCCAATCGCCTCTACGAGGACACGGCGGTGCTCCGCCCAAGCGGAGCAGACCTCCACCGTGTGCTCCACCGTGTCCTCTGGGCGATCCTGGCAATGGTGACACCCGGGCGTTTCCTCCCGCCTGATGATGTGCAGGAACCTCCCAAAACATCCGTGTCCGGTGAGGACCTGCGTCAGGCGGTAGGTGAGGGCGCCGTGGCGCCTCTCTAGCCACTCCTCAAAGAGGGGTCTTATCGCCGCTATCGCGGCGTGCCCTGCGCTGGGTTGCGACAGTCGCTCTTTCCATGCCGCCATGAGATCGCGCCGGAGATCCGTCCGCTCCGCAGCGATTTGCCGCGGAAGCGGATCCTCCCCCCGGCGTAGTGCCTCCGCGCGCCACTCATACAGGCGCGCGAGGACTATCGCCTCCAGATCCCATGGCGGCAGTCCGGCAAGGAGGCTTGCCGCCTCGCCAGAGATCGTGCGGTAGCCCCGGATAGCCCTTATGGCTACCACCTTCTGGGGCGCGTTCAGGTAGTGGGCGGCTCGCCGCCGCAGTGAACGCGCCCACACCGGGGCCCCGTATATGGCCATGGACCGCACGACTCCCGTTCGCGCCATGTCTAAGTTGCCAAATGGTTCCACAAGCGACGCTAGTTGTCTTACTTTTAGACCAACATTTTTTTATGAACATGACGTTCTTCTCCGCTAGGAGTAATAAATAGTGTTCTGTGATCAAGGGGTATCGTATTACCCAGTAATATCACGTATATCACGCTTCCTGTGGTGGATGCTAGTCCTACTAATTATATATTAGTTAATTATATTAGTAGTAACTTTGAATTTAAGAACAATTCTTTCACGTAAGTGGTACTAACTTGGTAGTCTTTGCTTAATTTGCTTAGCTTTCATCATTTAACCTAAGTTACTAGTTTCTTAACTATTTTGATAACATTGTTTTTAATTATTTTTACAGACTATTAGACAATTATGAAGTGCCTGTTACAATTGTCCCAGATGAGCTTGTGGAAAATGTACAAACACAAGAAACAAGTTATACTACTACAACTTTGTGCAGATGGGTTTAAATAAATAGGATAACATGTAGACTAATGTCATTGTAATTGTTTATTTTTCAGCTTGGAACAGGAAAATTTAGAAGGTCGGCCATACACCATCGACCAGCCTCCAAAGCGACGCCGCCGTCGCCGGCGGCGTTACGCAGCTGAAGGTAATCTTGCAAATCTTGCAATTATTTGTTTTGACCATTAACGCCCCACTCTAGGGCAAAGTATGTCGCCTGATGTAACAAAATATTTATTTTTTATAGATAGAGACCATGCAGCTCTCGAAACTGCTCAATCAAGGCTAGACACTATTGAAGCCAGGAACGCCAAGGCGAAAACATGCTCAGGCCATCAACTTAGCTGCGGGCCTGCGGCCATTGATCGACTGAGCAGAAAAAATGGTGGATCTTATAGGCCACTGTGTGCCAAAAATTACTAATAACTCTTGATTTACAGGTAATTCGCCTTTATCGGTTTCACCCAAAATCGGTACTTCTACTCATGGTGTGCTACAAACATAATAATAAGTATTAAGGAGCATTGAAAACAATACAATAAAAATTAATATAACCTTCCAGCTAGGCTTAAAAGCTTGTGTTAGGTGTAGGCTCACATCAGTAGTAGAACATTGGCCAGAATTTGAAATCTTGATTGTAACTCTGATACTAAGCGTTACGTTTCACATGCTTTATACAAAGTTGCAGCTTTTGTATTAAAGTTAATTTTGTTTTCACAGAATCTCTGCAGAATTGTAATGTCATCAGATTCTGAGTCTTACTAAAGTTTTCTGAAGTAGGAAAGGGGTAATTTTATCAGATTATTAAAATATGAATAAAATCTATTTTAGGAGGAGTCTATGTCCAGCAGTGGATACCAAATGGCTGTAATGATAAATGATTAAATAACAGTGTTTATAAAAAGAGTATTAATTTATTTTAAATCATATTTTGTGCAATACTGTGGATCTGTAACAAAGAGTTAAATCATTTTAATAATAATTAGAGCATTTTCGTACTTCACTAGAATATTGAGGTGGGTTTATATCTGCTAATTTAATTTATCCATTTCTCTACAGTCTTCATCAAGAGCCCGCTGCAGTGCCCGATCTTCAAGAAGATCCCGATTCACCCTACGATGGTCTTGATAATTAGGTGCTGCATAATTATTTTCCTCCTAAATTAAAAGACTGATTAGTGATTAATGACCTGACTGTTATTATTTTTATTATATAAGGTGAAATTTGTGATTTGTTATTCAAATGATAATTAAAATATGGAAGACCTTTTTATTTTGTATGAAGACTGATATTGATTTGTTATTATTATTACATTAGATATTGTAACGTGGATTTGTTTTATTACTTTTTTTTCTACTTTATAGCTGAAGCGTTATCTCCGTTAAATTGTCTCCGGATGGAGAATGGACTGAGGAGACAGCACTTGTCACTAGTTTCCCATTTACTGGGACCCCCGATATCAAGATCGCGGAAGCTTCGAATAAAGGGCCTGTAGACTATTTTATTTAAAGCTGTTTTCCAAGACGACTTTGTGACCGGCTTAGCGGCAATGATTAACATGCATGCCCAAACTTTGTTATCCAGGCCACTTAAGCCTAATAGCCGCCTAACAAAGTGGAAAAACACGAATAAGGCTGAATTGTGGACGTTTTTAGCCATTCTGTTTTTCGTGGGCACCGCTAAGCCGAGTAAAATAGCAGATTATTGGAAGAAAAATTGCTATGTGAAATTCAATATCAATAAATATATGTCTAGGGACAGATTTTTGTTAATATTAAGATGCCTTTTTTTCATCACAATTGATGAAACTAGAATTAAGTACTTTAAAATTGATTACTTGTTAAATTATTTTAACGATATGAAAAAAATAATTTATCCAGAACGGGAATTAAGTATTGATGAATCAATGGTTGGATTTCTAGGGCGTGTGATTTTTAGACAATATATAAAAAATAAAAATCACAAGTATGGCATTAAATTATATGTTTTGGCCGATTCTAAAGGACTAGTCCATAAAATACACATGTACAAAGGTCCGATACTGAAGTTGGCGGTAAAGGTCATGTCGACCAAGTAGTTATGACACTTTTAAACTGAAATTTTAAACGAGGGTACCGTAACTGCTGCCAGCTACGTCGAGCGGGTGGTCCGACCTCATATCAACCCTATGCACAACGAGTGGGCAACAATTTCATTCTTATGAAGAATAATGCTCGTGCGCATACGGCTCGCCTAACCCAGAGGGCACTATCTGAAGCCAATATCTCTGTTTTACCATGGCCAGCAATGAGCCCCGATCTCAACCCAATCGAACATTTATGGGACCAGTTGAAAAGAAGCCTAAAAGAAAATTATAGTGAAGTGCACAGTCAACAGGAACTCATAAACGCTTTAAAAATGTACTGGGAGCACATTCCCCAGGGAAATATCACCCATTTAGTTGAAAGTGTCCCAAACAGGCTCAGAGAGTGCGTTCGTAACCGAGGAGGACCCACTCGATATTAAAGATACCCCTGTGTAACCAACCATATTCGTTTAAGTAATAAAAAACAAAATTGTCAAGATCACTTTTTTAAGGGTAAATTTTAATTTTTCATTTTTATGTGTTTTTTAAAAGAAAATAAAGTTTTTTTCATGATTTGATTGGTTTAGACAATTAATAACACTTTACCCTCAACACATCTACCCATAATAAATCTTTTTTTTGTCAGTTTTCATTTTCGATGATAAAAACAAAGTGGGGGCCTATTTTGTTTTGACTAGTTTATGTTTTGGCCGATTTTAAAGGACAAGTCCATAAAATACACATGTACAAAGGTCCGATATTGAAGTTGGCGGTAAAGGTCATGTCGACAAAGTAGTTATGACACTTTTAAAAGATTATTTGAACAGCGGCCATTCCATTTATATGGACAATTTTTGTAACAGTGTCCAGTTAGCAGAAACCTTGTTAGCAAAAGAAACATACTGTACTTTGGCTGCCAAAAGAAAAAATAATCCAAAAGCTGTTGTCGTTACGAAACTTTTGAAAGGTGGAAATATTTATAGGTATAACGGAAAAGGTGTTTGGGTCAGTAAATGAAAAGACAAGAGAGATGTGCTCACGATTTCTACTGAGCATTCACCCGACTTGATGCCAGTGAAAAATAGGCGTGGTCGTGTGTGGTCAACAAACCAAATATAGTAATACAATATAATAAATATAAGAAAGGTGTTGATCGACACGACCAAATGTTAGCCTATTATCCAAGTGAGCACAAATCCATGAGATGGTATAAAAAATTTGCATCCACATCATGCAAATGATGTTCTTAAATTCCTTTTTTTGTTTAAAAAAGGTACAAGCAGTACTCTTTCCTTAGATTCATATAGGGAAAAGTGCTGCTTGAACTTCTTGCCCCTATAGCTCACACATTTGCGCCTCAAAGGGCAAGACACGTGCCCAAAGAATTAGACAGAAACGACAATGGGCGTCTTAAAACACGCTGATGTGTCAGGTGCTGGGTAAAAGAAAAAAAAAGGAAAGACACAAAAATCATTTGCCCGGATTGTGATGTTGGACTCTGTTATTGGATATAATGTATGTATATGTATTGTAACGAGTCTTTTAAGCCTGTTACATGATAACGCATTCTTTGCTTTAATTTATAGGCAACATGGTGGTGTTTCCATGTAAAAAAATCATTTTTTTGGTTGAATCGGAATCGTGTAGTGGTCACACAGATTTTTTTCTTTTGATGCTGTCAGTTGAATTTGACAGGTTACTTTCCGACCCAAGCTTTGCATAGAATGGAGTAATTTGAGAGCTCCGAATTAAATCTTGAAGTATTAACTTCAGATGGACGGCATCTAGTCCTAATTATGTGGTAGCTGATTTGCCCTTGTCGGCATCCTAATTGGATTGCCCATATTTTTTAAACCTTATATATTTTGGATTAATTCATCTACGATAGCATTTTTTTTGGAAAAGAAACGCCGCGAGAGTTATATAAGCGTAACCTTGATTGTATACACTTATCAAGGCTATTAGACAATAACCTTCATTGTTAATTAGGTAATAAATATGATAGCACATACACTTCCTGGTATCACAAGCATAACAGGAAACATTTAGAATAAGCACCCTTTGTATTACAATAGTATATAAGATTATTATAACACAATAAAATTAGTCTTAATCCGCTCTTCAAGCTGAAAACTTGTCTTTTTAAAAAGCCTTTCGCCTCCGCCCACAACCTAACTGGCGCAGTCGGTACGTCGCGTTCTTCGGTTCCAGAGGAAGATTTCCGTAATCCTAGAATCCGTGGCGTGATCAAGAACCTACCGTGGGCAGCTCGCAGAGACGACGGGCAGCAGAAAAAGCAAGACCAGAAGCAAGAAGACGTGGAAGATTCATCTAGCAATCGAACAGCCTTTCATCGGCTATGCTCGTGGGGTAAGCATTCAATCTGATTATTCCCGAGACCCTTTTTACCATTCCTAACACTAAACAATAAGCAACTTTTTGTGTGTTTCTGTGTTGAGGTATTAGTATTCACTGTAATACAATTTTTATCGCTGTTTCTGATACATAGTTGTCAACTCATTCAAGAGATTAAAATGGCTCAAGATAGGAAGACACTTGATGAGAAATCTATTATTGAAGAGAAGTCGATTCCCACCGACTACTCTACGTTCTCGAGACTGTTACCTAATTATGACGGAAACAGGAGAACACTAGCATTCTATATAGAAGGTGTAGAAAATGCATTGGGACTTATAACAAACAAAGAAGATGCGTGCATAGCGTGTCTCATTAGAAACAAACTTACAGGTAAAGCTGTTGAAGCTTTGTCTGAAAATCCCGGGACAAAATCCTGGGAGGACATTAAATACGTCCTACAGAAAAAATTCGGAGAATTTAGGACCGAAATCCAATTGGTCCAAGAATTAATGGTAATCAAACGTGAAAACAATTCAATAGACGCGTTTGGTGACAAGATCAGATCCTTAATGAGTACTCTCATATCAACTAATCCAGACAAAAGAGAATATTATGAACAAATGGCTTTAGAAACTTTCTTAGACAAGTTAAATCCCATCACAGCCATTCTGATAAAATTAAAATGTGTACAAAATTTAGAGCAGGCTATTACAGTAGCTAAACAAGAAGAAGTTAAACTCCGGTCTAGACGGTGCGAACAAACTAAAACAAATAGCTACAAATCTAACCCGAATAATAAATTTAATAAATCAGCTGTTCCTCAAAAGAAACCGTTCATAAAAAATAATAATAATTCTGAACAACACAAAAAACTTCATTTCCAAAATGAAGTAGAGGAAAATGAAGCAGACAATGCGACTCCAGAACAGGAATCGGAAGACGCGTCCGAAATAGCAGAAGATGAAAATTTTCTCACGGACCTGGGAAATCAACTAACAATATAGTGTTTATGAATAACATTCAAAACTATAACCGTCTCCCTTACATCTATATTAGCGAATTAGGCGGCAGATTTCTACTAGATACAGGTGCCTCACAATCATTAATAAACCCGCGAATTTTAGAGAAAAAAGAAATAGACATAAAACTTAAAAATGAAACACATTTCATAAAAACAGCACACGCAACTTCAAAACACAAGCAAGTAGCATATATTAAGCTTCCCGTAGACCTATTTAATGAAGAAATCACCCATAAATTTCTAATATTCAATTTTGACTCAGACTTCATGGGACTACTAGGCTTAGATTTACTAAGCCCACTAAAATGTAAAATAGATATCAAAAATATGGTACTCAGAACCGATAAAGCAAATATACCAATTAGAGATGATATAAAGTCACAAACTAAAATAAAACCCAAATGTGAGCAAGTGATTAACCTATTATGTAACTATAAAGAAGGTGAATATTTCTCTGAAAGAAAAACAACAAAAAATGGTTTAATTTTCCCACCGGCATTAATCACCGTAAAGAACGGAAATGCACTAATGACGGTAATAAACACTTCCAATAAAAGTATAAACTTTAGAAACAGTTGTCACCTACATTTTCAGAAATTAAACATAAAAAGCAGTAGTACTCCAGAACCAAAAAAAAATAACAATAAGGAACTGGATAAGCTACAGAAACAAAACTTAGAAAAATTGCGAACAGATCACATGAACGCGGAAGAATATCGCGAAATTAAAAAATTGTGCTATAACTATAGAGATATCTTTCATTGCGAAGAAATTCCATTAACATTTACTCACGAAATTAAACATCAGCTAAGACTAACAGATGATAAACCGGTTTTCGTACGTAATTATAGACAGGCACCAAAACAAAAGGAAGAAATTAAAAAACAAATTAAACAACTACTGGAAAATAACATAGTCCAGCAGAGTAATTCACCATGGTCATGCCCAGTACACATAGTACCTAAGAAATTAGACGCTACAGGAGAACAAAAGTATAGATTAGTTATAGATTACAGAAAGTTAAACGATAAGACCATAGAAGATAAATACCCCCTACCTAACATAGATGACATTCTAGACAAATTAGGTCGTGCCCAATACTTTACCACACTCGATCTAGCATCAGGTTACCACCAAGTAGAAATGCACCCAAAAGACGTTGAAAAAACTGCATTTTCAATAAATCGCGGACATTACGAATTTCTCAGAATGCCATTCGGTTTGAAAAACGCACCAAGTACATTTCAGAGATTGATGGATTCAGTATTGCGAAACCTAGAGAATGTATTAACATATTTAGATGACGTAATCATATATTCCACATCCCTACAAGAACACTTGGACAAGTGCAAACAGGTATTTGATAGGTTCAGAATACATAATCTTAAAATTCAACTAAATAAATCGGAGTTCCTACAAAAACAGGTCAAATTTCTAGGACACACACTCACAGATAAAGGCCTTAAGCCAAACGAAGATAAAATCGCAGCAGTAACAAAATTCCCCTTACCTAAAACACAAAAAGAAATAAAATCTTTCCTAGGATTAGTAGGCTACTATAGAAAATTCATTCAAGATTTCGCTAAGCTTACTAAACCACTGACAAAATGCCTAAAAAAGGGTAGTAAAATAACATTTACACCAGAGTACACACAAGCATTTGAAAAATGTAAACAAGTACTGATCAATGCACCAATACTTCAGTATCCAGATTTCGAAAAACCTTTTATATTAACTACAGATGCGTCGGATGTAGCCATAGGCGCAGTACTATCGCAAGGAGAAATAGGCTCAGATAAGCCAGTAGCGTACGCTTCACGTACACTATCAGACACAGAACAAAGATACTCAACCATAGAAAAAGAACTATTGGGTATCGTATGGGCCATAAAATACTTTCGCCCTTATTTATATGGTAAACAGTTCACCATATATACAGACCACCGTCCACTTACATGGATTATGTCAATTAAAGACCCGAACTCTAAACTCACACGTTGGCGCTTAAGATTAGCAGAATATAATTATAATGTTCATTATAAAAAAGGAAAAGCAAACACAAACGCCGATGCACTTTCCAGAGTACAAATATTACACCATAATGAACTTAGCGACAACCCTCAACCAAGCTCATCAAATGATAATATAGACATAGCAGACATTGACATTCGCACTTTATTAGGTTTACCTACCACCCCGGACAATGTAATTCAATCACAAATAACACCTACACCCGAAGTTCCAGATAACACGAATCCAGTTGCAGACGATAACCAATTAGAATCAACATTAGACAAAATACCACAGATAGACGATGCAATCGATAGACAATTAAAACAATTCCACATCAGAAAGACACCCGGTGACACATACAGAGTAGAAGAAAGATCCAAAGGTAAAACAATTATCAAAGATGTTTGGATCCCAATAAATAACACTAAAGATCAAATAATCCTATTCCTAAAAGAACACACAATTCCGGACAGGATTTTCCATTGTTTCTTCCATCACGAAGAATATTACCCACTATTTTGCGAAGTATACAAAACAATATTTAGCAATCGTGGACCGAAATTAATCAGATGTAGAAACAGAGCCACACTTATAGAAAATATTTCCGAACAAACAGATCTAATAAGGAAATATCACGAAGGTAAAACAATACACAGAGGTATTCAGGAAACCTATAAACATATTCATAGAAATTATCACTGGCCTAACATGTTAGCTTCAATACAGAAATTCATTAATAAATGTGACAGCTGCTTAAAAAGTAAATACGAACGAAACCCGTTGAAACTACCTTTATCTCTAACTGACACACCACATAGACCAATGGAACATATGTTCATGGATCTCTACAGCAGTGGAGGTGTAACCTTTCTGACCATAATAGACAACTTTACTAAATATGCACAAGCAATTCCACTCACCGCTTCAACTAGCATACACATTGCGGAAGCTTTACTAAGCTTATTTTCAGTAGTAGGAGTACCAAAGAAAATTACCACAGACTCCGATACGAAATTCGATAACGAAGTTATTACTGAAATATGTGCAATGCATAACATAAACATACATTTCACAACACCATACAACCCTAACTCAAATTCACCTATAGAAAGACTACACTCAACGTTAGCAGAAATAATTAGAGTACAAAGAATATCGGACAAGGACGACACCACAAATCTAATGAAATACGCCATGATAGCGTACAATAACAGCATTCATTCGTCAACAGGCTTCACACCGTTTGAATTACTTTACGGACACACCGATAGTAGAAACCCTTTAGAGCTACACTGCCCTAAGGAATTTTACCAAGAGTACGTAGTTAAACATAGGCAAATAATGGAAAACACACAGAAACTAATTAATAATAAACTTACACAAGACAAACAACAAGTAATAGATAGATTCAATAAAGACAAAGAGACAGCACAATTCAAAGTAGGCGACATTGTTTACAAACAAGTAGCAAAGACAGCTAGAAGTAATAAACTAGAACCTAAATATCTAGGACCATACACAATAGTTCGTTTACACCCAGAACAAATAGCTGAAATAGTAGGCAAACATGTGAATGCAAAAACAATAAGAATTCACTTCCGCTTACTAAGGCGTCCTGAAAATGTTTCAGGAACGCCATCGCCTTCGTCGCAGTGCTCCGGCTCGCCACTGCCACAGCAGTCATACAGCCAATAGACAATCACAATGGGATTTTAGTAATCACAGAAGCTAAAGCCCAGTATCAAGTAGACACATACCACCTAGCAGTAGTATATAACACAACTAAACTAAGAGAAATTTTCATAGATATTTGCAGTAATTTTTATACCATGAAATTAAAACAAAATAGCTCCGCAGACATAACAACACTGATCAAACAAATAGAGTACCGTATAGATACTATAGAGAGTAAGTTACTATATTTAGGATTAGAAACCATAGGTGTTAGATTAGGATATAGATATAAACGTGGCCTCATAAATGGTTTAGGCACGGTAGTAAAAGCCATCACCGGTAACTTAGATCAGGACGACGCTACAAAATTTGATAATGAAATTAAATCAATCCAATCTTCATTAAACAACAATAGAGATAACCAAAGGAAAACTATTAGTATCATGCAAGACTTTATGAAGGGATATGAAAACAATCTAAAACACATCAAAGATAACCAAGTAGAAATATATAGAGCAATAGAGAGGTACTCAACAAAAGAAACTGAATTTGAAACCAATTACCTGATAACCAGCATCTATAATAACATTGCAAGCTCACTTCAACAGCTTTACGATAGGCTAGACACCTTAGAAAACGCATTAACGTTTGCACACCTAGAGAAGATGCATCCTAGCATTATCGACCCTTCTTATCTAATAGAAGAGTTAAGTAACATACAAAATGAAATTACTGGAAACTTAGCATTCGCCCCAAATCTAAACAACATTCAACTATGGGAAAAAGCTATTACAATAAAAGCATATAGTACCAACGAAACTATTAACTTCATACTAGACATACCAATAGTTGCTGAACAACCATATAACCTACTACACCTGTATTCCATACCTAACAATAATAACACGATCCTGATACCTAAAAATCCTCTCCTTGTCTTGGGAAATAATGAGTTTGCCTACCCTAACGAGCCTTGTATGAAGATAACAGAAGACGAAGTCATCTGCAAACACCTGGAGTGGAACACTCTACTGCACTCAGACGATTGCCTTTTTTTTTTTTTTTTTTGTCGCTGAGAAATGACATTACGCATCTCCGCTCGCCGGGGGACGAGACGGAGTATGTGGGACTCCCTGCCAGAGTGGCAGTATACCCACTAAAACTCAGCGGTGTTCCCTCATCGCCTTGATGGGGGGGTCATGGGAATCCGGCTCAGCCTTTGCGTCCACAACCCCCCGGCGCATGCCCGCCTATCTGGCGGGCCCCGCATGTCCCCCCGGCTGGGGGGCTACGAGAATGGCCGGGAACACCTGGCCATTCCCGTCCGGCACTGGTGGAAGCCTGTGCAATACAGGCGAGGGTGCCCCCGCACCCGTCGCCTGCTGGCTTCGCTCAACTCGTCCAACATCAGGAACCACACAACTGCACCTTTGCAACGGCAATCTTCAAAAACAACATCATCCAGCAGATCAAGGACAACAGCTGGATAGTCATCATGAAACAGGAAGAAGTCATCAAAACAACCTGCGGTAATGACGTGCAATATCAACGCAACAAAGGCGTCTTCCTAATCACAACGGACAACAACTGCAAGGTACAAGTCATGGACAGAACCCTTACAACGCATCAAAGGTACATAAATGTAAAAGAAACAATACCACTACCACGCGCACATCAAACCCCAAAAGTCCTACCAATAAAAATCAAGCTAGAAAACATCGAACTAGACAATCTGAAGAAAGCCATACAACAGTCAGAAGAAGTGAAGTCCTCAATAACGAATCCTGTAATGATCACTAATACACCTAGCTGGTCATCAATATCACTATACATAATCATCATAGCAACAGGAATTGGAGCAGCAGTCTACAAGTTCTGGTGGATACCAAGGTCGGCGCATTCTTCAGTCCTGCAACATCCTGAAGAAAATGCAATACAACTTCAGTCGCAGCCTTCGGCACGCCTTCATCTTAAGGGGGGAGGAGTTATATAAGCGTAACCTTGATTGTATACACTTATCAAGGCTATTAGACAATAACCTTCATTGTTAATTAGGTAATAAATATGATAGCACATACACTTCCTGGTATCACAAGCATAACAGGAAACATTTAGAATAAGCACCCTTTGTATTACAATAGTACATAAGATTATTATAACACAATAAAATTAGTCTTAATCCGCTCTTCAAGCTGAACACTTGTCTTTTTAAAAAGCCTTTCGCCTCCGCCCACAACCTAACTCGAGGCGGCTTTCTTTTTCTTTCAAGACTTAAATTTTTAACGCTAGCCCCTACCGACATATTTCATGGACCGCCTTTGACGTCCCCGCGAAGATCAAAATCACCAAAATGAGCGTGGTTTGCTCATTCGGTTGTTAGTTTATTCGACGGAAGGTGGTATGGTTTATAATACTTAACTTAAATTGACAAAAGTGCAATAATGACAGGACAAAAATTAATTTCTATTCCATCTTAGTTTTACACCTTAGAACTGTTAATATTAGAAAGGAATTTTCTTGTTTATTGAGACCAGCAGCCTTCGGGTAATAAAATCGTTCAATAACTTTTATGTCGATTTTTATTGATACTCCCCGCTTGAAGATTTAAAGTTTCCAGTTCCTGCAGGTTAGTCTATCCTCGGCATAGTTTGGTGTGTACTCCAGGCGCCCGAATTTTCACTTCTACTTATTGTTTATTTATTTGGAGTACTCACACATTTAATAATCTCATTTCATAATACACATTTTTAATTTCATTCATTCAATTTATTATTTTTTATTATTATTACAATTGTCGCTCAGCGAACAGGGACTTGAAGTAGGTTTGTCAGGTACCTTTATACTGGCATTATTGCACTATTAATTAATTAACTTATGAGTCTATTGTTTGCATTGGTTTGTTCTACATTATTACTTTAACCCCTAATTTGACTACGTTCATTGTGATAAACGTTCATAAAAAATAAATATTGAGCGACTACTATCTACTAATCTTCGGGTTTTTATTCGTTTATGGCAAGTTTAAAATATATTTATTGGTATAAAAAATAATCCACTAGTGGCAATATCGTTCAGCTCTCAAATTACGATGTTTAATTTTTATTTCATTATATATATTTTTTTTTTACATACTTTTTGACATAATTTCTTTATTATTTGACATTATATACTTTTATACATAATTTCTTTATTAATTGACATTATATACAGACACTTGAAATTTTTCACCTCTTTATTAGTGGTTTTTATGAGAATCATAACACTTGGTTTTAGTAGGTTTTTATTATTATTTTTCTTTTTTTATTATCTATCCTTTTGATAGATTCTTATTTTGTAAATGTGAGGACTTTGTAGGCCTTATAGACTTTAGATCTGTAGACCATTTTCTATTTTATCAAGTAATTGGTACTTGTTGACAGGCCTGCGCTGTCCTCCCATACCTACTGTAATCTGGAAACATTGTAAAAGCCAATTATTTTTAAAAAGAGTAACCATGGAGTTTCTTGCCGGTTCTTCTCCATAGGAAACGACCAATTGGAACCGTGCACCTAGCTTCTGACGTTTCATAAGTGCCCATGTAGGTTTATGTGAAATAAAACATTTTGATTTTGATTTTGATCTGTCATTATCGAGACAAGATGTCAGCAAGACGCGGGCACTCAATTCTTCGCAAGGTAAATGTTTTTATTTTACACGTTTTTTATGAATAAACTAAACTTTTCATGCTTTTTATTTACTAAGCAATATTTATTCTTTGGTTTCGAATAGTTTTTGTGCAATGTTTTGAGTTTTTGGCAACTTATTTTTGGAGGCAAACTTGTTCGTTCATCACAGTGAACACTGCCAAATACTCGTATAAGTATTGTCTGTTTGGTATGTTTATTGTGATGAACATTGCCAAATTGGGTATAACTTTTATTTGCAAATGATATGCTTTTATGTGGTGGGTTTTCAATGGGCTTATGGTTTTTTTTTCGCTTGTTAACAGCATAAAATACAAGACCGCACGCAAAGAATATTAGCGCTTGTTCCTGTCGAGCATGCACCATCCGATACTAGCGATAAATCTGACACTTACAGTGACAATGAACTGCCACCACCTTCTCCAAGCCCGGTTTCATCTTCAGCTCCTTCTATTAATTCCTCCTTAGAACGCTTAAATATCAATAGTAGCCCAGAACCAGAAACAACTCAAACTGAAAGTGAACAACTGCTAGAACCATCTGATATATTTCACGCCGAGGCCCTTCAATTAACTCCAGTTTTACAGGAAATTTGCCGTGATACACCATCCAGGGAACCAAATTATGATAGTGTGCCTTCATTATCCTCAATGATATCTCTGCCATCTGAGATAGGGTCGCCAATGCCTGGGCCCTCTAGTACTCGTATTAGAAAAACTAGAGCCCGAAAGCAGATAGCTCCAGCTGCCAAAAAGACAAAGAAAATTTCAAAATTTACCCTTACATATAAATGGAAGAAAGGTATTTTTCGCCACCGCGCCATAATTGAAGAAACACACGAAGCCTCAGTTGATTTTCCAGATGATGACCCCCTCAATTATTTTTATCTATTCTTTTCTGAAGATATATTTACAACCAGGCCTACAAGCCCCATCCGATTCGATAATATAGGTATCCCAGCATAAAAGAAGACATGGGGCGTTGCAAGTATTGTCAAAAAAATACAACTGTGTATTGTTTAAAATGCAATATGAGACTTTGTTTTGTTACCGGGAAAAGTCCCCGCAACTGTTTTTTAGATTTCCATAATAAATAGTTTGATTTACTGATACACATAGTGTTTTTATTTCACCAGCTTTAACGATACTTATTTGACAGTGTTTACCACAATGAACATTTCAAAGCACTTGTTGTTCTCAAAGAATTTGGCATTGTTCATTGTGATGAACATTGATTTCCTGAAAATGTGTAAATGAAATATTCTTTTTTCCATTTTTCCCAAGTTCTTTTCAACCCTAACACTTCAAAAATTCAAGTTTTTTCATAACAGAAAACAACTGTCATCTCTGCCAAATTAAGGGTTAATAACTTTGTGTTTATTTTGATTTTTGACTCATAAGTAGTACTTAACTTAATTTAGTGAATCTTTGTAAACAATGTTTGGTGTTTATAATTGATGATTTTGTTTAATATCATGTTTTTTTCTTAGCAAAACCAACAGAATTGTATAGCATAGACTGCGTTTTGTTGTTCTCAACAGTAAAGTTATTTTAAAAACTAAGTTTAACTTTTTAAGTAAATAATTTAATCTAATTGTTAAGTACAATATTGTACATTTAATTTATGTAGATTTAAGCTGCTTGTAAGTGATTATTGCACTTTTAAAACGATAAAATTAACGTAGTATTTTTTTATGGGAATAACCACATTGACTTTTATAATTAACCTCAAACTTGAGAATTTATTTTCAAACATTTAACTTTTTGAAACTTAGTTTTTGCTTTTCGTTTGCTATTCCCCTTGCTGTTTGTTAATCATGGACAAGGGAGTTCAGTTTCCGCCGCTTCAGGATTCGGGTGATGTTGCTGAGAAAGTTCATGAGATGGTTAATGCCCCAGATGTTAACAATCCCATTGACTCAAGAATCGCTCACTCTTCTTCGGCTTTTACAGCACAATCATTGCCTTCATTTAATTCCTTGAATGCGCTTGTAAATGAAAATATTCGAAAGAACTTTCCTCCTTGCACTAAATTGCCTGACTTGAAGAAAAGTAGAATAGTTTATAGCGGTAAATCTTGTGTTCGGGAATTTATTACTCAGATAGAAGAATATTTTCTTTATAAAAATTTCAATGAAAACTTGCTTGTCGGTTCTTTTTCAGATTTGCTTGATGGCATAGCACTTAAATGGTTTAGATCTATACGAATTCGTATCTCTTCTTGGCATGCACTTAAGCTAGCGCTTTTAAAACGCTTTGATAAGCCTGACTTTGATTATTTCTTAGAGAATGAGCTCCGCACCAGAAAACAGAAACCGTCTGAGTCGCTTCCTGATTTCATCACTGAAATTTCTGATATGGCCAGTCGTCTTTCAGAACCTTTGTTTGAACAAACTCTAGTTAATGCCATAAAACACAATATGTTACCTATTTATACACCTTTTTTGTTTCTTAAGCAGATTGATTCAATTGAACAATTTCTAGAACTTGAAAAAGAATTGGAAGTTGTTGTAGACAGAAAACCCAATAAAGAGTCAGTTAAACCTTCGGTTAAAGTAAATGCAGTTTCTAATGATTTAACTTGTCTGAAATGTAAAAAACCTGGACACTCATATAAAAAGTGCAAGTCCATACCGGGTATTGTTTGTTTTAAGTGTCATAAGGCAGGGGTCACTTTTAAGACTTGTGACGTTTGTGATTCGGCTGTTAAAAACTCGCAAGAGTCAAAAAACTGATTCGGTTGCATCGAGCCCATGTTTTTGATAAAACTTCGAGTACCTCGATGTGTAAAAAAAACAATTAGAAGTCACAAGCCGGACGATGTTACTCGTGACAAAGATTTTTCAGGCTGGTTGGATTATTTAAAAACCTTTTTTAACATTTATCGCTCAGCTCCTATTCTTTTTACAAAACAAAGTGATGCTAGACCCTTTTTAGAATTTAAAGTTGGAAATCAAATTATTTCAGGTTTGTTGGACAGCGGTTCCACTAAATGTGTTTTAGGCTCAAATATTCATGAGCAATTTTTGCAGTCAGGTTATAAAATTAGACCTACTTGTGGTTCTGCTTCTATAGCAGATGGCACCTCTCGGAGAATTATTGGTGCCATGGATTTGCCAGTAACTTGTGATAATATTACTAAGATAATAGAATTTTTAATTATTCCTTCTTTTGACCCACCAATCATTTTAGGTTTTGACTTTTGGATTAAATTTAATATAGCTAGAGACTTGTGGAAAAACATTACACTTGCTAAAGATAATCAAGATAATAAAATACAAGTTTGTTCTGTTACTCCTATTGCTGAACTGTCGCCTTCAGAGAAACAGAAATTAAATAGCACTATTGCTTTGTTCGAAGACATTTCTTATGAGAAAAGAGGTTTGGGACTCACTCATTTAGTTGAACATAGAATTAACGTTACTAGTGAAACTTTTAAACAAAGATATTGATTGGCCTTTGAGTCCTGCTAAACAAAAAGAACTTTTTGATGAAGTAGAAGTTTTACTAAAAGAAGGCATTATTCAACCCTCTAAGTCTCCTTGGTGTTCACCTGTTTTGGCGGTAGAAAAGAAAGATAGAGGTACTAGATTGTGTTTAGATTCAAGACGATTAAATTCTGTTACTATTAAAGATTCTTATCCCCTTCCTTATACTTCTAGAATATTAGATAACCTTAGAGGTTCTAAGTATATTAGTACAATAGATCTTTCTAAAGCTTTTTTGCAAATTGCACTTGAGAAATCCTCCCGTGAGAAAACTGCTTTTGTGGTTCCTGGAAGAGGCCTGTACGAATTTGTTCGCATGCCATTCGGTCTCACAAATGCACCGGCTGAGTTGCAGAGACTGAACTGTTACTTTTTACGTTAACTGGTAGATAAACTTTTTGGTCCAGAGTATGATAATTCTGTATTTTGTTATTTAGACGATTTAATTTGTATAAATTCTGACTTTAATAGCCATATTGAACAATTAAATAAAATTTATAATATATTAAGAGAGGCAGGATTAACTGTAAATTTAAAGAAATGTAACTTTTGCAAAGATAGACTTCGCTATCTTGGTTTTATTGTAGACAGTAATGGTTTGCATACTGATCCTTCTAAATTAGAGACAATAGAAAATTTTCCTCGTCCAGAAACGGTAATACAACTTCGAAGTTTCCTTGGTTTATGTTCCTATTATCGTAGATTCATTTGTAAAGGAGATGTTTCAAAACGGGCCCAGTATATGTACAGTACCTTGAAAAATCGAGAAAAATCCCCGGAATTCGGGAAAAATATAGATAAATTGCATAAATGCATATTTCTCTTGTAATCGTTTCATATTTATCAATTATTTTTATCGACTTTCAATATGGCGTCTCGCCAATTTTGGTACTCTGTGGTTAAAAAACAATGACAGTATGCCATAGATCGACCATTGATCATAGATCGTGAACTGTCTACTGTCACTTCAGACGCTTTCGTTGTCGATCGTGTTTTGATGTTCTGTTTGTTTGTGAATTTCTCGAGTTATTATTAACAACCTCGCTTTCGTATTTTGGATTTCGTACCGTTTATTGCCCATCCTGTTGACCTGGCTTTCGTTTTTGGACTGTTACCCTTTACATCTGTTGACCCGGCTTATCTTGTAAGGACTTCGACTTTCTCGTGTGGTTTGGACATTGTTGTTACGATTCAACATCAACGTAATCATCGTCAGGTAAACACTAAACAATTTACTTTTCAATTACTACCGTACATAGAACTTCCTAGTGCCAAAATCTATTTTTTGTAATATAATTGCTTTCCTACATTATGCAGTCCTAGTTCAAAGATATAATTCATAGCGAGCTTGGTTTCAGATTAGCGTATTTTTGGGGCGTATAAGTTCGTTTTTGGAAGCGCGTAGGTGCACTTATGGGTCGTAGGCACATTGGTAGCTAGCTAATATTATTATGCTCATGACAATTTATTATTTGTTTTAGATGAGTTACACTATGGAGCCCTGTACTATATGTTCTTCTTTAATAAATGAAGATGACCAATATTATGTACTTGGTAATATGGGTCCTGATATAATTTCCATAATTGAAAACAACCTTGGCCATGAGGTGATAACTTTAACTGTTTAGAATTATGGTTTCATACATGGAGCCGAATATGAAATAATTACAGAATTATTATTTTTTTTTAGGTGGATGACAATGGTAATGTGTGTGGAAATTGTTTTGCAAACATTATGAAAGCCATGTCTGCTCCTGCTCCGGATACAATGACTAATCGCATGGTGATGTCATCTCCTGTTCAAGAAGAGTATGTGCTTCAGGATGCTAATAATATAAATGTTTGTGTATGGTGTCAAAGCTCTTTACATATGAGGCGTGCTCACGCCCTCCCAGAGGGCCCTGAGAGACATCTGATCTCTGAGAGCATTTCACCTCGAATCGTAAGTATTAGGTTATCTACATTGACTTGATGAGCATGACCCCCGGGGTCCACAGCCCATTTACGAGTTCATTAAATAATTATTCTATTTCATTTAATAATTATTATTGTCATTAATTAATCCTGTATTGTTTATAGATACTAGATGGTAGCCTTGTATGCTATAGATGTTGGGTACGGGCCAGAAACATTCTGCAGAAACAAGAAGTTGAAGCACCTTCTGAAGAAAGCACTTCCTCACCAATTACATCAAATAGTTGTATATGGTGCCTTTGCTCTCTTAACCAAAGACGAAGGCACTCAATACCAGAAGGACCCGAGCGGAATGAAATTATCACAAGGATTTTTCCCAGAGAGGTAGCACCTCGTTTTTTTTTTCAACTATTTGTCATACATAGAATTAATGATTAATTGATTATGGATAATGGTAATATTAAAAATATTCTTTTTATTTTGTCCAGATTCCATCAGGTGGACTTGTTTGTTATGCGTGTTGGGTCTCTGCACGTAGAAATGTGCAAAGAGCTGCAAACATTGTTGAGCCGCATCAAGACCCAGTTTCTGCCCACCATCATCGCAATGTTGTTTGTGCATCATGTGGCATGTCATTATTCCGAAGGCAAACACATTCTTTGCCCTGCGGGCCTGAAAGAGAGGAAGTGGCAGCGAGAATTTATCCTCGTGAAGTAATTATGTTTTTTTTTTACGTAGGCTATTGCTGTCACTCCTTAGTGACAGATATTGTAGTGTAGTAGTAGTGTGTATAAAAATCAATACTTGTTAAACCACACCAGCGTGTGGTTTAACAAGTATAGATTTTTCCATCATTATTAACATTACATAGTCTTATATATTGATAACCTTTGTTTCAGTTATCTGGAAATGCCCTACTCTGCACAACCTGCTGGACACAAACATTGGAAAATGTGCAAATTCAGCAGGGAAATGTGCAGCAGGTTCAGCAGGGAAATGTGCAGGTTCAGCAAGAAAATGTGCAGATTCAGCAACATGTAACAATGGAACTTGATCAGTTCACCCACACAACCAGCTCCAGCCGTCACTGTTTTGTGCCTCTCTGTACAAATTCAGAAAGGTTGTGTGTGCCAGATTACCTTCGTAAATTCTGGCTTCTCAAAAAGTATTTGTCACAGAAAATGCAAGAATTTGCACAGAACATCAATCGGTATATAATTGGGAGTTTCTAGATCAGCATGAGTTTTCCAATACTTTTACCCAAAACGAGATGGAGTCAATGCTGAATCTTAGTGTCCAGGAGATTAATCATTATTTTAATTTCGAAAATATTAACTCTATTGACGACAATATTTTTGTATTCTGGACTGGTTTAACAAAAGAAAAATATTTTAATATTTATAATATACTAAGTCCAGAATTGACATGCAAGACTCCACAAACTGCGTTGGGGGTTTATTTAATAAAAGCTCGAACTGGAGACTCCCATGAAAGAATCTCCTCTCTGTTATGTTTGAGTAAATCCTCAATCACACGCATGCTCAATGCAGTCAGAGAGGCACTGTTAAGTTTATTTGTGCCTCTACACTTAGGCATAAACCACATAACAAGAGAAGAATTAATTAATAGAAATCTTATAATACCAGAGGGTTTATTCGGCAACAGAGAAGAGAGAGTACCTATTGTTATTTGTGATGGTACATATATATATCTTCAAAAATCTTCTAATTACTTATTTAAAAAAAAAACATACAGTTTGCACAAATACCGCAATTTAGTAAAACCATTTTTGCTTGTGGCCACTGATGGACATATAATTGATGCATTTGGGCCTTACCCAGCAACTGAGTCTGATTCAGACATCATGAAGGCCTTGTTTCAAAATGAAAATGGCGATTTAAGAAGATTTTTCAGGGAAAATGATGTTTTCATTTTGGACCGAGGCTTTCGTGATGCTGTTCCATTTTTAGAGTCCTTGGGATACAAAATCTACAAACCCGAATCTTTAGAAGAAGGAGAGACTCAGTTGCCAACTATCAAGGCCAACAAGTCAAGGTGCGTTAATGGATGGTGCGTAGAGGTAGTTAATGGCCCGTTTCAAAAGGGATTTTAAATTATTCCGGCAAGATTATTTTAATCTGGCTGCTACCCATCTGATGGATGATATTCGGATTTGTGCAAGCATTATTAATGCCTTCCATCCAGAAATTGTGAACAGGCCGGATGCTGAAATAATTTTAAATCGTGCAATACAAAAAAGAGACATGCCCAATACTTAGGCACCACTAATTATAAGCAATAGGATAAACCGATTCCGAGCCCAGTTCACCAGTATCAATGCTCAGCTTCCAGAGTTGGATAGTTTTCCTGAAATGACCATGTCAGATCTAATAATATTTGGATTAGGCATATACCAAATCAAACAAGCCAGAAGTTATTATGGCGAACATGTGAGGCAACGTGGGTCATTTCAGGTAGAAGTATCTGAACATTTGGAAGTGGTATCGCAAGCTCAACCTCATCCCAACAGGACCCTGTATTAATGAGGGGTCGAATAAAGTCTCGCCATCATTCGGGAAGAACTTATTATACATACATACTGATGGCGAGACAAGGAATAAGTTGGGATGAAAAAATAATAAGGTATTATTGCAACTGTATCTGCGGACAGCGAACAGTAGGTTGCTGTGCGCATATAATGACCATTGTTTGGTTTTTGGGTTGGGCTCGGCATCAGGCTACTATTGCAGCACCGGCTTCATTTCTGGATGACATCTTGGTTAGAGAAGACATAGAAAATGAATAAATAGTTATCAATTGTATACCTATATACACACATCAAAAGTGTCTAGGGATCAAGCATTTTTATGCGGATTTCTTGAGATTGAGATGTGGCTTTGTAATAAATTTATGATTTTATAGTTTTATATGGATCCTTTTTGGTGCATTTCATAATTTGAATCAGGAACTGTGAATCAAATTCGAGTAAAAGATGAAAATCAGCTGTCAATATTTTCCCTATAAAAACATACAACGCATTGAAGACATTATTAGTGCTACTGTTTCCCTACTACTGATTAAAACCAACGTTATTATGGAGCGGCGACGTCATTTAAGCAGGGAAGAAATGCTCAGAGCCGTGGGAATGATAGAAGCTGGTTCCCGGCAACGTACTGTGGCTTTAGCTCTGAATACAAGTCAGAGTGTTATCAGTCGACTTTGGACACGTTACCGAAGCACTGGTACCGTGGCTGAGCGCCATGGAGGACGGTATCGCTGCACCACACGGAGACAAGACCGATACATTCAAATCTTAACTCGAAGAGCTCCAACAATAACCGCCATGATGTTAGCCGTGAGGCTTCATCACTCTTCAGGGAACTTAATTAGCGACCAAACAGTCAGAAACCGCTTGCATGAAGTGAACCTTCATTCCCGAAGACCGCTACGGGTACCACCTATAGCAATGCACAATCGTAGGATTCGATATCAATGGGCTCTTGAACACAGAAATTGGGCAGAAGAACAATGGCGTTTCGTGTGCTTTTCTGATGAGTCTCGTTTTGGTATGAGACCGGATACAAGACGTATACGACACTGGAGAACCCCTGGACGCCAACAGCGATTAAAATCCTGCCAGGAAGTCCATCCTTATAGTGGTGGAACCATCATGGTATGGGCGGGTATTTGGATCGGCGGAAGAACTGAGTTGATTTGGATCAGAGGCAACCTCAACGCTCAAATTTATGCTGAGACGATTGGTTCAGACGTCATCGTTCCTCTACAAGTGCAAATCGGTCCCTTATTTCAGTTAATGCATGATAATGCACGACCGCACACCGCAAGAGTTGTAAGACAGACTCTCGCCGCAGCTAACATCAATGTCCTGCCCTGGCCTGCTCAGTCGCCAGACTTGAACCCGATTGAGCATGCATGGGATATGCTACAGAGAAGAGCTCTGCCGAATATGGAGGGTATCCAGTCGCAAGAAGACCTTTTTTTGTTGTTGCAACGAACATGGGCGGCCATTCCACAGCGTGATTTGGATGAACTCATTTTGAGTATGCCAAACCGATGCTCTTGTGTTGTTAGTGTTCGCGGTAGAAACACGGATTATTAATTGTTTAAGTTACCCAATAAAATTTTAAAGAAAACTGTTATTTCAGTCTTTTTTTCGAACTTTTGTGTTAGTGGTTCAAAATTTGAACCACTAATTTGCCATTTTCCTAATAAAGGGATTTTTGACATTTGAACTTCAAATGTCAAAAATCCCTTTATTAGAAAAATGGCAAATTTCTTTATTAATGCAAAGGTGACTTGGTTTATCGTTACTGTGACAAACGAAAACACTTTATTTGATGAATCCTTAAAGAAAATTTTAATTAATATCAATCAGGAGAAAAGTTATTGCAAAAATATATGTTGATCCCTAGACACTTTTGATGTGTGTATTTATAGGTATAACGGAAAAGATGTTTGTGTCAGTAGATGCAAAGGCAAGAGAGATGTGCTCACTATTTCTACTGAGCATTCACCCGACTTGATGCCAGTGGAAAATGGGCGTGGTCGTGTGTGGTCAGCAAACCAAATATAGTAATACAATATAATAAATATAAGAAAGGTGTTGATCGACACGACCAAATGTTAGCCTATTATCCAAGTGAGTACAAATCCATGAGATGGTATAAAAAGTTGGCATTCACATCATGCAAATGATGTTATTCAATTCCTTTTATTGTTTAAAAAAGGTACAAGCAGTACTCTTTCCTTAGATTCATATAGGGAAAAAGTGCTGCTTGAACTTCTTGCCCCTATAGCTGACACATTTGCGCCTCAAAGAGCAAGACACATGCCCAAATAATTAGACAGAAACGACAATGGGCGTCTTAAAACGCGCTGATGTGTCAGGTGCTGGGTAAAAAAAAAAGGAAAGACATAAAAATCATTTGCCCGGATTGTGATGTTGGACTCTGTTGTTGGATATAATGTATGTATATGCATGTAATGTTATTGTATTGATGAATCAATGGTTGGATTTAGAGGGCGTGTGGTTTTTACACAATATATAAAAAATAAAAATCACAAGTATGGCATTAAATTATATGTTTTGACCGATTCTAAAGGACTAGTCCATAAAATACACATGTACAACGGTCCGATACTGAAGTTGGCGGTAAAGGTCATGTCGACAAAGTAGTTATGACACTTTTAACCTTTTCACCGCCACGCCATATCGGTATTCCTATGCCCTGTACGCCAAGCCCGAAAATCTTAATTTCAAGGTGTATCAATAAAATACATAAAAGTAATGATTTAATAGGTTTATTTTGTATTTTTCTGCGACCTGTTTTTTGTCGAGTATAGCCGTCGTTGGCGCACAGGGCACGCTTGCTCATGTCGGCTATAGCCGACATTGGCGTTCAAAAGGTTAAAAGATTATTTGAACAGCGGCCATTCCATTTATATGGACAATTTTATAACAGTGTCCAGTTAGCAGAAACCTTGTTAGCAAAAAAAACATACTGTACAGGAACTTTGGCAGCCAAAAGAAAAAATAATCCAAAAGCTGTTGTCATTACGAAACTTTTGAAAGGTGGAAATATTTATAGGTATAACGGAAAAGATGTTTGTGTCAGTAAATGCAAAGGCAAGAGAGATGTGCTCACTATTTCTACTGAGCATTCACCCGACTTGATGCCAGTGGAAAATGGGCGTGGTCGTGTGTGGTCAGCAAACCAAATATAGTAATACAATATAATAAATATAAGAAAGGTGTTGATCGACACGACCAAATGTTAGCCTATTATCCAAGTGAGTACAAATCCATGAGATGGTATAAAAAATTGGCATTCACATCATGCAAATGATGTTATTCAATTCCTTTTATTGTTTAAAAAAGGTACAAGCAGTACTCTTTCCTTAGATTCATATAGGGAAAAAGTGCTGCTTGAACTTCTTGCCCCTATAGCTGACACTTTTGCGCCTCAAAGGGCAAGACACATGCCCAAAGAATTAGACAGAAACGACAATGGGCGTCTTAAAACGCGCTGATGTGTCAGGTGCTGGGTAAAAAAAAAAGGAAAGACATAAAAATCATTTGCCCGGATTGTGATGTTGGACTCTGTTGTTGGATGTAATGTATGTATATGCATGTCATGTTATTGTATTGATGAATCAATGGTTGGATTTAGAGGGCGTGTGATTTTTACACAATATATAAAAAATAAAAATCACAAGTATGGCATTAAATTATATGTTTTGGCCGATTCTAAAGGACTAGTCCATAAAATACACATGTACAACGGTCCGATACTGAAGTTGGCGGTAAAGGTCATGTCGACAAAGTAGTTATGACACTTTTAAAAGAAAATTTGAACAGCGGCCATTCCATTTATATGGACAATTTTATAACAGTGTCCAGTTAGCAGAAACCTTGTTAGCAAAAAAAAACATACTGTACAGGAACTTTGGCAGCCAAAAGAAAAAATAATCCAAAAGCTGTTGTCATTACGAAACTTTTGAAAGGTGGAAATATTTATAGGTATAACGGAAAAGATGTTTGTGTCAGTAAATGCAAAGGCAAGAGAGATGTGCTCACTATTTCTACTGAGCATTCACCCGACTTGATGCCAGTGGAAAATGGGCGTGGTCGTGTGTGGTCAGCAAACCAAATATAGTAATACAATATAATAAATATAAGAAAGGTGTTGATCGACACGACCAAATGTTAGCCTATTATCCAAGTGAGTACAAATCCATGAGATGGTATAAAAAATTGGCATTCACATCATGCAAATGATGTTATTCAATTCCTTTTATTGTTTAAAAAAGGTACAAGCAGTACTCTTTCCTTAGATTCATATAGGGAAAAAGTGCTGCTTGAACTTCTTGCCCCTATAGCTGACACATTTGCGCCTCAAAGGGCAAGACACATGCCCAAAGAATTAGACAGAAACGACAATGGGCGTCTTAAAACGCGCTGATGTGTCAGGTGCTGGGTAAAAAAAAAAGGAAAGACATAAAAATCATTTGCCCGGATTGTGATGTTGGACTCTGTTGTTGGATGTAATGTATGTATATGCATGTCATGTTATTGTATTGATGAATCAATGGTTGGATTTAGAGGGCGTGTGATTTTTACACAATATATAAAAAATAAAAATCACAAGTATGGCATTAAATTATATGTTTTGGCCGATTCTAAAGGACTAGTCCATAAAATACACATGTACAACGGTCCGATACTGAAGTTGGCGGTAAAGGTCATGTCGACAAAGTAGTTATGACACTTTTAAAAGAAAATTTGAACAGCGGCCATTCCATTTATATGGACAATTTTATAACAGTGTCCAGTTAGCAGAAACCTTGTTAGCAAAAAAAAACATACTGTACAGGAACTTTGGCAGCCAAAAGAAAAAATAATCCAAAAGCTGTTGTCATTCCGAAACTTTTGAAAGGTGGAAATATTTATAGGTAAAACGGAAAAGATGTTTGTGTCAGTAGATGCAAAGGCAAGAGAGATGTGCTCACTATTTCTACTGAGCATTCACCCGACTTGATGCCAGTGGAAAATGGGCGTGGTCGTGTGTGGTCAGCAAACCAAATATAGTAATACAATATAATAAATATAAGAAAGGTGTTGATCGACACGACCAAATGTTAGCCTATTATCCAAGTGAGTACAAATCCATGAGATGGTATAAAAAATTGGCATTCAAATCATGCAAATGATGTTATTCAATTCCTTTTATTGTTTAAAAAAGGTACAAGCAGTACTCTTTCCTTAGATTCATATAGGGAAAAAGTGCTGCTTGAACTTCTTGCCCCTACAGCTGACACATTTGCGCCTCAAAGGGCAAGACACATGCCCAAAGAATTAGACAGAAACGACAATGGGCGTCTTAAAACGCGCTGATGTGTCAGGTGCTGGGTAAAAAAAAAAGGAAAGACATAAAAATCATTTGCCCGGATTGTGATGTTGGACTCTGTTGTTGGATATAATGTATGTATATGCATGTAATGTTATTGTATTGATGAATCAATGGTTGGATTTAGAGGGCGTGTGATTTTTACACAATAAATAAAAAATAAAAATCACAAGTATGCCATTAAATTATATGTTTTGGCCGATTCTAAAGGACTAGTCCATAAAATACACATGTACAACGGTCCGATACTGAAGTTGGCGGTAAAGGTCTTGTCGACAAAGTAGTTATGACACTTTTAAAAGATTATTTGAACAGCGGCCATTCCATTTATATGGACAATTTTATAACAGTGTCCAGTTAGCAGAAACCTTGTTAGCAAAAAAAACATACTGTACTGGAACTTTGGCAGCCAAAAGAAAAAATAATCCAAAACGAAACTTGTCATTACGAAACTTTTGAAAGGTGGAAATATTTATAGGTATAACGGAAAAGGTGTTTGTGTCAGTAAATGGAAAGACAAGAGAGATGTGCTCACTATTTCTACTGAGCATTCACCCGACTTGATGCCAGTGGAAAATAGGCGTGGTCGTGTGTGGTCAACAAACGAAATATAGTAATACAATATAATAAATATAAGAAAGGTGTTGATCGACACGACCAAATGTTAGCCTATTATCCAAGTGAGTAGAAATCCATGAGATGGTATAAAAAATTGGCATTCACATCATGCAAATGATGTTATTCAATTCCTTTTGTTGTTTAAAAAAGGTACAAGCAGTACTCTTTCCTTAGATTCACATAAAGTGCTGCTTGAATTTCTTGCCCCTATAGCTGACACATTTGCGCCTCAAAGGGCAAGACACATGCCCAAAGAATTAGACAGAAACGACAATGGGCGTCTTAAAACGCGCTGATGTGTCAGGTGCTGGGTAAAAGAAAAAAAAGGAAAGACACAAAAATTATTTGCCCGGATTGTGATGTTGGACTCTGTTGTTGGATATAATGTACGTATATGTATCTAAAGTTATTGTATTGATGAATCAATGGTTGGATTTAGAGGGCGTGTGATTTTTAGACAATATATAAAAAATAAAAATCACAAGTATGGCATTAAATTATATGTTTTGGCCGATTCTAAAGGACTAGTCCATAAAATACACATGTACAAAGGTCCGACAATTTAGACGAGATCTATGTTCATAAAAACTAGAAGTCCAAGAAGTCTTGGCAAGTACCATCTACAAGTGGTGCGATTGAAAACGTTTCGACAGGGAAAAGGTACATAATTGTACATGTTGGATCGGGGATAGGCCCTGTGCCAAACTCATTGTTAGTCTTTAGCACTAAATTGAAAATGGAGGACTACCACCATGATATGAATGCTGTAAACTTTAATAAATAGGTAAGAGAAAAGCTTGTACCCAATTTAAATGAGCCGAGTGTAATAGTTATGGATAACGCCAGTTACCATTCAGTCATTGTAAATAAAGCTCCTACATCACAAAATCGCAAAAATGACATAAGAAAATGGCTTACTTTGAATAATATTCCGTTTGAATAATATCACACAAAAGCAGAGCTCCTATGTTTTGTAAAACGAAACACACCAGAACCATTATATGAAGCTGATGAACTTCTGAAGCAGAATGGGCATGAGGTTTTACGACTTCCCCTCTACCACTGCGATCTAAACCCCATTGAGCTGGTATGGAGTTTGGCTAAACGTAAAATGGCAAGTAAAAATATTGCCCTGGCCGCTGTGGAGTTAGAGAGGGTGATAAAAGAATCTTTTAAAACCATAACTCCAGAGGAGTGAAAGAAAATGACTGATCATGTCATACATGTCGAAAAAAAATATAAAGAAAGGGACAGAATCACAGAAAATAACTTAGAAAGTTTTATTATTAATGTAGGAAACAGTGATTCCAGTGACTCTAATGAATCTTTTCACATGGAAGTTTTAGATTCATGTTTTGATTATGATTTATTTATTTATTATATTTATTTATTATATTTTACAGAAAGCTTACAGACTAATAACATAATTAAAAATCATTCGTATACAGGACAATTTTGCTAATTACAAGCTTCCACATATAAAAAGTGAATGACAGTGAATAAACCGAAATTATTATAGAATATTGTTGTTTAATTAAATCAGATTGCTACATAATACCTAAAGTCGTATTTTGATTCAGACGAAGTAAACTGATTTTTCGAAATGTCACGAAAGCGTCTTTGATTTGGATCATTATAGGTAGTATGATTTTATTTTTGACTTCCTCTTCCTTTGAAAAGTTGTCAAAGGATGCTTTAGAAAAACATCGTTCCATCATAAATTATGGGATGAATTATTACCAACCCTGAAGTCCATGCGGTTTGAAACCACAATTAGAAAAGTGATGGGATTGTGGAAATTAAATATGTGCAGGTTCCATCACTTAAAAACTGGATTAATAATATTCATGTTTTTAAAGAAATGTTTAAATATTTAAATGGAATGTATGACGTTGCAAGTTTATTAACTAGGAACTTTAACCAAGATCCCTTGGAAAACTTTTTTCTAGTATTAGAAGCAATGGAGTTAGTAATGTATCCCCGTCATGTTGTCAATTTATCAGTGCATTTAAGACATTATAACAACCAGTTCAACAATCAGTGCATTTAAGACATTATAACACAAGCTTATAAACAATTTTAGTTCTACTCATGCTGTTGGCGCGAACTGTGAAAATGACAATAATAAGCCATTGCAATCTTTAAGGCATTTGCTTGCGAATAAAATAGCACTGCAAGAGCAAGACACTTCAGGAAGCTCACAAATTGATATCGATCCGTTTCTAGAAATATTAAGGGACGAGGAGCATAGAAACAACACCCTTGTAAATGAGGAATCGAAGCGGTATTTTGGCGGATTTATAGTAGAGATGTGAGATATGAGTAAAAATGCCTCATCGACCCTTCTGACAAATTACATGATTTATTAAAAGAAATTTATTTCAAATTACAAATAAAACTCTTTCCTCACACCCTGAAAAAACAAAAATTAAAGAAAATATTAAAATAATGATCGAATCTTTCGTTTCTGACTTGGACGTTGTATAAAAATAATATAACAAATGTTATTGTTAATCTGGCTATAACAATAATCAATTAAAAATTCACAGTTGGTGAACAGGTGTGAACAGAATTTTACCTGGAAAAATTAGCAACTTTGATCGGGAGGATAAAATAAAACTCCTAGCAGAACGCTATATGTACAGACGCCAGTACATCAAGCTACTACAATCTGTTAAATTTCTTTAATAGATTTTCAACTTTATCACTAAAGCATAAGGTTCAAAGTTGATTGGGAAAATTTTACAGTTTCGGGAAGCTTGATGTGCTGGCGTCTGTACACAAAAATAAATAAATATTTTTAAAAGGAATTGTTCTTTTATTTATATTATATTCCTACTTAAATACAAATAAATACATGGCACCTACAATACCTACCAATATATTATTTGAAAATTGTATAGTTGGTATCAATGCCATCTATTCCATATATTAGTGTATAGTCTACGTTCTAGGGATAGCATCTCTCCTGAACAATCAGGTGAGATGGCCCACTCTTTGTAAGGAGTGATGGTCATAGTTCATTAATATTTATTTTGTCCTTTTTGCAACTATAATATTATTTTTTCTTTTATTAGATGCCTAACACATACAAACGCATATCTTTGATCTTCGTGGTAAATGTACGGAGGATCAGTTACGATCTGCAATGAATGCCTTTTAGAACGACAAGATTTCCGTACGCATGGCTGCAACCACATTCAGTATTTCCCTGAAAGACATTAGAAAGGAGACTCAAATCTAACAATGACAAAAAAAGCAGCATGGAACCTTCTTGTGTTCTTGGCAAAGATAATAAACTTAGCACCCCTTGCCTCAGCGTGGCCTTGGCCGCTGCCGTAACCAAGGGTAGGCGGGCCGCCGAGTACTAGGGGCCAAGTGTTTTTTGTGCTTGTTATTCTTGGGGGGGTTTGCCATAATCGCAACGCTTGGCAGGCGAGTTGGCGATCGCAGTATGGTATGGTGCTGGAATGCATAGAGAACGCTGCCGCCCATTCTCCGGTACGACCTTTAGTCGCCTTTTACGACACCCACGGGAAGTATGGGGTGGTGCTATTCTTTAAGTCCGGCACCACACAGACTACCGGGATAATAAACTGCGCCTGGTTAAATATATTAAAATGATGCAATCACACGGGTTTCCCTTGAAAAACGGAAAAGGGGGCAAAATTACAACAGTGACGAAAAAGAGAGATTAATAAAATTGGTCATAGATCATAAAGACACAATATTAAATAAAAAAACAGATGGGACAACGAACGAGGCAAAATCGCACACTTGGGTCGCTCTGACCGACTCTTTCAATACAGCAGGAACAAAATACAGGTTTTTTATTTAGTTCGCTTGTTAATCATTTTCATTCTTATTCAAACTAATAATAATAATAATATATTCGACAACTATCACACAACGCCGTCTAGTCCCAAGCTAAGCAGAGCTTGTGTTATGGGTACTAGACAACTGATAAACATACTTATATATTTCTAAATACATACATATTATAGAAACTGAACGTACTTAATTCTTTACAGTACCTAATACCTGTCTTTTTACATTTTCCAGATCAAAAGATTCCCTAATGAAGATTTGGGAATAACTCAAAAGTGACAGCAAGGTGTACAGTCACGAGCACTAATATGGCAACACTTGGCAACTTTCAATTGCGATTTGTTCGTGAAATGAAATAACGTTGAAATTCGACATTTTACACAAACCTATGGGTTCGAAAATACTTTGGTCGTAATAACATAAAATTTCATTCAAAACTAAAGGCGAAAATCGTCTTTGAATAAAGCCAAGTGTATACATAGTTATGCTCATGACTGTACCTACTACACTGCATCACGAAGAGAGGCAACACAAACAGGTGGAGGTGATCCGATTTTGGAGCAGGTGTGTGCTGTACTTGGCCGGGGCTGTACCTACAGGCATTATAGGCGTCCCGGACCGTAACCGTGTGGAAGAATTCACAGTATCTGATTCACCGGGCAAAGTCATCTGCATTGAAAATGAAAATCTGCCTATAGACATACATAACTTTGAATTGCAAGAGGCAGAGTCAAATGTAAGTAAGTACTAGTTCATCCCCTTGACCAGTTTCGCTTATACTGAAACTTAAACTTTGACGTTCAAAAGTGCCTTTTATGTGCCTATTTGAAATAAATGTTAAGACTTTGACTTTAAAAATTAAATTTTCAGTAACTACACTCGGCGGCACGAAATGTGGCCCAAATAACAGGCGATTTTGACATCACGTATGAGAATTTCGAGTGGCAGTTTGTCAGGGCATTTGTTTTTGTTAATTTAAGAGGGTAAGCACAAAAAAAAGTTAATTTGTTTAATTTCTGTGACTAAGTGTCACAGAAATTAAACAAATTAATTTTTTTTAACGTTAGTTCTTTACTGGAACGCACAAGATACGGGTGAGTTAAAACTCGATATTCATAATATGGTCGTGCATTTAAAATTTATTTTTTTATTAATCTGTAGTAATTTATGCTTCCAGAATTGGGACACAATAACTTCAGCTCAAGTTGCTCAAGCCGTGTTGCTTCGGAGTCAAAGGCGAACGCAGCGAGAGATTGCTGAAACTAAATGTACCGCGTACAACTCTCTGGTACGCCTTAACAAGGAACGATCAGACCGGCCTTTACACGAGGAGACCAGGAAGTGGCGGTATGAGGTGTACATCAGCGTGAGATGACCGATTTATAGCTCTCGCAATTTTGAGAAATCGGTTCCTTACTGCGGCCGAAGTAGGGCAGCGGCTACAAATGGCAAGAGGGGTCAACGTAAGTGAGCGGACAATAAGGAGAATGGAGGAACGGGATCTGCGTTCTCGAAGACCAGCGCGAGGTCCAGAACTGATCCGGCATCATCGTGTAGCCCGACTTCGGTTCGCTCGCGAACAGCAGTGGAGTAAATTTCTGTGGACTGACGACTGCAGAGGGGCCTTAAGAGCTCCAGATGGCCGCGAACGTGTGTGGAGAAGGCACGGGGAGAGGTTTCTTCCAATAACTACCAGGCAAACCGTCAGTTTCCATGGTGGATCTGTTATGGTTTGGGGAGGGATCTGTTCAGACACACGCACAGAGTTGGCAGTAGTTGCAGGTAGTCTAACGGCAGTGCAATACATTGAAGAGATCCTTCAAGAACACGTTTTACCATTCATGGGATTCATCGGTAGCGAAGATTTCATCTTAATGCAAGATAATGCCCGACCTCACAGAAACTACGATGCGTGGATGATTACCTGTCGGAGGTGAGAATTACCAAATCGGAGTGGCCGGCACGAAGCCCAGACATGAATCCATAGAACATGTCTGGGATTTTCTTTTTTTTATAAAACGTTGCCCCACACTAGGAATTTCTCCTGTATTGTGGGTGCGTTTACAAACATTTAAACTCACAAACACAAACAGCCAGACCCGGAACAACTACTTGTAGGTCATACAAATATTTGTTCCGTGCAGGTATCGAACCCGCGACACGCAGCCCAGCAGTCAATCGCTTAACCACTGCGCCAACCGTGCCGTCCTATATGCTTAAAAGACGAAACCCAACCCTCCAGAGACTATCAGTCAACATAAAAACCGCTCTGTTGGCCGCCTGGGAAGAAATACCCTATGTAGACATTAAAAAAATAATCCACAGCATGCCTGATCGCATGCAGGCGGTCATCAGGGCCAGAGGTGGAAATACCCGCTATTAATTTTTAGCTTTATTTTGTAAATTTCATTGTAAAACATTTTTTTAAACTTAAAGCTTAATGTCATTTTTGTAATTTTGTAAATTTTTAATAAAGTTAATTCACTTTTTTGTTAATTAATCATTCGCATTTAAGACTCGAATAAACATTAAGGTTTTACAACAAAAAAAAACCCTGTTGACTCAGACCTTGGCTTTGATTTGTGAATTATTTCTAATGCGTTTCTAATGAGTTGAGTTATGATATTCGGCTGTTCAACAAGTTTTAAAATATTTTTGATGTGAAACAAAGGTGTAATAATTAACTTTGAATTTAACAACACATAATCTTGCTTCAGTATGAAATGGTAAATAGTGTCCAATGATCAACTAGAAGAACTATTAGATTTTTTAGCCCGCTTTAGCCAGGGGTGTTGGCCTTGGTTCAAGATCCAAGGAAACTGTGGACAGGCAGTGGAATGATCTTGCCAACAAGCTCAATCCTTTTGGCTCTGGGTCATCAAAGACGGACCACATTACTTTTAAATTGTTAAGTATTAACCTACACTTAATTTTAGATAGTTTTTTTTTTACCATAGGAATAAAATATTAAAGATGAATAAAAAATAGGTAATAAATGTATAGATAAAACAATTTCAGTGAAGCATTCTGTTAAATAAACAAAATAAACGTTTGAGCGCGTTAGATCGATCGATCCGATCGCTAGGTCATACGTTCACGAACACTTGGGACCAAATGGTCTGTACATTGTTGAACTTTGAATTAAAAAAAAATTGTATTGTAATTATGGAATTGTATTCTGAAATAAAGAGATTATTATTATATTATAGCACACAACACAGCATTGCTCGCAGAACAGATGGCCGATGGGGCCGAAAGGTTCTGGAGTGGCGACCACGTACCGGAAGCGTAGCGTTGGATGGCCTCCCACAAAGTGATCCGACGACCCTGTAAAGGCCGCAGGAACGCGTTGGATGCGAGAGGCACAGAACCGGTCAAAGTGGAGGTGCTTGGGGGAGGCCTATGTCCAGCAGTGGACGTCTTTCGGCTGAAATGATGATGATTGCACACAAGTGTGTCTTAACTGTCTTAACTTAAGGTCTCTATAAATTTTGTAGTCTAAAAACTAAACTAGTTTAACCTTTTGAATGTCTTAATTAGAGACACAATAGAAAGACAATTGCTAATGTCGTACTGTGTAACTTAAGACATTCAAAAGGTTTAAGCACGAATTTCTCAATAATCATAAGTTTCTGGTTATATATCACCTATTTATTTATTTAGGGACAACAAACAGTGTATATAATAAGTAAACATAGGTTCATAGGTTAGAACTGTGAACTATCATCATCATCCCAGTTATACATCACCTATTTATCGATCGAATTTTAATTTTGGTTACTATGAGGCTCACAACAACTTAATATAGTCACTATATGCTAGCGACCCTTTTCTGGGGCCCATTATTGAGTGTGCAAGTCAGGTCCTTACATTTTATCCATTTTATCTATTTACGAATTTTAATTTTGGTTACTATGAGGCTCACAACAACTTAATATAGTCACTATATGCTAGCGACCCTTTTCTGGGGCTCATTATTGAGTGTGCAAGTCAGGTCCTTACATTTTATCCATGTATAGATAACATTGATCAGGCAGGGGACATAGTTCTAGGTAACCAATCTACTATAGCCACCCAAAACCCATAGCCCAATATGTTTTGTTTCCATGTTCTGCAATAGTCATGCACCAACCGGGGGTTGCCCTTAGGTGCACTTGCATAGAGCGAACAGGTATAATCGTAGGTTGGTGCCTCAACACTTAAAATGCCTATGGGACTTTTGCAAGTTGGCTTCGGCCCCTCGTACGCCTTTCAAAGGTCCGGGACCACAGGGTCCCGAGATATGTCTATGACTTTTAAATAATAATAATAATTGTTTAGAATTATTATTTATGGGAACATCCGAAAGTAGTTTAATTAAAGAAACTGTCTTCGGGATAATTTAGTCGGTCGAGGTTAGTTTAGGATGTCCCAGTAAAAAAAAGCACCATAATAATTATAATGACTTACTTAACATTAAATTTTCATTTATAGAAAGAGAATGTTTGCCAGAGGAAAGTGTCGACACTGCAGAATTAATAATGCTGTTCAACTCCGTCAATGCAAATGGGCATAAAGAAGAAGGAAAAGTATACAAATCAGCAGTCACACCAAACCCACCCCCATTTAAAATTTTGGAACACAACATTACCGATTTTAAAGTCGAAAAATATAAATAATAAGGGGAAAGAGGTAACTGTACCATCTCTTACCAGTTGGGTAAAAAGTATAGAAGGTTTTAAATTCATTAAAAATCTGTTAAGGTCAGAAGGAATAAATTTTTTGTTATTACGTAATTTATTTATTATTTAATTTATTTATTTATTTATCCTCCTGTAATATAAACCAAGAACCTTTGGAAAACTTTTTTGGGGCGATAAGAGCTCATGGCTATAATAACGTAATGCCCAACTCAACAGCTTTCGAAACAGCTTTTAAACATTATTAATAAATAATATAACGACCCCACACTCGCTACAGGAAAATTATGAAAATGATGACAGTATTTGTTTAAATTCATTAAAATCTTGAATAAACCAAAACTGTAATGTAGAGGATGCTAATGAAATAATGGAAATTAGTTATGAACATTTAAATATTAATTTAATAAATACACAAATGATTCTATTATTTATGAACATTTACATATAGTTAATTTTTTTAAATGTAAACCATGTCGAAATTAATTAATTTAATTTCTACAAATACTGAAGATTTCCACAATTTTATAAACAAAAATAATAGAATAGAATAGAATACTCTTTATTATGTACACTATATTAATTACAGACATAATTATAGAAACGCATAATTATACACAAACGCGAAATAAATATACAAACGCGAATATTGTGGCAAAAGATGGTTTGCTATCCTACTCGGGCGTTGTTTGACTTTTTTGCCCAAGTAGAACAGATCTCATTGGACATCTTAAATAATTATGGGCATATAGAAATAATATATAATGCTGATTATAACGGTCCACATTGACCTAAATTTTATGAAATGTAAAAAACATAAAGAAGAATTAAGGAATTATTTGCACCATAAAAGTGTTGTGATCTTCACAATGAAGGTGCGAAGAAGTCAGCACTGTCCTCACTGGCAAGAGCTATTATAATTTTTGTAATGAGAGTAATGAAACTGACCCCATGTTTCTACGGGCTCGAGAACACAAAACACAAAAACAAAGGAGAACGAGAGCGACAAACAGGTGTTCAAATTAATGTGTACGTAATTACGTAGGTACCTATGCATATCGACGTATAGGGGAGAAGGGGGCAGTTTTGAGCGGGGGCAGTTTTGAATTTTACTATTTCTGAACGGGACGTTCGTGGTATTTGTGGCTATTATGCGTTTTAAATGTTGGCAACATTCATCTTGTCATCTGTCACTTCAGTCATTCGTTCATTCTGAATGTCAAAGTAAAATAAACACTTTCATTGTTTTTGAAACGTGAAAGTAAATATTTGTTAGAAACATCGTAAGAGTTTGATAGCTATGTGAGTATAATTGTCGGAATGTTTGCTATTTATATTTAATCCTCATGTCGTTGTACTTTTTATTTACATAGGAACTATCGTCACTTGATTACAGTTTTAACGAAATCTATCTGTGTTTACGAAAACTGCTCCTGGGGCAGATCTGAACAAAACGCTCGGGGCACTTTTGAATTATTTGTTCAAATGTGCCCCTGATGCAGATTAAAACAAAATAACCCCTTTTATTATTGTTTTCTTCTTATTTCATAAAAATAATTGGCTTCGTTTGATTTTATTTGTCCGAAAACTATTGTTACAATAATTTGAATTATTATTTTTATTGTCATCAGGAAAAATGGTTAGAAACTATAAAAGAAAAAGAGATACCAAAGTGAATGAAGAGGATGCAAAGAGAGCAGTTTTGTGTGTTGTGAATGACGGTTTAAAATTAAGAACTGCTGCTGCCATTTACAACATTAAACATAACACTTTATTTTATACAGTAAAGAAATATAAAGAAAATATCACTCCCAAAAGTGAACATTTTACCAGTAAGCACAGTTAGTCGAGTGTTTAACAACAATGAAGAAGCAATGTCCGTTCGTTCGTTTCAGTCGATAGACGTCCACTGCTGGACATAGGCCTCCCCCAATTTAGGGAAGGTTTGCCATAATCGCCACGCTCGGCAGGCGGGTTGGCGATCGCAGTGTGGTATGATGGTGGAATACACAGAGAATGCTGCTGCCCATTCTCCGGTACGATCCTTAGTCGCCTTTTACGACACCCACGGGAAGTAAGGGGTGGTGGTATTCTTTAAGTCCGGCACCACACAGACAGCAGCATTAAACAAATGTCCAGAGAAATGGACAAGTAATAAAAAGGCGGGTGTTGATTGGATGCAAGGTTTTATGAAGAGGCATAAGGATTTGTCCCTAAGAAAACCTGAAAACACTAGTCTATCTAGGTCAACGAGTTTTAACAGGCACAATGTCAATTTATTTTTTGACAATTATGAAAAAGTATTAGAGAAAGGAGTCTTTAACCCAGATCGCATATTTAACTTAGATGAAACCAATATTATGACTGTTGTACATCTCCAAATGTCATTGCAAAAACAGGCCAGAACCAAGTTGGACAGTGTTTCGGCAGAAAGGGGACAATTAATTACTATGTGTGCCATAATAAATGCCCAAGGAAACACCATACCACCTGTTTTTGTTTTCCCGAGAGCTAGGTTCCATGACACAATGCTCTTTGGAGCCCCAGCAGGCAGCTTGGGTTTGGCAAACAGTCCTAAGAGCGGCTGGATGACAGGACCTTTATTCGTCAAAGTCCTTCAACGTATTCAGAAAGCAACAAGGTGTACCAGAGATGATAAAATTCTTTTACTGATGGACAATCACGAAAGTCATTCAAAATCAAAATGTTTTATTTCACATAAACCTACATGGGCACTTATGAAATGTCAGAAGCTAGGTGCACGGTTCCAATTGGTCGTTTCCTATGGAGAAGAACCGGCAAGAAACTCCATGGTTACTCTTTTTAAAAATAATTGGCTTTTACAATGTTTCCAGATTACAGTAGGTATGGGAGGACAGCGCAGGCCTGTCAACAAGTACCAAGTACTTGATAAAATAGAAAATGGTCTACAGATCTAAAGTCTACAGGGTTACTGGTAATTCGACGTATATCCGTCAGGGGCTGATAAGGGGGCCAAAATGCAACAAATTGAACCCCCCATATGTATGGCCGAAATTCAATAGTTTTCGAGATATTTGAATTTTAAGGGTTTTTCGATATTTACCCAAAATTTGACATTTAATTCCAAATAAAAAAAAAACTACATATTTTAATGGGTATCTACCATTAAAAATTATGTTGTAGCTGGCACTTCAATTAAGCTATGGACATAATTAAAACTACGTTATTAAACAAAATAATTAAAATAATGAGCGATATGAGAATAATATCTTACCAATATTTTCATTTTACGCTTCAAAAATGTTGTCTCGTCACAAAAATTTCTATGACATTAATCGTACAAATAACTAAAACAACTTGCCTATTCTGTAAGCTTTCCAAAAAGGTATAAAAGTCAATTTTAAAATACATAATTCGTGGCATGGCATGTGTTTGAACCGGCGGCGCGGGGAGAGAAATCATCTCTGTTTTTAGTTTATGATCCTCGCTATAACAACCGATTTTACTGGCGAAATTCTTGTTGTTGTTCTTGTGGCGGGGTGTGCGGGCGGGGGACTACACGGCGCCTGCTGCGCTCGCGTCGCCTTCCTAATCCTTAGTAAGTTTCGACTCTACGCCGCGCAAGCACGTGTGTTGTTATCTTGCTATTAACCAATCTCTCATCGCGTTAAATTGTTATCGATCATTATTGTTAATTCTTGTTTCTCTTGTTATTCTTTTTGTTATCATTGTTATTTCGGATAACATGGCTTCGTATTCTAATAACGAATACGCAGATAATGTTTTGTTATGGTTTTGCCGATGGAAACGCGGCTGCGGCTCGGCGAGAATACCAACGCCGCTTTCCCGATCGTCGACTTCCCCACGTTACTGTTTTCGGGAGCACCTACTGACGATTGTCTGAAACTGGCAGTGTTCAGAGAGCACAATTCAACGCTGGCAGACCTCGACGGTACACGGCTGACGAAGAGGACACCATTCTTCAGTGTTTTATTGATGACCCAATATCTCAACGAACATTGTTGCAAGACAGCTCGGTATGTCCCAGTGGAAAGTGTGGTCGGTAGTTCATCTATCAGGTAGACACCCATACCATTATCAACCTGTCCAAACATTGCACGAAGGAGATTATTCTCATATCGCTCATTATTTTAATTATTTTGTTTAATTAAGTAGTTTTAATTATGTCCATAGCTTAATTGAAGTGCCAGCTACAACATAATTTTTAATGGTACCCATTCAAATATGTAGTTTTTTTTTTATTTGGAATTAAATGTCAAATTTTGGGTAAATATCGAAAAACCCTTAAAATTCAAATATCTCGAAAACTATTGAATTTCGGCCATACATATGGGGGGTTCAATTTGTTGCATTTTGGCCCCCTTATCAGCCCCTGACGGATATACGTCGAATTACCAGTAACCCTGTATAAGGCCTACAAAGTCCTCACATTTACAAAATAAGAATCTATCAAAAGGATAAATAAAAAAATATAAAAAATAGATGCCATAAACTAAAGCAGAGAAAATGGAATTGTACTGCTGACTTTTCCTCCGCATTGTACACACAAAATGCAGCCATTGGATGTAGCCGTTAACAGTTCCTTTAAGTCCAAGATTGCAGTTTCTCAGAATGACTGGTTACTAAATCATCCTGGTCGAACGATATCTATACATGACTTAGCAAGTATTGTCACTCCTGCTTATAATGCTTCTCACAACATCAATAACATCTTATCAGGATTCTCCACCCCAGGCATTTACCCATTTTCAAGAAACAAATTTACTGATGATGATTTTGAGTGCTCGGAAGTTACCAATCGTCAAATCGAAAATGTTGAGTCTGCTGCCAGAGTACCTCAGAATAGAGCACATTCATCTCATAACACAGCTTATGATGCTGGGCAAGCTGTTCATAGAAGTGCCAGTGTAGAAGCAGAACCTCAAAATATAGCGCGCTCATCTGATAATCAGACTGCAGTTGAAATCGACTCTGATGCTACTGATGCCGAAAGTGTTAATGCTGAACAACCTATGAATAACACAGTTCATCAAGATAACATACTGTGGCGAGTAGGCAAGTAAACTCGCACACTAGAACGCAGCATCAAAATCACGCCACTTTGTGGTATTTAAATATGTGTGCGTAGCGACGTGCACACATCGACGGCCGCCGCCTGCGATCCTTTGTCTAGGATGAATACGCGTTGCCGTTCCGCACTGTGACGTATGTTGTTTACGAGTCACTATAAATACTAGTGTTTTGATTATATCGAGCCACTCTGCTTTGATCATCTGCTTGTTTCACTTGCTCTTTCGCTTATGTATTTATTCAATACAGTACTAGTTTAGTTCATTCGCATTTTAATTTATCTCATCTGCTTCCCGGCAAATACACATCTACCGCCAACTTGCTTACGCTCGCACAGTAAGTGGGCCGGCGTAACGCGCATTCATAGCTCACGCATACCCACTTCAATACGTCAGATTGCAAACAAATCTTCTTGTGAAACTACTGAAGCTGTTTCTATCAATTCAGTCAATCATGGTGCATGTGTAATCTTAACACCTGAAGCAGTTAGACCATGTCCAAAAGCCGCTCCACGCAAGGGAACAACAGGAAGAAAAAAGTAACATCGCGTGTCTTGACTGATACTTCGGAAAAAAATAATATAGAGTCAGCATATCTAGAACGAATGAAACGTTTAAGTAAGTCTTCAATTCGTCCTTTTGCCAAAAGAAGCAAACAGGTAACTAAGAAAAATAAGAGAAAAAAGGCTAGAACTGAGTCAAGACACCTGTCTTGACTCAGTTCTAGCCTTTTTTCAAAATTGATTTCTTCTTAGTCACCTGACTAAGAAGAAATCAATTTTGAATGAGAAGAAAAAGACAAGGACCGAATCAAGCACAGAATCGGAATCCGAAGATAATATATCAGTGCACGACGATTCTGACATGGATGTAAGCGATGATCAACTTCATATTGAACTTGATGATGATTCTAGTGAGGAAGCATCTTCTCAACCATTAAACATTGATAATTTAAACGTCACTGATTATGATCAGTATCATCCTAACCTTATCACCTTACAGGCAATGTTTGCTTGCACTGCCCGGCCGGTACAGTAACGCCTTCTTTCCTCATCCGCCAATAGCAGCCGTCATCGTTTAACCCAGTGAGTTTTTGCTAGGCTCTTTTGTTTTAAATTGTATTTGAAAACATCCACAAAAAAACGAAACCAATTTATATTTCTATAGGCCTGAATGCGGATTGTTTTACTACATGCTCTACAAAAGTTTGTTTTTGCTCTACCAAATTTTGTTTAGGCTAAGTTGTTGTACTCACTCTCAGCTTTTGACTGAGATAGTTTTTTTGACAATTTCAGCAATTGTAGATAATAAAAGTAGGTCACTAGACGAACAGACTAAGTAGGTATTGTTCAGCACTTTACAAAGTAATCTGTTCTACCATTATAGAAAAAAACTATAGTTAAGACCGAAAATTAGACTTACTAAAGCATTCCAGCTTCCGGTTAATGAAACGCTAAGTGTGAGTTATCTATGAAGTTGAACTGCCATGCATTCTTTTATGACTTCGTTAAAGCGACCTGCTTTAAAGTAGTAAATCTCTATGACAAAAGTCGTTCACAGTGAATAGGTTACTTCTAGGCAAGCGTGCTCCATCGTCGACCACATCATCGCTTTCTATCAGGTGAGATTGTGGTCAAACGCGAGCCCATAAGTCATAAAAAAAAACCTTTAAAACTGTAATGATAAGCACGATTTTTAGCGATTCAGAAGCAGGCCTAAAAAAAGTAGGTAATATGACACCGGGAATTGAACGTTTCCATAAGAAGTCATGGTAAGCCCCCAGTTACACTTATCAGATTCCTCGTTTATAACAAATGTGTCAAATAAATAAGATTCATCATCATGGGCTTTATGTGTGGACTTACAACAACTAGTCTCGAGGGTAAGTTATATCTTTTATTAAAAAAATATTAAGTTAATTAGACTGTTTAAAGGTTACCACAAGAACAACCTTATGTGTGTGTGTTGTTTTTTGACGAGCAGGACATGTGATAAATAAATACAAAACTACAAAATCTTAGTTTTACAGTCTGATGGTTAAAATGAACCTTATGCTATACACGGTAAGTCCTTTTATCATTGTTACGACGGGCGTTCAAAGGTTTTTTGTTTCTATTAGGGCCAAGTCACACCGAAATGGAAGCGGTAGGCAGCGGCTGGCGGGGCAGAACAAATTACAAGAGGCGCGTGGCGCACAGCCGCTCGCAGCACCGCCGGCGGCCACGCGACCTATTCATTCTTTTCAAGCGATACTGGTCTTTTAGGTATGTAAATAAAGTTTAAAATTATTTAGCGCTGAAAGTGCTCGCCGCGTCGCTGCCGGCCGCTGCCGGTGGGGGCTGGGGGTGGCGACCTCGAAAGCGCCAAAGTGGCCTAGATCGGTGACCTAGTGACCTACTTATTGTCAAAAATCGCTGGACCTCTCAGTTTGACTCTGCCAGCCAAAACGTAACCGGGGGCGGGTAGGTCGACCAAGGGTTGGTTAGCGATACGGTTCGTTAGGTTCGAGGCTAGGTTGGGTTAGGTTAGGTTGGGTTGAGGACTCTACACAGCGTGCCTTGAGCGGGGCCAGTTTCCCACTTTGTGGAAATCTGGTCGTCTGGTCCTGCTCAGGAAGGAGGGGCGCCCCGCGGACTCGCCGTCCGCGTACCGGCCCATAGTGCTGCTAGACGAGGTGGGTAAGCTGTTTGAGCGGATAATCGCAGCCCGCCTCGTCGGCCACTTGTGCGGAGAGGGGCCGGACCTGGACGGTAACCAGTTCGGTTTTCGGCAGGGGCGCTCCACCATTCACGCTGTGTCGCGGGTGAGAGTCCTGGCGGAGGAAGCGGTGGCCCGGGGCGAGGTGTTGTTGGCGGTGTCCTTGGACATCTCCAACGCCTTCAACACCATGCCCTGGAGTACTATTCGGGAGGCACTGCGGTATCATCGGGTGCCTCTCTACCTCCGCCGCATCATTGGGGCTTATCTGTCGGAGAGGAGTGTCACCTACATGGGACGCGATGGCGAAATCCAGCACCGCATGTCGTGCGGTGTTCCACAGGGCTCGGTCGTTGGCCCGCCCCTGTGGAACATCGGGTACGACTGGGTGCTGAGGGGTGAGCTCCAGCCGGGCGTGGAACTGACGTGTTATGCCGACGACACGCTGGTCACTGCCCGGGGGAGCTCGCACAGGGAGGCAGCGTTGCTGGCGACGGCTGCGGTGTCACAGGTGGTGAGCCGCATACGTCGCCTGGGCCTGGAGGTGGCCCTCAACAAGTCGGAGGCCATGGTGTTTCATGGCCCCCGGCGGGCGCCGCCGCCCGGCTTACACATCGTGGTCGGTGGGGCTCGGATCGCTGTCGAGTCTACCATGAAGTACCTGGGATTGGTGCTCGACAGCCGGTGGGATTTCGGCCCACACTTCCGGCGGCTGGCGCCCAAATTGTTGGGCGCGGCTGGGGCGCTGTCAACGCTGCTTCCCAATCTGGGGGGCCCGAGCGCCGCCTGTAGGCGGCTCTACGTGGGGATCGTGCGATCGATGGCCCTGTATGGGGCTCCGATCTGGGCGACTGACCTGACGGCCGGCAGCATCGCAGTCCTGCGGAAGCCGCAGAGAGCGATGGCCGTCAGAGTCGTCCGCGGATATCGCACGATCTCCTACGAGGCGGCTTGCGTACTGGCTGGATCCCCGCCCTGGGACCTGGAGGCGAAAGTGCTCGCGTCGCTGTACCGGTGGCGCGAGGAGGCGCGGGCGCGGGGCGAGGGGCTGATGCAGCGCCATATGGAGCTGCGTCGGTCTCAGCTTCGCGAGGTCCTGGTGGCGGAATGGCGAGACAGGCTCTCACGCCCTACCGCCGGCCTCAGCACTATCGAGGCGGTCCGGCCAGTACTCGAGCCCTGGCTCGGGAGGAGGCATGGCTCCCTGTCGTTTCGGGTGACGCAGGTACTTTCGGGGCATGGTTGCTTCGGGAAGTACCTGTGTCGCATAAACAGGGAGCCGGACGCCCGGTGTCACCACTGCGTCGACTGCCGGGAGGACACGGCGTGGCATACGCTGGCAGAGTGTGCCGCTTGGGAGGAGCCGCGCCGTGCCCTCATCACAGAAGTAGGCAGTGACCTGTCGCTGCCGGCCGTGGTCGAGTCGATGGTCGGCAGCGAAGAGTCCTGGGACGCGGTGGTTTCCTTTTGCGAAACAGTCATGTCGCAGAAGGAGGCTGCGGAAAGGGAGAGGGAGATCTCGTCCACTCACCCTGCCCGCAGCAGGCGCACCGGGCGTCGGCGGAGGGCGGACAACGCCCTCTTCCAGCCCCCCTAAATGGGTCCAGGGGCGACGGACTCGGGGACGTCCGCCGCCCCCCACACATCAGGACCCGAGGTGGCGGCGCGTAGTGTTCCACGCGCGCCCCTTTTAGACGTCACGGGGGGAGTCAAACACCTCACTCCCCCCCCTGACCCGACGAGGCCCGCAGTGGCAGGCCGGCACCAGCCGGGGGTTGCGGAAGGATCGAACGTTCCCGCGACCCCTGGCGTAGGTGTGAGATGGAACACCGGGGTGGTTTTTAGTCAGTAAGAGTCTGACAGACCCCGTCGCCCGCCCCAGGGCGGCGGACATCCATGAGGATTTTCCACCCCATAACAAAAAAAAAAAAAAAAAAAAAAAAAAAAAAAAAAAAAAAAAAAAAAAAAAAAAAAAAGGTTAGGTTGGGTTCCCCCCCGGTGGGTTCCCGCATTGTCGAGGCGGGGGGGCTCAGTAGCCGTGGCTTGGACACCCACGGTGAAGCGAAGAGGAACCCGAGGAGGGGCCGCTCGTCAGGGCTTTTGCCTGTAAGCCGACGACGTAGCGGCCAACAAGCAGGTTGCGGTGCCGCTTCGGCGACATCGCAACTGAGGCGGGCCGCGATGTCGTTGTAACGGAGGCATCGCGGCTGAGGGTTGAAGGCCGCGGCGGGAGAGGAGTGCCGGTATTGCGGTGCGCCGCTCTCCCTACCTTCCGCGGCCTTGACGGGGTCGCCACCGTTCGATGGCGGACGCGGTGGGGCCGCAGGGGAGGAGGAGTGTCGGTATGACGTTGGCCGCTCTCCCTATCCTCTGCGGCCGAAAATTGGCAGGCGGCGGGGCCAATGTCCTGACCCGTCGCAGGGGGACCAAGGGTGCCCAGACACGGGGTCGTCTGGCGCCCATGTGCTGGTTTGGTCCCTGGGGTGGTCACGGCGTGCTATGTGTTCTGGTGCGCCGGTGATGGGGAGTACTCCCCAGAGGAGGGTCCGGTGACGGACGGCCGCGGCGGGTTCACGGATGAGTGCTAACCTGTGCCCGTGTTCCCGCCGTAAGCGGCAGAGGAGGACACCGTGGAGTTTTAGTGGGTTAGAGTCCCACATAACTGCACTATCTCCCCGTGGTAGTGCAGAATGCATGAGCATTTCTCCACGTTAAAAAAAAAAAAAAAAAAAGGTTAGGTTGGGTTGCTACTACTACACTACTACACGATGCGCTTCGGCGCCGTTCACAGAAGTGAACGACACTAAATCGCCACACAATGACGTAATAAATTAAATTATTGCAACACCAAACACAAAGACCTACACACCTACCTACCAGGGGCGTGCCTTTTACTAAAGCCGAGAAGCCCGGCTTTCAATCAAACGTGAGACTAACAATAAAAAAATTAAAAATTAAAAAACTACACAAGTAAACATAAAAACATGTCGCAAGAATTGATAAGAATAATAAAAAATAATAAACTCCGCGCGTCCCGGCCCGCAGCCGCTTTTCGTAGGTACGATGCATGGTTGCCAGGTTTACATGCTCAAAGAATAATATTTCAATTCCGCGCAGTATCCATCACGCGAACCGTTGCCAAACATCTCCAATGCCGCTTCGCTAGAACGCAAACACAAAAATCGTCCCGTCTCACTCGCACTTGCTGGCGTCAAATGTGGCTTTCAAAGTTCGGACGATTTGTATAGAAATTGTTCACGTTGTTGATAACATTAGTATGTACTCATTTCGCAAATTGTACTGATTTTTAAGCCTGGCTTCTGATTTTTTATGAATGGAACGTCTGTGTGTAAATAATAAGTGCGCGCGAAAACCGCGCGCCTGCGCATTAGCTCGAATTCATCTATAATGAATTAATGATGATGCAATTTCAAATAGTTTGATATTGTTTTGAGCGGTTACTGGTGCACTTTTTTATTTTTTTTCATTTTCTCTGAAGTTAAGTGTTGTGATTAGTTTTAACGGTGATTACCTTTGTTTTAAAGTGATTAAAAAGTTTCTTAACATTAAAATTAATTCGGAAACGCAAGCAATTGTTCCTTGTGATGCATTAAAGTGTGTGCAATCGTTACTCGGAAAGGTAAATACTTTGAGTTTTACAGACAAATATAAAATCTAAATCACGTAATAGGCATTTTAGTCGATCAGCAGATCGCTCATTGGATTGCAGTCTGCTCTCATATCAACAAATTATTCTGTTGTTGTTGCAAATTTTTCTCAAAAGAAAATACCGCTAGGAATTCATCCGGTTACGATGATTTGAATAACTTCGCTGGTGTCAGTAAAATACATCAGAATTCTCAAAAGCACATGAATGTTGTCATTACATTCTGTAGTTTTGGTAAAACACGAATCGAAACTTCTATAACTCGTCAATTAAGTGAAGACAATCATTTCCAAATACAATACGCGCGTCGATCACAATCGCGCTGTTTTTCAAAAGTTGATGTTGTGTGTCATTTAGCACAACAAGAACTTCCTTTCCGAGGTCACGGTGTCATCTTTTTGTTGTAAAGAAGCGAAGAATGAAGAGCTATGGCTGTTCACATTGTGAGTAATTCCAATTATAAATATTATCAACATCGTAAACAATTGTGTAGTTAGAAATCAATCAATTATTTGTGCGCCATCTAGTGGCCTCTCGGCCAGATGGTAATATTTTGCAAAAGCCACAATGGGGTTGGAGGCGAGTGAAATATGAACTTACTCGAAGCTCTGTTATGCCAATAATGTTAATAGATGGCTCTTATACGTCTTATCATAATTTACGCGAAACTGATAACTCGAAAATGAAAAGTTACGATTTTTTAAAGGATTAATAAACTCTTAGTATTTAATTTATGAAAGAAAAAAATTGTGCTATTAAAAAACATTAATTTTAATAGATGTTAGCAAAAACCTACAATATGAAATACAAATATTAGTAAGAACTAAAACAACTCAGTCGGTAGGCACAACTTTGACAGACGATACGGTAGGTTTTTTTTTTAAGTATGTTGGCTTGCCCTAAGTTTGACCCCTAGGCACGCCACTGCTACCTACACAACCCTGGGGCGGTGAACGACAGATGCAACACAAAGGACACACGCCACGCAATGTGCAAATGCAACGAAAGGTGGGAATGCACACCTGACATTAACGGACCCCGACGAACACGCTAAGGAAGGGGTATATAAAACGAACAACGCACAGGAACAACAACCAGTATGCAGTGCGCTTACCACATAATCACATCGATCAACGTACCGGAACTCTTGCCACAGCAACATGAGTCAACCACAGGACAACACCATGAGTCCAGAGGAAGCCAGCGACGACATCCAATACATCGAGGAAGAGTGGAACGAGAGCTATACACTCCCGCAAGAAGAAAAGAACCATACCCCAGAAGACTCTCCCCCAACGAATCAGGAAGCACTCCAGAGTCCAACGCGGGATCAATTACCGCCTACCCCGCCCTCTACTGCACCGAAGAAGAGGCCATACACTTTACAGCTACGCCAGGCACCGACCAAGAGACAACAACTGGAAATGAAGCGGGAAGCACAGCAAGAAACGAAAGCACAATCGAAGAAGACGACGGGAACGACGCACTGGATTGCTCAGTGGGCCAAAGAAAATTTAACACCAACCGAACTAAACTGTCTCCTTGGAAAGTCATCGCTAGCCATACTGGAACACGAAGACCGCATTACCACATCATTTACATCTCCACCGCAAAAAACTGGGGGCATAACAGCCTCCTTGGAAAAACTATTAGATCCAAGGAGCACAAATGTTCTCAAATTGCATGTGTTCAGTGCCTGCTTGAGTACATTACTACCGGCCCTAATCGTGCAACATTTAAGCAAATTCTCACCGACCGTGATAAAAAAGTGGCAATGTGCGTCGCTCATTCACTGGGACTTGATCCTAAACAAACAAAGGGTAACCCTAGAGATCCCGAAGGGGGAGATCATCTTTTTCGAGATGAAAGCGCAACACGAAACACAGTTCACGGACAAATGGATCAGCACCCTTCTACTTCCCGTCAAGGCATACCTGAAGATGACAACGATCATGAACAACTCACTAATCAGCGTGCAAGCTCCGACAATGACACTGGAAGTGAACAGAATGCCATTCATCAACAAAGAGGACTCGACCATAGCAACAGACGTACAAAACTTATCTTATGGTGGTCATTACATTTAATCTCTTAAAAAACACTAACTCAAATTTTGTTCTAGTGAATTAACACCTCAGTAGGCTTTCCCAATACAGACTTAGGTGGAGTTCCTCGTATGTCATAAGTATTCTTCAAATTCTTTGATTCGTATTTTTTTGTTCAGTAAATTTTGGCCGCAGCCGCCGCAGGCCACCACCGAGGACCACCGACCGCAACCACCGACCCCGGTGGTGGGGTCACCTAAAGATGGGAGTCGTCGGAGTCGAGCACCGCGCCCGCGATCACCAGAAGATGGGACGCGTGCACCGCCGCCGTCACCTTCATCAACCGACCGACACCGACAGGAGCGGCGTTGCAGATGCGGCGCGTGCGCCGCTCGGCACACCGTCAATTTTTTTATATAATTTATTAAAAAAAAAAAATTAATTTAAAAAATAAAAAAACCCGACTGCGAAACTAAAAAGCTACAAACAAGCCCATTTTAAATTAAATAAAAGTTGAAAGCAGGCGGGACCCATTTGAATTTGAAAATATGATAAAAATGGTATGGGTCCCGCCTGCTTCCAACTTTTATTTAATTTAAAATGGGCTTGTTTGTAGCTTTTTAGTTTCGCAGTCGGGTTTTTTTATTTTTTAAATTAATTTTTTTATTTCCAGCTTTTTAGTTTACAAATGTGAAAGATTTCGCAAACGATTTAGTTCTTGGTACTTGTTTTTTACGTTTTGTCACTTCGAATTACTTTTAACCATATAAGTTATATATATTTTTGTAATCACCTTTTAAAACCCTTTATTTTGATACCCCACTCGATAGGTTTCGAGAAAAAAAATTTTTTTTTTTTAAGACATATTGCGCCATAAATCGGCCATTTTAATTTTTTTTCAATTTTGATATACCCAGTGTCACTCTCACAATTAAGACGAATCTAACGGCACCTCTCAAGCTGAAATCGATCAAGCCGTTTAGGCTACAGAGCGTGCCAAAGAAATATACATACATACATACATACATACATACATACATACATACATACATACACTCGAAAAACATAACCCTCCTTCTGACGCAGTCGGGTAAATAGACCGTGTGCGTATGTGTTATATTTAACTTGTTTTTGTTAACATTTTTTTTTATAATTATAATTATGTTTTATTCACATTTCTTATTTTATTTATTATGTAATTAATTATACCTTATTTCAGAGCTATTATTTTAATAAGCCACAGTACTTTTAAAAAAAAGTTTGTGTGTCATGCATAAATTTTAATATAAATAATACCAAAACTTATTACAGGGACTGTTTATTATTACAGGATTGTGTCATCAAAATCGGTTTAGTAGTTTTTGAGATAGAGAATTTTAACCTACTGTGTTTTTGAAGTCGGCTAAGGTAGTTTTTTTTTTAATATTCATTCAGACTCTTGAAACTTTGTATTGAGGCTGGTGAAGAGTTCTTATCAGGAGCAGCTAAACCTTAACAGTTTCAAAACAAAATCCCTTGCACAGATGACCAAGCCTGATTTCCGCCCCTTTTGCTTCATCCAATAACAGTGGAATAAAGAAATACGAAAAAAATAACGGCAATTTTTTACTTAATATTTGGTTTTGCGATCGGACATCTGGTCATTTGTGCTATTAGCCCAAAGAACATCTGGACGTTTTGGGTTTCTTTTACCTACTATAGAAACAAAAGGACTAGAAAAGAGAAAGTTATTACTTTTTAACGTTTCGTGTTAACTATATTTTTTGAGTTTAGTTGCTATTTGCACAGCGTTCGGATCGTTTGTTCGGTAACCACCTAAGCAATTAATTAACTAGTCATGTCTTCGTGCCGTTTGACCATGGAACAACGACACCAAATCGTGTTTCTGCACGAGGAAGGACTCAATATAAGCCAAATTGCAGAGGAGCTGCAAACGTCTGTAAGTAATAGTGATTTTTATAAACCCGACTTCGTTTTATTCTCGACATTGTATTAACATTGATAACAATTATTTCTATTATTTTATTGTTTTGAGATTTATACTCCTCCGTGATTCTCTTGCGTAAAGTAGGATCTTTCCTTACTGTGTGAGTCATAGTATTACGGATTAATCAAAATCTTAAGTTAGGTTTTATCCATGATATGGTTGTGTGCATTGTTCTTTATTTCCTATTCATTTATTACAGAGATACACGGTCCGTTTATGGCTGCAGCGGCACGCCAACGAGGGACATGTGCAGAGTCGTCCTCCACCAAATCTTCCACGTGTGATGACACCGCAGCGGGTGCAAACGATGCTGAGAAGAGTGGAAGAGAATCCATTTGAGCCCATCAAGCAGTTTGCAAGTGAGTTCGACTGCTCCTTGCATACTGTTCGTAGAGCGTTGCACCGATCGGGAGTTCACAGTCGAAAGCCTGCCAGAAAAATTATTCTGAGCGAGGCTCATAAAGAGGCCCGAGTCCGCTTCGCGCGAGATTACCGGGACTTCGATTTTTCACACGCCATTTTTTCTGACGAGAAAAGTTTTAAGTCTTGTCAGATAGGTCGTCGGCACTTATGGCGTGTTAATAATACACGGTACGCGCCGCAAAATGTTCTCCCAAATTTAGAATCGGGTAGGATTGTGGTCAACATGTGGGCCTGGATGAGTTCGGCAGGTCCTGGAGAACTTGCCTACATTTCCGAGAGGATGAATGGGGAAAACTATTTGCATCTGCTGCAGGACACTTTTTTGCCCACAGTGCGGGTAGTGTATCCAGAGGACGAAATGCCAGAAATTTTATTCATCCAAGACAATTGTCCTATACACTCATCGCGCATAGTGCAAAATTGGATCCGGCAGCAGAAACATATACGCACAGTACCCTGGCCCTCTCGTTCTCCGGACCTAAACCCCATTGAAAATCTATGAGGTATTATGGTCCAGAGATGGGACACCAGGTGCGAAAGGACCAAAGACGCCCTAGTCTCACCCGTTGACCAAGTTTGGGACAATCGATGAAAATAGTTTGTTCGCGACGACATTTGTGCCTCTGCAAATTTCTGTTGGCAACAAAGTTATATGGGCAAATCCTACTCCAACATCATATCGTCTTTGCCGACCGATACACATTCAGTTTCGAAAAGAAACCAAAGAGTTGATTTTGGGTGAAAAAGCATTTATAGAGGAACAAATAAAAAGCCTTACTTCATCAACAGCAGTCACGTCAAAAAATATTGAAATTTTGTGTACTAGTACAAATTTGTCGTTGTGCATGGTTGATGGAAAAGTAGTCAATATTATTACGAACACAAACTCACAAATGAAATGCCCTATATGCAGCGTGACAGCATCGAACTTCAATAATTTAGAGCTGATTGATTCTCAGAAAATTAACGTGTCAAATATGCAATACGGCATAACACCTCTACACACCTGGATCAGAGTCCTTGAATTTCTTTTAAAACTTTCTTATAAAAACGATCCATCCGTGAGAATGTGGGTTGTTAGAAAAAATACGCCTCAATTTCGTATTGTAGAGGACAGGAAGAAGAAAATTCAAGATCAAATTCGCAAAAAATTAGGCCTTCTTGTGGATGTTGTAAAACCCAACGCGGGCACAACAAATGACGGAAACACCGCTCGCATTGCCTTATGCGATAAAAATCGGTCAATATTTGCTGAAATATTGGAGTTGGAGCAATGGCTGCTAGACGACTTACACACCATTTTAGTAACAATATCTTGTGGTCTGCCGATCGATGCTACAAAATTTTTTTGGTATTTTTTGCAGAGAAGTTGCAAATAAATATATTTCAACTTACCATTGGCACCCCATGACAGTGACGATTCACAAAGTTCTTATACATGGAAAAGAAATAATCTTAAAATCTACCTTACCTGTTGGTCTACTCTCAGAGCAAGCTGCTGAGACTAGAAATAAATTCTGGCGCAGCGATAGAGAGCACCATTCTAGAAAAATGGATCGAAAAAAGAATGTCGTTGACTTATTCCATCGAGCCCTAGAATCGTCAGACCCAGTCATTTCCAGCGTGAGGTTGAAACAACGGCAAAGTAAATTAAAAAAAAATACCTTTCTCACAGACGGTACTATCTCTGCTTCAACCTTACCAACAGGAAAACTATAATCTAGACACTGAGGACACTGGAGCTACTGAACAGAGTACAGAAGATGAAGTCGCTAGTAATATTAACGACACAATATATTTGGTACGAGAGACTAGTATTTTTGACGGCGAAGGTGAAGAGTAAAATAAAAATTAAACTTTTTTCTATTAGTTTCCTATAGTGCCTGAGACTTTTTTTTTAACATAAAGGAAACTTTGCTATAAAATTTGTGTAGGCGCTTATAAAAAATAAAAAAAAATCAAAATCTCTGGCCCGAGACCGGATTCGCAATAGAAAAAATAGTGTGTATGTGGGCTGATACCAAAGTATCATTCAGCATGGAATACAATTGCGCAAATCATTTATGATGGAAGAAAAAAAATTGTCTCTAAATAATGAAAAAACTTTAAAATCTTTGGAACTATTGGAGTTGAAGGGATGAAATAAAATACAAAATATGTGTCTTAAAATGACACATATAATGAGCTATAAAGCGAGTTTACAATCTCTCATATTATTATTATTTTTAATAATTTTCGTTTTTAGATAGTTAAAAAATGACCAACTTTAACATTTTTTTTCTCACAAACGAAGTATATTGCGCGCATGGGAGTTTTACTCTTGCATTTGAAATATGAAACGCCATAGACTCGTGGCATTAACTTAGTCATGTCCGATTTTGAGGGTTTCTAAAACACTGCACGCTAGCCTCAAATACTTACGTCACTAGTAGTAACGGTATTTTAAAAAAAACTGGGCAAGTGGAACCCTAAAAATGTCAAGGGTTTGAGCAAATCCATCCACTATTTAAGGATCAATAACTTAACATTAACTTAAGAGTTTGGTGTTTTCAAGCACCTAATTCTTTCTTACTTTTAATTTCTTACTAAAATAGTTCAAAGAGTGATCTAACCCAAAGGGAAGTAAACGTCTAGTTTAGAGAGTTAAATAAGTATTTTAAATAGATTCTTTGGACATAGTTAAAAAGTGTGTGTTTTAATTTTAATTATAGTGTAGTAACATAATTGTATAATGCCGTTTGTGAATGTGGACCGGCTTTTTACTTTTAATGACTTTATAGACATTTTGATTGAGGACTATACATATGGCCGTGGCCGGACACGCATTTTATTTTGCAAGAGGGGGTGTGCTCTGAGTGTGAACAAGAATTTCCAGCCAGAGACGTTCATCATTTTGTGGCTGATGTTAATATAAACATTATAGACTTAATATAAGCAGACATTTGGTGTGTGAACTGTCAAACGTGCATATATCACCATTACCCACCGGACGATATTCCAAATGTTCACGATAAGGTTCAAATTCGCTATCACTCAAGTGGGTCAGATAATGTTGGCCACCGACTGTACCGATACAACACGACAGCGTCCATCCTTGTAGAATAGCGGCGGTATACTGCGAGTTTTCTGTTCACACATCGCATCCAGTAATGACGGATCCGTTGAACGTTATACGGTGCCTATGTGTAAACAGAGCAAACATTTATGACGTATCCTTTAAAAACGTACCAGTAAAACGGACTCCCATGTGTGAACGGGCCGTGAACCTATCTCCAGTAGCGATTGATCTGTTAAAAAGGATCCTGTAAAAACGTACGTATATGTGAACGCGCCCTTAAATCAGGCATTTCAAATTGAACTGGGCCTAAATCTGGGACAGATGAAGTGAAGGGGAAAGGCGTACAAAATGACATAGGCGGACAAAACGACACACCGACCTTTTCTACGAAACCACCGATCGCTAGAGTATCGCTTTATAACATGTTATAATTATATAACCCGTGGCCATACCAGTGACGCTCGAGCTGGCGTGTGGCACGGACAACACAAACAATATTTTTTACGTTCAGGATAACTTTTCGGGTTCATGTTGTTTGTTGTTTCAAGTGTCAAAAATTAACCTGTTTATAGCTGTGTTGGTGTCAAATATTCATGATTGACTTAGGTAAGTTCATGCATGTCTTTGAATCTCAATATCTGTAGTAGTTTTTGTGTATTTGCTTTCAAGGTTATGAAGTATTAAAGTGAACAAAATGACATACCACATGTACGGGTAAAATGGCATACTATGTCGTTTGAACCAGGTGCAGAGTTTAAGTTGTTTTAATTGAGCATAGCTGTTAATTGCATTATTTAATTATTAAAAAAGTATTTTTCAAAGTAATACTTATTCTTTGTTTCAGTAAATAAACTTATCGATCAACATGCCACGAAATTATCAAATTAAGACAGACCGACAAAGTTGAGATAAAGTGTCGATGGAAAAAGCTATAGCAGCAGTTAAGAAAAATAAAATGAGCTTCTAAAATGTTTGGAGTTCCTCAAGCCACATTAAGGAGACACGCACTTGATCAAAACAAAACCTTAGTTCCAAACAATAACGGCATGGGTAGATATAGGACAGTATTTACTGATGAAATGGAACGAGAGTTGGTTAGTCATATTAAGCTTTTGGAAACAAGACTATTTGGGTTCACTCGTCAAGAAGTTTTAAAATTAGCCTACCAATTTGCAGATATTAATCAGATTCCACACAATTTTAATAAAGTTACGAAAATGACAGGTCCCGAATGGTTGGCTGGGTTCAGACGCAGAAATCCAGATATATCCCTGAGAAAACCAGAAGCTACTTCTGCTGCGAGAGCCCAAGCTTTCAATAGACTGCAAGGTTATTCAAAGTAATAAGATTCTACAGCATAGACTGTACAATGTAGATGAGTCAGCATTGTCAACTGTTCAAAGACCTCAAAAGGTGTTTGCGACTTCGGGCCGATAGCAGGTTGGGTCCCTAACTAGCGCCGAACGGGGGCCAAACGTTACCGTGGTCTGTTGCATGAGTGCAAATGGACACTATATTCCTCCCTGCCTCAAATACCCAAGAAAAATAATGAAGCAGGAGTTAACAGATGAAGCTCCAATTGGTACGTTAGGAGAAGTCACGAGAATCAGGTTGGATGACAACAACTGTTTTTCATAAATGGTTAATACATTTTTAGACTCATGTTAAAAATTATAAAAATGGCGACTCAGACGTATTCGCGTTGTTAGCAACACTGAGTACCTACACTGACAGTACAGTGACAGATGCTCTCGAGCCGCTGTTGTCCTTGTGTTTGAGTTTCGTTTTTTATTTTGGATTACTTATATTTTATTTGACCCGGATTGTTTTATGGACTCTCGTTCGATTCTTCCTCTGTGTGACCCGTGCGTGCTTTTGGACTGTGATTATCTTCCTTGCGTGGCGATATTGTGCTCTACTTAACTGGACTCTGATTTTGCTTTACAACTTGGTTCTGTCTGACTGGTGTTGGATCTTTACTTCACCATCACAATGGGAGACAACGAGAGACGTCGTGGTCCCCGGATTCTATACATTAACTGCACCATCCGCGTTAATTATCTACGTCGATATCGAACTTAAGAACTTGATACGAGAGTAACAGCATTACTCTGAAGCTGGGTATATCCAACAATCGTGAGGACCTACAAAGATAGCCTACTACTTACTAAGGTCAACTAGTTTAATGTCAAATTCTGATGACGTATACGAGGAGTAATAATGCGGTCAGTGGGTCGTCTTAGTGCAAATAATTACTTACATTTAAATAAAATCACTGGTATTGTGACATGCTAAACCTCAACCAAATACAATGTTACTTTCACAGATGACTTTATCTGTGAAGCTTACCGAGATCTTGTGATGTCAAGCTTAAATTAGAGACAGCAACAAGTTTCAAATAGTGATGAACAAGCTGAGTGCGTGCTTATAATGTGCCTTTTATGTGGTCATTGTTCAACCATGAACAGACAAAAGTTCCACGCGCCAGCAACAGCATCACAGCAGCGTCAGCATCAAAACCAACATTTATTCCACATACAGGCACACCGTCAGCGCTAAGAAGTGACCTACTGAGATCTTCGCTTCATCGGCTCAATACACACACAACACACATATAAATAGGTATCAATGTGTATTGAGCACTAAAATTGTATATAATTAAGTTAATTATTGTAATAAATTAGTCATCAAGCTGGAGTCGAGTTTGATTCACCTACCATAACTCCTCTCACTTTGGCCTTTAGCCATCATCGGTCCTATGAGTCTGTGGGATCGGCAGTGAGAAAACCATTTCCTGTGTACATTGCATGACGTACACAAACCCCTATTCCTACCCAAATTCCGTCTGTTTCCGTAGGTCTCCTGGAAACAGACTTCCCTCACGTAAAACCAGCGTAACTCACGTTTGGTGTGGTTTGTATGATAGGGTAGGGCGTGAGGGTAACTAGGGTGCTAGGCAGTTGCTGTAGGGCTAGGTTTATATTCAGTAGGGTTTTTGGTAATCATAGGTACCAGGCTCCACTGTGTCAAACTTAGCCACACTGTACGCAATTGGGATAACGGCCGTACTAAGCTGTGAAGCCCAGTGTGTACAGTCATTCTACTTTACGAAGGCGAAGTAACAGAAAATTGACACAAAATCCGAATGAACAGCGTTTGTCAATTATCAATATTATACAGAACAGGATATCACTAAGACAGGTTTGTAAAAGTTAATAATAAATAATGATAATTTTATAACACTAATTGTTGTGAAAGAAAATATTTCTAGGGAATTAACTTGTCCTAGAGCAATAAGGTTAGAAGTTATTCATCAATTCAGGGTAGGCTCATGTGGTGCAGTGGTATGAATTTTAACATTCATTTTAACACTCCGTTGTTATGAAGTTTAAACATAACCAAAATGAAAAGTAGGCATCATGAAAATAATACTATTCAGCAAAAGTTTTGCATCCAAATATTACATCATTTTTATAAATCTTATCTTAAGTTTGTGTTTTATTTTCAGATAACACCATCTGATTGTGTGCCAATCATGTTGGATAATCGTGCAAAGAGAAATCAGCCGAATGAGTACTACTCTCGATGATGCCAGATCATCTGACACAATAGATCAAATAGAAGCTACAGAAGAAACACATCAACCATCTGGTGCACCAGCTTCGGTTGAAAATACTCGCAGTACAAACTGTATGTGTTGAGCATTTAATGAGCAATTCCTGGGAATCTCTAAACGAACAAAATAGCATTAATTTGTTTACTGCTGAACAAATACAACATATTGTATTAACATTTGTAAATGCCTTCAAACCATCATTAGATTTTGAAAATATAGATGAAATGGATGAAGTGATTTTCCAATATTCAATGGGATTAAGTAAAGAAAAGTTCAATAATTTTGTTGAAGACGTACCCACAAATAGCCCAAATAAAAAGAGGGAAGCTAGGCCTAGCAGCATTGCTGTTAAAATTGAGGACAGGCGATTCTGACGAAAGAATTTCGTCAGTAGTATAAGTACCTCGAAGAAACTTGGAAACCTTAATGGGCAAAATAAGGGCAATACTAATAGAACATTTTATACCAAGATTTCTGGGAATCAATCATTTATCACGAGAAGATCTCTTACAACATAATTTATTGATTCCTGTAGGGTTATACCAAAACAATCCAACTAATGTAATTGTTATATGTGATGCCACATACACAAGAGTGCCAATTATTTATTTCAAAACCAAAGCTATTCCTTGCATAAATACAGAAACTTATTAAAACCTTTTTTAATTGTTGCCTGCGATGGCTATATTTTGTATTGTTTTGGTCCATATAAAGCCACTACCTCAGATGCCGACATTATGAATAGCCTATTCGAAGAAGGGTCTGCTCTATTATAAGATCATATTTTCAAAGTGATCATGTATTCATTCTGGACACAGGTTTTAGGGCATAAACTGCGTTAAGCGTGCCTCTCGCGTGTCCACACAAAACCGACCCGCGCGTGCCCATGCGCGTGCACACGCTCGTGAGCCCGTCGGGCGCCCGTCGCGTGATACTTCCGTGCAACGGGGCACGCATGCACGCGACGTGATCACGCATCACGTTGGACGGGTCCACGCGCGAAGCCCGCTAGCGGGTGCACGCGCGTGCTTGTTCAGTTGACAGCGCTATCTCGAACCGACCGCACGCGCGTGCCCGGCCCATAACAAAAAATGACAAATTTTGATACAGAAAGGGTAATTGTTGAAGTTCAGTGTCGTCCTGCCATATGGGACCAATCTAGCGAAATATTTAAAGACCGGGACGCTAAATCAAAAGCATGGCTAGACATTTGTACAGTACTGTTTCAAAATTTTGATGACTGGAGTGAAGCAGAAAAAAACATACAAGGTAAGTACCTACACTCTTTATTTATTTTATAATAACGTAGGTTAGGTAAACTATTCTTTGCGCCAAATTTTTATTTTTAATAATCTATGCAATTAGTTATATATAATTAGTTATTTCAATTGTATTTGTGTCAATTAAATGTTTTCAACAATTAATCCAACTATAAAATTAAAACTCGGAATATTTACAATAAGTTACCTATGTAAATATAAAATCATGCTTATATTCAAAACTAGTGCAGAGATACTGCGTATTTCTGAACATTGTGAAATTCGTGTGAACAATGTCCCATAATATTGGTATGGTTTTATATTGCTCGATAAATTCCAAAGTTCTTTCTTTCGGCCACGCGGTCGCCGCCATTTTGCGCGTCACGAGACAACCAGTACCTATGTTCACGACTGCGAGCTTCACACTACTTCACACTATCGGTGTATTTAGGGTTCAAAATCATTTTAGGGCAGAAACAGTGGATCGGTAGGTAAATAAATAAAACAATTATCAACTAAAATATTTATTATATTGGTTTTAGAATTGGGCTAGTAACTTTGTAAAATAAGCGTGCGTTTTGTAGTTTTGTAGGTTTTTCTTTGACATCTCTCAACTTTAGTTTACAACAATCTAAGTTATTTGGTTACATCCGATGAATTTAACAAATAAAATCATTAGGTATATTATTAAAATATGCCTGCTATGTTAATAAAAAATGTGTGGTAACAAACCGTGAAAAATCAATTATTGAATGTACATAAATTATAAAAAAGCCAACTATCTTCAATAAATACTGCGATCTTGCCATGACAGCTGTCCGTCTGCAACGAAATAATCTGCGAAGTTATCGCGTAATGTATACGAATCTCTGTGGGTATTTCCAATTAACCCCCGAACTGAACGTATATGGTCTGGTATAATGACAATATCATGAAAGTCATTAATTTGACTTCTTGATCTTATAAAATTATGCAAAATACAAATTGTTTTAAGAAAACAAATTGCTTTGTCTTTTCCAACGTTCAATGGACGATGGAGTATGCGAAATTTATTAGCCATGATACCAAATGTACACTCAATATAACGTCGCGCCCTCGTTAACCTATAATTGAATATTTTTTTTTTGTAGTTTAAATCGAGAGCTCGAGCATATGGCCGCATGACATGGCTAGATAACCCGAATGCTTCATCTCCTACAATAATATAGGGCAAAGCTGCGGTTGCAGCAGTGTTGGTTGGTTTATCATTGTGTATTACGGGCAATGCTTTGGCAGGAGGAATATCTATTAAGTCATTGTTGATTTGTTCGTACAATCGGCTTTGTGTGAAAATTGCGGAGTCAGATTCTTTACCCTGCACTCCCACATTTATATAGGTAAACTCATAGTTGGCGTTACACATTGCAAGCAGTACAATAGAATAGTAATGCTTATAGTTGTAATAGAGGGGAACCACTATGTGGAGGTCTTATAATGCGTATATGTTTTCCGTCTATTGCACCTATGCAGTTAGGAAACTGGGCTTGCGTTAAAAAACCTTTTTCAGTCTCTACCCATAGCGCACGGGAAAATTTTGGTATACATTCTTCCTTTAACCTTTCAATTATAATTTGACAAACTTCTGTTACTATTTTTCTGACCGTGGTTAGTCCTGTCTGATACGCCAGATGAATATCGACGAAGGTATGTCCACTAACTAAATATCTGTAATAAAATAAAATACCTGTGTTATTGTTTCAGTGAAAAAGCTGCAGCAAAGATGGAAAACTGCAAGAGACACTTATATAAGAGTGAGGTCTACTAAAAAAAAACTTAAATCAGGTTCCGGTTCCAGGGCAAATAAAACATACATTTACTATGACATGCTGTCATTTTTAGATTCAAACTCGAATACTCAAGGAGAAGAATCGGCAGACGATTTTAATCAGTCAGTAGAGCAAAACGCGTCACCGAGAACTTCACAAAATAATACGATTATTGAAGAAGATTTGATTAATGTACCTAGCACCAGCTCCAGCGTTACCAAAGAAACACGATCTTCCAAGAAACGTAAGTGCGAATCGCCAACTGATTTCGAATTAGAGTTGTTAAATTGCGTGAAGAATAACACTGCAGATAATATGGACGAAGACTTGAATTTTTTTAAGTCATTATTACCAACTGTGAAAAAATTGAGTTGCTTTAAAAAATTATTATTTCGTACAAAAGTATTAGAAGCTTTAATTGATATAGAAAAAGAAATTATTATTACCATTGATGACCTTTCATTAACGCAAAATACGGTAACGAATGATTTAGAATCCTTAAATATAAGATCAGACACGAACAATGAATAAATAGGTAACAAGAAAGACTGAAGATTTGATTAAGACTGTTTAATTATTAAGAACAAAAGAAAGAGAAGAACATGAAGAACTATTTAAGTTAGTAAAAAGCGCAATTTTATACAATGTCGCCCATGCGCATGTGACCGCCCGTAATATTCTGAATATTCATGAAAAAATATCGAAAATAAACTTCAAAAGGGGGGGTCTATCTGTAACATTTATCATGTTATTCAATTTTGAATTTTTTAAGTAGAGTTTGTAGACTTGCTTTCTATTTTTTGACACATCTCCGAAGTTTATGGGTCGATTTGTATTTTGTTTATTATTTCCAAAAGCTTATGAGTTATTTTAACAGGTTAATTAACATTTTACTAAAAATTATCGACTACGAAAAAAAAAAACGGAATCGAAGTAATTTTTTCGGTAAAAAATTGTGTATTTATTTTAAAAAAACTAGTGTAAGTCCATAAATTATCCCCATAGGACCACTTTTTTAATCATTATTTGTAATCTACTACATAACAGCTAAAAATTCACAGAACATTACTAATACCTATCTCTAAAAAAAAACCAGCAAACAACTTGTTGAACATTTGCAACTATTCAAATAAAAAGGGTCGCTCAGGTAGAAACAGGTTCCTAGAAACAGCTTTTTAACAATTGCGTCCCTACCACGTGCACACCCTTGTCGGCTAGCGTTACTTCATTCAGTCGCTTGATTACTGACCCCGTGACGCTACGTGTTTTGTGATTTGTGCACTACTTAATCTTGTGAGGAAAGTTTGTTAACTACTCGTATCATTGCAATGGTACGATTGCGTGATCTACCGCCGTCTCATGTGGCTGACATGCATTTCATTTACGGTGTTTGTAATGGAAATGCACGCGCTGCTGTCGAAGAGTACAGACGTCGATATCCAAGTAGACCAGTACTTGGGTACCGATCCTTCATTGCCGTACATCGTCTTTTTTGCGAAAGAGGATTATTTCCGCAACAAAATGAGCCCGGCGTGATTGTTGATGTAGACGTGGAAGAGGATGTGTTACGATTAGTGCGCGCTAACCCTATGCTAAGCATTCGTCTCCTATCGATAAGAGTAGGTATACCAAGAATAAGAGTTTGGAGAATTCTCAAAAAAGAAGGCCTGCATCCTTATCATTTCCGACGTGCACAACATTTGGAAAATGTCGATTACGGTGCGAGATCTGTTTTTTGTAATTGGATAATTGCACAGCAAAGAGCTAATCTCAATTTTATGAGGAAGATTTTGTGGACAGATGAAGCCACGTTTACAAGGGCGGGTATAACAAATCATCGCAATCTTCATGTGTGGGCCACTGAAAATCCACACGTCATTAGAGAAACAACTTTCCAGACTCAATTTTCCATAAATGTATGGGCTGGAATGATTGACGGTGAACTTATTGGCCCTTTCGTGTTACCAAACAGACTAGATCAACACGCATTTTAAGATTTTATAGTCAATACGTTGCCGTTGCTTTTGGAGGAAGTACCGCTGGAAACAAGAAGGCGGATGTATCTGCAATTAGATGGAGCTCCAGCACACTTCGCACGACTAGTTCGTGATTATTTAAATCAAAATTATCCGCGATGGATTGGCAGAGGAGGTCCCATTGCTTGGCCGCCGCGATCTCCCGACCTTACACCCTTAGATTTTTATCTTTGGGGCAACATGAAACAAAAAGTGTATGCCGTGCCCATTGAAAGCCGCGAGCAATTAACGGCTAGGATTTTTGCTGCTGCTGCGGAAATTAAAGAAAACCGTGAAGAATTACGTCGTACAATAAAAAGTGTTGCCATGAGAGCTTTAGTTTGTTTACAGGAGGGTGGGGACCATTTCGAAAATCTAATTAATTAAAATTCTTGTATTTTTTATTTTTCAAGTAAAAATCTGGCTATTGCTTGTTTGTTTTTATTTCCATTATCATCCTCCTTATTAGTTTAACCTTTTAGTACTCACTGCTAAAAGCGGGGACATTTAATTGACTTTCACATTTTCTTTTCCTAAATTTGACTCTTAGAGTTTTAGAGTTTTACTTTGGATTTAGTTACAGTTTGGTTTAATAATGTTCTGTAAATTTTTAGCTGTTATGTAGTAGATTACAAATAATGATTAAAAAAGTGGTCCTATGGGGATAATTTATGGACTTACACTAGTTTTTTTTAAATAAATACACAATTTTTTACCGAAAAAATTACTTCGATTCCGTTTTTTTTTTTCGTAGTCGATAATTTTTAGTAAAATGTTAATTAACCTGTTAAAATAACTCATAAGCTTTTGGAAATAATAAACAAAATACAAATCGACCCATAAACTTCGGAGATGTGTCAAAAAATAGAAAGCAAGTCTACAAACTCTACTTAAAAAATTCAAAATTGAATAACATGATAAATGTTACAGATAGACCCCCCCTTTTGAAGTTTATTTTCGATATGTTTTCATGAATATTCAGAATATTACGGGCGGTCACATGCGCATGGGCGACATTGTATTTATATTTTTCTGGTCTCATGTGCAATTATTATGATATACAAGGGCATTCGCCAAAAGTTTACAAGCCTTGAGTGTAATGTTCATAAGGAAAGAAACGGGGTCGATTCGGACACTTTTATCTTAAACCCTATTTAGGGTCAAATAAAAAAGTGTATCAATAGACCCCTTTTTTTACTTAATGGACCTTTTTTTTGAACCTACTCATAACATTGCTCCTTCATATATCCTCTTCTTAAATTTAATCTTTTATGTAGTAAACTGTGATTATGATTGTGATGATAAATAAGAATTTAAAATAATATTAGTACCCGATCTAGTAATAGAAGGGAATAATTAATAAGGGAAATATTCGTATGTAAAAACTTGCAATCAATATGCGTCATTATAATTAATACTTTGTAAGGTAGGTATATTATTATAATTAAGACATTTAGACTTATTGTACTGTTTTAACTGTTATTGTGTTTTTTTATTTTAAACTTGAACCTGTGATTTTATTAGTGTATTTCAAATGAATAATCAAAAACTAATTGTAACGTAACGTTTATGCAAGACACTGTGATGACTGTTGTGATTATATAAAAAAATAAGTAGGTATAGATAAAAAAAACGAAAACGATAAAACTGTGTAATTTAGAAATAACAAAATATAATTAATAAATGTAAGAAACTGTGATTAATATGATGATTAATAAGTGTGCGGTTATGTGTTTCGGCCCTAAGAACAGAGTGCACCACATCAAGAAAAACATTTTAAGCCATATTCAGGTGTCACTGCCGAAACAATAAGAACTTCTTCTTCTTTCTGGCTTGATGTGGCTAAACAGTAGTGTGACTTACATAAATTGGCAAAAAAATATGAGTGTTCTAAACTTTTGTTAAATAATGACTGTTTTTTTTACATGAATAAAGATGATTATTAATATCGAAATGTCTTTACTTACCGCAATGTCATTGCAAATCGTTCCATTGGTGATACGATTGACGTAGATTTCAATCGTAGATTGTTAGTCTTCAAATAGGGCTCCAGTTTTGAATATAATTCATCATAGACTTGTAATGAAACTTTAAAATATTTGAAAAAAAACCTTTCATTTTCTCTTAATATACCAAACTTCACCACGAATTCCCCGCACAGTAACCTAGATTCAACGTACGGGCTTACTGGCTGGCGTCTTTTTTTGGCAATTCGTCGTCGCCGTCGTCTTGATAAATAATACAACATTAATTTATCCATAATTCCTCGACTGTACACCTCCAACGTCAAAATTGTACTGAGAAAACTGACGCGCCGATGCCCGCGCATAAGCACGCGAACGTGCTCACGTGCGTGCACCAGAAGCGTGGCCCGCGACGTGCTCACGTGCGTGCACCAGAAGCGTGGCCCGCGACGTGCTCACGTGCGTGCACACGCGTAACGCAGTTTATGCCCTTAGAGATAGTATAAGTTTGTTAGAAGGATGTGGATATAATAAATATAAAACATGTATGCCTAAGAGTCTCTTAGAAGGCGAGCACCAACTCACAACAGCCCAAGCTAACCGAAGTAGCTGTGTAACAATTTGTAGATGGGTGGGTGTGTTGATGGGCTGTAAATGGACAATTGAATACTGCTGTAATTCTCTGGTGGGTCTGCGAACAGTCGGGTGCGCTCATGTCATGACGCTTATCTGGGGTGGGCTAGGCATCAAAAACGTATTTTAGCCCCTAATTACATAAAATACTTACCTAATTACATAAAAATTATTCCAAGTTCAAAATTCCCGCCAAAACGACTAGTCTCAATTTTTGTTGCAAATCTTTTCAAATGTAAGTCTAGGAACTTATTACGAATATTTTACGGTAGTTTTCGTTAATGTAACAAGCTGTCATTGTTCTTTCTAACTGATAGGAACTAAAAGATACAGTTGAAAAAAAAAGTAAAAGTAAGTAAGTTAAAGTATATATAAATTACAATATTTCAGAGAAAGAAAATTGTATATTTAATGCAAATTTTATTTAATTTTTAATTTTATCACTTTTGATGTTCGCGGCGCGCCGTCTTTCTTTTTTTGTTGGTCTGAGGTATAGGTTTTAAGAAGAAAAAAAATGCTGTGTTTTATCAGTTACTGTAAATGTGTAAAAAGGTAAGCTAATAATATCTTAAATGTATTTACTCTGTAAATATAAAAACATGTTTAAGAAGCTACTAGAAGATACATAAATTTTTCTCATAAAAATTGTGATCTATTTTTTTATTACTTCCACGGATCAATGTCACACCGGCCATGCCAGAAAAACAACGCGAGCGTTTTCGAACGTAACTGGCCATAGACAAGGCCCGAGACTCCATATTTTTATTTCAGTTGTCAGTTCCTACAGGCGGCGGCGAATCAAATGCACGGCTAGCATCGATTTTTAAAACCAGCGAAGCCACTTACTCGCGAATGAGCATTCGCGAGTAAGTGGCAGAGAAGCACTACTGTAGGACCTTGTTCATATTCACTTAGGCTTTGACCAAACGACCCGGGAAGATGTAGCACGGAGGAACCTTATAGATTCTTGAAAGAATTTCTGGAAACCCGGAGAGTCCTACCGACGAGAGAAAAGCCATAACAATAGGCATTTTGACTATGTTTAAAATATGTAACAATTTGCTGTCATCCTAATAAAATGTAATGTAAAAAGCGTATCTTATTGATATTCTGCAAAAAATACGGTCATTTTCTGTATATAAAACGTATATAAAATTCAGTTTGATCACGTGTTTGAAAACGCTCCGTGATTGGTTTCAACTCTGATGACGTCACACAGAAGTAAAAATTAGTTTCGGTGCGTGCTTTCTGTTTTTCTTTATATTTATCGTGCGATCTACGTGTTATTTACGTTATTTCCCTGCCGTCCTATAACAGTTTAGTTTATTTAAAGTTCTGTGCATAAAATGGAGAGAAGTTTTGTGCAAACTCACAGCAGTAGATAACTTACCCAAAGTAGATGCGATTATGGTTGGATTAATTTAAAAAAAAAACACACTAGTTTATATAAAGGCGAAGCACAGATTGAAGCTTCCCTGAAATAAATACATTAGACATAATTATTGTAAACAGCTTTATGTCAATGGCCTGATTGTATTGTTATCTTAGAGGTTATGTATAGGTATGTTAGCGTGGGCTTGCTTCTCTAATAAAAGCTTTTTATTTTAATAATTATTTTTAAACAAAATAAATATTAATTAGGTTAAAATGATCTTCACATATATAAACACTAGAATTAGGCCCAAGGCTTCCAGGGTTTCGACGAGCTAGGCTCAACCACTTTTTTCGTCTCTCAGGATCTATCGGAACAGGTACAAATAGTTTTTCCGGAGTCTTTATCGATGTACTTGTACATTTTGGTACAACACACCATTTATAAACCATTATTTATGCAATAAATTTAAAAACTATTTCAGCAGTTTGTTGTTTACTTATGTGTGACGTCATCTGTCAGAGCAACCAGGCGCCATAGCAAAAATTGCTTTTTGGCGCGTAATTTTTTGATTCAAACTTTAACATTGATTTTCTCCGTATATACGTCAGATCTCCAGGAAATATTAAAATGGTTTGCATATAATGCAATAACAAATAATATACAACTAAATTCCAATAGTAGTCAAATAGCCTATTGTAGATGGCACTTATACATAATATTCAAAAGAGTTCAAACTACTTTTTTCAAATGAAATCCTATAGCAGCCACAAGTGCAGAAACTTATTAAAACTTATAAAGATATATTTGAGAAACTAAATAATTTTGAATCTGTCTATGCAAGGCAACAACAGGCACATTCTGAAACAATCGGAGAAAATTTCGGCATTTAGAAAGAAACTGCAGTTGTGGATAAAAAAATGAATGAAGCCGCCGCCTTCATTCATTTTTAGGGTTCCGTACCCAAAGGGTAAAAACGGGACCCTATTACTAAGACATCGCTGTCTGTCCGTCTGTCCGTTTGTCTGTCTGTCTGTCACCAGGCTGTATCTCAAGAACCGCAATAGCTAGACAGTTGAAATTTTCACAAATGATGTATTTCTGTTGCCGCTATAACAACAAATACTAAAAACAAAATAAAATAAATATTTAAGGGGGGCTCCCATACAACAAACGCGATTTTTTTGCCCTTTTTTGCTCGATATCAAAAATGGCAACAGGTAGACACTTGAAATATTCACAAAATACTCAGTTGTATTTTAACTTTAATAATAAATAATAAAATTAAAATAAAATAAATATTTAAGTGGGGCTCCCATACAACAAACATGTTTTTTTCGGTGTTTTTGCCTTGTGGTACGGAACCCTTCGTGTGCGAGTCCGACTCGCACTTGGCCAGTTTTTTTTATCCACAACTAGAAAAATGAATGAAGCCGCCGCCTTCATTCATTTTTTTTATCCACAACTGCAGTTCAAGATTGCTTCCCGCAATTGTATAAATATGCGGCATCTAATGAACTGGTTATCTCACAAGACCTGATGGCCCTTTTCACGGAACGCCTATCGAAGCTCACCGAATGGTTTTCGAAGTACTTTGCAGATGATGATGTCGAAAAATATGCGTGATCCTGGCGGAGCTTGTGCATGGAAAGGATTCCATGCACAAGCTCCGCCAGGATTCACATCACAAAAGGAAGAGAGTGTCATTGAATTCTCTTGCGACAGCAGCTTTAAATAAAACTAGAATCACCATTTCAAATTTGGTAGTATTGGTTATCGATTCAAAATGAATGAAATTACAAGGAGGACGAGATCAGCAGCGGAAGACTGTTACTGTTCCAGTCACTTGGGAAACTCGACCAGATGCCGTCTCGCCGCAGAGATGGAACCGAGAAGAGTGTTCAAGATATCATCGATATGTTGAAGAAGACTGACCTGGACGACGTGCCAGATTTCGTGGCGAAGGAGCTAAGTAAACTGCCCCCCGTCACATTCGATCAAGTCGACGTTACGCGGCTGCTAAAGGACATCACGTCCTTGAAGGCGGAGATGACCAAGATGCAGTCCAGAATGGAGGCATCAGAAAAAACCAATACTGAACTACGTGCAAAAATAGCATCTTTGCGCAACATTCGTTCGGTAATTGGGTCACCTGAGGCGACACGACGAGGAGCGCAAAATGCATCCGTCGGCAGTTTTGAATCGGCGAACACAAGCGCTTCACCAGCTGCCGATAACGCAGAGCAAGCGCCGCCCGCCGCCGCCGTCGCCCGCGCTACAACACCGGCTGCGGAAACGTCACGCGTAGGTACGTCGACCCCTAAACGTGCCTACGCTGCTATTGTCACCAGCGGCAAATCTGATGCGTCGCAGCCTATGCGACAAACCAGGAAAGGGGAAAAACTGGTAAAGGGTGCTCAATCTGCCCTGACTGCGGTCCGTTGCTCTTTGCCAAGAGTCAGCCAAGTTGATGAGGAGGGTTTCATGAAAGTAGAAAGGAAGAAGAAGAAGCCCATCCACAGACCAACCGCGGCAAGCGTAGCTTAACCTGTTCGATCGACCTGTGCGGCTGTTATTATTTAGCCACGAGCCCCTCCAACAACAACAACAATCAACAATCGAAAACTACAGGGCTGGTGGGACAATTCTCTTGGCACAGCAACAGGAAATAGCTATGGGATGTCTTGGAGGCGCTCCGAAAAACAGGAGTCCGATTGGAAAATCGAACCGTTATGATTCAGTCAGACAACCGGTCACTGGTGGCTTATATCACCAAGAAAGGCGGAACTAAGTCCCCAAAGCTCTCGGAAATCATCGAAGAAATCCTACAGTTGGCCAAAGGTCATCGGATAGACTTGGTAGCCTATCTCCCCAGACGATACAATACGACGTCCGACAGCCAGTCCACAGCGAAGACAATGCCGGAGTGGACGCTGAGCAAGTCAATCCTTCGCACTATGGTTCGTGTAGAACAAGCTATCTGGACAAAAACAACTCTTCAATTCCTAGTAGTTAATTACTAATATGAACTCATAAGCCATATACATTAAGGAATACACCTATTAATTTTCGTAACTACCCTCATTAGGACCGTCTTAAATAAAGTATAGATATTCAAGGTGCATTCATTTGCATTTTTACATCATAATTGATAAGATTATTTAAGTCACTAAAAAAAATTGTGATAGTGTTTTTATGATGGATTGTGTACATAAGGGTAAGTAGCTTTGTTTTAATCAATTTTTATAACAGCAACTTCATTCTTTAATTTTATTAAATTAAATGTGGACTTTTTTCCATATTTTTGAATTCAATGGTCAAAAAATTACATGTCCACTCTGTAGAATCTATTTTATATGATTCTCACAAGTAATTAGTAGAAAAAAATTTGCGAATTATTTGCACAACTATTTTTTTTTCTTTAAACAGCTTTCACCGTCTCAAAAATGGATTTTTTCGAAGAATGGCTAAAGCACCCGAATGAAACGCGGTATGAGGAGCTCTTTCGATTCATATCTTTTTGAGACATGATTTTGATGGTGTTACGGAGCAGTCCCTGAAAAGAAGACGTCAAGGTGATGCTGAAAAGTGGAGCACCTGTGGAAGAAATCGAGGGCGGTTCCTAGAGAAGAATTCGACGTGGTGAAGTAATTAAATCAACACTTCTGCCTATAGGCCAACTTTCCGAGGAAGCACAGGAAGCTCGGAATAAGGATTGCAGAAGATTTCGTGAACACAACACACGAAAACGATCGCAAATAGGTATTTGCGATCGTTTTCGTGTGTTGTGTTCACGAAATCTTCTGCAATCCTTATTCCAACAACATATCAAGTAAACAACAACAACACAACAACAACACATAACAACATATTAAGTAAATCTCTATTCGTACCTACGAATAGAGATTTACTTAATATGTTATTGACAACATCTGACCCTGTAATAAATGGTTTAAGAGAAGTTTCCCGGAAGAAAATAGGTTCGTTCCCTAGCGAAGTCGTAGATTTAATAGTTCAATGATTGAGTGATAGAATAAGTTAAGTATTCTATGTGTCTGTTATTAGATTTTATAGTTACATTTATAGATAAATTAATTTAAAATATTTGTTTAAAAAAAAATGTTTTTATTTCACTATAGGTACTTGCTCGAACGACCAATGGTCCTCAAAATAGTGTTAAGACCCTTATGTCTATGCTTAATAAGCTCATTTATGAGTAAAAATCGTAACAAATAATTTTGTCCAGCTAGCTTGTTCTACATCTACACGAACCATAGTGCTTCGATCATTATCAAGTACAGTAAGTCAAGGAGGTAATCTCACAGTGGGTCGAGCTACGGTTGAAACCTAAATATTCGTTTTCTTCCCCTCGGAGGGAAAACGGTTCTATTTTTTTTAAAGATTATCCTGTGAAAGGCTTTAGTAAATGTTACCCAAGCTATTAAAATTAAGCAAAATACTATAATCTTGTGTTAAAATATTTTAAATAATCACAGCAGTTTTTCCCATGACGTCACCATATTCCAGTTGGCAGTAAAGGGCATTTTTGAACAAAAAGTAGCCAAATCGGTCCAGTCGTTCTCAATTGATGCCAACAAACAGCTTTTCATTTTTATAGAAGACTAGCTTCCGCCCGCGGCTTCGCCCGCGAGGTATTTCGATAAAAACTATCCTATGTCTTTCCCCGGGATGCAATCTATCTCTCTGACAAACATACAGACTGACAGAGTTACTTTCGAATTTATAATATTAGCATGGATTTATGGAGGGTCTTCGTACCACTTTAGAAAATTCTTTTCCCCACTGCCTGGTTAGTATTCGAGTCATGGGGCTCACTCCAGATGCCCATTTAAAATTGATAGTAGATTTTGACCGAGATTGCAATTAGGTTTTGAAATGTTTTAATTAACGGAATTGGCCTTCTATTGTCTACAGAAGGCCAATTCGTAATTTAAAATGATCAAAATCTAGTCACAATCTCATCTCTGCGACCATCAATGTCAAACACTTATCAAAAATGTATGAAAATTGACAAAAAGAGACCGAGATCAGACTGAGAAATGTTCTTAAAATTACGAGAATTGGCCTCAGAACAAAATAGAAGATACCAGTAAGTATCATTTAAGTTACCGTTTAGAAGACTAAAACACCATGGTATCTACTGGCACACAAATACCACATACAGTGTGTCACAGTGTAAACTCCATGTAACGTCACACGATTTAACAGCAAACTCAAAAAGCAAAGAAAAAGCAAATAAATATAGATTTATCCTAGGCTCCTAGGATCCTAGGCTTAACAATAGACACCCATATTAACTGGAAAACACATATACAGACAGTAAAATCAAAAAATTCAGTTTTCATATGCTCTCTGCGAAATAAAAAAGACTAAACCTACAAACCGCACTAGTCACGTACTACGCGTATGCCCATGCTTGGTTTAACTATGGCATCATCCTATGGGGAAATAGCATAGACGCTCCCTCCCTATTTACCCTCCAAAAAAAGCTTATATGAATAATTACCAATATAGAACCAACAGATAGTTGAAAGCCTTACTTTCGACAACACAATATTCTCACCTTAGTATTTATATCTTGGAATTATGTAAACTAGTCCGTAAATATCCAGATTCTTACAGCACACGGGGAGACATACAAACAAATTATTTGTTGCGCCATAAAAATATACTAAATATGCCCCCCTCCCGCCTTAAACTACATTCATCTAGTCTATATTCAATGTCAATAAAAATAAATAATAAATTACCAGAAGACATAAATTAAAATTTAAAAAAAGTTTTTACACATTACAAGAATATCTAACGGATAAATTCAATATTAATAATACATAACTAAGGCGCTCTTCCTCTCTCAACCTCTTTAAAAATTTGCTGTGCCCGACAGGGTCCATAATTGTTTCTATTATTTTTTATTTACTACCTGTAATTGTACATTATGGATAGCAATAAACGATTTTGATTTGATATGACACCTTAAAGCATCAAAATCACTCATCTTTTGTTGGTTTAGCTTGTTTTCCATACAATGATAAACTCTATATAGCATTACTAACAACCACTCTCATTAACCTTTTGAACGCCAATGTCGGCTATAGCCGACATGAGCAAGCGTGCCCTGTGCGCCAACGACGGCTATACTCGACAAAAAACAGGTCGCAGAAAAATACAAAATAAACCTATTAAATCATTACTTTTATGTATTTTATTGATACACCTTGAAATTAAGATTTTCGGGCTTGGCGTACAGGGCATAGGAATACCGATATGGCGTGGCGGTGAAAAGGTTAACAACAACAATTACGTAATAAAAAGTATCTTCTAAGTTGCCAAAATTAGTGTAAACCTGTGGACATTCTTTTGTTGCTTTATTATCCTAGCCTAACTCGACTGTCTGCATCATGCAAACTAAACTTTCTAAGGAATTCGTTCTTTTGTTTACAAATTGGGATTGCACATGTATACTGTTGTTGACCATGACTAATAAGAGTAGGAGTCATGTACTTAATAAATTATCATATTTTTAGTTGCTCACAAACTTGCCTCAATATCGCAAGATGTGAATAAAATAAGTAAAAAAATACCTACAATAAAATTACTGGTGCAGCAAAAGCCGTCAGACAAAAATAACAGAATATATGCAATAGCATTCAATTAAGATTATTTTTTTATGTACATAACTACTAGCGTGAAATTAACTTTTTCTTTTCATAATTCTGATTTTTCTTCTTTCCATTTAACGACAACTCTCTATAATGCCATAAAATGTGCAGTCCCTTTAGTGTTGTTATACACTGTAGTTCTGAAATCTGGATTTATGCTCTGAGAGCCAATTTGCAATATAAACCTTTTACAAACAAAGCCTTCCAAGAACACAATGTTTAGCAAGAATTTCAATCATGGACACCTTCCATGACACTGAACATTATGACTATCTTTTAAAACTTCAACATACTTTTCCTCCTTTGGACATAAGTTCGACCCTCTGACCTCAGACACTTGAGGCCAAGACATTTCTGTTTTTTAGGCATGTTGAAGCAAAGGCAAACATTTCGGGACAGTATTCTAAAAACCAGACAACAATCCACATCAACTATCAATAACAATTTTATTAGCAACTTTCGTTTCAACAAATTTCGTTTGGAACACATGTTTGAGAATGTGTTTCATATTCAAGGAAACCTTACGATGACCCTAGATTTTTTCAGTAATCTATGTTTTACTATGATTAGCATTGAATAGAAAGTTTTCAATAAATGCCACATGCTGAACCGAACAACGAACGAACACACCATACGCATTTATTTTGATATAATCTAAAACCGTAGGTTTAATAATCCACTATAAGAACCGAGTTTGACAAGTGAAGTTTCAGCCAGGCCAAAAACCAACGTGGAAAAACGTAACAATCAAAATCTAAGAAATGCAACTTACAAGTCGCCATTATTTCATGACCAAGTCGTCTCGTCAATGGACTCGATCGGATCTATGATAGAAGTTACCAAAACATATAATACTGAACAGGTCACACCGTACTGACTGACTAAGATCACAAATTGCAATACCTATAGCCAAAAATAGCCATGGATGCAGAGAAGACACAGAAGATACAATAAGTGAAACTGTGTGTGACTGTGGACCTGTGGACTGGACACTGGTGATGCGAAGTCGAAGACAGTGTTGACTGTTGCCGTTAGGCAGTGTTGCCAGACGTTTTGAATGAGCGATCGTACGATGGGTGAATAAAAAATCGTATTCCCTAAGAGCCTGCTACTAAAACAAAATGGTACGTTTTCAAAACCTTTGTTTTATTATATTAAAGCAAATAATCAATTTAAACACACACTTTTAAGTCTTTATTTATCCCCGTAAAGGGTTTTCCTCAAAAGATCTTTTCAGACACTAATCTACATGGTCCTCAAAGATTATGTCCGGATTTTTATATACACATTGACATTGATGAATTGTATTTAGACAATGACATGAATATTTACTTTGTAAAGTATTTTTTATTATTTTTTTTTCTCTTTTCATTTAATTATTGTAAATGTGAGGACTATGTGGGTCATTTTTTTTCTGTTTTCATTCTTAGTTTTAATCATGATCTGGCAGTTTGAGTAATTTACGCGGCCTACCCAAATGTCCTTTCTTTGGTATTGTTCGTCGAATCGTTGAGCTCCTTCTGAGTCGAGCTGCACGATTTTTGACAAATGCGTGCACTGATTGGACAGGTCCGCTCAATCTGTGTGGTTCTTTCCTCAAAAGACCATTTCAGACATCAATCTACATGGTCTTCACATAGTGTTGCCAGGTCTTAAAACCGAAAAGCCGAACAGACCAGCCAGTTTAGCCGGACATATTGGGTAAAAAATCCGGACACCTTTAATTTTTTAGTCTTAGTATAACACAACTTTTTTTTTTTTTAAATAAAACAACGTTTTTCTCGTGGTGAAGAAGTGACTAAAGTGGGGTGGTGATGAAGAGTGGCGGGGAGGCGGAGGCGGGCCGCGCGCGCGCTCGTCAAATTTAAAAAGCGTAACAAAAACCGGACAGGGCGGAGACCGACCGTCGCGTCGGTTGGGCCAAATGGCCGGACACACAACTAAAAAGCCTAACTGTGTCCGGCTTTATCCGGACGCCTGGCAACCCTATCTTCACACGATCTGACCAAGTTTTGTCTGGACTTTAAAAGAGACTGTGACCTCTGAGTTTGTTTCGGCCTTTCTTCTCAGAGTAGTCAGATAGGAAACGCCGACCACATCTAGTTTAAAAAATATGATGACGTGTAAAAGTGTTTGCAAAATCCTACTTACAGAAAATAAATCATTTATCATTTATTTATCATTTATCATTCTGTTCATGTTATTTAACATTTCTCGCGTTGGAGAAAAATCCACACAACACCCATAGCGCTTAATATGTTGTTTGGCTAAAAGTGTGCCATTTAATGTTTCGTTGCTCAGCCTGTTTCGAATCTTTGTTTTTATTAGATTGACTGAACTGAAGCAGCGTTCACAATCTGCGTTAGAGTGAGGAAGGCATAATAAGTCCAGAGCAACTTCCGAGTAACGTAACGTATAACATTGGGATGTAAGGGAAATCCCCTAACCATAGACAAATCTAACTAACTAGTGATGAGAAGGGTTGGTACTTAGTAAGTAAAATAATAAATAGTGACGTGCTGTATTGGTATTAAAGTGTTTTTCAAATAAACTTGCGATAAATGTCATTCAACCACCCTGTACCAAAAAGTCCAAATAACTTACGATAGATATCGTTCGTCATACAAAACTGTCGCTAACATTGCGTCGGTTGAGTTTCATAATACCAAACACGGAGTAAGTCAATGTTTTGATCGTGTTACCGACACTGCCCATACATTTTTTTCGTATGGTTTGGAAATATTGGGATACATTAGTAGACGGAAGTGAACAAACTTTATCGCAAGTTTATTTGAAATGAACTTTAGTACTTTGGTTGTATGAAATCTAAAAAAGTCGTATGTTTAAGTACCATTTCTGCCCCTTGATCGTACACGCAAAATAAATGTAAAAAATCGTATGAATACGATTTAAATCGTACATCTGAAGAATGACATTTCGCTGCAGTAAAATGACACTTCTTTTCTTACTGTCATTTCGTTCAAAAATGTTGCCACACTGTCTCTATTAGTGATGTCATTAAAACGCAATGACACATCATCGTTTTAATTTAGATAATTTGAAAATGACCAGTTTTGATTCACCCTAAACATTCAAATATTATTTGTTATTATCGGATAAAAATAAATGTTGATAGTTTCAAATCAGCGTAAATACATAGTCTATTATAGATAAAGTTTCAATTTTTACTTTAAAACTCCTTTTAATTATCGATCTAAGAAAACATTTTTTTAAATAAATTGAATCTTTAATTAGGATTAGGAATAACGTTTACTAAGAAGATTTTTTGAAAAACACATCAAAAATAAGAATATGTAAAAAGTTATAATTATGTTTGTGATTAGAATTAATGCTTCCTATGAATCCAATCCGATTACTGATGTGATGATAAATCAGTAATAAGGCATTGCTCAATGTTTTTATTGTACACCTAAATTAACCTGAATTTCATTATAAATATCATCCTCTATTAGTATTATCCTCTTTTATAAAATATCGATTTTGAACTGAATGTTACTTGAATGAATCGATTATTTTGTCACACTACTATTTAAATTTCGTTAAAAAGTGGTAACACCTAAGCTGTCATTTTACTGCAGCTAACTATGGCCGCATTCAAAATTATGCATTAGTTAAAATCGCTCACATCATCTCACATGAGTTCTGATTTTTATATTAGGATTATGACAGCTAAGAGCTGTCAACAATTTTTTTTACGGTATTTCTTTGTATAAACACCACATTTCTTCTTCTTTGGTAATGTGGCGACTGTCAGCCAAAAGCACAATTTCGAAAATGCCACGTTAGTTTAATTTAAGGTGAATGGATAGAGGTAAACCGCGAAATTCCAATTTTCTTGCGTTTTTTGCAATTTGCAAGTCAGTGTCAGATTGTATCTTGATCAAAATATGATTTGCGACAATAACAGGTACATATTTAGAGAATTATAATCATTAGAATCATTAATATATCTTTCTAAGTTAGATTTCTACCACCAACCACCAATCTCATATGGAAAAATGTTAGTGGTTGAAATTTAATTATGTACCTGTTATTGTCGAAAATCATATTTTGATCAAGATACAATCTGACACTGACTTGCAAATTGCAAAAAACGCAAGAAAATTGGAATTTCTTCTAACACTTTCCGGGACACTTAACGCCCCTCGACGTAATAACAATAAAACTTCTATTGTGTCTCGTGTGTGTCCTTCAATGTGTTAAAATGTTTTACAATATTTTGTATACATTAATTATATAATAATATGTGAAGACGATGCACCTAAAATAAAATTACTATACCACAAAAGGTAAAAGAAGTAAAAATGAAAACATGACATAAATTAAGTATCTGATAGATACATGGTGCAAACATATTTACAACATGGTAAAAGTAAACTTGACACTTATTTAGTTTAGTTTGACAGCTGTCAGCTGTCCCTGCTGTTATGAACGTTTCCTTGAAAGCAGTTACGATGTGAAGTAGTGATTTTTTATTTCTTAATCTATCGAATAATGGAGGATGTTAAATACTGCTAAGAACACCATTTTATTGCAAGGAATTTCACTTGTGAACCTCGGTTCAAGTTTGGCCAAGAAAAAAAACACATCCTTTAATAATCGAGAATTCAGGGAAGGAAAAATACGGATCTGTCATTTTATTAAACTGAAACATAATTATTTGATCAACGAATACAAAATTAATGTTTTTCTAGAACATTCGTTTTATTACCAATATCATCATAGGTGTTGTACCTAGCACATTCAATCGATTAAAGTGTTACATGCTGTGCGCTCGATGACGCGCTCGCACGTGGGTCGCGCGGCGGGCAAAACAATCTCAACTCTCTGTGTGCGTACTTATGGTAGTGGGCTGCATCAATTGGGTACCCCAGTTGTATGAAAATTTTAATACAATTGGGGTACCCAATTGATGCAGCCCACCGTACATTTCTTTTCGCTGCAAACTGGTCTTATTATTAATATTGTAAGTATTTTCGCTTTTGTATTGGAGTGATGTATCTGTTACGAAGTAAGTATTTAGTAAACTGGCGGCGCGGGCTGTTCGGAGCGGGCAGCGCGCGGGGTGCGCGCGCTTATGTTTTGGCAAACACTGGACTGGTGTGACCAGATTCATCATTTTAATACTTTTTCGTTATATTTTATCGACTTTCCCGAACATCAGTAATTTAATCTGGTCACACTGCACTGGACACGACATTCGACAACACGATTTTAAATCAAAATGAAAGTCTCGAGCGGGACAGTCCCGATTTTCGGAGATAACTCGACCGTGCGCGCAGCGTGCTGAGGAAGCGTGGGTGGGTAGCACAGACAAGTGTGTACTGGCCGCCCGCCCGGCGCGTAATGAATCCTGTGAAGAGCTCTTCATCTTTATTAAAGAGAAAAAGGAAACTTTAAAAGAAGTTAAGGCTGCGCCGACCGCCAAGTGGCGCCCTCAACAGCGCAAAACTACCGTTTATAATAATATTAACGTACAATCTTGTGAAGCACAACTTAACGTGCTTATTTTCTGCATTTTCATTGCAAAATAAAAGAAATAACGAAGCAAACTATGAGGGCACCACTTGGCGGTCGGCGCAGCCTTAAATCTTCACAGAAATATCATGAATATTAAGTAATTCTTATAAATAATTAGTATTTTATTGTAAGTTGCAATTTGTAACACTCACTCCACAGACTATTGTTTGAAACGCCATATTTTTCTAATGAATAAAACTTTTTGATTTTGATTTCTGTTTTTTTTTATCCTGAATAAAATAAATTTGAAATATTTATCTTTTTATTTGAATTAAAATTACGTAATATTACATTTTTATTAAAATACATTTACTATGGCTATTTTTGCTATCTATTGTCACGTAAACGTCATTTTAATTCCCGCTTTCGACTAAACAATCCCCCTGTTTTCACTCAAAAAGTTCCAAAATCCCGACTTGGCAAAAAAAAACTGGCAACCCTGGCACAGACCTATATTTTATTGTAGTCTGTGGCATGTGATGTGAATTTTTACTTTCAGTTGTCTATCAAAAAGTACTCTGTGGTAAATCAAGTGCCCTTTAGGGTATATATCAGTTGTATAATGTACTCTGTGGTATATATATTCTGTGATCAAGTGTCAATCAATCGTCTCGTTAGTTATGTCTATTGAACTTGAAGATAAATAAATAATTAATCAGGATTTCGGAGATCGGGTTCATTATTAGTGCAATTTTGTTATAAAATAAAAACGGTGTGAAACCACGTGTGAGTATCACGTGACTGCCAATGCCAAAAAAAAATGATTTGGAAGTGGTATTTTATTGTCGGAGTATTGCCACAGAGTACATTTGTGTTGGGTACATTTTAGATCTTTGTAGCTTGTTCTGAATTGGACCACAATGTTGTTAATAATTGTCGTTGTCGAACAGGAAATGACTGTCGTTTCGTGCCAAAAAAATGTCGCCTTATTCTGATAATATTGTTGATTTCCAATACATTGGATCGATTTGTTTCGATTTTCATGAAGGAGACCCTATTCAAGACGGGTTAGCAAAGAAAATCATCTTCCTAATGCTAGATACTATGAAAATAAAATGCTACTATGAAAACCAGTCATCTCGGGCTTACTAAGAAGGTATACACGGCGACTTAACAAGCTATTCATTTCCCGTTTAAGCTGACCCTGTATTGTATAGGTTTTTCGAACAATGAGAAGTCTGTTTATACCGGAAATGCTTGATGTCTCATTGTGTGTACAATATATTTTGTTGTTCTGGAAACCTCAGTGTCATTTCATTATTGTTTTCCGATTAAAGCTTAAGTCTTAAAGTGTCTAGGGATTGGAGGCAGAGAAATCATTGCGAGTCATTGATCACTTACTGAATGGGCTCAATTGTGTCTTTATAATAAAAGAAGCAGTGGACTGTATTAACATGTTAGTCGCCATGACGGACAATGTTTCGTACCTTGAAAACAAAAGTGGCGTTATACAAAAATTTACATTTTGCAGTATTACCATTTAAAGTTTTTGACGCTGCATTTTGGTCAATATCTTAGCAAATAACTGGAATAAAAGAATGCACTTAATTTCATTTATCAGTTTGACTATCTTTTTAAGTTATGTACTGAAAACAAGCCAGTAAATTAAGAAGTTATTTAGAAAACATGGTTTTCAAAAAAAGTTCTGAATAGTGCCACTTTTGTTTTACGTAAACCTACCTGTTTTAGAATAATTACCCAAAGATTAATAATGGGAGTAAGAAAAAAAAAAACAGAAATAAAACGATATTATCTCATAGAAAGAACAAACATTATTTATTTGGCAAAAACAATTAAGTTATAATCAGTACAATAATAACATACACTATAATTATGTCACATTTTTCGTTCAAATGCAAATTTTAGGTATAAATCACAATTTTTGGGGCTATCAATTAAGCCGTACAAACTAATAACAGTGAAACAAACTTTAACATGAAACTTAAACGTAAAATTAGCTTTAAAAAATAAAGTACTTTTCTCAAAATAAAATATAAAGTCTTCTAGAAAATAAACTGATCTAAGTATTCTTAGAAGTTATACCAATTATTTTAATAAGATCATCAAAAATATGTAGGTTGTATCAAAATAGTATATTTTAGTAGTATGTATTATGACACTAATACTTACATACTACTAAAATATACTTTCATAGTAGGAGGTATAATAACTGGGAATCAAACCAGCATTAATGAGGCTCCTTGTGTCAGTTTTCTTTCTTTCTGATATTTCCAATTTACGCTGATATAGCGGTTTGAGTTCTGTGGAACGATTATTAATTCTTATTTGTTCTTTTACTCAAATCAAGCTCTTTAAAATCATCAAAATACGATGTTTTGTATTCTATTTTGATCTCACTATGTTCATTTTTCTCAGTTTTGATAACTTTTATGTCTGACAACTTCACAACTTGGCCATCTACATCTTTATTTAGTCTAGGAACTGGTAGTTGCTTTATAGGTATCTATGAAATCGCTGTAACCCATTTCATTTACAAATAAAGGTGTTCCACGTTTTTTAGCACTTCAAATAGCAGAAATACCAGCATCAAAAGTCGATGATCACATTCAGATTTTCAAAATCACTGTACATTATATCACCCATAAATCGCTCAACTAGATAGGGCGCACAGTATTGAATGAACTTCATTAAAGTTCAAAATTAACTGAACACTACTCGTCAAAGGTCACTGAACACTACTCGTCCAAGGTTACTGAACACCATTTTGTCAAAAATCGCTGATCGTTATAATTTCCGAAAACATCTTAACATTCAGTTTTACAAAAGTCACTGAACAATATAAAATGCTTGTTTTGGTTATCTAGTGTAATCACGGCAACGTCCAAAAATAACATAACATCATAAATAACAAAAGTTACTGAACATTACTTTGTTTCGGATACGTAGCATGTAAACTAATACTATCAAAAGTAGCTGAACTGCAAACTAAAAAAATGCTCGTTACTATCTTCAGAGCAGGCCCTGATTAACCCTTAGGCTAATTAGGCTGCAGCCTAGGGCGCGAGGATCGGGGGGGCGCGCTAAAATCGTGTCTTCGCATGCACTAATTTAGCATCATTGCATCTACCCTACATATTTCAACTAGACCGAGACAAAACACTAACACCAAATGTGCTTGAGAGTCCCTGATTTTAACATTAAATTTTAAAATTTTAAAAAGCGCGTGTAAAACAAACACTGATTTGTTACTCGAATCGGTCGGTGGTCGAGCGAGTGGTTGAGCTGGCAACAGAGTACTAGTGCGAGTTTTGTTTAATCCGCCTCGCAATAACGGGCGTAAATTTTAACTTCATTTTGTATGGGAAATTCGGAATTTAAACAGTGCAAATTGTAAATTTGATCCTTTCATGGCTGAACATTTGGTGAGATTTGGACAAAAAGGCAGAAGTTCTTCATCGTACTTGTCCCCCTCTACATATAATCGATGAATTTATTTTACTTCTCGCTGACGAAGTTCGACTTTCGATTAAAGGAGAAATAAAAAAACTGGCCAAGTACGAGTCGGACTCGCACACGAAGGGTTCCGTACCACATGGCAAAAACGCCGAAAAAACATGTTTGTTGTATGGGAGCCCCCCTTAAATATTTATTTTATTTTAATTTTATTATTTATTATTAAAGTTAAAATACAACTGAGTATTTTGTGAATATTTCAAGTGCCTACCTGTTGCCATTTTTGATATCGAGCAAAAAGGGCAAAAAAATCGCGTTTGTTGTATGGGAGCCCCCCTTAAATATTTATTTTATTTTGTTTTTAGTATTTGTTGTTATAGCGGCAACAGAAATACATCATCTGTGAAAATTTCAACTGTCTAGCTATCGCGGTTCTTGAGATACAGCCTGGTGACAGACAGACAGACAGACGGACAGACGGACAGACAGCGAAGTCTTAGTAATAGGGTCCCGTTTTTACCCTTTGGGTACGGAACCCTAAAAAGCAAAATGTTATTCGATTAGCATTGATTCTAGGTACTCCAAATATTTCACACACCGATCAGTTGACATTTATAATTCGTTATATTTTGCCTGACTGTCCTGTCATGCCGAACGTTTTGTCACATTTTTACCCAATTGCGGTCATAATGGAGAAGGCTGTTCTTGCGACAATTGATAAAACTTTAGAACTTAATATTAAAGACTGTCGTGGCCAAAGTTATGATAATGCTAGCAATATGTCTGGTCAATATAAAGGTCTTCAGTCAAGAATTAAAGCTGTAAATCCATTGGCTACTTTTGTTCCTTGTGCAGCCCTTTCTATAGGCACAACTCGTGGGATCGGCTGCCGCGGAAAGTAGTGACGAGTCATTAAACTCTATTTGCGAAGATGAAAATTAAAATAAAGAGACCAAAATAGAAGCAAAAACTATATTAGAAAAAATTAAAACTCTAGAAATTACAATAATGTTACATGATGTGCTTTTGGAACTCTGTGCTCGTAAAGTTTCAAATCGTTAGTGCACAGCTACAAACAAGTTCTGTTGATTTATCTACCGTTGTTACTCTTTATGAGACATTAGGTTCATGCTTATCTTGATACGTTGCGTGACGAAAAAGAGTTCAAAAATTTTAAATCAGAGGCAATCGAGAGATGCGAAGTGACCACATACAAAAAAGATGTAAGAAGAAGAAAGAAACCAAAATTTCATTTTGATGAAGTTAAAACGGGGCACATTGAGTTAGAAGGGAGACGATCTTTCATCTTGATAATTATTATGCAGCTATTGATTGTCATATAGTGCACTTAAAAAACCGGCAAAACACAAAGTTTGGTTTCTGATGGAAACTGCATGAACTAGACGACAGTAAATTTATTAGAAGCAAACCAAAGGAGTTAAAACAACTATATGCCACTGATTTAGAAGAAACCTTGCAGAAGAATGCGTCCACTTGGTACAGTTTTTAAAATCTGACACCGAGGCCGAGCACTCTATTTCTGCCAGACCCCCAAAGGGTTTGTTGCAGTTAATAAAAAGTTTTAATATTTCACGCATTTTCCCGAATGTGGAGATAATATTAAGAATTTTTTTGACAATGAGGGTTACCAACTGCAGCGGCGAAAGGTCTTTTTCAGAACTTAAAAGAGAAAAAAATTACTTGCGCTCCACACTCGGCCAGCAAAAACTTGCAGCGCTCTCGCGCTAATGTACATAGAAAGTGATTTTTTACAAACTATTAAATTTGAAAAAATTGTGGAAAAATTTGCAACGCTAAAGCACGAAAAAGGACTTTTGTATAACCTAATAATTACTACATACTATAATTTTCAAATAAATCATTAATCAGTTGCAAAAATGTTTCACTTGTATGATGCCTCTCCTCTTCTATGTTATGGGTTTGGTTTCCGCACTTAGTCCTTCAGTGGACCATTGTGCGTGTGCCTCTCCTCTTTTTTTTAACAATAACAGAAGTGTAAATATTTAAAAAATAGATACTCGAGTCGAAGCAACTTCACACACTAGATGACCACGCTCATGGTCAATGGCAATGGCAACTAAGTTGTCTATAGAAACTAAGCCAATACAAGTCATGCGGCCAAACACGACATGGATTTGGTTTTCTACTTGGTAGCCGGCGGTCACTTGATATGATTTTGGTCTTATAATGCGTGAGGTACTTTGCCTTTATGTACGGTCAGCTTAAAATATGGTTTGCCACCCTAAGGACAACGTTAGATTCGCTTGCAGATCGATCTGAAAACTTTTATAGGTAGTATTCATACTGGTTAGGATTCATGGTTTACCATGTTAAAATTTTCACACTACTACTCTCTACTCACTACTTTTTAGGCCGCCCGTAACTCATCTGGCTGGGGCGCGTCCTCATAATTAGCCTAGGGCGGTCAGAACTCTTGATCAGTCGCTGCTTCAGAGTTATAAATCCAATCATGTCCTATCCAAACTAAATCATGTAAAAAAAATTATATGGATGCAAATTTCGAATTTAACTTTCCAAAATAACTTTGTTTTTTTTTTTCGTAGTATCAATGAGAATACTAGAAGTGGGTGTTCAACACATTTTTAAGCCTATTTTTCAAAATAAGCTCACAAGCACGAATATAAAGATAAGCATATTCCGCTTAAAAATTATTCCGTCGACGTCATCTAAGCTTTCTATATTACGATTGAATAGTAACCTTATTTGTATAGCTATAAGACTCCCTATCAAAAATCACACAAGTTTTGTTTGAATTTTTACCATCGACGTAATTAAGGATTTTTTTAGTTCGATTGAATTGTAACCTTATTCGTAAAGCAATAAGACTCATTTTCAAAAATGTCGCAGATTCTGTTAAAATTCATACCGTCGACTTAGTTTATGATTTTTATAGTACGATTGAATTAGAACTCACACAGATTCCGTTTTAATTCAATTCTTTCGGAAACATAGTTGTGGGTATTTGACAAACTGTAAAATAGCACACGCATATCATATACCTACCGAAAAAAAACACACACATATTAAACCCAAAAAACATTTCATTTTGTTCAGGGACTTTAGAGGGTATGCTATTTTTGTCAAAAACTTGTTCAGAGACTTTTGAGACGAAGAATGTTATGCTTTTTTTACTATAACTTTGTTTATGATAATCATTCATTTCTGGTGCTTGTCATGTTTAGCGATTTAGGTATAATACGGTGTACAGCGATTTTGAAAATCTAAATGTGGTCATCAACTTTTGATGCTGACTGTACGTATATGGGTCCACATCTAAGACATCGTTTAACTTGTTTCTCAATTACAGAATGTACAGCATCTCCCTCATTCTGTGTATGGCCACGTATAAGGAACTTATGTGTTATGGACTTAATTTTTAAGTATTGTACTGCGTAAATATACACCCCGATAATAAACTGGTTCTTCTGCTGACCGCAGCAATTATCAGAGTAAAAAACTATGTCGAGATATTCTTCGGTACAAGAAGACTTTTTTTGCAAATATTTTAGTACACAAGTACCTATTTCATTTGCTCCTTGGTGTCCTTGCGATTCATCCCAGAAGAAGCATGCAGTATTGTCACGTTTAAGCTCAGAGATGGTAAAAGGACATGTCTGGTGCAGCACGGGCGATTGTCTAGGTAGTCCAACAAAATGTTCAGTAACAATTGTTATATTATTATAATCGTCGTATTTTATAGTTTATCAATTAATAAGTTTCAGGAGTCAGGATCTTGCGAAAACTGGTGAAAATAAGGTTTATATGCTGGGGATTCTTCTTAGTTTTTTTTAGTATAGCTCCATCTGTGAGCGAATACAGGTACTAATTGGTGGTATGCCTTTGTGAGGTTAATGAAACATTTAATATTTTGTGATATAAGTATCTATTTGTGTAACAAAAATGTAAAGCTCCTATTGTTTATATTTAAAACTTACATTTTTTTCTCATTTCATCACAAAGCAATCTTATTCTTTATTGTACACATAAATGCATAAATAAGAGACTGTGGTGGCGGCGGTGTTGGTGATTCATGTTCCACGGATGGAACAAAAGTCCCTTGATGAGTCATGAATCAGGTGTCGATTTGCTCGAACCTAACAGGCTTGACATGCATAAATTGTTGCTATATCCTGAAAATATTATTACATTTTATTACATGGCACGACAGAACTGGCGAAATGTGAGGTGTACTACTGGTTCACTTCCCCAAATCCTTCGGGGGATCGCTGGCGTGATGTTATGTTTTATATGACGAACAGACGAAACACTCCTTCCATTTTTCTTGATAGTCGTTTCTATTGCTCGTCTTTCCAGTGTTGACGGATATATCCAATTCATTTACTCATTTTCTTTCTAAGACCTTTCTTACTTATTTTAAAAATAAATAATTTACATTGAATTTATCTGATAATTATTATCATTGGAAATAAGGGGTACTAAAGGGTTGTCACTGCAACAGTAAAGAAACGTGCGCGTCTTGAATTTCTGAGTCCGACTGAGGTACACGGCAGACCATTGTATGACCTAGTAATCTGTCATTGTCAGCAGCTTCGGTATTTAATAAATTATAACAATCGTGACAAGCGTATCCATCTAATGGGAGCTGAAACAATAACAAATGCCTTTGTATTTTTCAAATTATAACAACTAACTGCTCAATGTACTGCCTTTACTGCAGGGTTTACGCGACTGCCGTAGTATAGAGGCGTACCTGATTTGCTAACCATCGTGCCACTTGCAGGCGTAACGCGAGCCCTCACACGATATGTCTGCGAATCCTCATCATAATATCCAAATCGAAAGGAAAAGCAGAATCCTATAAGAATAGCAATAGTAATCGTGTCTAGAATCAATGTCAGTCCGTGTAGAATATATCAATAATACAGGGTGGGCCATGAATTAGTTAACATTTGAAAAAATCGTATAAAAAAAACCATTTAACATATTTTAGAAATCGTTTATTTACGAGAAAGCTAATTAGTTGTAATTTATTTTTTAAAAATTATTTCGTCTAAATGACCACCGTTTCGGTTTTTGCACTCATCTAAGCGAGTCCTAAAGTTTTCGAATACTCTTCTGCAAAGAGACCGCGAGATCGCCGACATCTCTTCGATGATTTTTTCTTTAAGTTGACGCAGTGTATTCGGTTTATCAATGTAGACACGACTCTTTAAATATCCCCATAAAAAGAAGTCTGCTGGTGATAGATCTGGACTTCTGGGTGGCCATGGGATGTCACCCCGTCTGGATATCCGCTTTTCCGGAAACATGTCTTTGACCACCGGCAAGGACTCGTTCGATGTGTGACACGTGGCTCCATCTTGTTGAAACCATGTGTTACGATTATAGCCAGCAAATTCCAGTAGCATCGGTGCTAAGAACTCCCGTAACATTTTCACATACTCGGCAGAATTAACAGTAACTGAACGGCCTCGAGAATCTTCAAAAAGTAAGGTCCGATGATTCCTTTTGCTGAAATTGCAGCCCATACAGTTACCTTAGGAGAGTGAAGTGGCCTCTCATGTTTAGCTTTAGGATTTTCGCTGCTCCAATACCTGCAATTCTGTTTGTTTACATGTCCATTTAGGTGGAAATGGGCTTCGCTGTACTTTTACAATCATGTAGGATAACAAAGGTTACCCACACCGTGATGTTTAGGGTCAATGAGGCAGTTTTCTGCTTTTTATGAAATTATTTTTTCATTTTGATTTTCGGCAGCATTTTGCTTAATTATGTTTTATGCTTAAAATGTATTATTACTGTGAAAATTTCCGTTACTCTGAAGTCCTAGTGCTTTAAATAACTTCTCTTGCATATGATGGAGACATTCGCTGATTACGGAAAATTAAACACTTCCCATTCAAACACGGCGCACGCGCCTATCATCGACGATCGGACAACGGGACAACTGTACAGTAAACAAAGTGACGTGTTTGGATACATTTAATAATTCATTTGTTTTAGATATTATTAGCGGTACGGTATGCGATGTCAGCGATTGTTAAGAAGTAACTACAGCCATAATACCTACATATTCAATTAAAATTTACTAAATATAAAATTAAGTGCTGAACCATCTGGCATTATTTGTACCAGGACACAAGTTACGTAAGAAAGTTTTCTAGGGTTAATTTTCAACTTGATATTTTTTTGTTGTATTGAGTAGTTTTGTAGTTTCCTATTATTGCAATTTTAACACACTTTTGTTAGCCATTTATCTCAGTTAGTTACTGTGTCAAAAAAAACAAAAAAAGGATGATTACAAAGGAAAATTAAAGGAGATTTACAGGAAAATTGTTATTATTGCTGAGATAGAAAATTTATTGTACTTAGTTGGATAACTGATGACTGCATGTAGTCATTTTATTTATAGAAAATTTGGGCTAAAGCTTTTAAAAGTGCTTCAGCTGATATTTAAAAGATTTTATGAAAGAAAAAAAAAATGCTCATACTGTATTATTAATTACATACTAGGCAGTACGTTTTTTTGCTAAAAAACAAAAAACTCTTTCCAAGTTACACTAAGGTTTTTGTAGTAACTCATTTGTGTTCAAATGTGTGATATTTTGTGGAATAAAACTAACATGCGGAACCCATTTAGCAAATAGTACCAGGAGAAACAAATCTTTTACAGAGTCTCTCTCAGAAATCTTTTGTGTGTAGTTTATTGACACCAATGAGCTGACTTTGTCTAGTGATGTGTAGAATTCAATTGGAAGCATAATTGATTTTTAGTTAAATGTTTCTTAACTTTATAATTATGTAGGTATTAAAAAATGTTGCCTCGTTCCTGTTCGCGTGAAAAAATAGCATTTACCTCGTAATTGGGAACAAATCCAGCATTCACCCAGCAGCAGCTTCAGTCGCGTGTTTTTTTTTTTTGTATCTTCTGACGGTTGGATATTTTAAATTGCATTCCTGTGCTGCTCTGTGGATACTCCTTCCGTTCTTTACAAGATCTACAGCTTTTTTCATGTCGTTTGCATCATGTCCGCCAATTTTGCGGATATTGGTTTTAGTTCGACTCATTCTAAAACAAAAAGATTATTATTATTAGATCTTCTATTCACTAACTACATACTGCGCACTTAACACTATCACCTCTTCACCATCACTTGAACTTGCAACACTTGTACTATTTATTCTGTACTTGGTACTTGTAGACAGGCCTGCGCTGTCCTCCCATACCTACTGTAATCTGGAAACATTGTAAAAGCCAATTATTTTTAAAAAGAGTAACCGTGGAGTTTCTTGCCGATTCTTCTCCATAGGAAACTACCAATTGGAACCGTGCACCCAGCTTTTGACGATTCATAAGTGCCCATGTAGGTTTATGTGAAATAAAACATTTTGATTTTGATTTGGTTCTTGCCGTTCACTGATGTCCAACACCTGTATCAGTCGTAAACCTTTTTTCTTTTCGTTGTTTATGATGTATGATTGACATAAAGGATGTTGATGTTCAGATGCTTTCCGTTTTAGACCCTCCCGTCTTGCTCGAAACTTTTTGATGGTTGGTTCAGGTCTTTGTTGCTCTGGAACATGCCAGCTTAAACTTGGAGTGTCAAAACCTTGACCGTTTTGCACATTGCAATTTTATAAAACATTTTTATAATCAAACATATTTAAATTTTTCGTTACACATTTTTTTATACCTTTGGGTTTTGTTTAAGGTTTTAATACAATAAAGCTTTGAGCGCAGTCCTACGAATTCTTTGATAACTTTGCCACCAATTTCGTCCTTAAACAGTCCTGGCATCTTCTTATTAATATTATAGGTATGTCAAATTTATTGTTTAAGTCATAATTAGAGGTATCAAAATAATTTAAAAAATTGAGCTTGAAATCTTTATAATCGTTATTACTCTGTACGTTATAAATTAGACTATCTGTGTCAGTATAACACAATGAGAAGACACGCTGGCTTTTTATCCCGGTAGGTGGCGTATAATCACTGGTCCTAATTGTACTGTCAGAGTTGTCAAATACTATACTGTTTTACCAAAACAAACAAGATTTTGTGTTTTATGTAGTTATCATGCCTCAATGTAGTGCTTTTCAATGTAAAAATAACGGCGTGCACCGTTTCCCAGCCGAAAAGAAAAGAAGAAAACAATGGATCAACGTCTTACACCTAAAAAATTGGAAACCAACCTCGTCTTCTAGATTATGTAGTGAACATTTCAAACCCGATGATTTTTATAACGAAATCAGATATACTGGTAAGTCTCATGGTTTCAATCTAATTTAAAATAACGTAGTAAATCTGCTATACCCTATCTAACTTATTTTGGTATTGATTCTGGGATTAAAACTTATCCGCAAAAATTTGAAGAAAGGAGCAGTACCAACATTGTTCTCATTTTCAAACGACAAGGCTCCGAAATCGAAGAGAAGGTTTATTCAACCTTAAGCCCATTAGCAGCAAAGATTTCTTACTTCAGTCACCACGTCTTAAATTTAGGCTATGAAGATCAATTTTTTCTAACTTTGATGAAACTACGACAAAATAAAACTATTTTGGAGCTTTCCAGATACTTTGTATTTCTAGCTCAACAGTGTCTAATATATTTATTACATGGGTAAATTTTATATACCAAGTGTGGAATCGATTAGATATATGGCCTGGTAGAGATTTAATTATTTTTTATATGCCAGAATCATTTAAGCAGTATGATAAATCTGTGCGTGTCATTTTAGATGGAACGGAATTTCCTGTACAAAAACCTGGAAATACTATAGCTCAACAATCTTCATGGAGCACATACAAACATTCCAATACTCTCAAGGTATTAGTAGGAGCTACACCAGGGGGGTTGTTATCTTTTTGCTCACCAGCTTATGGTGGTTCCACTAGTGATAGACAAACAATAGAGCGCAGTAACTTGTTAGCTAAGTGTGAATCAGGCGACACAATTTTAGCTGACAGAGGTTTCAATGTGTAAGACATTTTTGTTTCCAAAAATGTTAAGGTCAATACACCAGCATTTCTTAAAGGTAAAAGTCAATTGCCTGGATTGACTGTGCTGCATGATAGGGAACTAGCAAGTAAAAGGGTTCACATTGAAAGATTAATAGGTTTAACTAAGACATATAAAATTCTGAAAAGTGATCTTGATCATAGTTATGTGCCACTTGCAACAAAAATATTTTATATTTGTTTTATGTGCTGTAACTTCAGGGAAGGAATAACAAATCAAAATATCAAATGACAAAACACTGTTTTATTTTTTCTCTAATATATTTGTTTTATGTGCTGTAACTTCAGGGAAGGAATAACAAAACAAAATATCAAATGACAAAACACTGTTTTATTTTTTCTCTAATATATTGTAATTTTTGTACAAATATTTCTTCAAAATCATACCTTTAAAACAACTATTATAAAAGTCGCTAAGCTTCTCCAACATGTCATTAACCTCTTGAACGCCGGGCCTCTGTATGCGCAAGTGCCACAAACGCCGGCAAATTTGGAAGTACTTGTTGATTTTTGGGCAAGCCTTCGAAAAAACGCAGATTTCGTTAATACATAGCCAGTTAAACGTTACATGTTATACCTTCCTGGCTTCGTTATTAGATTACCTAACTACTTATACCATTCATTATGCAAACACAACTGACCTTATCTAGCAACGATGCGTTAAGTTTTTGTTTTGATAATTTTCACTCACATAACCTTCAAACTTTCTCACATCACATCTAGTCTACACAAACATTCACCAAAAAAACACTTTATTACGATAACACAATATCTGTAAAAACGATAAAACACCACAAATTAACAACAATCCACTTATAAACAATAACTAAACCATAAAAACTATTTGTTTACGCAACGACAAAATTTCGGCGCGAACTCCGCGCATGCTCCGCGCGGTGCCAACGGTAACACTGCCGGCGAAGTACCGTTAGCGCAAAAACACTACGAACGAAATATTTAAATTTTATATTTTTTTACTTTCGATTTCTGTTGTTATTTTATTAGAAATCATTATTGTTACTTCACTCTGTTTATTATCTTGCTTTATTTTAGATAACATAATATTACTGTTTGACTTCTTATAAAATAGTTGGGTTCAATAAAATATTGGGGATAAAATTTGTTACTCTACTTGTTTGTATTTGTTAAAATATAATAAAATGCATATCGTATATACATTTTATTATATTTATTTCGATTTACTTATTTGAAAAGCAAGTCAAGTTAGGAAAAATAATATGGTGAATAAATAAAACATTATGTAAATAGGGATGTTACTTGGGTAGAAAAAATATAATCATATTTAGTCCGTCAGTGAGATTATCAAATAATATTGGACATGTATTTTTTGCTTTACCAAATCAATAAAAATTGACAGAGATAAAACAGCGCATCAAAGTTCAGGAGTGGAAGGTTTTAACGTCACTATTTAATATAAAGCGTACCGAATCACTATTCGGTACGCTTTTCAAATAAGTAAATCGAAATGAACGACGATATAATGCATTCAAATATCGTGTGACGTCACTACGTCACACGATATTTAATGCATTATATCGTCGTTACTTTAAGTTTAATAGTCAAAAGAAAAAATACTGTTATGTAATGTACAATATTTTTTATTAATCTATACTCTATTTGCAATAATAGTAGACAAATAAGATAAACCTTTTATACAGTACGTTCTACCGGTTTTGAATTCTATTGCGTAGGTTGCATGACAAATGGCAGCTGCAGTAAACAGTTGGTATTGTAACCACTTTTTTGCTTTTAATGCCATCCTTATGTGTACGGTATAGAAGTTAAAATCGGTTAAACAGACTGTAAAAAGCTTTATTTAAATGTCTTATTTTATTTCAAATGCAGTATAGGTACCTGACGGACAAAGAAATAATTTTCAGTCAACATCGCTATTATTATCGTTCCATAAATCCACCCATTCTTCACCACAGACAGGAGGGCTGTGTCCTATCAGTGAAAACATAATAGCCCGATTGTGCCTAAGCAATAACAACTACGTACCTACCTATGTGGAAGTAATTATTGTGTTTATTCATGATAAAATTTGCCTGATTTTTCATATTTAGCCACATGGCTAAGTATGTTTTATATTATATATACCATTCAAGTGAAAACTAGTATTGCTTTCAATCGTCCTGGGTTGCTGTAAATGACCTTGTATACTTACTGAGAGTTAGGTATCCGATTTCCATATAGAAGTGAGAACTTGGTAAAGTTTAAATAAAATACATTTTATAATTATGGTAATCATTTATTTTGACTAGACATGTCCCATTCTTAGTATAGAACAAAAACTTAATGTTAGGGTTACTAACTTTTACTAAAACAACACACTAAAAACAAGTACAATAAGAACGAGAAGGTTGCCCGTCTAAAACAATTTTATCATATTAGCCAAGGCTTTCAGAATGCTATTAGAACTACCGCGCCTCCTTATCTGTTTTTATTTTGGTCAAGAAATATATTACAATAAAAATGTGTTATGTAAACAAAAAATACAATAAAAAAAGTTGAACACGTACTTCTAGAGTACAACAAACGGAAACAAAAAAAAAAAACCAATACAGAAACAGTTAAAATAACAGCTAAGAGATCGCAAACATGACGCATGGATTAGTACCATTTAGCTGAAGTAGTGACGGGAAGGGAAGGGAAGCTAAACGGAGCCAATACACGCGCCAGGAGAAGGAGGAGGAGGAAGGCCGCATGCAGCAAACAGTGGGCGTCCCATACCGACGAAATGCGGACCTCATACGAGGGTCCGGCTCTCATTCATAATCCACATGCATCATCACAATCAAACGCATTCGATCATGTTCATACTCCACATCCACACCGCCAAAAGATTCATACACTAAGTTCGCCTCCGTTTACGCCCACGTACATCTTCGCCTGGGAGGTCTACTGTAGAATGCCAATTTCTCCAGCAATCTCGGAAACAAAGAAATACGTCACACTGAGTGCACTTAGTGTGAATAAATTTGGCTTCTTTCATTCGAGCACACACATAGCACATCTTCTTCTAGACTCTCGCCCTCTCAAATAATCTGGCTCGTGCACGATATCCCGCCTCAGCCTCATGAGATCCCCTACTGGCTGGCTTAATTCTGGTAGACAGGGGCGATGCTGACTAACCAGACCTTCAGCAAGCTCATAGCGGAACTCACGGTTTCAGAGAACTGACATACATCACCAGAGCATTGTGAATGCTCACATTCAGCAATCTTTTAAACATCTTGATATACCACTTCACGCCTCTCTTTCGCTCTAACAAATACATGGAGAGTTTTTGATCTTTGAGATCAACTCCCCCCATGGATTTGTTATAATCCCTTACACACACAGGCTTCACAACCGCATTTCCGGCCCTAGTTCCAATGAAAGTATCGGGATGGTGAAAGGTGGATATAATGTTCACCATTTTGGAGTCCATCCACGAAATTATGGATACATCTCCGCAATGGCGAGATATTATAGTCCCCTTTTTTACCTTCTTCGGTACTTTAGCTATGTCACTAGGGACATTTCGACGGCATGCACGAAGGGTTCCTAGGCAATCAAAGCCCAAACTCTTTAGATATCGTGCTAGTGATGGACAATTGTAAAAATTATCCATCACTACACAATGTCCCCGATGTTCAAGGCGTTGCAGTAGCTCAAGAACCACTTTCGTGCTCTTCCCCCCCAAATTGGCGCCAAGAGATGGATCACCACCGGACGACCCATCAGACTTGCCCGTGTAAATTTGGAATCCAGCCATATAACCTGTGCTGGACTCACACAGCTCATAAGACTTTATTCCAAATCTAGCAGACTTTGACCTTATTGTTTGAACCCAAGACAAGCGGCCCTTGAATAAAGTCAAAGACTCGTCGATGGATATGTCCGGCCCGAGGTTGTACAAAGATTTGAACTTCTTTTCGAGATGTTCAATTATAGGGACCAGCTTATGCAACTTGGCCGACAGTCTTGCTGTGTAAGCTTCCCCAGTTTGCGAGAATTGCTGACTCGCGACAGCGGTGTTGTCTACAAAATGAAGAAACTTACACAGCATAAGATACCGATTATAGGTCATAATACGGCGGAACATGGGTAATTGGAGTATGCCATTTTTTGTCCAATATTCGGCTACTGTCGTCCGCGGGTCGATAGCCATATACATAAACATCGCGAAAAGAACCATTATCTCGTCCGCATTCGTGTCAGTCCACGAATGAAGACGAGATGATGGTGTCAACTTCCCTGTACTACGCTTAGCCGCGATTGTCTGCTGGGCGTATCGGTTAGTTTCAAGGACGATAACCTCTATGATGTCTTTATCCCATATGTCGATAAAGGCATCATAAGGCGAATCATAGTATTTGAGTGGAGTAAGACCTGAGAATTCCTCATGAACTCCCCTGAACGACTCAAAGTCCGAAACCCACGAGAAACTAGCCGACGTACCCAGTAAGCAATCAGCTGCGTCGTCCATGGCCGTATCCATCTCGTTCACGATTTGCTTTAAGGGTCCTTCCAAATCCTCCGTTTCGGGAACGTTCCTTTTCTTCCCACCGGTGGCGACACCTGGCATGTCAAATTCGTCGTCGAACTCGCTGTCCATTTCACTGCTTACTTCACACCCAAGCGCCCTTCTTGACGTTGCCGTCAATCCCGAAATTGAAGGACGAACTTCAACTTCGGAGTTGACGGTTATGTTAGATGCGGCGCTAGGTGTTGGTGGTACAGGCGATTTGGCAGCTGAGTCCGGCAGATCTTCTACCCACCGTTTGACATGCCAGGGGACCTCGTTCATCATATCGAACGAACGAACATATCTTCAGCCTCTTCCACCGACATGTCCATGGCCTCCACCCGCTCGACGACATCGATACTGCAAACAATACAATATACAATAACTGCCTCGTTAGCCTAGTGGTCCTAAGCGTGACTGCTACACTAAAGATCTTGGGTTCGATTCCCAGGTCGAGCAAAGTGTTATTGGGCGTTTCTATGAAATTCTCAGTAGCAGCTCGGAGTTAGGATTTGTGCCCGGTTAGTGGCAATAGGCTCGCCCCCTATTACATGGGACCTAAACATACTGGTGGACTGTGGGTGTACATTGGTACACCTCTGCCTAACCCTTCGGTGAATACAGGCGTGATGATATGTATGTAATAACAATACAACAAAAAAAACGTACCAAGAAGTTACTCTATGAAGGAGAGTTAGAACTTACCAGAGTGGCACGGTGGGCTCACATCTGACACGTCGGAGGTGGCCACCGGGGGTCTGCTCCAAGGGCACAATCCTATCCTGCACGTAGAATGACCCTCCCGGGGTCGCGAGGACAGGAACTGCATGAACGGGGCGGTGGCTAAAAAAACATATGAAGTACAAATTACTTCACTGATATTAAAACAAAAATAGTTAGGTATATGCTTTAGTATAAGTACTTACAGCGGCGGTGGGGATGGAGGAAGCACCGGTTCGGGGCGCTCACTGATGAGCCCCATCATCAGGGCTCGACGAGCGGCGCTATTTTTATTACGCCCCCCCATTTCAGCTGGAGAGGGAGTCACACTCCGCGACCTCGAAACCGACTGCCTAGCCAAGCTAAAAATATAATAAAAGGAATATTTACTACAGTAAAAGCCTACCTGTAAAAACTTTACTCCTAATTTAATTGATGTTATCATATTTTGAAATCTATAAAAAAATCTCAATATTTATTATTCTTAGACATGACAAAAATACATAAACTAAAAAAAGGCAAAGAACACTAAAATATACCTAATAAATTATAATCAGACAATTTTTTTTGCTGATGTTACTTTATTACCTACGGTTATGGCAGGCGGGAATTTTACTTTTGGAAATACGATTACGATGATAATACGCAATAATGTCGGTAGCTATTAGCCAAAATATGTTTGTGGAACAATAATCTAACTACATAAGTGTATTTCAAACACTAAACAAAAATATTTATCATAAAACATTATGAAATACGGCGGCCATAACTATCAAATTATGAACATTACAAAAGTTTCGCAACTTTTTCTCGACATATTTATAACTTTTCTATAAACTATCACTTCATACGAAATCTATACTTATTTCTCAGTAATTCTGTATAAAAATCTCATAAGATTACTCACCGTTTCCTTCTTGAAAACATTTTTTCTAAACTTAGACACCCGCACGAATCACTCGTAAAACAACAAATATGGCCGTCACAGAACTTCACAGAAGCACTAATTTCTTTCTTTTTTTTTCTTCCGTTTTGTTGGCGCTCCTGTTTGAATGTTACCAAAATAGGTCAAGCATGAATCGACTAATCGAATGATACAGCTAGATCGTGTTGCAAGTGCCAATAAATAGAAAATATTACCGTCCAATGACAACCATGCGTGTTGACAGTTGTTAGTATCCAATGGTGTAACGCCGGGGCGGTTCGAGTCATTAAATTTTACGATCCAATGGTGTAACGGTGGCGCTTGAGGGGTTAATGAATTCACAATTTTTCTCAATATGAATAACTTTCAAATCCTTTATTGTATACACAATAAACACACAGTATAGTCTTTTAGTACAGAATAACAGTCCCTGTACCTGTGTGTAATAGGGATGATTTTTCTTTAATGAAAGCTCACCGTTAATAAGTTCCAAGTAGGGAATATTTGTGGTATTAATGTCCTGGTAGTTCGCACTATAGGGACATTTCACTTCGGTAGTATATTCATCATCTAAAAGTCCATCTGGTGATACACCGAGAAATGGGTGGCTTTCTGATAAAAATAAACCACACTTGGTGATCTGTACATCGTTGTATGTATTCTCAAATTTTTTGATTGCGTATGGTTCTTGCATTTGACCATACATAGTGGCTTTTGAATGAAATATTTTAGGTTCCAAAATTTTTCTGCCAAATGCTTTTTATTTGCGGGTTTACAATGGCATACATTATGAATTACACTGGCTGTTATGTGTGTTTTTCTGATAGACCTCCATTCTTCGCATTTATTTTGGAGCCCGGTATTGATTTCAATATCCATGATCTTCGAAAGACTCAGATTTTTAAGTAAAAGATTATGCACGGTAAGGCGTGCTCAATTTTTGTCCACTTTTAAAATTATGGTTAAAAAGCACTTCCTCTCTCCTTAAACATCATCATTATATTTTCTTTGCTCATGTTTCATGTTTATTATTGTATGTATATATTTATATATATTAGTATAATATACTTTATGTATGTAATTGGTACACCACAGACTACCTACAGTATTTGTCTGTCCTTTCCCTTTTTATATAATATATATAATAATAATATAATATATAATAATAACTTTATTTCAGACCAGGGTCCATAGAAAATAAGAATAACAAATATAATTAATAAAATTAAAATTAAATTAAAATTAAAACAAAATTAAAACAAAATTAAATCAAAATTAAAACAAAATTAAATCAAAATTAAATCCATCCAAAGGTTGTCTTTAAAAGATCGCTTTTAGCGATAAGACCACCCATTGTGTCACCCTTTATACAGTTTCTAGATTTATATGTCTGTAATTTATATGGTGTACATAATAAAGAGTATTCTATTCTGTTCTATGAAGCATATGATCTTCTCCTGTGGTTTCACAATAAAACGAATGGTCCCATTCTACAGCATATGTATTAGCAGGAGGGATAGTTTGTTTTATGGGCGCAGATGTAGGTCCAAAGTTAATAAACAAATTTTTAACATAATCACAATAGGAATCTGGTATGTCTTCATTTTTGATAGCATCAAAGTTTATCTCTACCCTTCTCTTACCAATTTTGTGGCACTCCATTGGAGAAGCATAAAATGGTTTAGGCCTTTTAAATGTCATAAGCTGTTGTGTACATACTTGGTGGTGATGCATTTATAACGTACCATGTGCTCAATTCCTATCATCAAAATCAGTACATGTTTGCAGTGCGCTTCCAATTTATGGCCAGCGGCACATTCACAGTGTGATTCTTCTATAGTACATGCATCTTCTGCCCAACGAATCTTCAGGTCTACGACGTACAGTCAACAAAGGAGATAAGTATACAGGAGCGTCGGATATAATTGAAGTTTACTAAGAAACCCATGGATGTTCTGGACTGAAATTTGATTTAACAAATGATTTGTTTGTTTTCTATTAATAAAATTAAATTTTATTCGAGAACATCCATCGGTTTCTTAGTAAACTTCAACTATATCCGACGCTCCTGTATACTTATCTCCTGTGTTGACTGTACATAAGCTTTTTCATTGAGGCCCTGCATTGTCCCCGAAAGAAAGTATAAGAGCCTGATTCAGCTACTCGAGCTGTCACCAAATGACGACTTTCATACATTTGAGATGCGTTTTTAATACTCTTGTTGTATCTGCAAAATAAACAATAAGTATAAACTAAGACATCTAATATGCATATTAGTGAGTATTTTACTAATTATGAATCGATTTATTGCTTACCTTTCAGCAAATTATTGAATATGATGTCTTGTAAAAGGTGGCAGCTTTGTGCTAGCATTTACGTCTTTATAAAGTTCGTCAGCCGGCACTAACATTGAATCTTCAATCTTTAGGTATTCGGCAGTCCCTTCATTATTAATACCAAAGTGTTTATCATATGATTCTAGTCTGTAATAAGATAAAAATGGAATTTAAATAATGTCAACAAAAAAAAAGGTGATGAAACTAAATCGAAGATTTATTGTACTTTTACTAACCTTAACAAGATCCGCTTTTTTCCCAGTTAGGCAAGCATTTCTTTTCTTTAATTCTGCTTTTAAATCAGCTACGGTCATTAAGAAATACATTTTTTAGCGTTTGTGTTTGCAGTAAAGCTTATAACCTCCAAATTAAACAATAGTGACAGACGCCAGTTACGGTGGCGACATCTGTAATTAGATTTGCCCGTCCCTCCTCATTCAATTCACTTACCATAAAAAGGTTTCATGATAGAGTAGTGAAAATCGTACATATGCGTCTTAGCAGTGTAGCCAACCTAACCGAAGCATAAAGCAGCAGATCAGACTTAAAAAAACAGCAGAAAACAATAAAACTTTAAAACATTAAGAGCGTTTACGCCGTACGGCATTTCATACAAACTTTCAAGCCCTTATTTTTCGAAATGGACGGACCGATTTTAATGAAACTTCATACGCATAAGCAGGATACAAAGGTCTAAAAAGTTAGTAGAGAACATTTTCGAAAAATAGTGTTACAGCCAGATTAGACCGATTTTAAATTTTCCATAGAAACAGAGATTTCCAGTTATCTTTTTTTAAATAAGACATTTCGAAAATGTTCTCTACTAACTTTTTAGACCTTTGTATCCTGCATATGCGTATGAAGTTTCATTAAAATCGGTTCATTCATTTAGAAAAATAAGGGCTTGAAAGTTTGTATGAAATGCCTTACGGCGTAAATGCTCTTAAGGGCTAATTTTTCCATCGCTTGATAACTTTTATTCCAGGAATAAAATTGACGTTTGACAGTTTTTGTATGAAATAACTGTCAAAATTTCAAAATTATTCCTCGAATAAAGTTGTCAGATGATTGAAAAATCAGCCCTTAGTCTACTAGGTACTTTATTAGAATTGAAAATGAAACCCTTAATAGTATTGAAAACGCAAGTACATACATAATTACTATTGTTTATTTATTATGTTAAAAATATGAATAATTGACAAATTCTTAGAAATATTCTTACAAATAATTATTTATCATTTTCAATTTCAGAGAAATTGAAAATGATAAATAATCTTCGATATTTTCTGCCTCGTTTTCTTTTTATTAAAATTATACATACTTTTATTGAATTTCTTCGTAGGCTTTTCAGTTGCATTAAATGTATAGCATTCCTTTATTTCTCTTTTACTATAATGTGCTTTTGATTGTCGTCGTAGACATTTTATTTCTTAGTTTAGTTTTCAAAATGTTTACTGCTGTTTTGTTAGGCATACATATAAATTAATTCGGATTCGGGTACATGCATATCATCAAGCTGTATTTTAACTGGAGGTCATATCGTATTAGACGAAATCTCTAGCAAATATTATAATAAATAAAAACAGTAGAAATTGGTACTAAAACAGAAAACAGGGATGTCATGGTGAAAACAGTAAATCTACTGTTAAAGTAGTAGGGTTGGCAACACTGCGTCTTATATAATTCTAATACTGTGAACCCTATGTATATCGGTTTATTAAGTATAACACGCAAAGGCTTCATTTGGATTGCTACTAGATCATCAGAAAATACAGAAGCGCTGTGAAAATATGGACTGGCTATCAATTTCTCAGCAGAAATTGTCTTTTCTGTTTTATTGTTTGAGTCACACCACTTGTTTACTAACTTAAGGTCTATTCGATTTTCAATTTCATTATTTTCTAAGGGTATCCCAAAAATACTATTGTTTAATAATTTGAAAATCTTGTTCAAACGTTGACTCTGCAAAGTCAACGTTATTTCAATAATTTGAAAATCTTGTTCAAACGTTGACTCTGCAAAGTTGTTTTTAAAGCGATATCAAGATATCGCTTTAAAAACAACTTTGCTTAAACATAATAGCGCGATGGATCCTTCTCAATCCGTACTGGAAGCATTTATTAAAATGAACGTAATGAATTACGTAGTGGTATTTGTCGTACAAATTCGGTATTAGTTTTTAGGGTTCCGTACCCAAAGGGTGAAAACGGGACCCTATTACTAAGACTTCGCTGTCTGTCCGTCTGTCCGTCTGTCTGTCTGTCTGTCACCAGGCTGTATCTCAAGAACCGCGATAGCTAGACAGTTGAAATTTTCACACATGGTGTATAACAACAAATACTAAAAACAAAATAAAATAAGAATTTAAGGGGGGCTCCCATACAACAAACGCGATTTTTTTGCCCTTTTTTGCTCGATATCAAAAATGGCAACAGGTAGGCACTTGAAATATTCACAAAATACTCAGTTGTATTTTAACTTTAATAATAAATAATAAAATAAATATTTAAGGGGGGCTCCCATACAACAAACATGTTTTTTTCGGCGTTTTTGCCTTGTGGTACGGAACCCTTCGTGTGCGAGTCCGACTCGCACTTGGCCAGTTTTTTTATTTTTACCACCAGTTGTTTTTAAACATTTTTCTGGACAAAATGGAAAGTCATTGTGTTCATTGTGCAAATTTTCTGAATATATTAAATCAACTTCAAGAATGTAACCATTTCCCGCATTATCACCGATGTCTGTCAAATTCTCTTCTAAAAAATCTATTTCTTGTCTATTTATAAATCTAAAACCGGAATAGGGCAGCGATTGACACATACTGTAACCGTGTAAATTGTTACAGTCTAAATATGACAAATGAATTTGGGCGGTTTGGATCGAAGGTATCTAAATATTTATGATTGGCTTTGGCATGTCTTTTGGAACACATACAAAAACCTCCACGAATACCTTCTTGTATCATTTAAATCAATTCTACTAATTAACGTGCAATGTGAAAAACATGACATTGTGAATAGACCAAAAAATGATATTCTGCTTTTAGTTATATGTGTAGTGTGCGGTGTAAATAAGTAGGCAAACTCACGTTCAAAAGGATTTAATGTCCACAGGTCCTTACACAGTTAACAAGGTTCAGAAGGCACAATAGGGAAGTGTTCACAAGCACAAGCACAAGCGTAGAATATGATAGCGGAAGGACGAAAGCGGAAGGATGATAGGCTGACGAAGTACAGTGGAAATTAAGATGAAAGAACAGCAAAATCGCGAGACAGAATGTTTATAAATTTGAGGCGACAAGCGTGCGCTCCGCGTCGAGGTGTGATCCTGACTGGCTTGACCTTGTGTGTGCGGTGAAAGGTATGCGCCCGCGGCTCCGTAGCCCGTCGTCTATATCTATTGAGAGTTGTACGGATATTGATATTTAGTGACGACGGTTCGGTCGATAGTTTGATGACCATCGACTATCGATGGTAAATTTATCGACCAACTGGTGAGGAAGTATGTATGTATGTATGTGTGTATGTATGTTAGTGTTCAGTGATTGTGTTGGTTTGTGATTAGTTTTAAGTATAAGATATAAATAAATAAATATATAAAAGGAGTTTAAATAATTTGTAAAGTTGCCTACACCACCCCCCTCCAGAGACCGTCAAGGGCGATAGAAGTCAGTAAATTTAACTCGCCTCCCAGAACGTGTTGTGTAACTTGGCGGCACTATCGGTGGGGGTTCTTCCACTTGGTCAGATAGAATGAAGGCAGGCTTCAGTCGGTCAATGGACACTGTCACTTCTTTGTTTTTAACAAGTATTTTAAATATCTTGTCTCCTCGTGAGGTTACTTTATATGGCCCAGAGTAAGCAGGCTGGAGAGCACCTCGCAATGCGTCTTCACGGAGGAAAACGTGATCGCAAGTTTCTAGCTCTTTATGAACGAACACTTTAGGTTTGCAGTGGCGGGAAGCTGGTACCGGTCGCAGTTTCTCGGCGAAGTTTCTCAGCCTTGCAGTAAATTCAGCTGTGTCTACTGTACCGTTGACCGTTGGCTCAAAAAATTCTCCGGGCAACCTTAACGGCTCCCCGTACACCAGTTCTGCAGAAGAGGCTTGGAGGTCTTCCTTAAAGGCAGATCTTACGCCTAATAAGACCCATGGCAAAGATTCCGTCCACCTATCGCTTGCATGGCAGACGATTGCGGCCTTCAGCTGACGGTGAAATCGTTCAACCAAGCCATTGCATGCCGGATGGTAGGCTGTCGTCCGCTTGTGTTCGAATCCGGCTATCTTCGATAGACATTGAAACAAAGCCGATTCGAATTGACGACCACGGTCGGTTACAATGTCTGTCGGGCAACCGAATCGAGATATCCAAATGGACAGCAAAGCCTTGGCTACCGTTTCCGCTGTAATATCTTGTATCGGTGCTGCCTCTGGCCATCGTGTAAATCTATCCACGGCCGTTAAGCAGTACCTATAACCTTGGGAAACTGGGAGTGGACCCACCAGGTCGATATGGATCTGCTTAAACCGAGCGCGCGGTAAGTTATAAGTGCCGAGAGGAGAAGTCACGTGACGGTTGACTTTCGTCCTCTGACACGGTATACACGCACGCGCCCAGTCCCTACAGTCTTTTTTCACGCCCGGCCATACAAACCGCTCGGCAATCAGCTTGGCCGACGCATTGGCACCGGGGTGGCTTAAAGAATGCAAGCTATTAAAGATTTGCTTGCGAAGTGGTTCTGGTACATATGGCCTGGAAACCGATGTACTGACGTCGCAGTACAGGGGGATTCGACTTCCAGGGACATTATTTTTTTTTAACTGCAGAGAAGAACCTTCACTCAAAAGCTTGCAGAGTTCTGTGTTAGAAGCCTGAGCTTGAGCTAGTGTCTCGAGGTCTACGGGGTCTGCTAGCTCTTCAATTCGCGACAAGGTATCTGCGACCACATTATCCTTACCAGAAATGTGGCGGATGTCTGTCGTGAATTGGGAAATAAAATCTAAGTGCCTATACTGCCTAGGCGAACAGTTGTTCTTCCTTTCGTTGAAGGCAAAAGTTATAGGCTTGTGGTCAGTATAGACTATGAAATGGCGAGCTTCTAGCATATGCCTAAAATATTTTATGGCCTCATAAATTGCTAGAAGCTCCCTATCATATGGTGAGTATTTCACCTGTGAAGGGCTCAATTTCCTAGAGAAAAAAGCTAAGGGCTGCCACGCATCATCTTTAAATTGCTGCAGGACTGCTCCGATAGCCTTGTCGGAGGCGTCTGTAACTACTGCAAGTTTAGCGGTGCAGTCCGGATGAGCTAGTAGAGCAGCGTTGGTCAGGCTTTCTTTGCAAGCCTCGAAAGCAGCTAGTGTGTCACCTGTCAAGGTAATTGGCTGCGAACCTTTGACGGAACCTGTTAGTAAGGCATGAAGTGGGGCTTGAATTTCGGCTGCGTGAGGAAGAAATCTCCTATAAAAATTAACCATGCCTAGGAAACCTCTTAGCTGGCGAACGTTGGCTGGTGGAGGAAAATCCTTGATAGCCTGAACTTTGGCATCAAGTGGCTTAGTACCGTTCTCGGTAATCCGGTAGCCTAGAAACGTTACCTCTTCCATACCGAAAACGCATTTCGAAGTGTTCACCAACATACCATATTCCTTCAGCCTGTTGAAGACCTGACGTAGGTGATCCTCGTGCTCCTCTGGACTTCTAGAAAACACGAGAAAATCGTCTAGGTAACAATATACGAAGTCTAGTCCTCTCGTCATTTCGTCCACGAACCGCTGAAAGGTTTGGCCCGCGTTCCTAAGACCGAATGTCATGAAAGGAAATTCAAATAATCCAAATGGTGTAGTGATGGCGGTCTTAGGAATGTCCTCCGGGCTGACAGGTATCTGATTATATGCTTTCTCTAAATCGAGCGTGCTGAAGACTTTACATCCAGCTATACTATGGGTAAAGTCATGGATATGCTTGATCGGGTACCTGTCAGGCACGGTACGGGCATTCAATTTACGGTAATCGCCGCAAGGACGCCAGCCGTTGTTTTTCTTTGGCGCTAGATGTAGAGGCGACGCCCACGGACTCTCGGAAGGTCTAGCTGTACCAAGGGTCAGCATAGACTGGAACTCTTTTTGGGCGATCTTAAGCTTATCCGGTGCTAAACGACGTGGTGAAGAGCAAACTGGAGGGCCTGGTGTCGTGCGTATGTGGTGTACTGTTTTGTGTGGTGTGGTGAAAGGTATGCGCCCGCGGCTCCGTAGCCCGTCGTCTATATCTATTGAGAGTTGTACGGATATTGATATTTAGTGACGACGGTTCGGTCGATAGTTTGATGACCATCGACTATCGATGGTAAATTTATCGACCAACTGGTGAGGAAGTATGTATGTATGTATGTGTGTATGTATGTTAGTGTTCAGTGATTGTGTTGGTTTGTGATTAGTTTTAAGTATAAGATATAAATAAATAAATATATAAAAGGAGTTTAAATAATTTGTAAAGTTGCCTACACCAAGTATAGAGGTATGAGGAACAGGATGTAAAGTTCACTCAACCTCCATAGAAAAGGGAGGATCCTCCGACCAGACGGGTGTTGTGTCTGGCGGGCAACTGCCCGATGATTCATGTCGGGCCGTTGTATCTATGCTAGTTGCGCGGTAAACTCTGCTTGCGCGATGCAGGATTTGCGTGACGTCAGTATGACGCGTTGTTCGCATGTGGCGTTGTAGATACCGCTACATCACTCCCCCCGGAGACCGGAGGTCGATAGTGGGCTGAGTCTTGTATCTTGCGATGTTTGCCAGGCCAGCTGAGGTTCCAGTGAGTCGGAACCGGTTGCCGCATAGTTCACGGTGAGTCGGAACTGTCTGCGAAGATGTCCCCAGTGAGTCGGGGTGGCGCTGCATTATGCTCCAGTGCGTCGGATGTGGTACAGCGCCGGGTTGAGGCTGACTGCTGGCGTCGACCAGGAGAGGGTTTCTATGGCTCTGCTTGAGGACCGGCCGAAAGTGCAGTATGCTGTGCCGAGGTTGCTGATGAGGCTGAGGGTGATGACCAGGTATGCGCGGTCGCTGCATGCTGGTGGTCAGAATACCCGTTGAAGCCGTGGATGCTGGCTGGCTGTGTGACTCGCCGCTCTAAAGCTTGCGGGAGTGATGATGACGTCACGCTGGAGTAGGTGCACGAAGGCTGCGCTGACGTTCATGTTCGGGGTCACCAGTATAGAGGTATGTGTAGTGTGCGGTGTAAATAAGTAGGCAAACTCACGTTCAAAAGGATTTAATGTCCACAGGTCCTTACACAGTTAACAAGGTTCAGAAGGCACAATAGGGAAGTGTTCACAAGCACAAGCACAAGCGTAGAATATGATAGCGGAAGGACGAAAGCGGAAGGATGATAGGCTGACGAAGTACAGTGGAAATTAAGATGAAAGAACAGCAAAATCGCGAGACAGAATGTTTATAAATTTGAGGCGACAAGCGTGCGCTCCGCGTCGAGGTGTGATCCTGACTGGCTTGACCTTGTGTGTGCGGTGAAAGGTATGCGCCCGCGGCTCCGTAGCCCGTCGTCTATATCTATTGAGAGTTGTACGGATATTGATATTTAGTGACGACGGTTCGGTCGATAGTTTGATGACCATCGACTATCGATGGTAAATTTATCGACCAACTGGTGAGGAAGTATGTATGTATGTATGTGTGTATGTATGTTAGTGTTCAGTGATTGTGTTGGTTTGTGATTAGTTTTAAGTATAAGATATAAATAAATAAATATATAAAAGGAGTTTAAATAATTTGTAAAGTTGCCTACATGCTAATCTTAAATTTCGGTTTGTTCACATTCCGGTCGCAATATCATCGCAGTATAGTCTCATAGTGGTCAACTTTGTTCTCGTTTACGAAATTAAACATATTTTCATGTTGGTTCAATGTACGCAAACGATATTGTGATACTTAGTGATACTTTAATATTTATCAACCTCATTTTCTGATTTGTTTAATGTCTTTATTAGTTTGCTTGATTAAGTGTATGCTCATAGTATTTTAATTTCCCGTTTGTTATTAAATATCTTTGAAAATACAAAATCATTAAAATAAATAATCGGCTAGAAAGCTAACATGGAACGTATGGGTAATCGCCACGCGCAAGCGCGATGCGAATTAGGAGTTTTTAGGCCGCATTCCGAATTAGGGTCCGTTCACACAGACCGGCTCGGAGAGCATCGGCGCGCATTTTTCTTTTCACACAGACCGGATCGTATGCGCTTGGAGTTGGTCGGAGCGGAGCCGCCAACTATTTCACATAGACCGGCTGGAAGCGACCTGAAAGCGGATGCGCTCGGAGCCGGTTAGATGCGCTCGCAGCCGGTCGGAATCGCTCGCAGCCGGTCGGATACGCTCGCAGCCCGTCGGATGCGCTCGCAGCCGGTCGGATGCGCTCGGAGCCAGTCGGATGCACTTGAAGCCGGTCGGATGCGCTCGGAGCCGTTCGGATGTGCTCGGAGCCGGATGGGTACACTACAAAGGCAGTACCAGTCTTCCACGCAGTCCAAGTTTTGTTTTCGGTGTTAACGTGTGCTTTTCGGAACATGGATTTAGATAGCTCCGATGAAGAAATATATTTGTTAGCAAGATTGTTTGAAGCAGAACAAAACAAACGAAAGCGCAAGCGGAGACAAATATGGGCAAATAATATTTGGAAGAATCGATTAATCCATGGTGAGTTTCACACCATTTTCGAGGAATTGAAGAATGATAGCCTTAAATTTTATGAGTATTATCGTATGGAATATTGGCAATTTTTGAAATTGACAGATTTGTTAAGAGTACATATAACAAAAAAGACTACAAATTATCCTTGCGCCATTCCAGTCGAAGAAAGATTAACGGTAACTTTAAGGTAAATAAAAACAATCATTTTATAATAATCATCTTATTCAGATCACAATATCACAGCCGTCCATTTATTAAGTTTTGTATGTTGCCGTTATTGTCGTGATTGATTGAAATGTCAAATATTAGACAATAAAACAAACAGTTATTAAACTAAACATTGCTTAAAATTAAATGGTTAAAGTTAAAGATTACACCTAATTGAATGACTGAATGTAATTAAATAGTGCAGATTTGTGTTTCATTATTTTTATTGTTTGTGTTTATTAATTATTTTGTATTTTGTGCGTTAGTATTGTACCCGTAAGTAGTCTGATAGTTTTGAGAAATATAGGTTTCGTTTGACAACTGTTGATAAGTCAAAATCAAAATCAAAATGTTTTATTTCACATAAACCTACATGGGCACTTATGAAACGTCAGAAGCTAGGTGCACGGTTCCAATTGGTCGTTTCTTATGGAGAAGAACCGGCAAGAAACTCCATGGTTACTCTTTTTAAAAATAATTGGCTTTTACAATGTTTACAGATAGCAGTAGGTATGGGAGGACAGCGCAGGCCTGTCAACAAGTACCAAGTACTTGATAAAATAGAAAATGGTCTACAGATCTAAAGTCTATAAGGCCTACAAAGTCCTCACATTTACAAAATAAGAATATATCAAAAGGATAGATAATAAAAAGAGAAAAATAATAATAAAAACCTACTAAAACCAAGTGTTATGATTCTCACTAAAACCACTAATAAAGAGGTGAAAAATTTCAAGTGTCTGTATATAATGTCAATTAATAAAGAAATTATGTCAAAAAGTATATAATGTCAAATAATAAAGAAATTATGTCAAAAAGTATGTAAAAAATAATAATAATATTTAAATAAAAATTAAACATCGTAATTTGAGAGCAGTTAATAGACATTTACATAGTTATGCCGTTAATGAGAAGCCAGGGAAGCAACATGTGCAGAAGGAATTATTGCCAGACTAGCTTGTCTTCAACGTAGTCTTTAATCTTATAATATGCTTTTTTGATAAGGACACGTTTGATGAGGGTTTTGAACTTTCCATCGCTAAGTTCTGTAACCGACTTTGGCAACTTGTTATAATAACGGATGCTGTTTACAAGAAATTACTTGCTAGTTTTAGTTAATCTAAATTTAGGTTTAGTAGATTGATTAGAGGATGACGGAGAATTTATTGGCAAAGAATAATTCAAATCTGCACTATTTTCATACAGACTTAATTCAGCTTCATTAACAATGTCAAACACGCGCTTTTTAATTTGTGTTTGGACTTCTTTTGGAAATGTTTCCACTGTATCTGACATAGACAAAAAAAAATTGCGTAATGCCTTGTCATAGGGTTTAGTATTTTTTTTTTCTTCAAGATATTCTTCGAAAACCGTAGCAACATCTTTGTTTATGCGTGGTCTCTTTTTCGAGTCGGAAGTACTTGCAAGCGATTCAACTTCGGAATGGTCAGAACGTTTAGATGATGTCGATGCTGGTGGTAGTGGTGTGCCAGGTTCCGATTCATCCGATGATAATATAACATTAGATATTTGGTTCCGATTGCGAAAAAACGGTATTATAAAAGAAAGTTCGTTTTCAAATTTTATTAATTTGGACGTTGTCGCTCCATCGCCACTCTTGCCTTTTCGGTTATGATAGGCTTTTCTGAAGTTATCTCGCAGTTTCTTCCAACGATCCATGCACTGCCTAACTGGAAAGTATAGAAATAAATAAATTAAAAACGTCACCCTGCTTTGGTTCATTGGGTAAATGAGCATGCAGTCAGTGGACTGTTTTCTTTAATTTATACTTCGTTTTTGTACGGCAAACTTATATTTAGATTTTTTTATTGTTTTTACAGATTCCTCATTACTGGTTGCAGTTTCAAAAACTTGTCATTTAGTTTCCGAATGGGAATTTCTACAGTTCATTCAATAATTCATGAGACAATCAGAGCAATTTGTGATGTTTTGATGCCCTTAGTTATGCAGATACCAGATGAAGAAATGTGGGAAAAGGTCTCTCGTGATTTCTTTAATATTTGGAATTTTCCTAACTGTTTGGGCGCTATAGACGGAAAGCACGTCAGTATACAGGCACCAGATAATAGTGGAAGCTTATACTATAATTATAAAAACTTTTTCAGTACAGTGTTACTAGCTGTGGTAGACGCGAAATACAGTTTTTTAATTGTTGATGTCGGATCGTATGGTAAAAATAGCGACTAGGAATTTTACAGAACTCAACATTTGGAAAAAAATTGAACACTAATAAGTTAAAGCTGCCCCCAAATAAACCTCTACCGAATACCACTGAAAGCTTACCATATGTTTTCATAGGAGATGAAGCATTTCCTTTGAACAATAACATATTGCGACCGTATCCGAGAGAACAAACAAGAACAGAATTATCAAAAAAAGTATTTAATCTGCGTTTAAGCAGGGCAAGAAAAGTCGTAGAATGTGCATTTGGAATGCTAACTCAAAGATTTGAGATTTATCAAAAAAGAATGAAAATTCAACCGAAGTACTGTGACTTAATTATATTAGCAACTACATGTTTACATAACTTTTTAATAGAAAATCGGACGCCATCACCAGGACAAGAGAATGTTCTTCACAGCACTATGAATTTATTAACAGCGATGAAAGACAATAATGATGAAAATAGTTCTATCGACGCAGGTATAACTATAAAGAATAAATTTAAGGATTATTTTTCAGCAAGTGGTGCTTTAGATTGGCAAGATCAAGTGGCCACTCGAGTTTCTTAAGTTATATTTAATAAAAATTGTCCGCTACTTTTTGAGTAGGTATATTGTAACGTTCAGATACTCAAACGATTTTTACGAGTAAAGTGAGGGTGCATTTAAACGCATGTTATTCCTGTTTTGACTTTGAATTTAACAAGTCACAGCACGTTAAGAAGCCCTTACTTTAGAATTCGTTCGAGTATCTGGAGATAGGTGTAAAACAATAAAATCTTAGTAGGTACTTACCACTTAATCCCACACATTTGCTTATTTCCTCCCATGCATTGTCTTTCATTACCCGATCGCTATACGATGGCTTGGTTATGTCAAATAAACACTCGTATTTTGACACGAGTATTATTAATTTTTCGTCACTCATGTTTTCCTGCAAGTGCACACAACTGTTCCGTTTTAAACCTTCGAATGCAAGTCATTCGAGACACTATAGAAAGACAATACCAGCGCGACAGCCGGCTTTCGCTTGGTCGTTGAAAGGATTGTGCTATCAAAATGGCGGTCGGCGTGGAGAAGCGCGGACGCAATCGGAACCGATCGGCTGCGCGAGTGAGAAAGAGCACGCAATCGGAGCCGATCGGCTGCGCGAGCGAGAAAGAGCACGCAATCGGAGCCGATCGGCTGCGCGAGCGAGAAAGAGCACGCAATCGGAACCGATCGGCTGTGCGAGCGTTAAAGAGCACGCAATCGGAGCCAAACGGCTGCACGATCGAGAAAAATTACGCGATCGGAGCCGGTAAGCTCCTCTTATTATTTCACACCAAGCGCCTTCAAGCTTTCTTAATCACAAAAGCAGTGCACATGCAAAAATAAACCTTAATACAAATACTAAAAACTCTGTTTTCAACGTGATAAGAATCTGCTCTCCTCTCCGAGCCGGTCTGTGTGAACGGACCCTTAAGCGCTTTACACTATTCAATTTGTAGGAAATCGAAAGATGTAATTGAAGTCAGAGCAGTTAGATTCCGATTTAGTGCGATTGGAAGGTCCCGACCGCACTAATTCCTAAATTGTTTACGATTTAGGTGAGTGTAATCGCATCGCTACGATTTAGAGCGACTAAAGTAGTCTTTAGTTTTTAAGCACACTCAAATCGATTACATCTCAACTCGGAACGCACCACATTGTCAACATCAAACTGAATCAAACAATAACGTAACATATCGTGTGTAGTTTATAACAAGTATTTCGTGCGAGTAAGATCGTTTTAATACAAAGTAAATGTATAATTGTTTGACTTAAATCATTATTTAATTATCATGCTGTGCAAATGTATTCAAATGTACGTAAGTAATATTTTGTAGGAATGGAAGGACGTGCAGCTAGTGTCTGAGATACAATGGAACAAACTGCTCAACTTTCTACATTCAAAGTGGAAGCGCTGTCGGTGTTGAGCGATCACTGAGCCGATCGATTTTCGAGATCACTGCAGCCCCATGTTCTGTCCAGACTCGTGCGTCAGCACCAAACCCTAGCCCTGCCGATGCTACAACAGTGCTCGAACTCGGCAAGCGAGATACCGCAGTGAGTGGATTTTTCTAACCTTACAGCTATTCTAATTGCCAACTGAGACAAACATCGTGTAGTAATGAACGGAGCGGATGCTGTTCCGTAAGTAACAGTGTTCAATACGTATGTTTTAAGTGATAATGATGGATCAGTGCGCCATAATATCTGCTGTAGAGGTCGCTGCGATTCGTCAACTAAGATTTGTCGAAAGAACTTCTCGATTCTGACGATACGACGTATTTATGCTGCCGAAACCTCAACAATATGGATATTATGTCATCCTGAACTACAGGTCCTACGCATTGAATGTCGTTCAACGACTTACCAGAACTTGGGACGGCTGATGCGTCGAAGACAACTCGAAGCTTGGTCGTTGTACTGGACTCTCAGAAAATACCATGATGTGGAAGGAAATAGGCCTGAGAAGAAGAAGGCTGAGATACTTCGCTCATATGACCTAATGCTTCATACTCCTGCAAGAACTCTACGTAGCGATGCTTAAGTATTGGGTCTCTATCAAGTCTACGCTCTAACGACAGAAAGCGACGTTTAGCCATCTCAAAGGAGTTACCCAATGCTTCAGGGGATTCCTTTAAGGGAATTGTGACTATGAAACGGCCATCAGCGTTGCGCCTAGTTGTGTTTATGTAGTTCTGTTCACATGCTCGCTCTTCGGATGTGAAACTGAACTTAGGTGAGATGGAGTCAAGTTCCCAGAATCTTGAGAGATCTATGGGTGCTTGTACGTGTGTGCTGTGCTTGTCATGCGCGAACATGCACACTGATGAGTTGGTTATGTTAGGTTGAGGTATGGCACCTGATATGAGCCATCCGAGCTTAGTCTCGAAGAGCGTCGGCATATGCCTACCTAACTGTATACGATTGCGAAGAATGGGAACAAGAGAAGAGAAACGGTAAAAACAAGATTCAAATTGGCGAGAAAAGATGTATGCGATCGCTCAGTAGCGTGGACGATGACGCAGCGCTGTGCCAGCTGATGCGCGCCCGCACGTCGAGCGCCCCCTCCGCGACCGCAGCTCCCCGCCCGCGGTCGCCTGGCGCGGCGTGATATTCTCGACACATAATATACTTATGTAAAGTACCTAGTACTTATGTAAAGTACCAAGTAACCTTCAACTGGAGAAAATTCCAAATATGTATCTAGCGAGATCTCGGAAATATTGCGTTTCTAAGTTTTTATTAAATTTCTATGGAAATAGGGTTGTCACAAAGTAGTAAATTTTTAAATTGATTAGTTCAATCGACTCCGAAGCTTAATACCAGACTCGCAAAATCCCAGATTCGCAAATTACCAGACTCGCAAAACACCGGATTCGCCATAAACCAGATATGACTACCAGAAACGCAAAATAACTGACTTTGTACAGTTGAAAACAAATTTTAATTGAAAAAAAAATAGTAACTAAAGTAAAGAAAAAAAAAACTCAGAATCACTAATTTAACTAACTTATTTTATTGATCTTCTGATCTTCTTTTAATTGATCCTACAGAAAGAGAAGTACAATTAATATTAGTGCTTCCTAATTAAAGATTCCAATCTTTGTAGGCATACTTCCATCACGATTTCATAGTTGACGCAAGCAGTTACAATTTTATTAATTTTTTCATCTTTTTCTACATTTTTTAAATTTCTCTTCTGGCCAGGATAAAAAAAACTTCTTCTTAATTTTTACATCCTGTAAAGTGCCTCTTTCTTCAAAAGTAAAATAAATTAGTAATTGATGTATTGCAAAACTTTGGGTTATGACACCGCCAATTTGTAGATCCGGATTTATTTTTTAAAACAAAATTATAGCGGTATCCATTACAGAGTAGTGCCGGTTTTCCCTTATTGCTTTTTATAAACTTTAAATTCCGTTCACTATTCATTTTTGTAATTAGCAGCTAGCAGAATATATAATAAATATTTGCTTATTACACCGACTTATGTTGAATGCAAGTCGTCAAAAATAAATGTCATCTTACCTGTCAACGCAAAAAAGGCCAGTGCAGTTCATAATGAGGTCACGACCTTTCTTGTATAATGATCTCATTTTATCCATCAAAGAAATAGTTACTAATACAGAATAGTATATAAACAGAACTCAGTTGTTTAGGACTGTACCTACTTTTGGTATTTTGCGTTTCTGGTATTTTGCATATCTGGTATAAGGCGAATCCGGTGTTTTACGAGTCTGGTAATTTGCGAATCTGGTATTTTGCGATTCTGGTATTAAGCTTCGGAGCCGTTCAATCGACTAAATCAATTATGCTAGCCAATGTTGTAAACGCTTATTTATGATATATCCTCGATATCGGACTGAATTATGATTTCGTCAGTCGTCAGTATAATATTATTTTCTTCGTATTCTAAATGTTTATAGTGAACATTAACTGTTGTGACGCATAGGAGTTGAAGCACTGATTTCGATAATGGCAAAGGTTTTTTATGTTTATGACGTGTACTAAGTGTTAATGAAGATATATATGGATCGGATGACTCTAATGCACGGTGAAATAAATCTTAAGTTGTTTTCCTGTCTAATTTCCGGGTATGGTGTTGTGGATTATAGCGCCAGTATTTATTCCTTGACTCGCCTGCTTGCTCGGACAACATACCTGTAGGTAAAGTACTGGCGTATATGATTTGACGGCCATGAATTAATATTTAATGCATCGTGACTGACATGTAAAACCAATTATGTTTCTCCACGTACTTTGCAGCTACAGATTCACAAATGGCATCAAATTTTGCAGCATCTATTTCTAAGCCACTCGACAGCACTACTAAAATAGTATGCAGATCATCCAACAACCATGTCTCTATGCCTAAGATATCTGCAAATGTTTTCCGATGTTGATCTGATAGTGCTGTTCGTGCAGTGTTCCCGTCATTGGTTGTCCCCGAATTTGGACGAACAACATCAACCAAAAGTGACATTTTGTCTCTTATTGTAGACTGTATATTTTTTTTCCGCTCCTCTACAATTGTGGCTGCCGGTGACTTTTTCTCTCCACTTCATAACTGCTGGATCATTTTTATACCCCAAGTGCAGTAAAATCTCAAAAATTCTTATCCAGGCATGTAAGGGACTTAATCCATGACGTAAGGTTTCTGGATTTACGGGTTTGTTCATGACAACATCCAACTTATTAAACTCTGTTGCTGTAGCTTCACAACAGCACATGAAGTGTGATTTGCTCACAGGTTTGAGGTTTGGTGGCTGAGTGACAACCCTAACCGGAAATTTTAAAATTCAATATTTCCGAAATCCTGGGTTTTGTGGTGATGGTTATTATAGTGGTCAACATACAGGCTTAAAAAAAAACGCAACTGTGAAAAGAATAGCCGGGAAAAAATATTTTTCAAAATCATAGTCAAATCAAAAATTTTCTACTTCTGTGAGCAAGATTTTTAAGGTTTTCAACAAAAAAATGGTTTTGGTAGTGAATTTCTATAACACCTTAAAACATTTCGTGTAAAAATCAAATGAAAAAACGAGATATGGTGTTTTTAAGGTTCTTAAGGATTTTTCTCGATTTTATTTATTTCTCTTAAACTACAGACTTTTGTTTGATTTTAAGCTTTCCTAAAAACAGACTGAGTTTTGTTTGATTTTAAGCTTTCCTAAAAACACATAAAACGAGCATGTCCGCAACTAAGGCAAAATACCACACAGTGCTATGTATTGAATTAAAAGACTACGTAAAGGTAAGTAATTTTTTATTTTAATAGAAACAATATGGTTAAACAAGTTAACTTATATAAACTCAGAAAAACGTTCGATGGTATCTGATAAAGTGGATTGTGTATCGACGGAGGATGGCTGCTGATAAGAGGAGTCAATCTCATTAAGATTGGTAGACAGACGAGAGGTTGACGGTTGTTCAGGCCTTAACGCCTTCAATAAAAGCAATAGCATCCACACGACGCGCTCTGCCAGCACCTAACCTGGTAGAAGTCAAGGAAAGTCAGCTGCGACGCAATCAACGCCTAGAGAAGACAGCAGCATTTTTGGAAAAGGTGGCAAAAGGAATATCTGTGCGAATTGCAACAGAGGACAAAATGGAGAACAGAACCGTCAAAGCTGGATGTTGGAGATATGGTACTCCTGGCAGATGACAACGCGCCCCCTCTTGCATGGAAACTTGGACGCGTTCTTCGCCTTATATCCGGATCTGATGGGATATCCAGAGTAGCAGACATCGATACCAATAAGGGCTGCGTGCGACGTTCACTAGTACGGCTCTACAGACTTCCCACAGCAGAAGAGCTTAAAGATTGAAAGATCTCTTTCAATCTGTAAGCTCTTCTGCTGTGGGAAGTCTGCAGAGCCGTACTTAGCTGTACTTAGCAGAAGAGCTTAAAGATTGAAAGATCTCTTTCAATCTTAATAGGTTGTAACGTCACGCCTCGTAGTCGTCTACATCTTACGCAATTATTGACTGTGCGCCTCGCAAGATACCTACACTAAAAACAGTTAAGGACCAGCATGCATATGCATATTAATACATATTAGGTTATAATAATTTCAATAAGAATACCTCATGAATAACTGACAACATTCCTGCATTGAATACGCAGACATAGATTTCACCACAGAAATATTAAAAAGAGAGAAGTGGCAAGGGGGCGTGTCGGTGACCACCTGGTGCTGAGCGTTCCGGTCAGCTATTGAAAAAAATGGCCGTCACCGCGAGTTAGTGCGATTTCGACCGTGATCGTGATAAAATATAAAAATGTCGACTTGTTTAGTGGTTTCCTGTAAAAAGAAGTCAAAATAAATACTTAATATCTAATGGAATCACTTACCATATTTAAGTCTGTACCTGTTTGTCTTTAAACTCCTGAAAAACAACGAATCGTAAAATATTTCATGCTTTTACTACGTTATTTTTGTTTTCAAATATCGCAGCGGTTGTACTGTTTTTGCAGCAAATACATTGCTCCTTATCCACTACCTAAGTATGTCGCTAAGTGACTGGACAAGCAATGTAAAAATTACAAAACATTAAATTACGTAAAATTACGAAAATTACTTTATTTTTGCGGAGCGTCGCGTGGTACAGCCGCTGTGTCTTGCGGCGAGATAGTGATGAGGTTGTGAAGATCCACTAACGTACGATTATATTGCTATTATAGTTAATTTTTCAATTTGTCAACCGTTTTAACCCGGTTTATAGAAGATCTAGAGAAAAGATGACGTTTAAATCCGGTTGGTAGACCCTTGATGTAAAATAATGTTATTTTTTTTATTGACTCCCATTATTTTTTTTAGCTACATTTTATTGATTTATAATATAATTATGTTTTGGACATATCGTTTTTTATTTATTCTATTTTCATGACCCATTTTTTTAAAATACAATAATTAATGGAAGAATCGATAACTTTCCGATTTAGTCATTCACTAGCGTATATGTAAAATAAATGGCTTTTGCACAGCACAACGATAGCGATACATGGTGCATGGTAAATGCACGCTGTGTTTGATGAGTTAAGGTTTATAATTGATTGTTTAGTACGTTCTGATTTGTGAAATGCAGGTGTGTGCGCGACTTTATATCTATTGCTTTTACTGAACTACATGTGTAGTAGTGGCGCGGTAGTGGGGCCAGCCTAGCTTCATCGGATTTTGATGTATTTTCAACTAATATCTCCTTCTTTTATATATCTATGGATTTTACCGTTCTCTGCGTTACAATTATAAACTCGCTAACCATTATGTACCACTGCTTATAACATTTTAATTGCTTGTATATAAATTACCTTGCAGTAATATAAATTACCTTGATTTAGAGTCTTCAGGTGGTTGGCGCTTCACCGCCTTTTTCTTAGGCTGCTTTTTTGTCACCTCGGCTACTGCAGCTGTGGGCCGTTGTGATTGGTATTTCGATTCTGAGTCAGACCTGAAATAGAACACACTAATATTAATTTTGTGACTATAAGCAACCTCGACAATAATGGAGAGGAGAGTTTCAATGGAATATAGCTCGCTAGAAGATGACTATAGATGTTATGATGATGATAGTTACACCAGCCGGCAGGCAGAAACCAGGGGCCCTAATCTGCTATTTTTATAAATTCCTCATTCCAACACGATCCCACCACCATCCCATTGTCATTTTGCTAAAAGTTCGTAATCTGCTAAATTCATAATGGTTGATCATTGGTCGGTCAATGGCACAGAAATTATACGATACTCGTAATGAATTAGAAGCAATTACTGCACAATGACGTTCTAATGGTAGGTTACTGATCAAAGGAACTGTCAAAATTTTTGCAGATTACCGCGTAAGTCAGTTGGTAATTCATTTTTCATTACGTACGAGATTACCATTCTATGCCATTTCTTTCAATGGAGTGTCAGTGGTTGACCATTGGAAAGTCATAATGACGCCATTATATTAGTAGATTACCAAACTTGTCAAAATCAACAATTATGAAATCAATGATAGACTATTCTGACACTATTGTAATAGCAGACTTAAGGCCCAGGTCCGTAGCTAGGTAGCAATTAAACACATATGATAGTTACACCAGCCGGCAGGCAGAAACCAGAAGGCCAATTCTCGTAATTTAAAACGTTCAAAATCTAGCCGTAGTCTCATCTCGGCGACAAACTAATGTCAAAAACTTGTCAAAATATAGGGAATTCAGAGGTATTTTTGACAGATTGAGACTGAGATCAGACTGTGAACGTTCTTAAAATTACGAGAATTACCCCGCAGGTCCGTAGCTAGGTAGCAATTAAACACATATGATAGTTACACCAGCTGGCAGGTAGAAACCAGGTCCGTAGCTGAGTACACATTAACAATTTTAGTAAACTTAGTAGTACCTACTTGGTAATTGGTAATACGGGCTGGTCTCCGCAACTCCACGTCAATGCGCGTATTTTGCGTACGGGTGGGAAAATCGATTATTCGATCCACCCCAGCTCCTCAAGGAAGGCCAGCAACGCCTTGATGTTGCTGACCGTCTCGCGTAGGGTACCTGGGTTACCGAAGTACTTTGCCCTGTACGTGGTGATCCCCGGGCAGTTTAGAAGCACATGTGCCGCTGTCTCGTCATCCTCCATTCAGGCCCTGCACAGCGGACTGTCTGTTACTCCTATGACATAGAGGTGTTTATTAAATGACCCTTGGCCAGTTAAAGCTGCCGTAACTATACGCAGCTTTTGTTTAGTTAGACGGAGAACCTGTTTCGTGAGGCGGGCTTAGTACCTACTTACTCACATTTTATAGTTGTAGGATATTGTAGTAGGTATGTAACGAAAAAGGTCAGTGGATCACTGGAAGATAGGTACTGTGGCGAATGTAATTTTATGATCAAAATTGATTGGTTTTATACATAAAAAATACCATTTCAGCAATATTTACCTCAACAAAATTAAACCTTAACTACAGGTGTATGACTAATTTATGTTACTTACGTCTGATTAAACCATGGTGATTGAAAACCTTTTCTGTCAAATTGCAATTTTATCGTGAGAAATGAAATACAAAACCAGCTTCTTACCCTCACCGACAAAGGTGAAGCCGATACCAGGCTTTTACTTGTAATTAATACATTAGGTATTATAATAAAGTATGTATGTTTGTTTAAAAAGCCTTGTTGCGTGACAAGCGAAAATAAAAAAAAAATAAAAAATATTTTTTTTTCAAAGATGCAAGTTGAGTTAAAAGTAAAATATCCTGAAAACATTTTTTCAAACTTTAGTTCACAAGTATGCTGCAGTAAAACTTTAAATTGGTATAAAATCATCCAACGACTAAAACCAACTTTTTATAATCATTTCATACGAAGGTTTCAGTACAGATATTAAAAATCATCTTTCAATCAATCCTAGATTGATAGAACTAACAGCTTCATCATCTGCCTAGCCTTTTCCCAACTATGTTGGGGTCGGCTTCCAGTCTATTAACCGGATGCAGCTGAATACCAGTATTTTACATGGAGCGACTGCCTATCTGACCTCCACATCCCAGTTATTACTTGGTAATACGATACCCCTTGGTAAGACTGGTTGTCAGACTTTCGGGCTTCTGACTGCCCGTAACGACTGTCAAAGATCCGCGAATGACAGCCGGGACCAACGGCTTAACGTGCTTTCCGAGGCACAGGGGGGGGGGGGATAGAACAACACTTTATTATAAAAAATATAAAATAATAAACAATGGTATCAAAACTGGTATAGGATCATGATCTATAAAAGGCTTCGTCCCAACTCTCACCGATCCCGACTCTACACGATTTAAAATTACCTAACAAAAAGTCCCAACTCTACACGAAACGATAAAAATGTATATTCAGAATGTAACAACACATTTAGACGAATTAAAAATACTTCAAAATAAGAAATCCTAAAAAGACAAATTTTAATCAAATACCTGCTACATGCACGAGGATCATCTTACAGTGTATGTTAAATACATGGAAATTACTCATACAGACACGGTACACACCTCATGTAACGACGTTAAAGTTCGAAAACTGCAAATTTACATAATGCAATTTTGCAGTCTTTGAGATTTTAGAGACTCAATTACACTTATACTGTACGATCGTTTCCGACGCCGCCGTCAGGCGGTTTACAAAGAGTATGGCACATGATGACTAACGGGACTTTACGGGACGGGCGCATAAACCGTTTCGAAGGCGATTGTATGAGTGTGAAAGCATCTTAATTAAAGATGGGCAGAGGGTTTAAACCCTGCAGCGACGGCGACCTCTCGCGTCCGGCCCTGGTGCAAGCCATGGTCCGGGGCGAGAGGGAGTGGGAGGCAGTCACCTCCTTCTGCGAAGCAGTCATGCTAGCGAAGGAGGTGGCGGGACGGTTCAGGGAGAGAGCCTCCCGTCTCAGCCGTCGCGGGGGACGCCCCAGGCGTCGGGAGCCGCGTGACGACTCCCGGCCACCGTAGGCGCGGGCCTGCGGGCGGAGAGTAATGGGTAGCTCACCGTCCGATCAGGATCAGGCCCGTGCCGGACGGCGCGTACGTGTTCCACGCGCGCCTCAAAGAGATGTCAGCATCGGGGAGGGGCCCCTTAGGGCCGAAGCCTGCCGGGTCAGCGGGATTGTCCGAAAGGGTTACCGTTGGCCCGGAACATAAAGGGCTAAGGAAGGAACACGGGTGGGTTTTAGTCAGTAAGAGTCTGACACTCCTTTCCGCTCCACCCAGAGCGGCAGGAGTCATTTGATGATTTCCCATCCGCAAAAAAAAATGAGCGGAAACGGGTTTAAACCCGGGTAAAAACCCAAACAGCGGGTCTTAATTAAGTACTTTCACTAATATCTTCGATCGTGGACCTAACACGATTTAGATACTTCGATTGTTTTTTGGAGTATAAATATCACTGATAGTGATGGATTAACAGCACATCAAGTTTGACAACTTACTCTTCGAACATGATATTTCAACAATTGTATTATTTATGCAAGTATTTCATCACAGCAGCCCATTGTATGATCAAGCATATATAAAATAATAGCTACAGTTGTATCACACATATAGTGTACTGCTGATCTCAGAGTCCATCCTATGTGGAATTAACATTCTTCACTACATCTTTCAACGGTATCCAAAGAAAGATATAATCTAATCTAAACCTTTTTTTCTTCAAAAATCCTGAGGACAATGACTCTTAAATAAAACAAATGGGTAAGTGATTGAATTTTTAATCAAATTAGACAAATAACATGATCAATTTACATTTATTATGAGTCAGTGTCGGTCGCAGAATTAGCATTATCAGATTGTCCACAATTTATGAATTCTAACGCATTTCATGTCGTTGCTTCCAATTGAGATGGCGCGAATACTTCGCCTTCAATGGCATTCATTTCGGTTAGCGGTGAACTTCCATGTGGTGTTGGAGTTCCCTCACTAATCTGATCATCATTTATACTTTCGTTTACAGTCTTTCTGTGTAAAATATTCCCGTTGTAAGAAACAAACGTTATTTTGGCGGCTATTTCCGCAGTAAGACGATTCCGTTTTATGCTGTGGACGTTTGCCTGAGCGCTAAATCTGCGTTCTGTTGCTGCAGACGTACATGGTGCCGTAAGAATCCTCATAGCCACTTTGGTCAGCTGTGTCGAGCTGCATATACCTTTCCACCACACACCTGGTTCAATATCTCCCAGAGATCGCCAAACAAACTGTTTACCCCAGAAGCATTCTTTAGCTTTATAATTAGCGAGATCAGCTGTTATATCTAAATTCAGCCTTTGTCCTTCATTGTATATGAACTCCAAGTCTAAAAGATCTAATAAAAGATCTTCATAATTTTACAGTATACCCAATTGTATACTGTAAAATTATGAACCATTAACTTGGTTTTAAAATACAATGAACTATGAAAAATACAATGAAATGGCTTTTAAAAATGGACATAATTTAACAGCTTGTAAATCGGCTGTTACTACGTGAAGCGTTCCTTTTTACGCAGCCTCTTTATCTAAAGTCTTTTCCTGTCTTGCTAAATCTTTTCGTGACACATGTTGTTGATATATTTCCTCTGTAATATTGCCAGCTTTGTATGAACAACATAGATCACACGCATCTTTTTTTGGTTGAAACAAAGCTATGTTTTCATCTTTCAAAACATCCTCGGAAAGTTTTCTCGAAGCAACTTTCTGTCCAAATTTTGTTGCCTCTTTAACATAAATACGATAGACTTCACGCTTAGATGTATAATGGGTTCTAGATATAGTTTTGTACTTTCTTTTCTACAGTAGTGAGAAGGCGTTTTGGGCATGGCTCTCAAAAATATTTGTACCAACTATTTCAACTGATGCAATGCAACATCTCTCTGGCCTTTCCTTGATTCATTATTTGGTATCTCTCCTAGCCAGTACCTCACTGTCCACTCCTTAATTCCCAATGTTCCTAAGAACGTCTTCAAACATACTCTCATTTTTTGGTCATTTAATTTTAAATAATAGACTATTGTAGCACTTCGTCTTGTATCAAACCTTTTAGTTGTTTTTCTGTCTACTAAAGATGAAACAAACATTTTCTTCGCTATCCAGGTTAATTTCCAAAACTCGTTAAAAATATTCAATCGTACCGTTTCTGTAAATTTATCGCAGTGAAATACTTTGCTCCTTAAACATTTGCTTGAATTACAAGGCGGTCCAAGTTGCCGCGCGGGTTTGATAGTCTTGTGAAAATTTTTCATCTCCAGTCTTTCTAAAACCTACGTATTCTTGACCCAGCATTCTTAACGTCTTGTTTCTTCACCTTTTGGTAGACATTACATCTGCTTTTCGTTTTCTTACTCTGGACTCAATGGCAACCTCACGTTCCAAGATTGTTTCAGGAAACAAATCATTATTGCTGTCAGTTGATGTTGAAGCTATCGGTGCAACATTGGTTATTTCAGAGAGTGGAAAGTAATTTGGGTCGGCAACAGAATCATCTGATGAAGAGTCAAAACCTAATTCACTTAGTTCATTATTGATTTCAGTGCATACATCCTCTTTAGAAACATTAGATACCAAATTATTAGTAGAAGTCACAGTCAGTTCACTGGCCAGAAACATTACCTTGATCATAAATTTCCAGCGGATTTTCTAAGCAGGAAGCACAAAAAGTGGTTGTGTCACAATAAGCTAAAGCTTCAGTTTCTTTAGGAAGCTCTTCTTGGTTTTCCGAGTTAACAAGACTGGTATTAGGTAAGTTTTTGGGGAATTCTTTGGTATTTTCATCAGCTGCCGATCGCCTACGCAAAATCGTTTTTTAACCTCCAATAAATTTTCGCGCCTTTTCTTTAAATCGATTAATGTTGTGACCTGAAGTGTTTCGTCTTTGCTACATGACTCATTTGCCATTTTAATGGTAATGCTAAAACAAATAAAAATAAAACATGTAATAAAATGCATCAGCATAGCACGCAACTTTCGCGGTTTTACTGTTTATTAAAATAAGATTACTTTAATGGACAGCAAAACCGCGTAACTACAAAACATGTGTAAAAACAGACAAAACCATAATTGATTTACATAATTCGGTGATCTGCTTCAATATTAAAAGTAATTTTTAAAGACTTGATAGCTTAGACACGTTCACTTTTTAATAATTAGTTATTTTTTGCAAAAACAAATAGGTTAGGAAAAGTAAATGAAGTTAAAATGTGTTTCAATGATGCTTAATACTGACATTTCACATAGAAAATACTTAATCAACACTTACCTGATGCTGTATCTAATATTTTCAATGTAAACACTGAGAAGCGTATTTTGTGGTTTATTTTTGTTGTTAAAACAACAAAAATAAACCACAAAATACGCTCCCAATAACACCTGATGACATACGCGGTATTGTCAATTACCGTCTGTAGATACGCAGAATTGTTTTTGGGCGAATTCTTGCTTTCTATTGGTCGAACAAAAGTCACGTCAGCGAGAAGGCTGCCAACCGGGATCTTACGCGGAATGCCCGCGAAATTGAAAATTGGCTACATTTGTCAGATATGCGGAATTATCCAATGCTAGATATCAAACGTTATTGGAAGGGTTTTTAATCCTATCCCTACATGTTCGGAAGTTAAGAGAATTTTTAATACATTGATACCAGAAACCGAACTTTTCAAATTGAAATAAACACATCACTACCACCAAGTCAGCTGATCGGTGTCAGCGAACTATTTGTAAGTAAAATAAACCTCTTACTCCTGGTATTTCTGAATAAAAGGTTCCGCCTGTTTATTTTATGTTCACAAAATATTTATTATAATTGATTGTTTGTGAACTAGCTACAATACAATTAATTGGTCTAGGTGTCAAAATTTAACGAAATAATATTTAAATGCCTCCTTGCATTGTGACGTATCATTTACACACTTGTTGGTTTTTTACGTAGTTGTCCTTTTGTAGAAGATTACTTTGGAGATAATTATTATCTACATAGTAATCTTCCACCCACCATCCGCCTTACCCATCGTACCTAAATATATACCATATATACCGTAAATAGGTACCTAATTCAAAAACAATATTCCCGTAAATTTCCTAGCGTTATTCCTAACCTTTTATTTTGGTGGCCATAAAGATGAACGATGTTTTGCTTTAAATCGATTTTTATTCGATTCACGGATTGAATCCAGTGCTCTTGAATCGATTTTCTAAAAATTCATTCAAAAATCGTAATCAAAATATTATTCGGTGTATAGCTGCTATAGACCATAACTAGCAGTGGTTATTGTTATTCTGCATATTAATACAGCTCTTATGCCCGTTTTCACCAACATCCCCTAAGTTTATGGGATCCCCTAAACATGCTTAGGGGACCGTTAAAAGATGGTTTCTGTTTCACCAGCTGTTAGGGGTCAACTAAACGCTAAAAGGTCCCCTAAATTTAGGTGTGATGTCCTTACCTATTTCATTTGCTTTTTTTTTTTTTCAATAAATCAATTATTAATAGCATTGAGGTTTTATGCTACGGGGAATCACTTGCCACTCAGTGTGGCTACTTGCAGTCGAATAATAAAGCGAGTATCTGCAGCGATTGTCACTTTAAATCCAGAGTTTGTCACCTTCCCCGATACAAGTGAGGAGCAAGAAAATAAGATGAAAAGAACAATGCCCACTTTCCATACATTTAAAAACCTGATAATGAAAGTTAATGTATAGTTATAAGGTATAGTAAAAAGAGTACCTGTAAGATTAGAAAATAATGTCATATAGTCATTTTTACGATTTAAAGTCTACAAAGGCCAAAAAATATTAATGTTACTTTTTAGGTTAGGATTTGCCTTTACGATAGTTTGTTTACTTAGAAAAAGTCTAACTTTGCTATTGTATTGTCAAAAGTGATCACTTGCCTACCCATTTCGTCGACCGCAGTACATATAAACCTACCTACTACGTCATCCAGAAATTCTGCTGGAGCAGAGATATTGTCTTGAAACCTAGCCCAGCTCAGTGGTTACACACACAAAATGACACAATACACAACGAGACACAAGCAAGCGCAACAACGAAGTCGCAGAACTGTCAAAATATCTAAAAAGTCCGTTTCACTCGTGCGAACTCAATTATAATCTGCATAATTAATTTATTTAATTATCATGTTATTTTGAATTGATCTGTATTATGCACAGACTAATAAAAATAGTTATTGATTAAATAAAACTTAAAATAATATATAAAACTCAGAAAAAGATTTGAATAAAGTCAAGAAGCAGTTTGCAAAACGGAACGTTGTAAAAAATGAGTAGTTGGATGCGTTCAGGGTAATTGAGATGCATTCAAAATAAGGTAATAAGACATGGAGTTAGCATAAAGAAAAATTAATAAATATTTTTTTCCTGACCTTCTTTTAAAATTGTGATTAGCGTAATGAGTGTACAGTTAAATTAGCTGAATTTTAATATTTATTTCATTTCTATACATTGTCAGGTGAAAAATGGGCATCCTTCTTTATAATATTGCCAGATTCCCTAATGTTCTTGGCTGCATCGATTGTACACATGTGAAAATTCAATCACCAGGTGAAACCTCAAGACTAACCTTTATTAGTTTAACAAGTCAGAATTTTACTGAAACAGACCTACTGAAATGATTTGGAACTTACACAATATAAAATTTGATGTTTTGTAGGTTTTTTTAAGGTGGTGATGATGCCGAACAGTTCAGAAACAGGAAGGGATACATGTCCATAAATGACAGAGTAACAGAAATACAGACAGTAGCATCAGCCAATTTATTAATAAGATATGTTGTTGCACGTTGGCCAGGTTCAACACATGGCCAGCAGGCGACGGGTGCGGGGGCACCCTCGCCTGTATTGCACAGGCTTCCACCAGTGCCGGACGGGAATGGCCAGGTGTTCCCGGCCATTCCCGTAGCCCCCCAGTCAGGGGGATATGCGGGGCCCGCCAGATAGGCGGGCATGCGCCGGGGGGGTTGTGGACGCAAAGGCTGAGCCGGATTCCCATGACCCCCCCATCAAGGCGATGAGGGAACACCGCTGAGTTTTAGTGGGTATACTGGCACTCTGGCAGGGAGTCCCACATACTCCGTCTCGTCCCCCGACGAGCGGAGATGCGTAATGTCATTTCTCAGCGAAAAAAAAAAAAGGTTCAACACATGACTCCGCTATTTATCAAAATTGCAATACATTCGGGAGATTTGAAAGAGGAGACTACACTGACAGCTATTTACTGGGTGACAGTGGATACCCATTGAAGATTCTCTATATCTATAGAAATAAAAATACTATCCATGTATCATAATAAAATCAATTTATTTAAAAAATACAGTTTCTTAGGTCTATTTAGTCATTCTTTGGCACACCAAATAAATTCTTCAGATTGAAGTTTCCACCTGTAAAGTAAATTTTAATATTAAGAACTTTTAAAACGGGAGATATTTATTTTCTTTTCAAAATCATCTGTTGACTCCTTACTTAAATCCTACGACAAGAGGACAACAAAAATACAATGAGGCTCACATAAAAACCAGGAATGTGGCGGAAAGGCAGTATGGAGTCTTAAAACGACGTTTTCCTGTATTAGCTATAGAATTTATTATAAAAAATATTGAAAAATGCTATAAATGTTATCATTGCGTGTTGTGTTTTACACAATATGACGTGTATTTTAAGAAGTGAACATGAGCCAGTCAATGAAAATATTGTTCCTAATATAGAAGAACTTATTTCAAATGGGCAAATAGCAAGTATTACCAACAGTACATCCCAGAACTCATATGGTTATCGACGATTACAAATTACAAATTATTTTGAATACTTGTTACGTGCAATAAATTAATGTCGTCGTCGTCGTTTCAGCCGATAGACGTCCACTGCTGGACATAGGCCTCCCCCAATTTTGGGAGGGTTTGCCATAATCGCCACGCTTGGCAGGCGGGTTGGCGATCGCAGTATGGTATGATGGTGGAATACATAGAGAACGCTGCTGCCCATTCTCCGGTACGACCCTTAGTCGCCTTTTACGACACCCACGAGAAGTAAGGGGTGGTGGTATTCTTTAAGTCCGGCACCACACAGACAATAAATTAATGTAATGTATATAATACTGTTGAGTCTTTTTAATAAATGTTATATAATAACATACCTTTTATTTGATTTAGTACTTCTATTTTTATTTCTAGGTCTTTTCTTGCGGATTCCAATTGTATATTATACAGGCTTCTTTTGAATTCTATTTCTTCTTCCAATAATTACTTTTTTAGATCTTCAATTTAATTTTTTTTGTTGTTTATGCCTTGAAATCCTGTACACAGGGTAGACACAACTTCCGACTGTGGATGGTTATTTTCTTTGAGTACAGGTCTACGCCTTTTCCAAAGTGGAGTTGCAGTTATCTTAGAACATGTTGGTGTATTCATTACCTTGTGATCATCTTCTTTCACTTCATTTATTGACATTTATATACAAATGAGTTAACCTGTTGGTCAAGATCTGATCGGCTCAATGCTCAATGCTCAACATTGAGTGAAAATATTAAATTAAAAATAAAAAAAACAAAATGATAGACAAATTCTTTCACAATTTTTAAACTTAGTACAATCCTATAATTGCTTAGGCCAATATAATTAAATTATTGATCAAATAATAATATATCTGCCAGTACTTACCGTAACCAGTAGTGTCTATAATTATATTATACCCTGTGATTTTTCAACGGTCAGTTCTGGATCTATGACATGTGTATTGACCGATGAAATTGGTATGGTGATAACTGAGTCCGAGTCTAAAACATCAGCAATACCACTGCAACCTCGACCCATTAAATCGCAGACTTGTTCTAAAATTGGGTCTGTTTTTGTAGTTGAGGGTCCTCCACCGGTACCAATAGTACAACTCCTGTTTCTTAAGTTGTATGTTTTTGCTTCACTTTTCATTTTCTCCCAAAGTCTCATGAGCAACTTTACTCCTAAGATAAAAAATAGATGTTTCTAATGAATAAAATGATTGATTCTAATGAATAAAACTTTTTGATTTTGATTTCTGTTTTTTTTTTTTTTTATCCTGAATAAAATAAATTTGAAATATTTATCTTTTTATTTGAATTAAAATTACGTAATATTATATTTTTATTAAAATACATTTACTATGGCTATTTTTGCTATCTATTGTCACGTAAACTTCATTTTAATTCCCGCTTTCGACGAAACAATCCCCCTGTTTTCACTCAAAAAGTTCCAAAATCCCGACTTGGCAAAAAAAAACTGGCAACCCTGGCACAGACCTATATTTTATTGGAGTCTGTGGCATGTGATGTGAATTTTTACTTTCAGTTGTCTATCAAAAAGTACTCTGTGGTAAATCAAGTGCCCTTTAGTTTAGGGTATATTATATTCTGTCTGTGGTCAATCTGATCAAGTGTCAATCAATCGTCTCGTTAGTTATGTCTATTGAACTTGAAGATAATTAAATAATTAATCAGGATTTCGGAGATCGGGTTCATTATTAGTGCAATTTTGTTATAAAATAAAAACGGTGTGAAACCACGTGTGAGTATCACGTGACTGCCAATGCCAAAACAAAAGGATTTGGAAGTGGTATTTTATTGTCGGAGTATTGCCACAGAGTACATTTGTGTTGGGTACATTTTAGATCTTTGTAGCTTGTTCTGAATTGGACCACAATGTTGTTGAATAATTTGTCGTTGTCGAAGAAACAGGAAATGACTGTCGTTTCGTGCCAAAAAAATGTCGCCTTATTCTGATAATATTGTTGATTTCCAATACATTGGATCGATTTGTTTCGATTTTCATGAAGGAGACCCTATTCAAGACGGGTTAGCAAAGAAAATCATCTTCCTAATGCTAGATACTATGAAAATAAAATGCTACTATGAAAACCAGTCATCTCGGGCTTACTAAGAACGTATACACGGCGACTTAACAAGCTATTCATTTCCCGTTTAAGCTGACCCTGTATTGTATAGGTTTTTCGAACAATGAGAAGTCTGTTTATACCGGAAATGCTTGATGTCTCATTGTGTGTACAATATATTTTGTTGTTCTGGAAACCTCAGTGTCATTTCATTATTGTTTTATCTTCTTTGGTGAGTACTTGACTAAAACTTGGAGAGTCACAAAAAGTCCTGTCTTTATAACCATTTTCTTTCTGAAAGAATACCCGATTAAAGCTTAAGTCTTAAAGTGACTAGGGATTGGAGGCATAGAAATCATTGCGAGTCATTGATCACTTACTGAATGGGCTCAATCGGGTCTTTATAATAAAAGAAGCAGTGGACTGTATTAACATGTTAGTCGCCATGACGGACAATGTTTCTTACCTTGAAAACAAAAGTGGCGTTATACAAAAATTTACATTTTTCAGTATTACCATTTAAAGTTTTTGACGCTGCATTTTGGTCAATATCTTAGCAAATAACTGGAATAAAAGAATGCACTTAATTTCATTTATCAGTTTGACTATCTTTTTAAGTTATGTACTGATAACAAGCCAGTAAATTAAGAAGTTATTTAGAAAACATGGTTTTCAAAAAAAGTTCTGCATAGTGCCACTTTTGTTTTACGTAAACCTACCTGTTTTAGAATAATTACCCAAAGATTAATAATGGGAGTAAGAAAAAAAACAGAAATAAAACGAAATTATCTCATAGAAAGAACAAACATTATTTATTTGGCAAAAACAATTAAGTTATAATCAGTACAATAACAACATACACTATAATTATGTCACATTTTTCGTTCAAATGCAAATTTTAGGTATAAATCACAATTTTTGGGGCTATCAATTAAATCTTACAAACTAATAACAGTGAAACAAACTTTTACATGAAACTTAAACGTAAAATTAACTTTAAAAAATAAAGTACTTAATAAAATATAAAGTCTTCTAGAAAATAAACTGATCAAAGTATTCTTAGAAGTTATACCAATTATTTTAATGAGATCATCAAAAATATGTAGGTTGTATCAAAATAGTATATTTTAGTAGTATGTATTATGACACTAATACATACTACTAAAATATACTTTCATAGTAGGAGGTATAATAACTGGGAATCAAACCAGCATTAATGAGGCTCCTTGTGTCAGTTTTCTTTCTTTCTGATATTTCCAATTTACGCTGATATAGCGGTTTGAGTTCTGTGGGACGATTATTAATTCTTATTTGTTCTTTTACTCAAATCAAGCTCTTTAAAATCATCAAAATACGTTGTTTTGTACTCTATTTTGATCTCACTATGTTCATTTTTTTCAGTTTTGATAACTTTTATGTCTGACAACTTCACAACTTGGCCATCTACATCTTTATTTAGTCTAGGAACTGGTAGTTGCTTTATAGGTATCTATGAAATCGCTGTAACCCATTTCATTTACAATAATTAAAGGTGTTCCACGTTTTTTAGCACTTCGAATAGCAGAAATATATTGCGAAGGTACAATCAGCATCAAAAGTCGATGATCACATTCAGATTTTCAAAATCACTGTACATTATATCACCCATAAATCGCTCAACTAGATAGGGCGCACAGTATTGAAAGAACATCATTAAAGTTCAAAATTAACTGAACACTACTCGTCAAAGGTCACTGAACACTACTCGTCCAAGGTTACTGAACACCATTTTGTCAAAAATTGCTGATCGTTATAATTTCCGAAAACATCTTAACATTCAGTTTTACAAAAGTCACTGAACAATATAAAATGCTTGTTTTGGTTATCTAGTGTAATCACGGCAACGTCCAAAAATAACATAACATCATAAATAACAAAAGTTACTGAACATTACTTTGTTTCGGATACGTAGCATGTAAACTAATACTATCAAAAGTAGCTGAACTGCAAACTAAAAAAATGCTCTTTACTATCTTCAGAGTTATAAATCCAATCATGTCCTATCCAAACTAAATCATGTAAAAAAAATTATATGGATGCAAATTTCGAATTTAACTTTCCAAAATAACTTTGTTTTTTAGGGTTCCGTACCCAAAGGGTAAAAACGGGACCCTATTACTAAGACTTCGCTGTCTGTCCGTCTGTCCGTCTGTCCGTCTGTCCGTCTGTCTGTCACCAGGCTGTATCTCAAGAACCGCGATAGCTAGACAGTTGAAATTTTCACAAGTTATGTATATCTGTTGCCGCTATAATAACAAATACTAAAAACAAAATAAAATAAATATTTAAGGGGGGCTCCCATACAACAAATGCGATTTTTTTTGCCCTTTTTTGCTCGATATCAAAAATGGCAACAGGTAGGCACTTGAAATATTCACAAAATACTCAGTTGTATTTTAACTTTAATAATAAATAATAAAATTAAAATAAAATAAATATTTAAGGGGGGCTCCCATACAACAAACCTGTTTTTTCGGCGTTTTAGCCTTGTGGTACGGAACCCTTCGTGTGCGAGTCCGACTCGCACTTGGCCAGTTTTTTTTTCGTAGTATCAATGCGAATACTAGAAGTGGGTGTTCAACACATTTTTAAGCCTATTTTTCAAAATAAGCTCACAAGCACGAATATAAAGATAAGCATATTCCGCTTAAAAAGTATTCCGTCGACGTCATCTAAGCTTTCTATATTACGATTGAATAGTAACCTTATTTGTATAGCTATAAGACTCCCTATCAAAAATCACACAAGTTTTGTTTGAATTTTTACCATCGACGTAATTAAGGATTTTTTTAGTTCGATTGAATTGTAACCTTATTCGTAAAGCAATAAGACTCATTTTCAAAAATGTCGCAGATTCTGTTAAAATTCATACCGTCGACTTAGTTTATGATTTTTATAGTACGATTGAATTAGAACTCACACAGATTCCGTTTTAATTCAATTCTTTCGGAAACATAGTTGTGGGTATTTGACAAACTGTAAAATAGCACACGCATATTATATACCTACCGAAAAAAAACACACACATATTAAACCCAAAAAACATTTCATTTTGTTCAGGGACTTTAGAGGGTATGCTATTTTTGTCAAAAACTTGTTCAGAGACTTTTGAGACGAAGAATGTTATGCTTTTTTTACTATAACTTTGTTTATGATAATCATTCATTTCTGGTGCTTGTCATGTTTAGCGATTTAGGTATAATACGGTGTACAGCGATTTTGAAAATCTAAATGTGGTCATCAACTTTTGATGCTGACTGTACGTATATGGGTCCAGATCTAAGACATCGTTTAACTTGTTTCTCAATTACAGAATGTACAGCATCTCCCTCATTCTGTGTATGGCCACGTATAAGGAACTTATGTGTTATGGACTTAATTTTTAAGTATTGTACTGCGTAAATATACACCCCGATAATAAACTGGTTCTTCTGCTGACAGCAATTATCAGAGTAAAAAACTATGTCGAGATATTCTTCGGCACAAGAAGACTTTTTTTGCAAATATTTTAATACACAAGTACCTATTTCATTTGCTCCTTGGTGTCCTTGCGATTCATCCCAGAAGAAGCATGCAGTATTGTCACGTTTAAGCTCAGAGATGGTAAAAGGACATGTCTGGTGCAGCACGGGCGATTGTCTAGGTAGTCCAACAAAATGTTCAGTAACAATTGTTATATTATTATAATCGTCGTATTTTATAGTTTATCAATTAATAAGTTTCAGGAGTCAGGATCTTGCGAAAACTGGTGAAAATAAGGTTTATATGCTGGGGATTCTTCTTAGTTTTTTTTAGTATAGCTCCATCTGTGAGCGAATACAGGTACTAATTGGTGGTATGCCTTTGTGAGGTTAATGAAACATTTAATATTTTGTGATATAAGTATCTATTTGTGTAACAAAAATGTAAAGCTCCTATTGTTTATATTTAAAACTTACATTTTTTTCTCATTTCATCACAAAGCAATCTTATTCTTTATTGTACACATAAATGCATAAATAAGAGACTGTGGTGGCGGCGGTGTTGGTGATTCATGTTCCACGGATGGAACAAAAGTCCCTTGATGAGTCATGAATCAGGTGTCGATTTGCTCGAACCTAACAGGCTTGACATGCATAAATTGTTGCTATATCCTGAAAATATTATTACATTTTATTACATGGCACGACAGAACTGGCGAAATGTGAGGTGTACTACTGGTTCACTTCCCCAAATCCTTCGGGGGATCGCTGGCGTGATGTTATGTTTTATATGACGAACAGACGAAACACTCCTTCCATTTTTCTTGATAGTCGTTTCTATTGCTCGTCTTTCCAGTGTTGACGGATATATCCAATTCATTTACTCATTTTCTTTCTAAGACCTTTCTTACTTATTTTAAAAATAAATAATTTACATTGAATTTATCTGATAATTATTATCATTGGAAATAAGGGGTACTAAAGGGTTGTCACTGCAACAGTAAAGAAACGTGCGCGTCTTGAATTTCTGAGTCCGACTGAGGTACACGGCAGACCATTGTATGACCTAGTAATCTGTCATTGTCAGCAGCTTCGGTATTTAATAAATTATAACAATCGTGACAAGCGTATCCATCTAATGGGAGCTGAAACAATAACAAATGCCTTTGTATTTTTCAAATTATAACAACTAACTGCTCAATGTACTGCCTTTACTGCAGGGTTTACGCGACTGCCGTAGTATAGAGGCGTACCTGATTTGCTAACCATCGTGCCACTTGCAGGCGTAACGCGAGCCCTCACACGATATGTCTGCGAATCCTCATCATAATATCCAAATCGAAAGGAAAAGCAGAATCCTATAAGAATAGCAATAGTAATCGTGTCTAGAATCAATGTCAGTCCGTGTAGAATATATCAATAATACAGGGTGGGCCATGAATTAGTTAACATTTGAAAAAATCGTATAAAAAAAACCATTTAACATATTTTAGAAATCGTTTATTTACGAGAAAGCTAATTAGTTGTAATTTATTTTTTAAAAATTATTTCGTCTAAATGACCACCGTTTCGGTTTTTGCACTCATCTAAGCGAGTCCTAAAGTTTTCGAATACTCTTCTGCAAAGAGACCGCGAGATCGCCGACATCTCTTCGATGATTTTTTCTTTAAGTTGACGCAGTGTATTCGGTTTATCAATGTAGACACGACTCTTTAAATATCCCCATAAAAAGAAGTCTGCTGGTGATAGATCTGGACTTCTGGGTGGCCATGGGATGTCACCCCGTCTGGATATCCGCTTTTCCGGAAACATGTCTTTGACCACCGGCAAGGACTCGTTCGATGTGTGACACGTGGCTCCATCTTGTTGAAACCATGTGTTACGATTATAGCCAGCAAATTCCAGTAGCATCGGTGCTAAGAACTCCCGTAACATTTTCACATACTCGGCAGAATTAACAGTAACTGAACGGCCTCGAGAATCTTCAAAAAGTAAGGTCCGATGATTCCTTTTGCTGAAATTGCAGCCCATACAGTTACCTTAGGAGAGTGAAGTGGCCTCTCATGTTTAGCTTTAGGATTTTCGCTGCTCCAATACCTGCAATTCTGTTTGTTTACATGTCCATTTAGGTGGAAATGGGCTTCGCTGTACTTTTACAATCATGTAGGATAACAAAGGTTACCCACACCGTGATGTTTAGGGTCAATGAGGCAGTTTTCTGCTTTTTATGAAATTATTTTTTCATTTTGATTTTCGGCAGCATTTTGCTTAATTATGTTTTATGCTTAAAATGTATTATTACTGTGAAAATTTCCGTTACTCTGAAGTCCTAGTGCTTTAAATAACTTCTCTTGCATATGATGGAGACATTCGCTGATTACGGAAAATTAAACACTTCCCATTCAAACACGGCGCACGCGCCTATCATCGACGATCGGACAACGGGACAACTGTACAGTAAACAAAGTGACGTGTTTGGATACATTTAATAATTCATTTGTTTTAGATATTATTAGCGGTACGGTATGCGATGTCAGCGATTGTTAAGAAGTAACTACAGCCATAATACCTACATATTCAATTAAAATTTACTAAATATAAAATTAAGTGCTGAACCATCTGGCATTATTTGTACCAGGACACAAGTTACGTAAGAAAGTTTTCTAGGGTTAATTTTCAACTTGATATTTTTTTGTTGTATTGAGTAGTTTTGTAGTTTCCTATTATTGCAATTTTAACACACTTTTGTTAGCCATTTATCTCAGTTAGTTACTGTGTCAAAAAAAACAAAAAAAGGATGATTACAAAGGAAAATTAAAGGAGATTTACAGGAAAATTGTTATTATTGCTGAGATAGAAAATTTATTGTACTTAGTTGGATAACTGATGACTGCATGTAGTCATTTTATTTATAGAAAATTTGGGCTAAAGCTTTTAAAAGTGCTTCAGCTGATATTTAAAAGATTTTATGAAAGAAAAAAAAAATGCTCATACTGTATTATTAATTACATACTAGGCAGTACGTTTTTTTGCTAAAAAACAAAAAACTCTTTCCAAGTTACACTAAGGTTTTTGTAGTAACTCATTTGTGTTCAAATGTGTGATATTTTGTGGAATAAAACTAACATGCGGAACCCATTTAGCAAATAGTACCAGGAGAAACAAATCTTTTACAGAGTCTCTCTCAGAAATCTTTTGTGTGTAGTTTATTGACACCAATGAGCTGACTTTGTCTAGTGATGTGTAGAATTCAATTGGAAGCATAATTGATTTTTAGTTAAATGTTTCTTAACTTTATAATTATGTAGGTATTAAAAAATGTTGCCTCGTTCCTGTTCGCGTGAAAAAATAGCATTTACCTCGTAATTGGGAACAAATCCAGCATTCACCCAGCAGCAGCTTCAGTCGCGTGTTTTTTTTTTTTGTATCTTCTGACGGTTGGATATTTTAAATTGCATTCCTGTGCTGCTCTGTGGATACTCCTTCCGTTCTTTACAAGATCTACAGCTTTTTTCATGTCGTTTGCATCATGTCCGCCAATTTTGCGGATATTGGTTTTAGTTCGACTCATTCTAAAACAAAAAGATTATTATTATTAGATCTTCTATTCACTAACTACATACTGCGGACTTAACACTATCACCTCTTCACCATCACTTGAACTTGCAACACTTGTACTATTTATTCTGTACTTGGTACTTGTAGACAGGCCTGCGCTGTCCTCCCATACCTACTGTAATCTGGAAACATTGTAAAAGCCAATTATTTTTAAAAAGAGTAACCGTGGAGTTTCTTGCCGATTCTTCTCCATAGGAAACTACCAATTGGAACCGTGCACCCAGCTTTTGACGATTCATAAGTGCCCATGTAGGTTTATGTGAAATAAAACATTTTGATTTTGATTTGGTTCTTGCCGTTCACTGATGTCCAACACCTGTATCAGTCGTAAACCTTTTTTCTTTTCGTTGTTTATGATGTATGATTGACATAAAGGATGTTGATGTTCAGATGCTTTCCGTTTTAGACCCTCCCGTCTTGCTCGAAACTTTTTGATGGTTGGTTCAGGTCTTTGTTGCTCTGGAACATGCCAGCTTAAACTTGGAGTGTCAAAACCTTGACCGTTTTGCACATTGCAATTTTATAAAACATTTTTATAATCAAACATATTTAAATTTTTCGTTACACATTTTTTTATACCTTTGGGTTTTGTTTAAGGTTTTAATACAATAAAGCTTTGAGCGCAGTCCTACGAATTCTTTGATAACTTTGCCACCAATTTCGTCCTTAAACAGTCCTGGCATCTTCTTATTAATATTATAGGTATGTCAAATTTATTGTTTAAGTCATAATTAGAGGTATCAAAATAATTTAAAAAATTGAGCTTGAAATCTTTATAATCGTTATTACTCTGTACGTTATAAATTAGACTATCTGTGTCAGTATAACACAATGAGAAGACACGCTGGCTTTTTATCCCGGTAGGTGGCGTATAATCACTGGTCCTAATTGTACTGTCAGAGTTGTCAAATACTATACTGTTTTACCAAAACAAACAAGATTTTGTGTTTTATGTAGTTATCATGCCTCAATGTAGTGCTTTTCAATGTAAAAATAACGGCGTGCACCGTTTCCCAGCCGAAAAGAAAAGAAGAAAACAATGGATCAACGTCTTACACCTAAAAAATTGGAAACCAACCTCGTCTTCTAGATTATGTAGTGAACATTTCAAACCCGATGATTTTTATAACGAAATCAGATATACTGGTAAGTCTCATGGTTTCAATCTAATTTAAAATAACGTAGTAAATCTGCTATACCCTATCTAACTTATTTTGGTATTGATTCTGGGATTAAAACTTATCCGCAAAAATTTGAAGAAAGGAGCAGTACCAACATTGTTCTCATTTTCAAACGACAAGGCTCCGAAATCGAAGAGAAGGTTTATTCAACCTTAAGCCCATTAGCAGCAAAGATTTCTTACTTCAGTCACCACGTCTTAAATTTAGGCTATGAAGATCAATTTTTTCTAACTTTGATGAAACTACGACAAAATAAAACTATTTTGGAGCTTTCCAGATACTTTGTATTTCTAGCTCAACAGTGTCTAATATATTTATTACATGGGTAAATTTTATATACCAAGTGTGGAATCGATTAGATATATGGCCTGGTAGAGATTTAATTATTTTTTATATGCCAGAATCATTTAAGCAGTATGATAAATCTGTGCGTGTCATTTTAGATGGAACGGAATTTCCTGTACAAAAACCTGGAAATACTATAGCTCAACAATCTTCATGGAGCACATACAAACATTCCAATACTCTCAAGGTATTAGTAGGAGCTACACCAGGGGGGTTGTTATCTTTTTGCTCACCAGCTTATGGTGGTTCCACTAGTGATAGACAAACAATAGAGCGCAGTAACTTGTTAGCTAAGTGTGAATCAGGCGACACAATTTTAGCTGACAGAGGTTTCAATGTGTAAGACATTTTTGTTTCCAAAAATGTTAAGGTCAATACACCAGCATTTCTTAAAAGTAAAAGTCAATTGCCTGGATTGACTGTGCTGCATGATAGGGAACTAGCAAGTAAAAGGGTTCACATTGAAAGATTAATAGGTTTAACTAAGACATATAAAATTCTGAAAAGTGATCTTGATCATAGTTATGTGCCACTTGCAACAAAAATATTTTATATTTGTTTTATGTGCTGTAACTTCAGGGAAGGAATAACAAATCAAAATATCAAATGACAAAACACTGTTTTATTTTTTCTCTAATATATTTGTTTTATGTGCTGTAACTTCAGGGAAGGAATAACAAAACAAAATATCAAATGACAAAACACTGTTTTATTTTTTCTCTAATATATTGTAATTTTTGTACAAATATTTCTTCAAAATCATACCTTTAAAACAACTATTATAAAAGTCGCTAAGCTTCTCCAACATGTCATTAACCTCTTGAACGCCGGGCCTCTGTATGCGCAAGTGCCACAAACGCCGGCAAATTTGGAAGTACTTGTTGATTTTTGGGCAAGCCTTCGAAAAAACGCAGATTTCGTTAATACATAGCCAGTTAAACGTTACATGTTATACCTTCCTGGCTTCGTTATTAGATTACCTAACTACTTATACCATTCATTATGCAAACACAACTGACCTTATCTAGCAACGATGCGTTAAGTTTTTGTTTTGATAATTTTCACTCACATAACCTTCAAACTTTCTCACATCACATCTAGTCTACACAAACATTCACCAAAAAAACACTTTATTACGATAACACAATATCTGTAAAAACGATAAAACACCACAAATTAACAACAATCCACTTATAAACAATAACTAAACCATAAAAACTATTTGTTTACGCAACGACAAAATTTCGGCGCGAACTCCGCGCATGCTCCGCGCGGTGCCAACGGTAACACTGCCGGCGAAGTACCGTTAGCGCAAAAACACTACGAACGAAATATTTAAATTTTATATTTTTTTACTTTCGATTTCTGTTGTTATTTTATTAGAAATCATTATTGTTACTTCACTCTGTTTATTATCTTGCTTTATTTTAGATAACATAATATTACTGTTTGACTTCTTATAAAATAGTTGGGTTCAATAAAATATTGGGGATAAAATTTGTTACTCTACTTGTTTGTATTTGTTAAAATATAATAAAATGCATATCGTATATACATTTTATTATATTTATTTCGATTTACTTATTTGAAAAGCAAGTCAAGTTAGGAAAAATAATATGGTGAATAAATAAAACATTATGTAAATAGGGATGTTACTTGGGTAGAAAAAATATAATCATATTTAGTCCGTCAGTGAGATTATCAAATAATATTGGACATGTATTTTTTGCTTTACCAAATCAATAAAAATTGACAGAGATAAAACAGCGCATCAAAGTTCAGGAGTGGAAGGTTTTAACGTCACTATTTAATATAAAGCGTACCGAATCACTATTCGGTACGCTTTTCAAATAAGTAAATCGAAATGAACGACGATATAATGCATTCAAATATCGTGTGACGTCACTACATCACACGATATTTGAATGCATTATATCGTCGTTACTTTAAGTTTAATAGTCAAAAGAAAAAATACTGTTATGTAATGTACAATATTTTTTATTAATCTATACTCTATTTGCAATAATAGTAGACAAATAAGATAAACCTTTTATACAGTACGTTCTACCGGTTTTGAATTCTATTGCGTAGGTTGCATGACAAATGGCAGCTGCAGTAAACAGTTGGTATTGTAACCACTTTTTTGCTTTTAATGCCATCCTTATGTGTACGGTATAGAAGTTAAAATCGGTTAAACAGACTGTAAAAAGCTTTATTTAAATGTCTTATTTTATTTCAAATGCAGTATAGGTACCTGACGGACAAAGAAATAATTTTCAGTCAACATCGCTATTATTATCGTTCCATAAATCCACCCATTCTTCACCACAGACAGGAGGGCTGTGTCCTATCAGTGAAAACATAATAGCCCGATTGTGCCTAAGCAATAACAACTACGTACCTACCTATGTGGAAGTAATTATTGTGTTTATTCATGATAAAATTTGCCTGATTTTTCATATTTAGCCACATGGCTAAGTATGTTTTATATTATATATACCATTCAAGTGAAAACTAGTATTGCTTTCAATCGTCCTGGGTTGCTGTAAATGACCTTGTATACTTACTGAGAGTTAGGTATCCGATTTCCATATAGAAGTGAGAACTTGGTAAAGTTTAAATAAAATACATTTTATAATTATGGTAATCATTTATTTTGACTAGACATGTCCCATTCTTAGTATAGAACAAAAACTTAATGTTAGGGTTACTAACTTTTACTAAAACAACACACTAAAAACAAGTACAATAAGAACGAGAAGGTTGCCCGTCTAAAACAATTTTATCATATTAGCCAAGGCTTTCAGAATGCTATTAGAACTACCGCGCCTCCTTATCTGTTTTTATTTTGGTCAAGAAATATATTACAATAAAAATGTGTTATGTAAACAAAAAATACAATAAAAAAAGTTGAACACGTACTTCTAGAGTACAACAAACGGAAACAAAAAAAAAAAACCAATACAGAAACAGTTAAAATAACAGCTAAGAGATCGCAAACATGACGCATGGATTAGTACCATTTAGCTGAAGTAGTGACGGGAAGGGAAGGGAAGCTAAACGGAGCCAATACACGCGCCAGGAGAAGGAGGAGGAGGAAGGCCGCATGCAGCAAACAGTGGGCGTCCCATACCGACGAAATGCGGACCTCATACGAGGGTCCGGCTCTCATTCATAATCCACATGCATCATCACAATCAAACGCATTCGATCATGTTCATACTCCACATCCACACCGCCAAAAGATTCATACACTAAGTTCGCCTCCGTTTACGCCCACGTACATCTTCGCCTGGGAGGTCTACTGTAGAATGCCAATTTCTCCAGCAATCTCGGAAACAAAGAAATACGTCACACTGAGTGCACTTAGTGTGAATAAATTTGGCTTCTTTCATTCGAGCACACACATAGCACATCTTCTTCTAGACTCTCGCCCTCTCAAATAATCTGGCTCGTGCACGATATCCCGCCTCAGCCTCATGAGATCCCCTACTGGCTGGCTTAATTCTGGTAGACAGGGGCGATGCTGACTAACCAGACCTTCAGCAAGCTCATAGCGGAACTCACGGTTTCAGAGAACTGACATACATCACCAGAGCATTGTGAATGCTCACATTCAGCAATCTTTTAAACATCTTGATATACCACTTCACGCCTCTCTTTCGCTCTAACAAATACATGGAGAGTTTTTGATCTTTGAGATCAACTCCCCCCATGGATTTGTTATAATCCCTTACACACACAGGCTTCACAACCGCATTTCCGGCCCTAGTTCCAATGAAAGTATCGGGATGGTGAAAGGTGGATATAATGTTCACCATTTTGGAGTCCATCCACGAAATTATGGATACATCTCCGCAATGGCGAGATATTATAGTCCCCTTTTTTACCTTCTTCGGTACTTTAGCTATGTCACTAGGGACATTTCGACGGCATGCACGAAGGGTTCCTAGGCAATCAAAGCCCAAACTCTTTAGATATCGTGCTAGTGATGGACAATTGTAAAAATTATCCATCACTACACAATGTCCCCGATGTTCAAGGCGTTGCAGTAGCTCAAGAACCACTTTCGTGCTCTTCCCCCCCAAATTGGCGCCAAGAGATGGATCACCACCGGACGACCCATCAGACTTGCCCGTGTAAATTTGGAATCCAGCCATATAACCTGTGCTGGACTCACACAGCTCATAAGACTTTATTCCAAATCTAGCAGACTTTGACCTTATTGTTTGAACCCAAGACAAGCGGCCCTTGAATAAAGTCAAAGACTCGTCGATGGATATGTCCGGCCCGAGGTTGTACAAAGATTTGAACTTCTTTTCGAGATGTTCATTTATAGGGACCAGCTTATGCAACTTGGCCGACAGTCTTGCTGTGTAAGCTTCCCCAGTTTGCGAGAATTGCTGACTCGCGACAGCGGTGTTGTCTACAAAATGAAGAAACTTACACAGCATAAGATACCGATTATAGGTCATAATACGGCGGAACATGGGTAATTGGAGTATGCCATTTTTTGTCCAATATTCGGCTACTGTCGTCCGCGGGTCGATAGCCATATACATAAACATCGCGAAAAGAACCATTATCTCGTCCGCATTCGTGTCAGTCCACGAATGAAGACGAGATGATGGTGTCAACTTCCCTGTACTACGCTTAGCCGCGATTGTCTGCTGGGCGTATCGGTTAGTTTCAAGGACGATAACCTCTATGATGTCTTTATCCCATATGTCGATAAAGGCATCATAAGGCGAATCATAGTATTTGAGTGGAGTAAGACCTGAGAATTCCTCATGAACTCCCCTGAACGACTCAAAGTCCGAAACCCACGAGAAACTAGCCGACGTACCCAGTAAGCAATCAGCTGCGTCGTCCATGGCCGTATCCATCTCGTTCACGATTTGCTTTAAGGGTCCTTCCAAATCCTCCGTTTCGGGAACGTTCCTTTTCTTCCCACCGGTGGCGACACCTGGCATGTCAAATTCGTCGTCGAACTCGCTGTCCATTTCACTGCTTACTTCACACCCAAGCGCCCTTCTTGACGTTGCCGTCAATCCCGAAATTGAAGGACGAACTTCAACTTCGGAGTTGACGGTTATGTTAGATGCGGCGCTAGGTGTTGGTGGTACAGGCGATTTGGCAGCTGAGTCCGGCAGATCTTCTACCCACCGTTTGACATGCCAGGGGACCTCGTTCATCATATCGAACGAACGAACATATCTTCAGCCTCTTCCACCGACATGTCCATGGCCTCCACCCGCTCGACGACATCGATACTGCAAACAATACAATATACAATAACTGCCTCGTTAGCCTAGTGGTCCTAAGCGTGACTGCTACACTAAAGATCTTGGGTTCGATTCCCAGGTCGAGCAAAGTGTTATTGGGCGTTTCTATGAAATTCTCAGTAGCAGCTCGGAGTTAGGATTTGTGCCCGGTTAGTGGCAATAGGCTCGCCCCCTATTACATGGGACCTAAACATACTGGTGGACTGTGGGTGTACATTGGTACACCTCTGCCTAACCCTTCGGTGAATACAGGCGTGATGATATGTATGTAATAACAATACAACAAAAAAAACGTACCAAGAAGTTACTCTATGAAGGAGAGTTAGAACTTACCAGAGTGGCACGGTGGGCTCACATCTGACACGTCGGAGGTGGCCACCGGGGGTCTGCTCCAAGGGCACAATCCTATCCTGCACGTAGAATGACCCTCCCGGGGTCGCGAGGACAGGAACTGCATGAACGGGGCGGTGGCTAAAAAAACATATGAAGTACAAATTACTTCACTGATATTAAAACAAAAATAGTTAGGTATATGCTTTAGTATAAGTACTTACAGCGGCGGTGGGGATGGAGGAAGCACCGGTTCGGGGCGCTCACTGATGAGCCCCATCATCAGGGCTCGACGAGCGGCGCTATTTTTATTACGCCCCCCCATTTCAGCTGGAGAGGGAGTCACACTCCGCGACCTCGAAACCGACTGCCTAGCCAAGCTAAAAATATAATAAAAGGAATATTTACTACAGTAAAAGCCTACCTGTAAAAACTTTACTCCTAATTTAATTGATGTTATCATATTTTGAAATCTATAAAAAAATCTCAATATTTATTATTCTTAGACATGACAAAAATACATAAACTAAAAAAAGGCAAAGAACACTAAAATATACCTAATAAATTATAATCAGACAATTTTTTTTGCTGATGTTACTTTATTACCTACGGTTATGGCAGGCGGGAATTTTACTTTTGGAAATACGATTACGATGATAATACGCAATAATGTCGGTAGCTATTAGCCAAAATATGTTTGTGGAACAATAATCTAACTACATAAGTGTATTTCAAACACTAAACAAAAATATTTATCATAAAACATTATGAAATACGGCGGCCATAACTATCAAATTATGAACATTACAAAAGTTTCGCAACTTTTTCTCGACATATTTATAACTTTTCTATAAACTATCACTTCATACGAAATCTATACTTATTTCTCAGTAATTCTGTATAAAAATCTCATAAGATTACTCACCGTTTCCTTCTTGAAAACATTTTTTCTAAACTTAGACACCCGCACGAATCACTCGTAAAACAACAAATATGGCCGTCACAGAACTTCACAGAAGCACTAATTTCTTTCTTTTTTTTTCTTCCGTTTTGTTGGCGCTCCTGTTTGAATGTTACCAAAATAGGTCAAGCATGAATCGACTAATCGAATGATACAGCTAGATCGTGTTGCAAGTGCCAATAAATAGAAAATATTACCGTCCAATGACAACCATGCGTGTTGACAGTTGTTAGTATCCAATGGTGTAACGCCGGGGCGGTTCGAGTCATTAAATTTTACGATCCAATGGTGTAACGGTGGCGCTTGAGGGGTTAATGAATTCACAATTTTTCTCAATATGAATAACTTTCAAATCCTTTATTGTATACACAATAAACACACAGTATAGTCTTTTAGTACAGAATAACAGTCCCTGTACCTGTGTGTAATAGGGATGATTTTTCTTTAATGAAAGCTCACCGTTAATAAGTTCCAAGTAGGGAATATTTGTGGTATTAATGTCCTGGTAGTTCGCACTATAGGGACATTTCACTTCGGTAGTATATTCATCATCTAAAAGTCCATCTGGTGATACACCGAGAAATGGGTGGCTTTCTGATAAAAATAAACCACACTTGGTGATCTGTACATCGTTGTATGTATTCTCAAATTTTTTGATTGCGTATGGTTCTTGCATTTGACCATACATAGTGGCTTTTGAATGAAATATTTTAGGTTCCAAAATTTTTCTGCCAAATGCTTTTTATTTGCGGGTTTACAATGGCATACATTATGAATTACACTGGCTGTTATGTGTGTTTTTCTGATAGACCTCCATTCTTCGCATTTATTTTGGAGCCCGGTATTGATTTCAATATCCATGATCTTCGAAAGACTCAGATTTTTAAGTAAAAGATTATGCACGGTAAGGCGTGCTCAATTTTTGTCCACTTTTAAAATTATGGTTAAAAAGCACTTCCTCTCTCCTTAAACATCATCATTATATTTTCTTTGCTCATGTTTCATGTTTATTATTGTATGTATATATTTATATATATTAGTATAATATACTTTATGTATGTAATTGGTACACCACAGACTACCTACAGTATTTGTCTGTCCTTTCCCTTTTTATATAATATATATAATAATAATATAATATATAATAATAACTTTATTTCAGACCAGGGTCCATAGAAAATAAGAATAACAAATATAATTAATAAAATTAAAATTAAATTAAAATTAAAACAAAATTAAAACAAAATTAAATCAAAATTAAAACAAAATTAAATCAAAATTAAATCCATCCAAAGGTTGTCTTTAAAAGATCGCTTTTAGCGATAAGACCACCCATTGTGTCACCCTTTATACAGTTTCTAGATTTATATGTCTGTAATTTATATGGTGTACATAATAAAGAGTATTCTATTCTGTTCTATGAAGCATATGATCTTCTCCTGTGGTTTCACAATAAAACGAATGGTCCCATTCTACAGCATATGTATTAGCAGGAGGGATAGTTTGTTTTATGGGCGCAGATGTAGGTCCAAAGTTAATAAACAAATTTTTAACATAATCACAATAGGAATCTGGTATGTCTTCATTTTTGATAGCATCAAAGTTTATCTCTACCCTTCTCTTACCAATTTTGTGGCACTCCATTGGAGAAGCATAAAATGGTTTAGGCCTTTTAAATGTCATAAGCTGTTGTGTACATACTTGGTGGTGATGCATTTATAACGTACCATGTGCTCAATTCCTATCATCAAAATCAGTACATGTTTGCAGTGCGCTTCCAATTTATGGCCAGCGGCACATTCACAGTGTGATTCTTCTATAGTACATGCATCTTCTGCCCAACGAATCTTCAGGTCTACGACGTACAGTCAACAAAGGAGATAAGTATACAGGAGCGTCGGATATAATTGAAGTTTACTAAGAAACCCATGGATGTTCTGGACTGAAATTTGATTTAACAAATGATTTGTTTGTTTTCTATTAATAAAATTAAATTTTATTCGAGAACATCCATCGGTTTCTTAGTAAACTTCAACTATATCCGACGCTCCTGTATACTTATCTCCTGTGTTGACTGTACATAAGCTTTTTCATTGAGGCCCTGCATTGTCCCCGAAAGAAAGTATAAGAGCCTGATTCAGCTACTCGAGCTGTCACCAAATGACGACTTTCATACATTTGAGATGCGTTTTTAATACTCTTGTTGTATCTGCAAAATAAACAATAAGTATAAACTAAGACATCTAATATGCATATTAGTGAGTATTTTACTAATTATGAATCGATTTATTGCTTACCTTTCAGCAAATTATTGAATATGATGTCTTGTAAAAGGTGGCAGCTTTGTGCTAGCATTTACGTCTTTATAAAGTTCGTCAGCCGGCACTAACATTGAATCTTCAATCTTTAGGTATTCGGCAGTCCCTTCATTATTAATACCAAAGTGTTTATCATATGATTCTAGTCTGTAATAAGATAAAAATGGAATTTAAATAATGTCAACAAAAAAAAAGGTGATGAAACTAAATCGAAGATTTATTGTACTTTTACTAACCTTAACAAGATCCGCTTTTTTCCCAGTTAGGCAAGCATTTCTTTTCTTTAATTCTGCTTTTAAATCAGCTACGGTCATTAAGAAATACATTTTTTAGCGTTTGTGTTTGCAGTAAAGCTTATAACCTCCAAATTAAACAATAGTGACAGACGCCAGTTACGGTGGCGACATCTGTAATTAGATTTGCCCGTCCCTCCTCATTCAATTCACTTACCATAAAAAGGTTTCATGATAGAGTAGTGAAAATCGTACATATGCGTCTTAGCAGTGTAGCCAACCTAACCGAAGCATAAAGCAGCAGATCAGACTTAAAAAAACAGCAGAAAACAATAAAACTTTAAAACATTAAGAGCGTTTACGCCGTACGGCATTTCATACAAACTTTCAAGCCCTTATTTTTCGAAATGGACGGACCGATTTTAATGAAACTTCATACGCATAAGCAGGATACAAAGGTCTAAAAAGTTAGTAGAGAACATTTTCGAAAAATAGTGTTACAGCCAGATTAGACCGATTTTAAATTTTCCATAGAAACAGAGATTTCCAGTTATCTTTTTTTAAATAAGACATTTCGAAAATGTTCTCTACTAACTTTTTAGACCTTTGTATCCTGCATATGCGTATGAAGTTTCATTAAAATCGGTTCATTCATTTAGAAAAATAAGGGCTTGAAAGTTTGTATGAAATGCCTTACGGCGTAAATGCTCTTAAGGGCTAATTTTTCCATCGCTTGATAACTTTTATTCCAGGAATAAAATTGACGTTTGACAGTTTTTGTATGAAATAACTGTCAAAATTTCAAAATTATTCCTCGAATAAAGTTGTCAGATGATTGAAAAATCAGCCCTTAGTCTACTAGGTACTTTATTAGAATTGAAAATGAAACCCTTAATAGTATTGAAAACGCAAGTACATACATAATTACTATTGTTTATTTATTATGTTAAAAATATGAATAATTGACAAATTCTTAGAAATATTCTTACAAATAATTATTTATCATTTTCAATTTCAGAGAAATTGAAAATGATAAATAATCTTCGATATTTTCTGCCTCGTTTTCTTTTTATTAAAATTATACATACTTTTATTGAATTTCTTCGTAGGCTTTTCAGTTGCATTAAATGTATAGCATTCCTTTATTTCTCTTTTACTATAATGTGCTTTTGATTGTCGTCGTAGACATTTTATTTCTTAGTTTAGTTTTCAAAATGTTTACTGCTGTTTTGTTAGGCATACATATAAATTAATTCGGATTCGGGTACATGCATATCATCAAGCTGTATTTTAACTGGAGGTCATATCGTATTAGACGAAATCTCTAGCAAATATTATAATAAATAAAAACAGTAGAAATTGGTACTAAAACAGAAAACAGGGATGTCATGGTGAAAACAGTAAATCTACTGTTAAAGTAGTAGGGTTGGCAACACTGCGTCTTATATAATTCTAATACTGTGAACCCTATGTATATCGGTTTATTAAGTATAACACGCAAAGGCTTCATTTGGATTGCTACTAGATCATCAGAAAATACAGAAGCGCTGTGAAAATATGGACTGGCTATCAATTTCTCAGCAGAAATTGTCTTTTCTGTTTTATTGTTTGAGTCACACCACTTGTTTACTAACTTAAGGTCTATTCGATTTTCAATTTCATTATTTTCTAAGGGTATCCCAAAAATACTATTGTTTAATAATTTGAAAATCTTGTTCAAACGTTGACTCTGCAAAGTCAACGTTATTTCAATAATTTGAAAATCTTGTTCAAACGTTGACTCTGCAAAGTTGTTTTTAAAGCGATATCAAGATATCGCTTTAAAAACAACTTTGCTTAAACATAATAGCGCGATGGATCCTTCTCAATCCGTACTGGAAGCATTTATTAAAATGAACGTAATGAATTACGTAGTGGTATTTGTCGTACAAATTCGGTATTAGTTTTTAGGGTTCCGTACCCAAAGGGTGAAAACGGGACCCTATTACTAAGACTTCGCTGTCTGTCCGTCTGTCCGTCTGTCTGTCTGTCTGTCACCAGGCTGTATCTCAAGAACCGCGATAGCTAGACAGTTGAAATTTTCACACATGGTGTATAACAACAAATACTAAAAACAAAATAAAATAAGAATTTAAGGGGGGCTCCCATACAACAAACGCGATTTTTTTGCCCTTTTTTGCTCGATATCAAAAATGGCAACAGGTAGGCACTTGAAATATTCACAAAATACTCAGTTGTATTTTAACTTTAATAATAAATAATAAAATAAATATTTAAGGGGGGCTCCCATACAACAAACATGTTTTTTTCGGCGTTTTTGCCTTGTGGTACGGAACCCTTCGTGTGCGAGTCCGACTCGCACTTGGCCAGTTTTTTTATTTTTACCACCAGTTGTTTTTAAACATTTTTCTGGACAAAATGGAAAGTCATTGTGTTCATTGTGCAAATTTTCTGAATATATTAAATCAACTTCAAGAATGTAACCATTTCCCGCATTATCACCGATGTCTGTCAAATTCTCTTCTAAAAAATCTATTTCTTGTCTATTTATAAATCTAAAACCGGAATAGGGCAGCGATTGACACATACTGTAACCGTGTAAATTGTTACAGTCTAAATATGACAAATGAATTTGGGCGGTTTGGATCGAAGGTATCTAAATATTTATGATTGGCTTTGGCATGTCTTTTGGAACACATACAAAAACCTCCACGAATACCTTCTTGTATCATTTAAATCAATTCTACTAATTAACGTGCAATGTGAAAAACATGACATTGTGAATAGACCAAAAAATGATATTCTGCTTTTAGTTATATGTGTAGTGTGCGGTGTAAATAAGTAGGCAAACTCACGTTCAAAAGGATTTAATGTCCACAGGTCCTTACACAGTTAACAAGGTTCAGAAGGCACAATAGGGAAGTGTTCACAAGCACAAGCACAAGCGTAGAATATGATAGCGGAAGGACGAAAGCGGAAGGATGATAGGCTGACGAAGTACAGTGGAAATTAAGATGAAAGAACAGCAAAATCGCGAGACAGAATGTTTATAAATTTGAGGCGACAAGCGTGCGCTCCGCGTCGAGGTGTGATCCTGACTGGCTTGACCTTGTGTGTGCGGTGAAAGGTATGCGCCCGCGGCTCCGTAGCCCGTCGTCTATATCTATTGAGAGTTGTACGGATATTGATATTTAGTGACGACGGTTCGGTCGATAGTTTGATGACCATCGACTATCGATGGTAAATTTATCGACCAACTGGTGAGGAAGTATGTATGTATGTATGTGTGTATGTATGTTAGTGTTCAGTGATTGTGTTGGTTTGTGATTAGTTTTAAGTATAAGATATAAATAAATAAATATATAAAAGGAGTTTAAATAATTTGTAAAGTTGCCTACACCACCCCCCTCCAGAGACCGTCAAGGGCGATAGAAGTCAGTAAATTTAACTCGCCTCCCAGAACGTGTTGTGTAACTTGGCGGCACTATCGGTGGGGGTTCTTCCACTTGGTCAGATAGAATGAAGGCAGGCTTCAGTCGGTCAATGGACACTGTCACTTCTTTGTTTTTAACAAGTATTTTAAATATCTTGTCTCCTCGTGAGGTTACTTTATATGGCCCAGAGTAAGCAGGCTGGAGAGCACCTCGCAATGCGTCTTCACGGAGGAAAACGTGATCGCAAGTTTCTAGCTCTTTATGAACGAACACTTTAGGTTTGCAGTGGCGGGAAGCTGGTACCGGTCGCAGTTTCTCGGCGAAGTTTCTCAGCCTTGCAGTAAATTCAGCTGTGTCTACTGTACCGTTGACCGTTGGCTCAAAAAATTCTCCGGGCAACCTTAACGGCTCCCCGTACACCAGTTCTGCAGAAGAGGCTTGGAGGTCTTCCTTAAAGGCAGATCTTACGCCTAATAAGACCCATGGCAAAGATTCCGTCCACCTATCGCTTGCATGGCAGACGATTGCGGCCTTCAGCTGACGGTGAAATCGTTCAACCAAGCCATTGCATGCCGGATGGTAGGCTGTCGTCCGCTTGTGTTCGAATCCGGCTATCTTCGATAGACATTGAAACAAAGCCGATTCGAATTGACGACCACGGTCGGTTACAATGTCTGTCGGGCAACCGAATCGAGATATCCAAATGGACAGCAAAGCCTTGGCTACCGTTTCCGCTGTAATATCTTGTATCGGTGCTGCCTCTGGCCATCGTGTAAATCTATCCACGGCCGTTAAGCAGTACCTATAACCTTGGGAAACTGGGAGTGGACCCACCAGGTCGATATGGATCTGCTTAAACCGAGCGCGCGGTAAGTTATAAGTGCCGAGAGGAGAAGTCACGTGACGGTTGACTTTCGTCCTCTGACACGGTATACACGCACGCGCCCAGTCCCTACAGTCTTTTTTCACGCCCGGCCATACAAACCGCTCGGCAATCAGCTTGGCCGACGCATTGGCACCGGGGTGGCTTAAAGAATGCAAGCTATTAAAGATTTGCTTGCGAAGTGGTTCTGGTACATATGGCCTGGAAACCGATGTACTGACGTCGCAGTACAGGGGGATTCGACTTCCAGGGACATTATTTTTTTTTAACTGCAGAGAAGAACCTTCACTCAAAAGCTTGCAGAGTTCTGTGTTAGAAGCCTGAGCTTGAGCTAGTGTCTCGAGGTCTACGGGGTCTGCTAGCTCTTCAATTCGCGACAAGGTATCTGCGACCACATTATCCTTACCAGAAATGTGGCGGATGTCTGTCGTGAATTGGGAAATAAAATCTAAGTGCCTATACTGCCTAGGCGAACAGTTGTTCTTCCTTTCGTTGAAGGCAAAAGTTATAGGCTTGTGGTCAGTATAGACTATGAAATGGCGAGCTTCTAGCATATGCCTAAAATATTTTATGGCCTCATAAATTGCTAGAAGCTCCCTATCATATGGTGAGTATTTCACCTGTGAAGGGCTCAATTTCCTAGAGAAAAAAGCTAAGGGCTGCCACGCATCATCTTTAAATTGCTGCAGGACTGCTCCGATAGCCTTGTCGGAGGCGTCTGTAACTACTGCAAGTTTAGCGGTGCAGTCCGGATGAGCTAGTAGAGCAGCGTTGGTCAGGCTTTCTTTGCAAGCCTCGAAAGCAGCTAGTGTGTCACCTGTCAAGGTAATTGGCTGCGAACCTTTGACGGAACCTGTTAGTAAGGCATGAAGTGGGGCTTGAATTTCGGCTGCGTGAGGAAGAAATCTCCTATAAAAATTAACCATGCCTAGGAAACCTCTTAGCTGGCGAACGTTGGCTGGTGGAGGAAAATCCTTGATAGCCTGAACTTTGGCATCAAGTGGCTTAGTACCGTTCTCGGTAATCCGGTAGCCTAGAAACGTTACCTCTTCCATACCGAAAACGCATTTCGAAGTGTTCACCAACATACCATATTCCTTCAGCCTGTTGAAGACCTGACGTAGGTGATCCTCGTGCTCCTCTGGACTTCTAGAAAACACGAGAAAATCGTCTAGGTAACAATATACGAAGTCTAGTCCTCTCGTCATTTCGTCCACGAACCGCTGAAAGGTTTGGCCCGCGTTCCTAAGACCGAATGTCATGAAAGGAAATTCAAATAATCCAAATGGTGTAGTGATGGCGGTCTTAGGAATGTCCTCCGGGCTGACAGGTATCTGATTATATGCTTTCTCTAAATCGAGCGTGCTGAAGACTTTACATCCAGCTATACTATGGGTAAAGTCATGGATATGCTTGATCGGGTACCTGTCAGGCACGGTACGGGCATTCAATTTACGGTAATCGCCGCAAGGACGCCAGCCGTTGTTTTTCTTTGGCGCTAGATGTAGAGGCGACGCCCACGGACTCTCGGAAGGTCTAGCTGTACCAAGGGTCAGCATAGACTGGAACTCTTTTTGGGCGATCTTAAGCTTATCCGGTGCTAAACGACGTGGTGAAGAGCAAACTGGAGGGCCTGGTGTCGTGCGTATGTGGTGTACTGTTTTGTGTGGTGTGGTGAAAGGTATGCGCCCGCGGCTCCGTAGCCCGTCGTCTATATCTATTGAGAGTTGTACGGATATTGATATTTAGTGACGACGGTTCGGTCGATAGTTTGATGACCATCGACTATCGATGGTAAATTTATCGACCAACTGGTGAGGAAGTATGTATGTATGTATGTGTGTATGTATGTTAGTGTTCAGTGATTGTGTTGGTTTGTGATTAGTTTTAAGTATAAGATATAAATAAATAAATATATAAAAGGAGTTTAAATAATTTGTAAAGTTGCCTACACCAAGTATAGAGGTATGAGGAACAGGATGTAAAGTTCACTCAACCTCCATAGAAAAGGGAGGATCCTCCGACCAGACGGGTGTTGTGTCTGGCGGGCAACTGCCCGATGATTCATGTCGGGCCGTTGTATCTATGCTAGTTGCGCGGTAAACTCTGCTTGCGCGATGCAGGATTTGCGTGACGTCAGTATGACGCGTTGTTCGCATGTGGCGTTGTAGATACCGCTACATCACTCCCCCCGGAGACCGGAGGTCGATAGTGGGCTGAGTCTTGTATCTTGCGATGTTTGCCAGGCCAGCTGAGGTTCCAGTGAGTCGGAACCGGTTGCCGCATAGTTCACGGTGAGTCGGAACTGTCTGCGAAGATGTCCCCAGTGAGTCGGGGTGGCGCTGCATTATGCTCCAGTGCGTCGGATGTGGTACAGCGCCGGGTTGAGGCTGACTGCTGGCGTCGACCAGGAGAGGGTTTCTATGGCTCTGCTTGAGGACCGGCCGAAAGTGCAGTATGCTGTGCCGAGGTTGCTGATGAGGCTGAGGGTGATGACCAGGTATGCGCGGTCGCTGCATGCTGGTGGTCAGAATACCCGTTGAAGCCGTGGATGCTGGCTGGCTGTGTGACTCGCCGCTCTAAAGCTTGCGGGAGTGATGATGACGTCACGCTGGAGTAGGTGCACGAAGGCTGCGCTGACGTTCATGTTCGGGGTCACCAGTATAGAGGTATGTGTAGTGTGCGGTGTAAATAAGTAGGCAAACTCACGTTCAAAAGGATTTAATGTCCACAGGTCCTTACACAGTTAACAAGGTTCAGAAGGCACAATAGGGAAGTGTTCACAAGCACAAGCACAAGCGTAGAATATGATAGCGGAAGGACGAAAGCGGAAGGATGATAGGCTGACGAAGTACAGTGGAAATTAAGATGAAAGAACAGCAAAATCGCGAGACAGAATGTTTATAAATTTGAGGCGACAAGCGTGCGCTCCGCGTCGAGGTGTGATCCTGACTGGCTTGACCTTGTGTGTGCGGTGAAAGGTATGCGCCCGCGGCTCCGTAGCCCGTCGTCTATATCTATTGAGAGTTGTACGGATATTGATATTTAGTGACGACGGTTCGGTCGATAGTTTGATGACCATCGACTATCGATGGTAAATTTATCGACCAACTGGTGAGGAAGTATGTATGTATGTATGTGTGTATGTATGTTAGTGTTCAGTGATTGTGTTGGTTTGTGATTAGTTTTAAGTATAAGATATAAATAAATAAATATATAAAAGGAGTTTAAATAATTTGTAAAGTTGCCTACATGCTAATCTTAAATTTCGGTTTGTTCACATTCCGGTCGCAATATCATCGCAGTATAGTCTCATAGTGGTCAACTTTGTTCTCGTTTACGAAATTAAACATATTTTCATGTTGGTTCAATGTACGCAAACGATATTGTGATACTTAGTGATACTTTAATATTTATCAACCTCATTTTCTGATTTGTTTAATGTCTTTATTAGTTTGCTTGATTAAGTGTATGCTCATAGTATTTTAATTTCCCGTTTGTTATTAAATATCTTTGAAAATACAAAATCATTAAAATAAATAATCGGCTAGAAAGCTAACATGGAACGTATGGGTAATCGCCACGCGCAAGCGCGATGCGAATTAGGAGTTTTTAGGCCGCATTCCGAATTAGGGTCCGTTCACACAGACCGGCTCGGAGAGCATCGGCGCGCATTTTTCTTTTCACACAGACCGGATCGTATGCGCTTGGAGTTGGTCGGAGCGGAGCCGCCAACTATTTCACATAGACCGGCTGGAAGCGACCTGAAAGCGGATGCGCTCGGAGCCGGTTAGATGCGCTCGCAGCCGGTCGGAATCGCTCGCAGCCGGTCGGATACGCTCGCAGCCCGTCGGATGCGCTCGCAGCCGGTCGGATGCGCTCGGAGCCAGTCGGATGCACTTGAAGCCGGTCGGATGCGCTCGGAGCCGTTCGGATGTGCTCGGAGCCGGATGGGTACACTACAAAGGCAGTACCAGTCTTCCACGCAGTCCAAGTTTTGTTTTCGGTGTTAACGTGTGCTTTTCGGAACATGGATTTAGATAGCTCCGATGAAGAAATATATTTGTTAGCAAGATTGTTTGAAGCAGAACAAAACAAACGAAAGCGCAAGCGGAGACAAATATGGGCAAATAATATTTGGAAGAATCGATTAATCCATGGTGAGTTTCACACCATTTTCGAGGAATTGAAGAATGATAGCCTTAAATTTTATGAGTATTATCGTATGGAATATTGGCAATTTTTGAAATTGACAGATTTGTTAAGAGTACATATAACAAAAAAGACTACAAATTATCCTTGCGCCATTCCAGTCGAAGAAAGATTAACGGTAACTTTAAGGTAAATAAAAACAATCATTTTATAATAATCATCTTATTCAGATCACAATATCACAGCCGTCCATTTATTAAGTTTTGTATGTTGCCGTTATTGTCGTGATTGATTGAAATGTCAAATATTAGACAATAAAACAAACAGTTATTAAACTAAACATTGCTTAAAATTAAATGGTTAAAGTTAAAGATTACACCTAATTGAATGACTGAATGTAATTAAATAGTGCAGATTTGTGTTTCATTATTTTTATTGTTTGTGTTTATTAATTATTTTGTATTTTGTGCGTTAGTATTGTACCCGTAAGTAGTCTGATAGTTTTGAGAAATATAGGTTTCGTTTGACAACTGTTGATAAGTCAAAATCAAAATCAAAATGTTTTATTTCACATAAACCTACATGGGCACTTATGAAACGTCAGAAGCTAGGTGCACGGTTCCAATTGGTCGTTTCCTATGGAGAAGAACCGGCAAGAAACTCCATGGTTACTCTTTTTAAAAATAATTGGCTTTTACAATGTTTACAGATAGCAGTAGGTATGGGAGGACAGCGCAGGCCTGTCAACAAGTACCAAGTACTTGATAAAATAGAAAATGGTCTACAGATCTAAAGTCTATAAGGCCTACAAAGTCCTCACATTTACAAAATAAGAATATATCAAAAGGATAGATAATAAAAAGAGAAAAATAATAATAAAAACCTACTAAAACCAAGTGTTATGATTCTCACTAAAACCACTAATAAAGAGGTGAAAAATTTCAAGTGTCTGTATATAATGTCAATTAATAAAGAAATTATGTCAAAAAGTATATAATGTCAAATAATAAAGAAATTATGTCAAAAAGTATGTAAAAAATAATAATAATATTTAAATAAAAATTAAACATCGTAATTTGAGAGCAGTTAATAGACATTTACATAGTTATGCCGTTAATGAGAAGCCAGGGAAGCAACATGTGCAGAAGGAATTATTGCCAGACTAGCTTGTCTTCAACGTAGTCTTTAATCTTATAATATGCTTTTTTGATAAGGACACGTTTGATGAGGGTTTTGAACTTTCCATCGCTAAGTTCTGTAACCGACTTTGGCAACTTGTTATAATAACGGATGCTGTTTACAAGAAATTACTTGCTAGTTTTAGTTAATCTAAATTTAGGTTTAGTAGATTGATTAGAGGATGACGGAGAATTTATTGGCAAAGAATAATTCAAATCTGCACTATTTTCATACAGACTTAATTCAGCTTCATTAACAATGTCAAACACGCGCTTTTTAATTTGTGTTTGGACTTCTTTTGGAAATGTTTCCACTGTATCTGACATAGACAAAAAAAAATTGCGTAATGCCTTGTCATAGGGTTTAGTATTTTTTTTTTCTTCAAGATATTCTTCGAAAACCGTAGCAACATCTTTGTTTATGCGTGGTCTCTTTTTCGAGTCGGAAGTACTTGCAAGCGATTCAACTTCGGAATGGTCAGAACGTTTAGATGATGTCGATGCTGGTGGTAGTGGTGTGCCAGGTTCCGATTCATCCGATGATAATATAACATTAGATATTTGGTTCCGATTGCGAAAAAACGGTATTATAAAAGAAAGTTCGTTTTCAAATTTTATTAATTTGGACGTTGTCGCTCCATCGCCACTCTTGCCTTTTCGGTTATGATAGGCTTTTCTGAAGTTATCTCGCAGTTTCTTCCAACGATCCATGCACTGCCTAACTGGAAAGTATAGAAATAAATAAATTAAAAACGTCACCCTGCTTTGGTTCATTGGGTAAATGAGCATGCAGTCAGTGGACTGTTTTCTTTAATTTATACTTCGTTTTTGTACGGCAAACTTATATTTAGATTTTTTTATTGTTTTTACAGATTCCTCATTACTGGTTGCAGTTTCAAAAACTTGTCATTTAATTTCCGAATGGGAATTTCTACAGTTCATTCAATAATTCATGAGACAATCAGAGCAATTTGTGATGTTTTGATGCCCTTAGTTATGCAGATACCAGATGAAGAAATGTGGGAAAAGGTCTCTCGTGATTTCTTTAATATTTGGAATTTTCCTAACTGTTTGGGCGCTATAGACGGAAAGCACGTCAGTATACAGGCACCAGATAATAGTGGAAGCTTATACTATAATTATAAAAACTTTTTCAGTACAGTGTTACTAGCTGTGGTAGACGCGAAATACAGTTTTTTAATTGTTGATGTCGGATCGTATGGTAAAAATAGCGACTAGGAATTTTACAGAACTCAACATTTGGAAAAAAATTGAACACTAATAAGTTAAAGCTGCCCCCAAATAAACCTCTACCGAATACCACTGAAAGCTTACCATATGTTTTCATAGGAGATGAAGCATTTCCTTTGAACAATAACATATTGCGACCGTATCCGAGAGAACAAACAAGAACAGAATTATCAAAAAAAGTATTTAATCTGCGTTTAAGCAGGGCAAGAAAAGTCGTAGAATGTGCATTTGGAATGCTAACTCAAAGATTTGAGATTTATCAAAAAAGAATGAAAATTCAACCGAAGTACTGTGACTTAATTATATTAGCAACTACATGTTTACATAACTTTTTAATAGAAAATCGGACGCCATCACCAGGACAAGAGAATGTTCTTCACAGCACTATGAATTTATTAACAGCGATGAAAGACAATAATGATGAAAATAGTTCTATCGACGCAGGTATAACTATAAAGAATAAATTTAAGGATTATTTTTCAGCAAGTGGTGCTTTAGATTGGCAAGATCAAGTGGCCACTCGAGTTTCTTAAGTTATATTTAATAAAAATTGTCCGCTACTTTTTGAGTAGGTATATTGTAACGTTCAGATACTCAAACGATTTTTACGAGTAAAGTGAGGGTGCATTTAAACGCATGTTATTCCTGTTTTGACTTTGAATTTAACAAGTCACAGCACGTTAAGAAGCCCTTACTTTAGAATTCGTTCGAGTATCTGGAGATAGGTGTAAAACAATAAAATCTTAGTAGGTACTTACCACTTAATCCCACACATTTGCTTATTTCCTCCCATGCATTGTCTTTCATTACCCGATCGCTATACGATGGCTTGGTTATGTCAAATAAACACTCGTATTTTGACACGAGTATTATTAATTTTTCGTCACTCATGTTTTCCTGCAAGTGCACACAACTGTTCCGTTTTAAACCTTCGAATGCAAGTCATTCGAGACACTATAGAAAGACAATACCAGCGCGACAGCCGGCTTTCGCTTGGTCGTTGAAAGGATTGTGCTATCAAAATGGCGGTCGGCGTGGAGAAGCGCGGACGCAATCGGAACCGATCGGCTGCGCGAGTGAGAAAGAGCACGCAATCGGAGCCGATCGGCTGCGCGAGCGAGAAAGAGCACGCAATCGGAGCCGATCGGCTGCGCGAGCGAGAAAGAGCACGCAATCGGAACCGATCGGCTGTGCGAGCGTTAAAGAGCACGCAATCGGAGCCAAACGGCTGCACGATCGAGAAAAATTACGCGATCGGAGCCGGTAAGCTCCTCTTATTATTTCACACCAAGCGCCTTCAAGCTTTCTTAATCACAAAAGCAGTGCACATGCAAAAATAAACCTTAATACAAATACTAAAAACTCTGTTTTCAACGTGATAAGAATCTGCTCTCCTCTCCGAGCCGGTCTGTGTGAACGGACCCTTAAGCGCTTTACACTATTCAATTTGTAGGAAATCGAAAGATGTAATTGAAGTCAGAGCAGTTAGATTCCGATTTAGTGCGATTGGAAGGTCCCGACCGCACTAATTCCTAAATTGTTTACGATTTAGGTGAGTGTAATCGCATCGCTACGATTTAGAGCGACTAAAGTAGTCTTTAGTTTTTAAGCACACTCAAATCGATTACATCTCAACTCGGAACGCACCACATTGTCAACATCAAACTGAATGAAGGAAAATCATAGTCAAATCAAAAATTTTCTACTTCTGTGAGCAAGATTTTTAAGGTTTTCAACAAAAAAATGGTTTTGGTAGTGAATTTCTATAACACCTTAAAACATTTCGTGTAAAAATCAAATGAAAAAACGAGATATGGTGTTTTTAAGGTTCTTAAGGATTTTTCTCGATTTTATTTATTTCTCTTAAACTACAGACTTTTGTTTGATTTTAAGCTTTCCTAAAAACAGACTGAGTTTTGTTTGATTTTAAGCTTTCCTAAAAACACATAAAACGAGCATGTCCGCAACTAAGGCAAAATACCACACAGTGCTATGTATTGAATTAAAAGACTACGTAAAGGTAAGTAATTTTTTATTTTAATAGAAACAATATGGTTAAACAAGTTAACTTATATAAATCAGAAAAACGTTCGATGGTATCTGATAAAGTGGATTGTGTATCGACGGAGGATGGCTGCTGATAAGAGGAGTCAATCTCATTAAGATTGGTAGACAGACGAGAGGTTGACGGTTGTTCAGGCCTTAACGCCTTCAATAAAAGCAATAGCATCCACACGACGCGCTCTGCCAGCACCTAACCTGGTAGAAGTCAAGGAAAGTCAGCTGCGACGCAATCAACGCCTAGAGAAGACAGCAGCATTTTTGGAAAAGGTGGCAAAAGGAATATCTGTGCGAATTGCAACAGAGGACAAAATGGAGAACAGAACCGTCAAAGCTGGATGTTGGAGATATGGTACTCCTGGCAGATGACAACGCGCCCCCTCTTGCATGGAAACTTGGACGCGTTCTTCGCCTTATATCCGGATCTGATGGGATATCCAGAGTAGCAGACATCGATACCAATAAGGGCTGCGTGCGACGTTCACTAGTACGGCTCTACAGACTTCCCACAGCAGAAGAGCTTAAAGATTGAAAGATCTCTTTCAATCTGTAAGCTCTTCTGCTGTGGGAAGTCTGCAGAGCCGTACTTAGCTGTACTTAGCAGAAGAGCTTAAAGATTGAAAGATCTCTTTCAATCTTAATAGGTTGTAACGTCACGCCTCGTAGTCGTCTACATCTTACGCAATTATTGACTGTGCGCCTCGCAAGATACCTACACTAAAAACAGTTAAGGACCAGCATGCATATGCATATTAATACATATTAGGTTATAATAATTTCAATAAGAATACCTCATGAATAACTGACAACATTCCTGCATTGAATACGCAGACATAGATTTCACCACAGAAATATTAAAAAGAGAGAAGTGGCAAGGGGGCGTGTCGGTGACCACCTGGTGCTGAGCGTTCCGGTCAGCTATTGAAAAAAATGGCCGTCACCGCGAGTTAGTGCGATTTCGACCGTGATCGTGATAAAATATAAAAATGTCGACTTGTTTAGTGGTTTCCTGTAAAAAGAAGTCAAAATAAATACTTAATATCTAATGGAATCACTTACCATATTTAAGTCTGTACCTGTTTGTCTTTAAACTCCTGAAAAACAACGAATCGTAAAATATTTCATGCTTTTACTACGTTATTTTTGTTTTCAAATATCGCAGCGGTTGTACTATTTTTGCAGCAAATACATTGCTCCTTATCCACTACCTAAGTATGTCGCTAAGTGACTGGACAAGCAATGTAAAAATTACAAAACATTAAATTACGTAAAATTACGAAAATTACTTTATTTTTGCGGAGCGTCGCGTGGTACAGCCGCTGTGTCTTGCGGCGAGATAGTGATGAGGTTGTGAAGATCCACTAACGTACGATTATATTGCTATTATAGTTAATTTTTCAATTTGTCAACCGTTTTAACCCGGTTTATAGAAGATCTAGAGAAAAGATGACGTTTAAATCCGGTTGGTAGACCCTTGATGTAAAATAATGTTATTTTTTTTATTGACTCCCATTATTTTTTTTAGCTACATTTTATTGATTTATAATATAATTATGTTTTGGACATATCGTTTTTTATTTATTCTATTTTCATGACCCATTTTTTTAAAATACAATAATTAATGGAAGAATCGATAACTTTCCGATTTAGTCATTCACTAGCGTATATGTAAAATAAATGGCTTTTGCACAGCACAACGATAGCGATACATGGTGCATGGTAAATGCACGCTGTGTTTGATGAGTTAAGGTTTATAATTGATTGTTTAGTACGTTCTGATTTGTGAAATGCAGGTGTGTGCGCGACTTTATATCTATTGCTTTTACTGAACTACATGTGTAGTAGTGGCGCGGTAGTGGGGCCAGCCTAGCATCATCGGATTTTGATGTATTTTCAACTAATATCTCCTTCTTTTATATATCTATGGATTTTACCGTTCTCTGCGTTACAATTATAAACTCGCTAACCATTATGTACCACTGCTTATAACATTTTAATTGCTTGTATATAAATTACCTTGCAGTAATATAAATTACCTTGATTTAGAGTCTTCAGGTGGTTGGCGCTTCACCGCCTTTTTCTTAGGCTGCTTTTTTGTCACCTCGGCTACTGCAGCTGTGGGCCGTTGTGATTGGTATTTCGATTCTGAGTCAGACCTGAAATAGAACACACTAATATTAATTTTGTGACTATAAGCAACCTCGACAATAATGGAGAGGAGAGTTTCAATGGAATATAGCTCGCTAGAAGATGACTATAGATGTTATGATGATGATAGTTACACCAGCCGGCAGGCAGAAACCAGGGGCCCTAATCTGCTATTTTTATAAATTCCTCATTCCAACACGATCCCACCACCATCCCATTGTCATTTTGCTAAAAGTTCGTAATCTGCTAAATTCATAATGGTTGATCATTGGTCGGTCAATGGCACAGAAATTATACGATACTCGTAATGAATTAGAAGCAATTACTGCACAATGACGTTCTAATGGTAGGTTACTGATCAAAGGAACTGTCAAAATTTTTGCAGATTACCGCGTAAGTCAGTTGGTAATTCATTTTTCATTACGTACGAGATTACCATTCTATGCCATTTCTTTCAATGGAGTGTCAGTGGTTGACCATTGGAAAGTCATAATGACGCCATTATATTAGTAGATTACCAAACTTGTCAAAATCAACAATTATGAAATCAATGATAGACTATTCTGACACTATTGTAATAGCAGACTTAAGGCCCAGGTCCGTAGCTAGGTAGCAATTAAACACATATGATAGTTACACCAGCCGGCAGGCAGAAACCAGAAGGCCAATTCTCGTAATTTAAAACGTTCAAAATCTAGCCGTAGTCTCATCTCGGCGACAAACTAATGTCAAAAACTTGTCAAAATATAGGGAATTCAGAGGTATTTTTGACAGATTGAGACTGAGATCAGACTGTGAACGTTCTTAAAATTACGAGAATTACCCCGCAGGTCCGTAGCTAGGTAGCAATTAAACACATATGATAGTTACACCAGCTGGCAGGTAGAAACCAGGTCCGTAGCTGAGTACACATTAACAATTTTAGTAAACTTAGTAGTACCTACTTGGTAATTGGTAATACGGGCTGGTCTCCGCAACTCCACGTCAATGCGCGTATTTTGCGTACGGGTGGGAAAATCGATTATTCGATCCACCCCAGCTCCTCAAGGAAGGCCAGCAACGCCTTGATGTTGCTGACCGTCTCGCGTAGGGTACCTGGGTTACCGAAGTACTTTGCCCTGTACGTGGTGATCCCCGGGCAGTTTAGAAGCACATGTGCCGCTGTCTCGTCATCCTCCATTCAGGCCCTGCACAGCGGACTGTCTGTTACTCCTATGACATAGAGGTGTTTATTAAATGACCCTTGGCCAGTTAAAGCTGCCGTAACTATACGCAGCTTTTGTTTAGTTAGACGGAGAACCTGTTTCGTGAGGCGGGCTTAGTACCTACTTACTCACATTTTATAGTTGTAGGATATTGTAGTAGGTATGTAACGAAAAAGGTCAGTGGATCACTGGAAGATAGGTACTGTGGCGAATGTAATTTTATGATCAAAATTGATTGGTTTTATACATAAAAAATACCATTTCAGCAATATTTACCTCAACAAAATTAAACCTTAACTACAGGTGTATGACTAATTTATGTTACTTACGTCTGATTAAACCATGGTGATTGAAAACCTTTTCTGTCAAATTGCAATTTTATCGTGAGAAATGAAATACAAAACCAGCTTCTTACCCTCACCGACAAAGGTGAAGCCGATACCAGGCTTTTACTTGTAATTAATACATTAGGTATTATAATAAAGTATGTATGTTTGTTTAAAAAGCCTTGTTGCGTGACAAGCGAAAATAAAAAAAAAATAAAAAATATTTTTTTTTCAAAGATGCAAGTTGAGTTAAAAGTAAAATATCCTGAAAACATTTTTTCAAACTTTAGTTCACAAGTATGCTGCAGTAAAACTTTAAATTGGTATAAAATCATCCAACGACTAAAACCAACTTTTTATAATCATTTCATACGAAGGTTTCAGTACAGATATTAAAAATCATCTTTCAATCAATCCTAGATTGATAGAACTAACAGCTTCATCATCTGCCTAGCCTTTTCCCAACTATGTTGGGGTCGGCTTCCAGTCTATTAACCGGATGCAGCTGAATACCAGTATTTTACATGGAGCGACTGCCTATCTGACCTCCACATCCCAGTTATTACTTGGTAATACGATACCCCTTGGTAAGACTGGTTGTCAGACTTTCGGGCTTCTGACTGCCCGTAACGACTGTCAAAGATCCGCGAATGACAGCCGGGACCAACGGCTTAACGTGCTTTCCGAGGCACAGGGGGGGGGGGGATAGAACAACACTTTATTATAAAAAATATAAAATAATAAACAATGGTATCAAAACTGGTATAGGATCATGATCTATAAAAGGCTTCGTCCCAACTCTCACCGATCCCGACTCTACACGATTTAAAATTACCTAACAAAAAGTCCCAACTCTACACGAAACGATAAAAATGTATATTCAGAATGTAACAACACATTTAGACGAATTAAAAATACTTCAAAATAAGAAATCCTAAAAAGACAAATTTTAATCAAATACCTGCTACATGCACGAGGATCATCTTACAGTGTATGTTAAATACATGGAAATTACTCATACAGACACGGTACACACCTCATGTAACGACGTTAAAGTTCGAAAACTGCAAATTTACATAATGCAATTTTGCAGTCTTTGAGATTTTAGAGACTCAATTACACTTATACTGTACGATCGTTTCCGACGCCGCCGTCAGGCGGTTTACAAAGAGTATGGCACATGATGACTAACGGGACTTTACGGGACGGGCGCATAAACCGTTTCGAAGGCGATTGTATGAGTGTGAAAGCATCTTAATTAAAGATGGGCAGAGGGTTTAAACCCTGCAGCGACGGCGACCTCTCGCGTCCGGCCCTGGTGCAAGCCATGGTCCGGGGCGAGAGGGAGTGGGAGGCAGTCACCTCCTTCTGCGAAGCAGTCATGCTAGCGAAGGAGGTGGCGGGACGGTTCAGGGAGAGAGCCTCCCGTCTCAGCCGTCGCGGGGGACGCCCCAGGCGTCGGGAGCCGCGTGACGACTCCCGGCCACCGTAGGCGCGGGCCTGCGGGCGGAGAGTAATGGGTAGCTCACCGTCCGATCAGGATCAGGCCCGTGCCGGACGGCGCGTACGTGTTCCACGCGCGCCTCAAAGAGATGTCAGCATCGGGGAGGGGCCCCTTAGGGCCGAAGCCTGCCGGGTCAGCGGGATTGTCCGAAAGGGTTACCGTTGGCCCGGAACATAAAGGGCTAAGGAAGGAACACGGGTGGGTTTTAGTCAGTAAGAGTCTGACACTCCTTTCCGCTCCACCCAGAGCGGCAGGAGTCATTTGATGATTTCCCATCCGCAAAAAAAAATGAGCGGAAACGGGTTTAAACCCGGGTAAAAACCCAAACAGCGGGTCTTAATTAAGTACTTTCACTAATATCTTCGATCGTGGACCTAACACGATTTAGATACTTCGATTGTTTTTTGGAGTATAAATATCACTGATAGTGATGGATTAACAGCACATCAAGTTTGACAACTTACTCTTCGAACATGATATTTCAACAATTGTATTATTTATGCAAGTATTTCATCACAGCAGCCCATTGTATGATCAAGCATATATAAAATAATAGCTACAGTTGTATCACACATATAGTGTACTGCTGATCTCAGAGTCCATCCTATGTGGAATTAACATTCTTCACTACATCTTTCAACGGTATCCAAAGAAAGATATAATCTAATCTAAACCTTTTTTTCTTCAAAAATCCTGAGGACAATGACTCTTAAATAAAACAAATGGGTAAGTGATTGAATTTTTAATCAAATTAGACAAATAACATGATCAATTTACATTTATTATGAGTCAGTGTCGGTCGCAGAATTAGCATTATCAGATTGTCCACAATTTATGAATTCTAACGCATTTCATGTCGTTGCTTCCAATTGAGATGGCGCGAATACTTCGCCTTCAATGGCATTCATTTCGGTTAGCGGTGAACTTCCATGTGGTGTTGGAGTTCCCTCACTAATCTGATCATCATTTATACTTTCGTTTACAGTCTTTCTGTGTAAAATATTCCCGTTGTAAGAAACAAACGTTATTTTGGCGGCTATTTCCGCAGTAAGACGATTCCGTTTTATGCTGTGGACGTTTGCCTGAGCGCTAAATCTGCGTTCTGTTGCTGCAGACGTACATGGTGCCGTAAGAATCCTCATAGCCACTTTGGTCAGCTGTGTCGAGCTGCATATACCTTTCCACCACACACCTGGTTCAATATCTCCCAGAGATCGCCAAACAAACTGTTTACCCCAGAAGCATTCTTTAGCTTTATAATTAGCGAGATCAGCTGTTATATCTAAATTCAGCCTTTGTCCTTCATTGTATATGAACTCCAAGTCTAAAAGATCTAATAAAAGATCTTCATAATTTTACAGTATACCCAATTGTATACTGTAAAATTATGAACCATTAACTTGGTTTTAAAATACAATGAACTATGAAAAATACAATGAAATGGCTTTTAAAAATGGACATAATTTAACAGCTTGTAAATCGGCTGTTACTACGTGAAGCGTTCCTTTTTACGCAGCCTCTTTATCTAAAGTCTTTTCCTGTCTTGCTAAATCTTTTCGTGACACATGTTGTTGATATATTTCCTCTGTAATATTGCCAGCTTTGTATGAACAACATAGATCACACGCATCTTTTTTTGGTTGAAACAAAGCTATGTTTTCATCTTTCAAAACATCCTCGGAAAGTTTTCTCGAAGCAACTTTCTGTCCAAATTTTGTTGCCTCTTTAACATAAATACGATAGACTTCACGCTTAGATGTATAATGGGTTCTAGATATAGTTTTGTACTTTCTTTTCTACAGTAGTGAGAAGGCGTTTTGGGCATGGCTCTCAAAAATATTTGTACCAACTATTTCAACTGATGCAATGCAACATCTCTCTGGCCTTTCCTTGATTCATTATTTGGTATCTCTCCTAGCCAGTACCTCACTGTCCACTCCTTAATTCCCAATGTTCCTAAGAACGTCTTCAAACATACTCTCATTTTTTGGTCATTTAATTTTAAATAATAGACTATTGTAGCACTTCGTCTTGTATCAAACCTTTTAGTTGTTTTTCTGTCTACTAAAGATGAAACAAACATTTTCTTCGCTATCCAGGTTAATTTCCAAAACTCGTTAAAAATATTCAATCGTACCGTTTCTGTAAATTTATCGCAGTGAAATACTTTGCTCCTTAAACATTTGCTTGAATTACAAGGCGGTCCAAGTTGCCGCGCGGGTTTGATAGTCTTGTGAAAATTTTTCATCTCCAGTCTTTCTAAAACCTACGTATTCTTGACCCAGCATTCTTAACGTCTTGTTTCTTCACCTTTTGGTAGACATTACATCTGCTTTTCGTTTTCTTACTCTGGACTCAATGGCAACCTCACGTTCCAAGATTGTTTCAGGAAACAAATCATTATTGCTGTCAGTTGATGTTGAAGCTATCGGTGCAACATTGGTTATTTCAGAGAGTGGAAAGTAATTTGGGTCGGCAACAGAATCATCTGATGAAGAGTCAAAACCTAATTCACTTAGTTCATTATTGATTTCAGTGCATACATCCTCTTTAGAAACATTAGATACCAAATTATTAGTAGAAGTCACAGTCAGTTCACTGGCCAGAAACATTATCTTGATCATAAATTTCCAGCGGATTTTCTAAGCAGGAAGCACAAAAAGTGGTTGTGTCACAATAAGCTAAAGCTTCAGTTTCTTTAGGAAGCTCTTCTTGGTTTTCCGAGTTAACAAGACTGGTATTAGGTAAGTTTTTGGGGAATTCTTTGGTATTTTCATCAGCTGCCGATCGCCTACGCAAAATCGTTTTTTAACCTCCAATAAATTTTCGCGCCTTTTCTTTAAATCGATTAATGTTGTGACCTGAAGTGTTTCGTCTTTGCTACATGACTCATTTGCCATTTTAATGGTAATGCTAAAACAAATAAAAATAAAACATGTAATAAAATGCATCAGCATAGCACGCAACTTTCGCGGTTTTACTGTTTATTAAAATAAGATTACTTTAATGGACAGCAAAACCGCGTAACTACAAAACATGTGTAAAAACAGACAAAACCATAATTGATTTACATAATTCGGTGATCTGCTTCAATATTAAAAGTAATTTTTAAAGACTTGATAGCTTAGACACGTTCACTTTTTAATAATTAGTTATTTTTTGCAAAAACAAATAGGTTAGGAAAAGTAAATGAAGTTAAAATGTGTTTCAATGATGCTTAATACTGACATTTCACATAGAAAATACTTAATCAACACTTACCTGATGCTGTATCTAATATTTTCAATGTAAACACTGAGAAGCGTATTTTGTGGTTTATTTTTGTTGTTAAAACAACAAAAATAAACCACAAAATACGCTCCCAATAACACCTGATGACATACGCGGTATTGTCAATTACCGTCTGTAGATACGCAGAATTGTTTTTGGGCGAATTCTTGCTTTCTATTGGTCGAACAAAAGTCACGTCAGCGAGAAGGCTGCCAACCGGGATCTTACGCGGAATGCCCGCGAAATTGAAAATTGGCTACATTTGTCAGATATGCGGAATTATCCAATGCTAGATATCAAACGTTATTGGAAGGGTTTTTAATCCTATCCCTACATGTTCGGAAGTTAAGAGAATTTTTAATACATTGATACCAGAAACCGAACTTTTCAAATTGAAATAAACACATCACTACCACCAAGTCAGCTGATCGGTGTCAGCGAACTATTTGTAAGTAAAATAAACCTCTTACTCCTGGTATTTCTGAATAAAAGGTTCCGCCTGTTTATTTTATGTTCACAAAATATTTATTATAATTGATTGTTTGTGAACTAGCTACAATACAATTAATTGGTCTAGGTGTCAAAATTTAACGAAATAATATTTAAATGCCTCCTTGCATTGTGACGTATCATTTACACACTTGTTGGTTTTTTACGTAGTTGTCCTTTTGTAGAAGATTACTTTGGAGATAATTATTATCTACATAGTAATCTTCCACCCACCATCCGCCTTACCCATCGTACCTAAATATATACCATATATACCGTAAATAGGTACCTAATTCAAAAACAATATTCCCGTAAATTTCCTAGCGTTATTCCTAACCTTTTATTTTGGTGGCCATAAAGATGAACGATGTTTTGCTTTAAATCGATTTTTATTCGATTCACGGATTGAATCCAGTGCTCTTGAATCGATTTTCTAAAAATTCATTCAAAAATCGTAATCAAAATATTATTCGGTGTATAGCTGCTATAGACCATAACTAGCAGTGGTTATTGTTATTCTGCATATTAATACAGCTCTTATGCCCGTTTTCACCAACATCCCCTAAGTTTATGGGATCCCCTAAACATGCTTAGGGGACCGTTAAAAGATGGTTTCTGTTTCACCAGCTGTTAGGGGTCAACTAAACGCTAAAAGGTCCCCTAAATTTAGGTGTGATGTCCTTACCTATTTCATTTGCTTTTTTTTTTTTTCAATAAATCAATTATTAATAGCATTGAGGTTTTATGCTACGGGGAATCACTTGCCACTCAGTGTGGCTACTTGCAGTCGAATAATAAAGCGAGTATCTGCAGCGATTGTCACTTTAAATCCAGAGTTTGTCACCTTCCCCGATACAAGTGAGGAGCAAGAAAATAAGATGAAAAGAACAATGCCCACTTTCCATACATTTAAAAACCTGATAATGAAAGTTAATGTATAGTTATAAGGTATAGTAAAAAGAGTACCTGTAAGATTAGAAAATAATGTCATATAGTCATTTTTACGATTTAAAGTCTACAAAGGCCAAAAAATATTAATGTTACTTTTTAGGTTAGGATTTGCCTTTACGATAGTTTGTTTACTTAGAAAAAGTCTAACTTTGCTATTGTATTGTCAAAAGTGATCACTTGCCTACCCATTTCGTCGACCGCAGTACATATAAACCTACCTACTACGTCATCCAGAAATTCTGCTGGAGCAGAGATATTGTCTTGAAACCTAGCCCAGCTCAGTGGTTACACACACAAAATGACACAATACACAACGAGACACAAGCAAGCGCAACAACGAAGTCGCAGAACTGTCAAAATATCTAAAAAGTCCGTTTCACTCGTGCGAACTCAATTATAATCTGCATAATTAATTTATTTAATTATCATGTTATTTTGAATTGATCTGTATTATGCACAGACTAATAAAAATAGTTATTGATTAAATAAAACTTAAAATAATATATAAAACTCAGAAAAAGATTTGAATAAAGTCAAGAAGCAGTTTGCAAAACGGAACGTTGTAAAAAATGAGTAGTTGGATGCGTTCAGGGTAATTGAGATGCATTCAAAATAAGGTAATAAGACATGGAGTTAGCATAAAGAAAAATTAATAAATATTTTTTTCCTGACCTTCTTTTAAAATTGTGATTAGCGTAATGAGTGTACAGTTAAATTAGCTGAATTTTAATATTTATTTCATTTCTATACATTGTCAGGTGAAAAATGGGCATCCTTCTTTATAATATTGCCAGATTCCCTAATGTTCTTGGCTGCATCGATTGTACACATGTGAAAATTCAATCACCAGGTGAAACCTCAAGACTAACCTTTATTAGTTTAACAAGTCAGAATTTTACTGAAACAGACCTACTGAAATGATTTGGAACTTACACAATATAAAATTTGATGTTTTGTAGGTTTTTTTAAGGTGGTGATGATGCCGAACAGTTCAGAAACAGGAAGGGATACATGTCCATAAATGACAGAGTAACAGAAATACAGACAGTAGCATCAGCCAATTTATTAATAAGATATGTTGTTGCACGTTGGCCAGGTTCAACACATGGCCAGCAGGCGACGGGTGCGGGGGCACCCTCGCCTGTATTGCACAGGCTTCCACCAGTGCCGGACGGGAATGGCCAGGTGTTCCCGGCCATTCCCGTAGCCCCCCAGTCAGGGGGATATGCGGGGCCCGCCAGATAGGCGGGCATGCGCCGGGGGGGTTGTGGACGCAAAGGCTGAGCCGGATTCCCATGACCCCCCCATCAAGGCGATGAGGGAACACCGCTGAGTTTTAGTGGGTATACTGGCACTCTGGCAGGGAGTCCCACATACTCCGTCTCGTCCCCCGACGAGCGGAGATGCGTAATGTCATTTCTCAGCGAAAAAAAAAAAAGGTTCAACACATGACTCCGCTATTTATCAAAATTGCAATACATTCGGGAGATTTGAAAGAGGAGACTACACTGACAGCTATTTACTGGGTGACAGTGGATACCCATTGAAGATTCTCTATATCTATAGAAATAAAAATACTATCCATGTATCATAATAAAATCAATTTATTTAAAAAATACAGTTTCTTAGGTCTATTTAGTCATTCTTTGGCACACCAAATAAATTCTTCAGATTGAAGTTTCCACCTGTAAAGTAAATTTTAATATTAAGAACTTTTAAAACGGGAGATATTTATTTTCTTTTCAAAATCATCTGTTGACTCCTTACTTAAATCCTACGACAAGAGGACAACAAAAATACAATGAGGCTCACATAAAAACCAGGAATGTGGCGGAAAGGCAGTATGGAGTCTTAAAACGACGTTTTCCTGTATTAGCTATAGAATTTATTATAAAAAATATTGAAAAATGCTATAAATGTTATCATTGCGTGTTGTGTTTTACACAATATGACGTGTATTTTAAGAAGTGAACATGAGCCAGTCAATGAAAATATTGTTCCTAATATAGAAGAACTTATTTCAAATGGGCAAATAGCAAGTATTACCAACAGTACATCCCAGAACTCATATGGTTATCGACGATTACAAATTACAAATTATTTTGAATACTTGTTACGTGCAATAAATTAATGTCGTCGTCGTCGTTTCAGCCGATAGACGTCCACTGCTGGACATAGGCCTCCCCCAATTTTGGGAGGGTTTGCCATAATCGCCACGCTTGGCAGGCGGGTTGGCGATCGCAGTATGGTATGATGGTGGAATACATAGAGAACGCTGCTGCCCATTCTCCGGTACGACCCTTAGTCGCCTTTTACGACACCCACGAGAAGTAAGGGGTGGTGGTATTCTTTAAGTCCGGCACCACACAGACAATAAATTAATGTAATGTATATAATACTGTTGAGTCTTTTTAATAAATGTTATATAATAACATACCTTTTATTTGATTTAGTACTTCTATTTTTATTTCTAGGTCTTTTCTTGCGGATTCCAATTGTATATTATACAGGCTTCTTTTGAATTCTATTTCTTCTTCCAATAATTACTTTTTTAGATCTTCAATTTAATTTTTTTTGTTGTTTATGCCTTGAAATCCTGTACACAGGGTAGACACAACTTCCGACTGTGGATGGTTATTTTCTTTGAGTACAGGTCTACGCCTTTTCCAAAGTGGAGTTGCAGTTATCTTAGAACATGTTGGTGTATTCATTACCTTGTGATCATCTTCTTTCACTTCATTTATTGACATTTATATACAAATGAGTTAACCTGTTGGTCAAGATCTGATCGGCTCAATGCTCAATGCTCAACATTGAGTGAAAATATTAAATTAAAAATAAAAAAAACAAAATGATAGACAAATTCTTTCACAATTTTTAAACTTAGTACAATCCTATAATTGCTTAGGCCAATATAATTAAATTATTGATCAAATAATAATATATCTGCCAGTACTTACCGTAACCAGTAGTGTCTATAATTATATTATACCCTGTGATTTTTCAACGGTCAGTTCTGGATCTATGACATGTGTATTGACCGATGAAATTGGTATGGTGATAACTGAGTCCGAGTCTAAAACATCAGCAATACCACTGCAACCTCGACCCATTAAATCGCAGACTTGTTCTAAAATTGGGTCTGTTTTTGTAGTTGAGGGTCCTCCACCGGTACCAATAGTACAACTCCTGTTTCTTAAGTTGTATGTTTTTGCTTCACTTTTCATTTTCTCCCAAAGTCTCATGAGCAACTTTACTCCTAAGATAAAAAATAGATGTATAGTTGCACATGTGGTAATTATCATAATGATAAAATTTGTCATGTTAGTTTTTATTTAAAAATGTTAACTAACCTGTACATATTTCCCGTTGAATTATATTGATTAGGCCCTGCGCAGACGGCACACTTTTTGTGCGATCGAGTCTGCGGCGCACAAAAAGTCTGCATGGCGCGCAAAAAGTCGGTCGCGGATTTTTCACAGACTCAACGCACACGACGCACATCTTCGATCATTTTGTCGGCAGAGCTGTAGGGACGTAGACGCTATGGAAATCGTGCAGAGATCGCGAAGTATTATTTTGTACATAAAGTACAGAAAAAGAAGAAGAAATAGAGAATTTTGGGTACATCCTATACTTTCGGAAAGATTACTGAAGGGACAGTTCCTTACTAAACATTCAATTCTGAAACAACATCCGGCAAATTTTTTCAAATTTTATAAAATGTCTGTTACTACATTTGATGAGTTGCTATTTATTTTGAGACCTGCTTTGACTCATTCAGAAACAACAATGAGGAGGTGCATTGGTCCAGAAGAAAGGCTGTCTGTGACACTCAGGTAAGTAAATAAAATATATATATTTATATAATTATATTATTTATTATTTCTCTCAGCCACAAACTAAGTTTTTTATTATTCAAATGACAAATAGGTTTCTGAGGTACTTATTATTTAAACCAAAACATTATGAACAAAGATTTTCTTTTATTAATTAGGGAAAATAACAAAACATAAAAATTTATAAGAATTACGTGGATTTTCATGGCAGCAAATTTTTAAGTATGTTGTACTTTTAAACAATAATGTAGGTACACAATAATATCGATCTATTACAAGTGAATTGTCACTTATATTGTAAATAAAATTAGGAGCTTAACTACTAAATCACAATTATTATGGCAGATTATTATTATTAATCATACATTTTGGAAAAACAAGTGAATTGTCACTTTTAAATAAAATTTGGGGTTTAATTACTAAATCACAATTGGGAGCTTAATTACTAAATCACAATTGGGAGCTTAATTACTAAATCACAATTAATATTGCTGATGTTATTACTATACATTGGGAAATTAAGTCTTTTGATTGGTGGTGTATCTAGTCAAGAAAATAATTAGCTTAACAATTAGGTACTTAACTAATTTTCTAAAATCACAATCAGCCTTTTATTGATTTTTTTTGTTTATATTTTCATAATATACCTACTTTACACCTCGCCAACGTCGTCGTCGTCGCCAAGAGAAAAAAGTGATTCATTTTCGGGAGAAATTATTGATGCGTAATCTCTATGAACGGGTGAGGGTGTATATGACGAGCCGCTTGGCCTGCTTGAGTTTTGTAAAGAGATTGGCCTGGGAACGTATTCCGAATCTTCTGCAATGTCACTGTAGTTAGGGGGCTCAGTACTCGGTCTCTCAGCAGTGTCATATTGGTTAGACATATTTGAGTTCATCGATGGATCGGTTACAATTACTATTCGTTCATTAGGTATATCCAATACTTGCTGTGTTTGGTTTTGAATAGACGCTGAACTGCTTAAGGACTGTTTAAAATTTAAAACTGTTTGTAGTAATTGTATTCTTAATTGCAACTTTTGGTCTGATGAAATTTTTTTGACATAAGGCAGAAGCGACCGCAGAAATGATTCATCTTCATCCATATCCCCTAAGATTGTTCTGCTTTCTGAATGACGTAAGTTGTTGTTTTTCATCAGTTGATTGCCTTCTCTTAGTATTTGTAAATACTCCTCATCGTAACAATTAGTCTTGCTCTTCGGTTGCGTCTTTGGTCGTTTAGAATCAGTTGTTCCAGTGTCTGAACTCTGCACTGTGACGTTTAATGTTTCGGCACTTTGTTCGATTTCGATAGAAGATTCATTATTCTCTACCACTGTAAATGGCAACAAAAATAGCAGTGAATCAAAGTAAATATATTTTCTCTTCTTTTTTCTTCCGCTTCCAGAAGGAATATTCTTTTGAGTACTGAGTTCCCTTCGGAAGCAACTTCTCAAAGAGTTCCACTTCGTCTGTATATCTTTTCCTATAAAAAAAGAAATAATTATATGTAGGTTACTAAAAGTTAGGTATTCATTATAGTTTTTGAACTATTTTTTTTGCAGGTATTTAGGACGAGGGTCATCGTTCGTCGAACTCGAAGAAGATTATCTGATTGGCGCATCTACTATTCGTTCTATAATTAACGAAACCTGTACATCAATATGGGAACTATGTAAAAGTCAATGCTTTCCTGCTTTTACGGTGCAGAGATGGCTAGAGATTGCGAAACAATTCCACGATCGAACTCAATTTCCTAATTGTTTAGGAGCGGTAGATGGGAAGCACATACGTCTTAAGATGCCGCCAAATTCGGGTTCTAATTACTATAACTACAAGTCATATTTTTCTACTGTATTGATGGCAGTAGTTGATGCCGATTACTGTTTTACATTTATTGATGTTGGCGCCTACGGAAAATTCAGTGATTCAAACATTTTTAAAAACTCCACACTTGAGAAAGGAATTCTGGATGGTAAAATAATTCTTCCGGATAAACAAAAACTTCCCGGTGATCTGAATGGACAACAATTGCCGTTTGTTTTTGTGGGAGATGAAGCCTTTGCAGTTTCATCACACATAATGAGACCTTTTCCTGACCGCCATTTAAGTGTCCAACAGCGCATTTTTAATTACCGGTTGTCTAGAGCACGAAGAATGGTAGAATGTGCCTTTGGAATTTTGTGTAGCAAATTTCAAAGAGGTTTAGACGTGAATATGCCACTAGCCATAAAAATTATAAAAGCAGGGTGCATTCTTCACAATTTGATAAGAAAAAGAGACGGTATTTGTTTTGAAGACACGTTGTTTAACTGCCCTTTCAAAGATATATCTAATATTGGTGTGAGAGGGACAGATAATGGAATAGACACGAGAAAGTATTTTACTAACTACTTCACCACTTCTCTGGGAAGTGTACCCTGGCAGTATAGTAAAGTCACATGAGTAAAGAAATTAATTATTAATTATGTATCTGTAGGCTTCCCTTGCTCCAAAGTTGTAGTGGTACCAACAGTGAGGGTGGTCCTGTGGTGGTTGCCGGTTATGTGACTGACTGCGGCTGCGGCTGTGGGGGCCCTGGGACCTCGATCTGGAACGCGCGCGTGACTGCCTGTATACATAAGAGGTGAGTTTAGCAACTTCCTTAGTCAAAGCACAAATCTCCTGACCAAGCTCGTCCATGCGCGAGGATGTGGATGGTTGTGGTATGGTTGAAGCCATAGCTACTTGGTGATTAGGCGTTGATGGTGCTATTTCGTGAACCCGGTCTGCAAGTTCGGCCAGATCGTCTAAAGCAAGCTTGGGTTGTGAAGCTACGACGGTTTGCAAGGCATGTGGCAAGCGACCGGTCCATAATGTAGTTAACACGTCATCTGATACGGTTGGGCCAGCCAGGTTTCTAAGATGTCTTAAAAATAGTGAGGGCTTACGGTCTCCCATGTCCTCATGAAGAAACAGCTGCTTCAGCTTCTTTTCCTTAGATGCACTAAGACGCTTGATCAACTCACCCTTAAGTTTTTCAAACTTACCGGTCACGGGCGGATTGCACAGTATATCTTTGACATGAGTAACATACGTATGTTCTAGCTGAGTCACGGCGCACAGTATGATAAATGCCTCAAAAAACGGACATCACTTTTTTATTCTATTAATCGAAAGTATGAACTATTTTGAATGCGAGAGTAGAACTCCCGGATCTTAAGTATACTTTAAAACAGAGTTATAATTTTTATTCGATTTTTTTGGATTTACACAAAAACGAAAAAATAAACGATGTGATGCAAATATTTGAACATTTGTTTTTGAAGTTTATTGACATTATATGCAAGGTATTATATAGGCGAAACAGAAAAGATTTCACTATAATAGAAAAATAAATATGCCTGATTTTATCTTTATTCCTTTTTATTTTTTCCCTCGGACATCTTTTGTCAGTAGCACCTAATATTTATCTTAAAATATTCTTCAGATCTGTACTATTAACTGTAAAAAAAATCAGATGCAAATCTATCAGGAAATCGAAGATATTATGATTCTATGGTTTTCAAATTTTTCTCTGATAATAGGGTTGTCTTTCTCAGAACACAAAAAACACAATAAATAATTTCTGTTGAGACTATAAACTGACGAGGGCGGACCCCTTCCTTATACCACATTTACCCCTTAATCAAAAAAATATAAATTATGTAAATGTATAAAAAATATTTTTAAATCAAACGGTTTTATATAACAATACATTAAATACACGTGAAACAAAATAAACTTTACAAAGTATACCTACAAACAGCCACTAAGGGCAATTTTTGAACTTCACAATATTATTTTAAGCCAAGAAAACTTTATAAGCCATGAAATTTCCTATGGGTACCTCTATACCTACTGTTTATACTTAAAGAGTAATACTTACTTCATTTTAAGAATTAAAAAATTAAAATATTTTTTCTTTCAGAGTTTGATTTGTGAAAACCCTAACAACAAAAAATCGAAACTCGAAAAATCCGAATTCCTTCGTGTTTAGCATCTGATATTTTACAGACAGGTTACCATAATCCTTAGCAATAATGTGTGTGAAAATAAAATGCTACTACCTTATAGAACCTGCGCAAAAAAATAATTTCAAAATTACAGAAAAAATGACGTAGCTTGCTTTAAATAACTTCTAAAAAAAATAATTTTGTTTCTAAAAATAGCAGATAATTGGCTTTATCACATAGTATAATTAAAACATAAAAACGTTGCATACATAATAAGATAATACAATTCTTTTGATTTCTATGGATAACCAGAATAAAATATTGAAAAAAATATAGCTCTGGTTCTAAGCTGAATTGGTTTCTGGGAGTTCTACTCTAGCATTCAAAACAGTGTATACTATCGATTAGAAGAATAAAAAAGCGATGTCCGTTTTTCGAGGCATTTATCATACTGTGCGGCGTAATAAAATTTTGTCGAGTCACTGGTAACATTTGACAGCGTAAACTGGGCTTCCAACCATAGAGTAAGTAATATATATAAGAGACGGAAGTCCCATAGAAAAAGATGAAAAACGTCGCTTGTATGAAACGTGTACTAAAACTGAATACCAACAAAGCAGAAATAACACAGACTGCAGACATGACGTAAAGCTGCCAACATAATCACAAGATAGAGATGTACTACTACTCAGTTGTAATTTTTTTATCGATAAGTAGCTGTAAAAAATGTCAGCTTCCTAATTCTTACATTCCTAATGATTTAAATTTAAGGTAAGGGTCACTTACGCCAAAGTTAACTTTCGATGTAAAGGGTTACGTGGTAATTATAAAATAAAACAAAACATAAAAAACAGAACTTTATTTTGCTATGCTTATTTGCTGCGCTTTCTTTTCAGAATCTGCGGAAACTTCTTCGCTTAATGCGAATGACCTATTGATAATTCCGCATTCGTTTCTAATAAGTAAGTGGCTAAGACGGCGCAACAGATAATCTGTTATTAAATTTTTATGATTTTGACACACCCAAGAAAAGTCGGTACTAGGTAGCATCTGTGTTTTTAAATTTACCAACATCTTTGATGTAGATAATGGGTTTTACTTCCCGTTCAAAGGTCATTGTTGCAATGTCTATATTTTGGCAAAGTGTACAGTAGGATAGGTAAGAGAAGTTTTATCAGGCTACCATTCTCTTAGCGCAATGTAATTATAATAAGAATTTGGCTTAGGATTTAAAACTTTCATATAATTGATGCACTGTTCACAATTTATATTTTTTTAAACCATTGAAGCCAAATATCCGCTTACATACACCGTTGGCTGTTTGTCGAAGGATTTGAAAACTTCCTCCAAGTCTTCGTCGAAATTTTGTACTTCAGGAATATGAAAACCAGGATGATCGGCTTTGTCCAAATTTGAGTATTCCCTATTAACGGTGTCTATAGATTTTTTTTCTCTTCTAGCTGCTTTGAAAATGGTTTTGTAATAAAATTTTAAAATGGTTCTGTAATAAACAAAAAAGTATCTGTTAAAATGATTATTCGTAGATTTTTCATCTTTAATATACATTAATCAATTAAATAGTAAATTGAATTTGATTAATTTAAAATTAAAATGAACCTTACCCGCAGCACAACATATGTTCCATTCAATTGGCAATGGTTCAGCAGTTGATGTTGAAGGTACTGTAATATAGAAAACACGTTAACTCACACATTGACAAGTGAATTTAAGTTTAATTATAATCTTGATAACTTACTTGGGCTTCGTCTTATCTTTTTTGTCATGTTTTCATTTGAAAATGGTTCTGTAATAGACAAAAAAGTATCTGTTAAAATGATTATTCGTAGGTTTTTCATCTTCGCATTAGTCAATCAAATAGTAAAGTGAATTTGATTAATTTAAAATTTACATGAACCTTACCCGCAGTAGAACATATTTTACTTTCTATTGAACGTTTAATTGTCAATGGTTCAACAGCTGATGTTGAAGGTACTGCAATAAAAAAATATATTTTAAGTCATTCATTTATTATTAACTTGGAATTATCCAAAAAAAGGAAAACTTACTAGATGTACCGGTCCTAGAGCCGCAGTAGTCATGCTCCATGGATATAATAGAATATAACTCTGTAAAATATACAATTGAACATGAGTTACTAAAGAAATCGAAAAGGGCGAGTCAGGTGAAAATAAAATTTTTACCTATGAGTCATTCACATAATATTATGAACTAATTCCAAAAAAAGGCATACTTACTAGATGTACCAGTCCTAGAGCCGCAGTAGTCATGCTCCATGGATATAATAGAAGATAACTCTGTAAAATATAATAATTGTATATGAGTTACTAAAGAAATCGGAAGGGCGAGTCTGGTTCAATGAATTAGGACAGAAAAATAATATTTTACCTGTTTGCTCACTTTTGAAGATTCCTATGTAGTGGAAATCCAATGAACAACTCATTTGAAAGTGGTTCTGCAGTAAGTCCTACAGACGGAGTAGCATGTTTTTTTAATTGTGTCTTCTTTTTATTGAAATCTTTTGGTAGAAAATGACTGCCACAAATATGTTTCAATTGATGTAGCTTTTCAATGGGTACATACACCAAGTCCTCTTTTCCCGTAACCTTTACCCATTTTTTACATCTAGTAGGAATATTTATTGCATTATTATGATTATATTAGCATTGTATTTAAACTTACATCTTTGTTATTCAATGGTAGTATTAATAGTAATAGGGAGACTGGTCATCTCTTAACTGCCAAGGCTTATTTTTAATCTTATATTTTGAATTGTTTCTTCATTTGTCTTTTTTTTTACATTGTTCTCACATATAGAAGCAACAAGAATAATGTACCCAGGATTTTGTAATAACTTGATTTAAAAGAGTGTCCATGGAGTTTCTTGCCCGTTCTTCTCCATAGAGATCTACGTTTTGGAATGGGCAACTAGCTTCAACTTTCTGACTAACTGACAGACTATTTAATTTTGACAATTCAAAAGTGCCTGTACAAGGTTTAATTGAAATAAATGCTTTGAGTTTGAGTTTGAGGTAGTATTAGTAAGAATTACAAATAAAATTAAATGAATTTAGTTTTGGCGTTAAAGCGTAACAAACAAACAAACTTACTTTCGCATTTATAATATTATTAGTTAGGCTAATAAAAATATCGATAGTCGATAAAAAATAACAAGCGTCAAGCACTACTATATTGTTAGGATGTTATGTATTTTTGTAAATTTTAGACTTATAATCAAGTATTTTATTTTCTGTAAAAGCATAACAACTTTTTTTTACATATAAATTGAAAATATATGCTTACCTATCTTCATTCAATGGAAATTTAGCCATGAAGATTCGCATTTGACCATTTGAACGGCCGGATCGTAAACCACTTATTTCACATGTTTTGTAATGCATTGCAACACTTATTACGTTTCACGATCATACATAAATATAACAATAACTCCAATAAACGGTATAAATCCACAAAATACAAAATAAAAACAACAAAAGCAGCGCTTTGTTGTCAAAGATCTTTACATCAAATTAAGTACCTACCCTCTAATTCTGTGCATCAAACTGTCAAACGACGGCTGAGTAACGTAGTGCGATAGAGTCGAATAGATGTTAAAGCGAGACAGCAATAGCCGCCATTATGTTTAGTACGCGTTTCATAGTTTCTTTTTTTATTAGACAGTTGCGTCAGACTGCTTCCAACTGAGCAAACCAAAGTTCCGGATCGTCTGGATAAAACGGCGGTACTCGCACTCCAACACGCCAAATATCGCCCGAATCTCCTTCGGTAGCCTTCTTGCCTACCCCAGAACCGGCATCCATCTTGTTTTACGACTCTTGAGTTCCTTGCCGGGGTCACCACTTGTAGGCTTAGCTAAGTTTTCACTATCAAATCACGAACACTGTTGAGTTTTATAAAACGTTTATTATGAGTCTCAGAGCACAGATGTACAGTTATAAACAACACAGCAGTATGAAGGAAGATACTAAGAAAATAGAGGAAGATATGAAAACACTTTAGCAACACGAGAAAGTCTAGATTTAGGTCAAAAGCATATGAGTATGAGCGATTAAGCGCGAGGCAGAAATGAGCGTGCATTCGCCGTCGGAGTAGGTAGGGCACTGGCAGCTGTGACCGATCGATAGCGGATCAGCCGTCGCACACCACGGCAGGCAGGTGCGCGGGCGCAGGCGGCGAGGTAACAGTCGACGCGCCAGGTTAGAGTGCAACCTTCATACGACTGATTAGTGTGCGTCTTTGTTGTTGGTGTCGCCACATATCAATTAATTAATTATTTTGTTCAAAATACCAAGGTATAGGTGTTATACATAATAATCAAAGCGTTTTTAATATATTGAATCTTGTTGTGTCGATTCATCAATCGATAACTGTCATTCGTTCATTATCATTCAATGTCGATACCCATCCCTAATTTTTGCATAAGAAAAAATAAACAAATAACCTCTATGTTTTTCATCTAATCGTTTTTTTATAGTTTTGCAAGTTTTATCTCCAATTACTACTAAAAAGTCTAATAAAAACTTAAACTTACCGTATTTTGTTTTTTCTTTAGACGTCATACATGTCCAAACAGGAGCGGAATAAACATTACAACACACTTCTTCCCACATTTTTCTTTTTAAATGTCTATCATGATATTCTGCCTTAGAAGTATCATAAATTGCTGGTCTGTTTTGTATTTCTTGAATTAACATAGTTACATCGACCTCTGGCGCCATGATAATAGATCGCGTGCGTTACGTCCACCCCTAGCAAATGCAGATTGCCGACTAAAGTGTGCGCCGTCTGCGTTAGCGCGCGTTGAAGCAAACGTTCAATTTTTTTCACACACTTTTTCTGCGGAGCGGCGTGCCGCGGTGCGGTGCGGTCTGCCCGAATTACACGGATTTTTTGTGCGCCGGACTTTTTGCGCGTCGTGTGCGTTACTGCATATAATTGCATAAGTTCTATTTTCACAGACTAAAAAGTGCGTCACGGATAGTCTGTCGTCTGCGCAGGGCCTTATAGTAAACGATTGTCGAACGCAAAAGATTGGTAGAAACTAACTTAATTGTAAAAATAACACGGAGACAAACGCAGAGGCGATCAAAACAAACAGTGCTGTCAAACACAAGTTACCACAGATTAAATGCAAGTTTCATTATGCATATACAAAGTAAAAATGCAAGAAAATATTGAATTAATGAAATTATATTTATTATTCCTATTAAAACATTATTTATCATAAACTGTATCTATTTGTGTCATTACTTTAAAGAATTTTATAAAAAACGATAATGTTTAAAAGTGTCGATAGGTCTACAAGTGAAACAGTCACTAACTTAAAAAAAAAGTCACATAGTAATGTGACCCCTAGTTAGGGGATTGAAATGATGGTGAAACGAAGTTTTAAATAAGCCCCTATTTAAAATTTCGGTTCACCATCATTTCAATCCCTTTCAATCCCCAATCCCAGAGAGCCTAATCGCGCTATATTTTTTTCAACGTAATCGCAACTGAACCGCTACCATATCACAACTTTTTGACCGTTTCTTATCGCGCTAAAAATTTGACAGCGCGTTGAGACGCAACGCGATCGTCGCGATCGTAACTGGAACGTTAGCGCTGTCAAACGAAAAGTTGATGGGACGCAACTTTTTTTGGGTCGTTGGTGCATCGTTGGATTATTTTGTCTTTGTTGTGAAGTGCTTCCGAGTAAAAATCTTGAAAAATACAACATTACCATGTACGGCTACATCGATTTATTGGCGATATCTCATGAATACGATGTAGCGGTGGCTCGACCCGAAACCAAAAGAAAAAACCTAAAAGCTAGACATAAGAAAAAAAAAAAAAAAAAAAAAAAGTGGGACTCTTGCAGTGATCGTCACTTTGTGAAGAGATATAGACTCACGAAAGAATTAACCCGTGAATTAATTTGCAAGTTGACTTCTCACATGCCACCCGTTCTCCGTTCAGATGCTTTGGATGTTGAAACCAAGGTAAGGAGCGTAAGGGCAGATGTGATGATTCCTCAGTAAAGTGATCAACAGCATTATCGCCTTTACTACTTTTTTCTTGTATAAAAATAACCACGAATCAGCCAAATAATAATGTTAAAACTAGGTATGCATAGGTCAATCAATAGATAACCTGAATTTGTTTTAGATTTTGGTTGCATTGGCCTTTTATGCTTCTGGGTCCTATCAGACCATTGTTGGAGACAGCAGGAACCATTTCATTTCCCAGGCCAGCATTTCAAAAGTATAATATAATATTTATAACTAATTTCAGTTTCTACCATAAGTTCAAAATACCAGCTCTGGGCTGTATTGATGGGACCCATGTGGCAATTGTATGTCCTGCTAAACATGAAGAACGTTTTTTGAATAGAAAAGAATACCATTCGTTAAATGTGATGATAGTGAGTATTTCTATTGTTATAATTTTATTCTTTCCTGTCAGTGCTAGTTCATATAATTTTTTTTTAGATATGTGATTCTAATTTAAATATATTGTGTGTGGATGCAAGTTACCCTGGGTCCACACATGATATGTTTTGTTTGGGCCAACCATCCGTTAAATGGTTATATAGAGAGACTCCACATTAATCATGGAGAATGGCAATGGTATGTTTAAATTGAGTATAATTTATGTTCCAATCTTCGGATACATTGTGTAATTAAATTTGAACAAGAGGTTTTAATACTTTTTTGGTTATTGCAGGAGATTCAGGGTACCCTTTGAGACCGACAATGATGACACCCATCACAGAACTAAGGCCAGGCACTCCAGAAAATTATTACCAAGGCCTGCATGCAGTTGACCGCCAGAAATGTTGTTGAACGCTGTATAGGTGTTTTAAAAGCTTGCTTTAGGTATGCCTTGAATATCATACCATTGTTATACTGGTTGATATGATAAATAACGTGATATAATAAAAAATTAAATATATATACGGTTGAATTGAGAAACCTCCTCCTTTTTTGAAGTCGGTTAAAAAGGGTTTGTCTTTGCAGGTGCTTATTGGTTGATAGAAAACTGCATTACACTCCAGTAACTGCTGCGAGAATAGTGAATGCATGCTGTGTTCTGCAAAATATAGCACACAGGGCTTGCATCCCCTACACTCAGCTAACTGCAGAGGAAGCAGCTCGTGAACGCCAGTTGACGGAGGGCGCCGGGCATGGCGCCAGGCAAGAGCGGCGAAGCGGCGCACGTGCTCTTAGTGAGCTGGAATTTGGCCGCGCACGACAACGGGCGCTCATTCAACGTTTATGGATAAATAGGAGTAATCTATTTTAGTGTAGTGTATTTCTATATTGTTGAAGATGGAGGAAGCCTTTACCTGTAAAGGCGTTACGTCTCCAACCTTCAATAAAAACTAACAATACTAACTAGGTTAAGTGAAATACTAACACAAATAACACTAGGCCTATGTCAGAAATCTGTTGATTTGAACCTGTGAAAAAATGTATATTTTGTTTTAGTTTCCTTCTTTGAAACTGTTTATGAATTTATTTGTATTTGTATTTTTAATGCATTGTTATTTTATTTTTAACCTACCCTAGGTAAAAGGGGGTTAGGGGCTAGTGCCAAATTTCAAATTCAGGAGAAGCAAACATAATTAATTTATAATATAATTCTATTTATTAAAGTACAAATACTAATAAGTAACAGAGAAATCTTGGATTATTCCGTTTTGTCACCCCGCTTTGTCCCCTAAGGGTGGCAGATAGGAAAAAAAACGTTTGATCTGTCCCCCTGTTAGCAATGAGGGACAGTTCGAACTTTATTCACTCCTTTGATAGGAGGACAGATGAAACTTTTTATTCCTGTTTGTCCCCCACAGAATTTAATATATTAATTCTTAAAAGTAATGCCACACTTACTGCAACATTACATTAAATTAAAGTCTAGTGGTTTAGGTTTATAATCATCTGTATTTAAATAAGTTACAAATATTTCGTTTGTTTTTCTATTAATCAGCCACAGTCTGGTCTGTGCGGAGGTCTGTGTGGTGCCGGACTTAAAGAATACCACCACCCCTTACTTCCCGTGGGTGTCGTAAAAGGCGACTAAGAATCGTACCGGAGAATGGGCAGCAGCGTTCTATATGTATTCCACCACCATACCATACTGCGATCGCCAACCCGCCTCCCAAGCGTGGCGATTATGGCAAATCCTCCCATAATTGGGGGAGGCCTATGTCCAGCAGTGGACGTCTATCGGGTGAAGCGACAGCCACAGTCCCATAAATCACAGTACGTATAGTAGATACAATTACAATCAGTCTTCTGATTTGACTTAATTCAACTTAATTACAATAAAAAATATACTAATAATATTTTGTTTTGTTATTGATTGATAGAATCAGTCACAGTCCGATAAATCACAGTATATTGTACATATTACAACCAGTCTTATGATTTGACTTGCCTTTGCTTTGCCTAGTTTAAACCTTATAATTGTAATTTTGCATGTTTCCTTTTGATAAGTAAGTTTAAATATTGTTTAGACTCAGTAACCAAACGAAACTGAACTACCCATTAGTGCACTTATATTGTGTCATTAACGCCGTAATAACTAGATCCCACGACACAGGGTATCCTAGTGTGGGGTCTAGCGCTACTTTTTTTTTTTTTTGCACTACATCTTTAATTATTTTCATTTTTGTTTTATTATGTTTTGTTTGTTGTGCATCATGTCATCAAAATGTGTCTTAATAAATTTATTATTATTCCTTTTATTTAATTGTATGTACATATAAATTATATTTTTAAATATTAGAATATAAAAACATAAAAACATTTAAAAATATAAAAAATAGTAGCCTACCGGTATCGGAAACAGGGTCCAAGCTACCGGCGGTCAGGGCTCCAGAGAGAGGAACCTCCTGACAATGCGAGCCGTGTCCAGAAGTACCGCTTTCTGAATCAAGCCCTTGATCCAGCTGCCCAACGAAAGCCTCTTCAGGTGTTGGTCGAGGCTCTTGGCTATTAGTCCATTGGCTGTTACGACTATCGGCACAATGATTGCTGAGTCAACATCCCACATGTCGACAACCTCGTGAGCCAAGTCAAGATACTTGATCTGTTTATCTTTCTCGGCTTTCACGAGGTTCTCATCATGCGGGACGGTTATATCAACAATCATTGCGCGTCGCTCTGATCGATCCACCACCACTATATCAGGCTTATTGGCAATAATAGTCCTGTCAGTGATGATGGATCGATCCCAATATAATGTGATATTACCATTTTCGAGAACTGGGTCGGGCACATACCTGTAGTACGGCACCTCCGATTCCACAAGGCTGTATTTCAGAGCAAGTTGCTGATGGATTATCCTGGCTACAAGGTTGTGTCTATGCAAGTACTCTCCGTTAGCTAGACGAGAACACCCGGAGATAATATGCCTGATTGATTCTCCCGGCCGGTGGCACGCCCGACAGATGTCAACCGTGCCGTCTTTCACAATAAATCTCCGGTAATTGTTCGTCATCATAACTTCGTCCATAATTGCACAGACAAAACCTTCGGTTTCTCCAAAGAGGTCACCGAAACGCAGCCAGGCTACGGACGCTAGTAAATCTACATCGGGTCCATGTAGGGCCCGGAAAAAGCGTCCGTGAAGCTCCTTACTCTGCCATACCTCCATGCGATCATTAGTGTCAAGCACTACTGGTTTGCGCCAGTTCTCTTTACCCAAGGAGAGCGGGGTGAGGCCCTTGTCCACCGCGACTACATCCCGATGCATCCCCACGTCCCCACGTCGGTTTCTAAGAAATATTCCCTGAGACTGCATATCCCGCGATTGTGGAGAGTCTTAGCATTTAAAAAGCCTCGACCTCCACACTTTCGCGGGATATACAGCCTCATTACCGATGACCGTGGGTGATGCATTCGATTTGCAGTCAGCAGTGTACGGACCTTCCTATCCAGGGCGTCGAGTTCGGTCTGAGTCCATTTGAGTATGCCGAAAGAGTACATCAGAACCGGCATGACCCAACCATTATTATTATTATTATTAAAGGAGATGGCTCAAAATCCATACATTAAAAACCCAGAATCGACAGCAATGAAATGTTTACCAACGGGTTAATTATAATAGACATTTGATGATACCAAAGGGAAATCCCGGAAATCCGTGGGGTATAGGAGCTATATCATATAATAAAAAATAATAAAACTATTTTGAATTGATGTTGTAATTGTGTGTAATTGTTAATTATTCTGTTGTTTCGTTTTCCTGCCACGGGTTTGGTGTAATAAGTAACAAAAAAAAAACAAAAAAAAATATTTCAAATATTTTATTTTTATTACACATTATATATTTTCAATGTCTAAGCACACTGCATCTAAAAATCCTGCAGGTTGACTCAAGTCGCCTTCATGTCGGGCCCAGGCAAGATAATATATTATGGAAATAATGTGGGCACAACTGCCTAATGTGCGGCGACCATGTATGCAGCTACAGCAATAATCGGTGATTGCTTGGCGATTGTATAGTACGTAGCAATAATAAGTTCTTGTTTGAACGTGTCTCGATTTAATTCGGCACCGTAATAACGTATTATTATTTCCTTCTTCGTTATTAAGATTCAGTCTCTCGGGATGCCTATAGATTTCAATAGAATACACACCGGTTGCTCTGACATGTTCGTAGCAGTAGGATTTTGCCAGCTTGATGTGGTACGTTCCAATAGCGAAAATAAGCAGCTCATCGTAAGTCATTCTTGGGAAATCTGCTACGTCTTGTAACGTTGCCTCCATCCTCTGAAATGAAATATTCCTTTGTGCGTTTAGACGGTGTTGATCAACATAATCTGCTAGTACATTTGGCCTATTCATATTTCTTTCTAACATTTCTAAAAAGCTTTCAGTCAGGCGACTGTCGCTGTAATTCTCTTGTGTTGCGTTGATTAGCGCTGCAGCTATTCTAAAATCTACTATTGCATTGGGCAAAGTATTATTAAAATATCTATGTCGGAATATCTTAAAGTCCCTCTTCATTTTTCCGTTGGTGGTTTCTACCACCCATCTGACCAATGTTACTAATCTCGATTTATTTGCAGCTTCAGTGGACAGTTGTGTTTCGTGTCTGCCTAGCGACTGTGGCGTACAGACCGTAAATCCACATTCTTCGGCATATGGCAATGCATCCCGAAATCCTCTATCTAAAATCATCACGTCATCACTTTCAAGAAACCATCGTATTGGAGCCTCTTCCTTGTCACCAGAGTGATTATCCAATATCTGTCGTAATATATTAGCATCCGACGTTCGAGCATCGTAGGGTCCTGTGATTTCTAAAATGTAGCCATCTCCACATACAATCATAAATGGCTTTATGAGATTGTCGTACTTATGTAGACTGTAGCTCATGCGCTGAAACAAGAAGTTTGAGCTTTTTTGCACGAATAAGTAAGTACCGTCTAAAACAATAATTGCTCTCGTTTGGTCTTGGGTTCCAAAAATATTATTTGGCAAAATCCTGTTTCTCGCTACAACTTCGTCTCGAGTGATATGGTCGAATCCGAGGTGTCGTGGGAGAAAGTCACTTTCGAGACATACTCTCGCTTGTTTTATTTTACGTTGAATAGTTGACCTAGGCAAGCCAAAAACTGACGTAAGTCTTCGGTTAGGTTCACCGCTTCTCAGTTTACATAAATAGATGCCCAACATCGTTTTCCCATTTGAATATTCTTTTAAAGAAGGTGTTTCATTAAATATGGTGTTGAATTGCTGGTGACTTAGGCCAGTCCAAAAGTGAAGGGTATCAGGACTCAATTCATCTAAGTTTTCAAAATCGAGCTGACCTTTTTTTTCGAGACATTGTGTATACATCGCTATTATATCATGTATGCACTCGCTACTGAAACTATCTTGACGTTGGCTGACATGTTCCGGAAAATCCTCCCAAGTCATGTTCCTCAAATGGTGTTGACAGATGCGGGTGAGAGGTGGTATGTAGAATCGATAGTAGCTCAATAGATACGCCTTCATAGTATTGGACACAGAACGAAGTTCTAAGTTATGACAATTGTCAATCATACATCGTCTTGATGTGTTTGCCGCGCGCGTCAAACCTGATACTGGAAACGATTCTATTGGTAGCGCCTGTGGCGTAGGCAGATGCCTTAAGCCGTAGTCAATACGCTGCCAGCATGGATGACATATCATTCTGGATCCGTCAAATACAATCTGAAATGAACGAAAAACACAAATAATTGTATACATTTTCTCTCATTGAAGTCATTCCTAACCTTCCGGAACCTACTATAATTAGGTGGACTGTTCCTCCCTCGTTATCAACTACTAAGTGACACATCTGTCGCGTATGCACTCTACAACTTACTTATATGTATAAAGGTTATTATTTTATGATAGAAAAGTGGTCAAGATTATATTATTTTCAATTGATTTTGCAGTCTACACTTGATACTGAAACACTACATTATTGTATCAAGTATAACAGTGTTTTAACCTTAGGCCTTAAGGCCGAGCTCTAAAACGGGTCTTACAATGACAAACGTGCCAGTACCTACTTTTAATCCGCTATTATCACTTATTATTAATGTATCGTGTTAAAATCTCATCAATCAAAGCTTTAACAAAAAGCTACCTACTGGATTTCTACAAAATATGTATTTATAAGTGTAGTACATAGAGATGAAAATGGAGTTTTAAAACTAAATACTTACTTCTTGTTGCTGTTGCAAAGTGCGAAACATATACTCGACGAAATCTCGGTGTGATTCCAAAAACTCGAAAGACAACACATGGTGCCTCCTTCGTAGAATGGAACGGTCACAGGTCACACAATGGTTATTTGTAGCCATTTTAAACAATGTTCAATCACAGGGAAACTTCAGTTCAGTATAGGTAACACGCCACAGTATCGAATCGGGAAGGAAAATCGGAGTCCAGTAAAGAAAAAGCGATGGTCAAGGTAAAAGTGTTCACGGATGATTAGGATTACAAAACGCACAGATCACGACGATAGCAAACGAATGACTGCGTTGAGTCGTTGACTAACAGTGTTTATGTTACCATCAGAAGCAGGTAGAAACAGGTTTACTACAGAGCAAGCGCGAGCGCAAAAAAAAACCATTGTTTCGGAGCAGGCCACCACCGCGCCGGGTCTAAGCCGCCGGGCGTAGGTAGGGAACAAATAGTTTATCTCTTTCTAGCTTGAACAAAAACAAGGCTAACAGATTCAGATAAAATAGTAGCTGCCTTTCAACGGTACGTTATTAAATATCACTGTTTATTAACAAGGATTTGTAGTTATGATTTATTTAAAAAAAAAACTTAACCCCATACTTTTTCGAGGAAAAAAAAACATTTTTTTCATGTACACATTAAGCCCATTCAGACCGCACATAAGAAGTTTTTGTCGACTCTGGGTTTTTTTTGGGCCATCTCCTTTATTATTATTACAAATGAAAACTTTTAAATAATAATAAACTTTAAGTTGTAAATAATCTCAAAATATAAATTAACGAAAGTTACAAATGAAAACTTTTAAATAAACTAATAATAAACTTAAAGTTGTAAATAATCTCAAAACATAAATAAACGAAAATCACTAGTATAACGAATTTTAATACTTTTCCAAAGGTCGTAAGAATAATACACACATCAACACGGTCTAGGGATATTTCATACTCAATTAAATAACTCGAAAAGTACTGGCCGCATTGGAATCTTTTATACACCGATTTGTTTGTAATTTATCTCAGACTAATTCCAAATTCAAATTTTAGAAAATTCTTTTGTTTCGGTGGCATAAAAATGTCTTGATGCGTAGGAGAGGGAATTTTCATTTGTGCGAAATTTATAAAACAATACGAATTACGTTTAGTTGCAGTTTTTTTTCATTTTTAAACGAAAGATAAAGTTAAAATTGAGATATTGTAGCCATGCAACGCCGACATTTGACGAGGGCGGAGATGTTACGAGCTGTGAGAATGCTGGAAGCTGGGTCTGTTCAGCGTAATGTTGCTGAGGCCATAGGGACCCACCAAAATGCCTATGGCATTAAGTCCGCCTCTGTACATTTATGTGCTTGAAGTATTAAATAAATAAATAAATAATAAAATGTAATTTCAAGATTGTGGACACGCTATCGTGCCACAGGTGAAGTAGCGGAGAGGCACCGGGGGCCAAGTAGCATCACTACCCCCAGACAAGACCATAATCAGCCTATAACGTTCCCACTGCTGGGACACAGGCCTCCTCTCGGTGAGAGGGAGTGGGCCATAATCCACCACGCGGGCCCAGTGCGGGTTGGCAGATGTCACATGTCTTCGAATTTTTGGTTCTAGGACATGCCGGTTTCCTCACGATGTTTTCCTTCACCGTTTTGAGAGCAGTGGTGATGAAATAATTTACACAAAGTAAAGCGCCTGTCTGGGTTCGAACCTACGACCTACAACTCGTAAGTCGCGTCCGTCACCACTTGGCCACCACTGCTCCTAGACAAGACCGATTTTTGCAAATTACTGCGCGAGCTCAACCAAATGCAACGGCGACTCAATTGGTCCAAAGGCTGCGAGTGGAACACCAAGTGCTTGTGAGTGACCAAACTGTAAGAAGGCGACTGCATGAAAGCAATCTATGCTCTCGTAGACCACTCCGGGTCCCACCTTTACGGAGAGGCAATCGTGGACGACGATTTGAATGGGTTCGGAACCACGTGGACTGGGGCCGTGAGCAATGGTCCAATGTGCTGTTCACGGATGAATCCAGGTTCGGCTTCCATCCAGATTCACGAAGGACGCGTGTTTGGCGAGTTTCTGGACGATGGAGCCGTCTCCAGAACCCTCAGGAAGTTCACCCATACCAAGGAGGAACAATTATGGTTTGGGCAGGAATTCGTCTTGGAGGACGGACGGATCTCGTTTGGGTGCGGGGCGATATGACGGCAGAACGATACGTCCAACAGGTGCTGGGGCCCGTAATCTTGCCCCACAGAACACAAATGGGGCAAGATTTCCTGCTCATGCACGACAATGCCCGGGCACACACGGCGAGAACGGTAGCAGCTTGGTTACATACACACAATGTTAGGGCCGTAGACTGGCCTGCCCAATCGCCAGATCTAAATCCCATTGAGCATGCGTGGGATATGCTGCAAAGAAGAGCTCTGAAGGAAGTTCCTGAAAATCTGGCTACAGAAGATCAACTCAGAAGGACATGGGACAATATTCCGCAGCAAGACATTGACAACCTTGTTCTGAGCATGCCGAATCGTTGCCGATGTGTTATGAACATCATGGGCGCTTCCTCAGACTACTAAGTTCAAGTTTATAAACACAAATTAAATGATTTTTCTATTTTTTTTCAGTTTTTACTCACAAATTATAAGTTAATTCATATACGGTTTCCGTCTATGCTTCATTTTTTTTCATAAAATCCTGAAATTTTAATGTAAGTAAAGTACTTTAACCATTATTAAAAAATGGTAGAATATTAAATAACGTATCTTTTAAATATATACATGTCATATAAATAATTAACACATTGATAGTCTTCACTTTTTTAAAAATATCCCTAGACCGTGTTGATGTGTGTATATAAATAAAATATCTATCGCAACTTCTCCAACAAATGACCAATAGTAATTTCACCACCTACAAACTGCATTTGACAATTATGTATATATTCCTCTTTCATAATATTTCTCTTTGTGCGACAATTTGACGTCGGAGGTAATTAATTGGTTTTGGTCTGTTGTGATGACTATAAAAAGCTGCATCCTTTTCTAGAATAACTAAAAGCATATTTAAGTTGGGATTTTTTTTCCAATTGCATTATTTAATCCATGGTGCCATCCTTCCAGAGAGTTTGTAGTACGATAATGTTCATTAAAAACACACCATAATTTTCTAAACTCAGCATCATGCGGTCTAATCCATTGTTTGATCATATACAAACGAAATTTCTTGCTCTGATCATCATCTGGACTTTCTGGTGCGATGTATGACCATCCATTTAAAATTTCATTATCAGGTATCAGTGGAAGTACGGCACTCAGTGCCACTTGTCTTAACCTCTAACCCTACTTTTAGTTTTTCATTTTCTAGTTTTAATTGTTCAATTTCTAATTTTAATTTTTCATTTTGTAATAAAATATTTTGTAATTTTGCATCTATGCAAAGTTTCTTGGCTGTATAATATTCAGCTAATGCAACATTTCTGGATGACCTGGAAAACAAAGAAGTTTTTTTACAATAATTACATTACATTCATAATTATTATATTCAGCTCACCACAAACCACTTGACTTCTTTGTTTGTTAGTTAGTTTTCAAAGAATATTAAAATACAACAAACATGATTAGTAAGAGATTATAATTCAAGTATAATATGTAAATATTTCATAGACATGTAAGCAATATTTTTAAGACCGTGTATCAAAATGGGTATTTAAAAATAATCCTCAGTAAGTGTTATATAAAATAATACGAATGAAAATTGCAATTTTATAATAATAATTATTATTGTGTATGTTATCACTCGACTCGTACTAATGGCTACACAGATTTTTTTAGGTTTTAGTATACCTACCCAGTAAACCTCATGAAAAAAGGAGACAATCTTTTTGTTTGAGTTATTCTTTGGTGTTGCTGTAAATGTTGAGTGGACCTCCTCACATTTACACAGGAAAACAAAAATAGGAGAATTTGATATCAATCCATAGTTTCATTTAAGTATTTGATTTTTGGTTAAAAAACCAGAAATTGGTTTAAAAACCAGTATTAAAGATTTTTACTATTTATTGTTTACCAATAATCCTGTATATTTATGTATAGACTATAGATTATAGGGTTATTGGTAAAAATTAACAATCTCTTAAGAGGTCATTGTACTCATCATTATGAACAACTTTTACTATGACCTGAAATCGTGAAAAAAAAATCAGCTGTTCCCTACATTTTGACGAGTTATACGAACATCAATGTAAAAATAACATTAATTATACTCATGAATAGGGCTCGGATAAATATGTGCTTATAATCCCGAAATATGTACATATAATAGATATTGGTCTAAAAAACGAAAATATGGAAAAATATGGACTAAATAAAAAAGACAACTATTACCAAACATAAAACACTTTATTGTACTTAACATAATTGTTTGAAAAATATATAAAATTCAACGAAATTAAATTGTTTAGCTAAAATTTAGTCTGCCTCGTTATTCGAGTTGTTGCAGTACACAACGATATGTTTCTTCAAGTTTTCAAAATTGAAGCTCCTTCTGTTTGAACGGAAAAACGTTTTATATTGACTGAATGACCTTTCTACGTCATGTCGCCTCTACACATAGGCCAGCGCATTCGCCAACGCGCTGGCGGTGCGCTTGCCAACGCGCTTGTGAGTAATCCACACATTGGGAGGTCGTTCTAGGCGTGGGTAATCTTTATTCCGGAAAGTGAATTGATTCACTTATTCCGACTCCGAGTCCGGTACCGGTTCACCTTAGTTATTCCTTTGGCACCGTTATGCACCGGCACTCACTCGGTCATTTTGGTTTCCCGGTTCCCCCAGAACATTTTATTCATTCGGTTCGTTGGATCATTTGGCACATTTTGAATTGAATAGTTTACAGACTATACAGCACTTATGTCATGTTATTCATATGATTTAAATTTCGGAGCGTAAATAATAAGGAAAGAAAGAAATTAAATAAAAATAAATTTAAAATAAGTACTTTAATAACTAGCTCGGTAACAATTTTCGTTTTGATAACTTTACATATTATGATTTAAAAATAATAGCTTCCTAACTTTTGAGGAGGTAATTCTGGATTTCTTATCATTAATTATTTGTCCCGCTTTAGAAAATATTCGTTTGCATGCAACTGATGTATACGCATAATCTTTTTTTCATCAAAGAATAAATGTGCGGGTACATTGTTTTTCTCCGCTCCCACCATTCTAGCGGGTCTTTCGAACGGTGCAGATAATCTTCTTGCAGGTATTTTTGCAATTCTCTGATGCCAGCGGCTGTTGGATTTTCCGGAACTAAATTTGCGATTTCCGTGTCAAAATCATCCCATATTGATGATGATGGAACTCTTTGCTGGATGGTGGATACGTCTGTAGAAGATGGTCTTTCTATTATTGTGACTGAATTATCCTGCGTTTCTTTTCTTATTAGAGCAGTCACTTTTCCCTTCAAAGGTTCTACAGCACGATCATAATTATGTGGGAACTTAAAACCTTTCTGTTTGAAGCGTGGATCTAAAACCGTTGCCTCAGAGACTGTTATTTCTGTACCTTGGAATCGTCCATTAAGTCCTTCTTTCAGATTTTCTATTAACTGAATAATTTCAATAGGTATATCAGTATTTTCCAGTAAATTCAATTCTTGTTTATTAATGTGATCTATCATTATTCTGTAATACAATGGTACTTTAGATAGAGTGACGTATTTTTCCCCACATACCTCTGTGGTCACCTCATAGAAAATTTTCAATACAGGTACTGCGCATTCTATTATTGCCCAATCATGCTGAGATAGCGATAAGTCAGCTCTAATTATTGCCAAAGTAGAAATTAGGCATTCCTTTACTTTGAGGACTCTATCTAACATTTCATACGCGCTGTTCCACCTGGTAGGTGTGTCTTGTATTAATTTTAGTTCCGGTATACCCATATTTTTGCCATTTCTATATATTTGGCCTTTGCTTGAGCACTTTTTTTAAAATATTGCACTATACTCTTCACTTTAGATATAGTTTCGCCAATTTGGTTGGGAATAGGCCGCTCTAAAGATTTAGTGCCCAGGGCATCCTGCAATATAAGATTTATCTTATGGACAAAACAGCCAATTGATTGCCAATTTCCATTTCTTACAGCTGCTAATATGTTCGCGGCGTTTTTTAATTTTTTTGAATTTATTTATTGATTTGAATACATAATGCACATTTACAATATTAAGCCTTATACTAAAGTGGTAGGTATATAATAATGGGATCGACCTGAACTAGGATAAACCTGTATCTCAGGTATCACTATGTGCAAATTAGCTTATTACACTAATATTCCAAAGATTGATAATATACATAAATAGTGGGTAACTTAGCAGACTAATGCTAGGACAATACAGAAATAAAAATAGTATTTAACTTAAAACAACCAGTAACTTTTCAGTGTCATCATAAGACAGATTTTGCAACCAAGTTGTAATAACATTTTTGCAATGTACCGTTTTTAATGTAGACATAGACAAAATTGCGTTTACTTTATTATACAGAAATGGGCCTAGGAATATAAAAAATCTATACATAAACGAATGCCTTAATCTATAATTATCCATACAGATGTCTTTTCGTCTCTTATCAGTGACAACTCTATTATACGGCAATTTAGAGTGCTGTTTTAGTAAAGCATTCATAATAAATAACTGCCGCACTCTCAGAACATTGCAAGATTTATATAAATCTTGGGTCGGGAACAGGATAGGCCGGAATGTGAATACTTTCAATAATGCTCTTTGAGCGCGCTCCAGTGGTAGCAAAACTGTTTTGAACTGAGTTGGCAAAACGATTTTTTTTGAAAATGAACATCATTTTACGTAATCTGCTGCATAATAGATCTATGTGATTTTTAAATGTAAGAGTAGCGTCAATAATTACTCCAAGATAATTTATATTGTTCGTATTATGGATAATTGGACAATTACATTTTGAATTTGCAAGCGTGTTACAAATGTGTGCATAAATATCTGGAATAATTATAGATGGTTTTGAGCTGCGTAAAGAAAAGCGTATGTATTTAGTTTTGTCAGCATTTAATGTCAATAAGTTATGTTGTAACCATCTATTAACTATATCGAAACCTTGCTGTGCACATAAACCAACATCTTGTAATGTATTTGCGGAGAACAGGAGTACGGTATCATCAGCATACGATATAATTCTACCCGAATTTAGTTGTAGACTGCAGAGGTCATTTATATAAATAAGAAATATGGTTGGTCCTAATATACTTCCTTGCGGGACCCCAAAAGAGGTATTTTTTAGTTCTGAGCTGGTAATATTATCAATTTTCACACATTGACAACGGTTGTTTAAATAGTCTGCAAAAAGCTTAAGCTACTTACCTCGAATACCTATTTTCTCGAGCTTGTTCAATAAGATAGGAACAGATACGGTATCAAACGCTTTTGCTAGGTCAAGAAAAATACCAATTGAATGATTTCCTTTGTCTAGTTCTTGAGATATATAATCGGTCATATTTTGTACAGCATCAGTTGTAGATAATTTTGGTCTGAAACCAAACTGTTTATCCGAGAGGATAGCTTTAGACTCTAAGTACTTCATTAACCTAATATTAATTATTTTTTCCAGTATTTTAGATGTAGATGATAGTATAGAAATAGGTCGGTAATTTGAAGCTACTTTTTTGTCACCTCCTTTATGCACTGGGACAACTAAAGCTTTTTTCAGATAGTCGGGAAAAATGCCTTCAGCGAGACAAATTTCGAAAATATGAGTTAACGGTGGAACCAAAATGTGTCTGAAATTCTTTAATACACTATTTGAGATACCGTCCCATCCAACCGCACAGACTTCTTTCAACCCCGTAATAACCCTTTCGACTTCGTCTTTGTCTGTATCCAGTAAAACAAATGAAGTTAATTGCTGATATTGCGATGACACAAAGTCCCTGTTTACGTGAGTGTTGTAATTTGAGTTATAATTACGTTTTATTTGCTCAGCAAGTTTTTGACCCACATTAGAAAAGTAACTATTAACATGATTTGCTGATGTAAGCGGCGAAGCGTGCGTTTGTAATAATTCTGCCGATGATTCATGTTGTTTTGATACAAAAGCTAGATTTTTTATGTGGCGCCACAATTTTTTATTGTCTTTTCCTGATTCTTCAAGTAAATTTCTGTTATACGTATTTTTCAACTTTTTGAGTAGATTGTTACAGAAATTTCTATATCTTTTATATGATGTTTGTAAAATGGTATTATCTGGAGATACTTTTACCTGCATGTGAAGTTTAGCCCTGTGCTGAATACACTTTATTAGCCCGGGTGTTATCCATGGTTTTAGGTTATTGTTTTTCTTAGTTAGTTTTATGCTCGAAGTATTATTTATAATTGTATATTGCACTTTGTTAATAAAGTAAGGCAAAGAAATGTACACATCATCAGTTTTGTAAACTGGATTAAAGTCAATATGACATAATGCGTGTTCAAGGTGTTTCATATTGATTTTAGTAATGGTGTTAGTGCACTTAGATCTAGGGGTATTTACTTTTAAACTAAGCAGGACTGCTCCATGATCGGAAACTGTGGGATCTGTTACAAGGGTAATGGATGAGAGGTTAGTTTTAAGCAAGGTGTGGTCTAAACAGGATCCACTCAAATGTGTTAGAAGCAAATGGGCCGGAAGCAATCCCTTGCATGCGCACATGTTAAGGTAGTGTTTGGAAACTCTATTACTGTCTTTTGGGTTAATATCTATGTTCATATCACCGGTTAGTACTACATTTTTGTATAAGGATAGTTTTTGGCAAAAGTATCGGTTTACTTAAAAGCACACGGCCTATAAATAGCTAGGATAGCAGTTTCTAAGCCCACTTTTATCAATAATCTGCTACAGTCTTGTATCGGTGGTTCTTCTACCGATATGTTCAGACTTTGTTTGGCAAAAACAACTACCCCGTCATTTTGATTATGAACAGTCTTACTACTAAACATTTGGTATCCTGAGAGAGATGGAAGGTACTGTTGACATTTAGATAGCCAACATTCTGTCAATACAATAATGTCACATTCCGTATCCAGCCGTTTCAACAGAATGTGAAGGTTGTCCATGTTTTTATTTATATTGCGAATATTTTGCGTAAGAATAGTAAGCGATGTGGAGGGATCAGGGAGATATAGTTTACATTTTTCAATCTCGTATGAATTTGCCACTGATAATGAGACCACATCAATATCAGTAAGTAACTTATCCATAGTTTTATTTACTTTTATTTACTATAGACTACTAGTATAAAATTAAAAATGTACAAGTAAATAAAAACGACTTATTGACTAATGCAGGAAATAAAAGATTAGGGGCGAAGCTCTTAGGCGACTTCATTATAATTTATAGAGTTAATATACCTGCTTTCAGCAATTTTCTTTGCCGGGCATTCCAGATCACCTGTTTTGTGGTTGCTAGGTTTTTTGAAACGCAAACATGTTGCACACTGCGATGGTTCAGCACTCTTTGCGCAATCATTAGTCTGGTGACCTTGTTGTCCACAATGTCCACACGTGTGGGTTTCCTCCCGACAGGTCTTTGCAGCATGCCCGTACTGTTGGCATTTAAAGCACCTCGTCACAAGTGTGAAATCCTTAACTGGGCAGGAAGTCCAATTTATAAATACTCGATCTTGGCTAATAAGGGCTTTTCTTATGTTGGCAGGAACTTCTAAAATAAAATTGCACGTTGGTCCTTCTTTCTTTCCCGACTTGAGACTTAGTTTTAAAGAGGATAGGACAGATTCACGAGACAGATTAGGTAGCTTGTCGGCTAGGTTTTGCTCATATATGCATTCGTAGACTTCTTGGTCAGTTAGGGCTGAGGGTACTCCTATCACTATAATTCTAGGTCTTTTCTTGTGGGGCTCTTCAACTTTCAGGCCGGAACTACTTAGCTGTGACGAGTTTCGTAGTTTCTCTATGTCATCCTTGGTTTGAGTGCTGATGATAACTCCTCTATTTTTGGTTTTACGCAAACCTCTGACGTGCAGTTTCAGTTGTTCTGGGCATATTATTTTTTGAACCAGAGATTTTGTGTCGTCACTAGTTTTCAATTTATCATCAGGATAAATTGCGATAGAGCTGAGGTTACTGGGGCGCAAGTAGTTATTTTTGTTCATCTTTACCATATCAGCAAAGGAAGCATTTTTTGTCTTTGTTGGTTGAGCGCAGTTTTCTACAATGCTGTCTTGGATTGTTTTACGGAAATTGTCCAGGCAATCCGTGAGGTCTCGTTTTTCTCTCAGTGCTTGTAGTGTGATTTGCACTTCTCTGGCCTTTTGTTTTAAGTCCTGGTAGAATAATGCCATCTGGGATACGCCATTTCCTACCCTGCGCGATAGGGAATTGATCCTCAGCTTCTGTTCGGAGTTCAGTTTTCCGTCCTGAGCAATGGAACAAACTTCATTCAGACATTTTTCTATAGTAATCATCCAGTTGCTTATTTCATTGGTGTCCAAGGTCTCAATTTTTTTTTCAGCCGTGTGATGTTGGTCCTGTCCTGGTTGTTGGGGCAATGAAAGAGCCTGTGTCGGTATCGGGGTTGGTGTTGGTTGTTGGGGCGATGTAGGAGCCGGAGTCGGTACCGGGGTCGGTGTTGGTGGAGGGCTACGTCGAATCATCGTGCTCCGATTAAAAGGGGCTGCCTTCAATATATCACTTTAAAAAATATATTACGAAATCAGTCCATTCTTTTAACTTTTCACTATAGTATTTATTTGTATAACACGCAAAATCACTATAACTAAGTCACTGATTATACAAGGGTAATTTATTTTATTAATATTTCGCATTGATGAGCACGTCTGCAAGCGTTGACTGCCAATCTAGTATCACAACTGCCAATCTAGTATCCCGTTGTCGCTGACGATAGCCACAATTTTGTCTTCTATATTCCATTCTTGGAAAACAGATTTCAAAAAAGATGTCAAATTACTGGTCGTGTGCTTATCTGAATATTGCACACAGTCTAAAAGATAATTTTTCAAAACAGTATTGTCATCAATAAAATAGGCTGTAACCGCAATAAATGAATCATTATTCATCGAAGTCCATCCGTCTGTTGTAATACACACTTCTTGTGCCTTTGAGATATCTTCTTTTACACATGATTGCACTTCGCAATAATGTTTATTCAAGAGGCTGTTTGATAATGTTTTTCTTGTAGGCAAGCTATAATTCGGATTCAACATTTCCAAATTTTTTTAAATTCCACGTCTTCAACAAGTCTAAAAGGTTGATACTCTTTTGACATAATTTTAACAAGCTGGCGATCAAGTTCGGCCGATTTTCTTACACTTAACGGATTTTTTTTTAATGAAATAATCTGTTATCGGCGGGGCTTTATTAAAAAGAGCAGAGGCAGATGGCGACGGGTCAACTTGAGCTGATGTGCTTGAAACTGGAGCCCTACAGTCAGTGTGGGTTTGTTCCCTGTTCACACATTCAGGATTTGTCACTGTAGAAGCTGAAGTGGGTTGTCTCACTTGTCTCTCCACTACAATGGAAATTGTGGGATGCTTACGTGCCATGTGTTTAGTTAAATTGCCAGACGATCCCATCGAAATACTAAGTATTTGAGAGCAATACATACATTTTGCCTTTTTTTCATCCATTTGAGTAAAATGATCCCAAATCGGACTTCGCTTTCTTCTTAACCGCACTCGATCACTCATTGTTCACTCTAAAACTGATTCGGTACTTAGTTCTATTAATCCTTTTGTCTGGCTGTTTTTAAACGAAAACTAAACTGCACTCGACTTATATTATTTGCAAATTACGCAGTATTCATGAAACAAAATTAAGTAGAGCAAAAAAAAACCGTGCGCGTATGGGATAATGCTCGCAAAGTATAAAATTATTCGCAGGTGCATTGAGTACCTACAATAACATCGGGTGACCATACTGACCGTTACTACTTTTATTGAATCTAGTGCATTCCTACGCGATCATAGCTACAAAGTCTAATAAACTATCTTGTTTTCAATCAAACAATATTACTTTTGTTCTAACTTAATGTTTTAATATTTCCATTTTACTTACTTCCCCAAAATAAAAATAAATACGACTAAAACAATGTTGAAGTTGGCAGAAGAATATCTAATAAAATAAAATAGAAAATATTAAAAGCGTGGTCAATTTTTTAGGCGACTACAATGACACAAAAATCACATTTTATGCGTGCCAATCAATCCATATTAAACTCTTAACTCCATAGAAATAAGAGCGCTCCGTACTGTAATTATGATCGACAAATCTTCAACGCATCGCTCTCTTGGAAGAACCAAAACAATTTTGAACTCTTAATTTCATAGAGCCAAGACCTATTGCTTCGCGTTCGTATCGTGTCTGTCTACCAACCAAACCAATCGATAGGTACGTACATAGCGACATGAGCGACACGATGCACCGAGCCGAGTGAGCGAGTTAGCGAGTGGCGGCGCGGCGGCAGCCGGATTCCCGGAATCATTTGGTACCGCGGTGCCGGTAAGAATTGTGAGGAATAAATAAGGTTTTCGTATCCGCGTTCGGAACCTTTGTATCAGTACCTCCGGAATTACCCACCGCTAGGTCGTTCAGTATGGTTTGGTTCGGGCCAATGTGCGGACGGATTCAAAATGGATGTTGAGTCGCTAACAGCTGCAGCTGTATATTTATTCACAGCTTATAATTACTTTGTAAATGTGTACAAGAAAAGGGTGATAAAAAAGAAGGTGGTGGATGTTATCTATACATCGAAACAGAACAAGGTAAAATAATTTTGATTAATAATATGAAAAATAAATATAAAATAATATGAAATAGGTAAGTACTAATTTTGTTGACAATGTATGATGAATAGAATATTACAAATAAACTTTCGATATGGGTCTCATACACAAAGTTGATTATTATCATGAGTAATACAGCAGCAGCTTAGCAGGCTGTCAGTGAATTAAAAATTACCCTATATAGGTATACATTTTAAACCTTTGTAGTTTACATTCGCGAATCAATTTTTTTATTTGTTGCAGGAGTAGCATGGATAAACAACTAGCAGAACTGCTCGCAGAGCCATCAGGAGAGTTTGATAATTTTGTTCGGATGTCATTCAGCGTTTTTGAATACCTGCTACAAAAAATATCTCCAATCGTTGCCAAACAAGATACAAATTGGAGGGATGCGATTCCTGTGAAAATACGACTGGCTGTGACATTAAGATATTTAGCTACTGGTGACTGTTACAAGAGCTTGCACCATACCTACTTTTAAAATATCAAGTCAAGTTGTATCTAACATTATTCAAGAAGTATGTTCAACTCTCAATATACACTTCTGGACACATCTATTGGCCCACCTTAGAGTTTAGGTTTCGATGGCCCCTACCGAAATATGATTGCTAGATTAAACAAAAACTGTTGATGCAGTTTTAAACCTGATACATTTTACCATCTTTTTCGATCGTATTGTTTTAAATTTGAATTCAGAATACCATACGACATGGAGCTACGCCTAACAAGTCGGATATGCGCCTTGTTAAAGGCAATTGATTTTTGAATAAAAAACATGTTTTATCAAATAAAGGTTTAATTTAATAACGCGTGTTGCCTCCATGGGCATCTACCACAGCTCTCATACGATTAGGCATAGAGTTTATCAACCGCTCTATGAAATTTTGAGGGATCATCTCCCATTCCTCTTCTATGGCAGTTTTCAACTCCTGCATCGTCTGGGCAACTGGCTGACGAGCCCTAACACGTCTTTTTAGCTCGTCCCACATGTGCTCAATGGGGTTCATGTCTGGGCTTCTGGCTGGCCAGTCCATAACTGTGATGTTCACATCCCGAAGATACTCCCTGACGATGCCGGCCGCATGGGCTCTTGCATTATCATGCATAAAAAGGAAATTTGGGCCCACATAGTCCGTGTATGGTATCACGTGAGGTTCTAAGCACTCACGAATGTACCTTTCAGCATTTAATGTTGGCAGCCGTGGTCCTGTAACAACCTCAAGTTGAGTTTTGCCGCTCGCGGATATACCGCCCCAGACCGTCCATGAGCCACCGCCATAAGCAACCCTCTCTTCAAAGCAGCATTGTGCGAAACGCTCTCCCTTACGTCGGTAGACCTTCTTCCTTCCATCATTGCCATGTAACACAATTTTAGACTCATCAGAAAAGAGTACACGGCTCCAATCTTGCTGTGTCCAATTTAAATGACTGCGTGCGAAATGAAGGCGCGCTGTTCGGTGGGCTCGCGTTAGTTTGGTCCCATTAGCTGGCTTGTGTGGTACCATATCGCGTTCTTTTAACCTTCTCCGAACAGTTCGAACGCTCACAGATACTCCGTGGAAGTCGCGAAGTTGGTTTTGTATCTCGATGGAGGTAAGGTGACGATTTCTCAAGCTGGTCGTCACGATGAATCGATCCTGCCTTTCAGTTGTGACCCGAGATCGTGGCCTTCCTTGGCGACGAACAAAGCCGCCAGTCTCTAGGTACCTCCGATAAACATTTCGGACCGCAGATCGACTTAAATTAAGTTGAGCACTCACGTTTCTTTGGCTGTGTCCGGCCTGAATAAGTGCCACAGCTTGGGCGGCGACTTCAGGTGAAGTATCCATAGATTATTGATAGAACCTCACCTTAATGTTAAGAATAAGTAATGTTTGTTGCAAAACCAAAGATATCAATCACTTTTTCAAGAATTAAATCCAAGTAAACCAATAAAACCAAGTTTTCTTAGTATTCGATTGTTTGATATCAACAAACAGGCTCCAAATTGTCTTTTGTTTCTTTAAATTCTGTGTTCGAAATTCAAAAAAAGACTATTGAATGAAATTGTGAATGTGCCAGGTTCAAAACTGCATAAAAACTTTTTGCTCGACCTAATATAAAATTTTAGCTAGGACCAAACGAAACTGAAAATACAAGGTGGGCCAATAGATGTGTCCAGAAGTGTAGTTTTGAAGGATTTCGTAAAGGTAAATAAAACTATTTTAATTTCATTACAATTACTGTTAATTATAAAAATAACAAGGTACTTATTATTACTATAAAATTCGCAAGTAAGTAAAATTCAACAGTAGGTATATTTTTCTTCATTCTTGTTCCGGGCACGCGTTTTCAAATGCTTCGAGCAACATATTAGTTGAACTATTTCTTGAGATATTACATGAACTTTGCTGGGTACATATTGACTCTCATGCAATATTTCTTGATGGAAGCTTTGTGATGATGAAGGGCGATTTGTTGTTTGCTGTTGATAATAGTACTGACTAGACTGTTGATCGACCGGTAATGTCTGATGTGATATTTCTTGCGTTGTTGGTCTAGTGTGGGAACTGCGTGATGATGAAGGACGATTGATTATTATTTGCGGAGATGTATCAGAGTACAAACAAGGCTGTTGAATAATGTGTGAGCTCGGAGAGATGTTTCGTGGCAGCGAATCATTCGAGTAATAGGAACCGTGTGCCGATGAACTGCGACTGTAAATAGGAGACGAAATAACGGGCTGCAGCACTCGGCCGCTGCTGCGACGACGTTTGTTTATGATCAAACCATGGATTTCGTACATTAACGTACGTACTGAGCTGTTTTGCTAGAAGTTGACAAAACAAACCAGCGTCATCATTTTCTTTGTCTTCTTGATGTTTCTTACTTTGTAACACGCTATTTAGTGTACTGAATGCAACGGTCATGTGTTTGCTGGCTTCCTGTAATTCAGGCGGATTTTGTGCTCGACGTTTCTGTACCACTTTAGAAGCAGTTGCAGGGTTACTATTCTGTGAAGGAGATTGTATGGCGCTCTTTCCTGCATCGCTATTTTGCACTTCGGTTGTACTGTTACTTCCCCCGACATCAAGTTCATCAGTGCGTAAACCATCCTCCCCGCCTTGAGTCTGAAATAAAATAATGTTTATACTTAGTTGAAAGAGGTGTGAAAACTTGATTAACTACAGTTGTGTACTTTTTTTTTCAGATTCCAACATCCGAGGACGAGTGGTTTTCTAAATCAGAAGGCTTTCGATTCCCCAATTGCGTCGGCGCTTTAGACGGAAAACATATCATGATTCTACCACCACCATTCACTGGCTCCGAATACTTTAATTACAAAGGGCATTTCAGTAATGTGCTGTTAGCGTTAGTTGATAGTGACTACTGTTTTATGTTTGTAGATATAGGTTGCCCTGGACGAATAAGTGATGGAGGACTGTATTCCGCTTGACGAAGTTAAAGCTGCTAAAATTACAATGACATGTATATTGTTACACAATTTCTAAGAAGGAGCAATACTTCTCGGAATTTGTACACCCCTACTGGCACAACAGACAGATAACTGTCTGTTGTGCCAGTAGGGGTTGTAACATAAGTTAATGGCGAGTTAGTTCGAGGAGGATCCTGGAGATCTACCGATAGAGGGACAGGTATTACACCATTGAACGGTGTACCTCGTAGAAGTACAGTGAATGCGCTAGAAACGAGGCTAAACTTTATGAATCATATTATCGAAAGACGAAATAACAGTCAGGCACAAATTGCTTAAAACGCACCTATTATGTTTAAATTGACCCCATGTTTTATTAATAAACATATTATAAGAAACTATACTTTGTTTTACTTACATGTTCTTCACTATTGCAGATGCTTTTGCATTCGTATGCATCCTTTAAAAATACTTCCATCGCATCATAGAACTGCCAAATTGGTTTAAACGCATCTTCTTCTCCAGCTCCTGACCTTAACGAATCTAATTTTTTTTTTTTATTAGTTCGAAATGTTGTCATCAAGCTCTCTTTTTTCTTCTTTATTTCATGCATTGGTACACCCATTGTATCTGCAATACGTTTCCAAGAATCGTTGATCTGAAATAAAAAAATAATTAGCTAGTTGAATATTCTCGAAATAAAAACAAACAAGTAGTATAGGCGTGAAAACGTAACAAACAAAGAAATAAACTCACTTTCACATTTATAATATTAAAATAATAATAAAGTAGGATGCTCTTTGTGAAGTAAAACATTGTGAGGAAAACGGCATGTCCAAGAACCTTATTTATTTAGCACTTTTAATACTTACAACATTTTTATTTTTATGGTACTTATTTTTTGGGTTCCACAGGCAGTTTTCAATCTGATAGAGCTCAATAAATTTAAATGTTTCCTCATTACTCATATTGTTCGCCATTTCGTCAAGTTAGGTGTTAATTCGCCGCAAGAAGAAAACGTGCACTCTTGATCGCTGCTTCGGGCAAACTGATCGCTCGGCCAATGTGTGGATGGTGCGCCATGCTTGCGACAAGTGTCCTTTGATGTTGCCGACACCGCGCGGCAAGCTCGCAAGCGCGCCGGCCAACGTTCAAATACCTACCGCCAATGCGCCAACGCCCGTTCTACACATTGGGCCAGTGCCTGGGCCAACGCGTTGCAACGCGTTGGCCTATGTGTAGTACCGGCATCACAGGAAGTAACTGGCGCAAACTTAAATTTGCACAAATCTGTAGGCGAATACGCCTCCTCTGGATTGCCGTTTGGTGTTCCACTGAGGATATTGTTAATTTTTTGTAGCGTCGTAAATCCTTTATTTTTTTCGAGTACAGACCTTATTTTCAATTTTACCACTTCAGCAACAGGGCCTTCTACCTCCATTATTTTCTTTTCAATGGTTGAAATTATTTTAATATTGTCTTTTAATGGTGTTGTCGAATTTTCTAGCGCTTTGATGTGGTGGGTTAAAAAACAATAATTGCTTTTTAGATAGATTAAATCATTTCGCAGAGTATCCTTTTCGAACATTTCTTTCGCATTTAAAATACTAGCGGATTCGTTTTCTAATGCAAAAACAACAGTTTTAATCTCAGTATAATGCTCACAATAGTACTCAACAGCTGCTAACCACGTACCCCAACGCGTCAGCACAGGTTCTGGTGGCAAAGGTATGTCTGGATACATCTCTTTAAATTTCAAAATCCGACTTGGTGCCTTCAGAAAGATTTTTTTCACATTTGATACTAAGCTATCAACCTTTTTATACTGGAATCTTATGCATTCAGCTAATCTATTGATTCCATGTGCCAAGCATGTTACGTGAATCATTTTAGGGTACAAAACTTTGAGGGCATCTCCGGCTTTGACCATGTAAGGAGCAGCATCAGAAAGTAACAAGAAAACCTGTTCATGTTTGATACCATCTGGTCACAAAACACCCATAGCATCGTTGAACAGCTTGGCTGATGTTTGATGGTTGCATTTAGAAAGTTCTTCGCACGCCAACAAAAAGGATTTACTGGGTTTATCTTCGACTAGGAGTCCAATAATCACATTTTTTAACTTATTTTTTTTACCGCAGTCAGGTTTTTTCCTCGAGACGTTCACCTTATGTTTTGCGGTATTTACATGCTGTGATATTAAAAAACGCTGCTTAGTCGAAACTGATTTTTCACAAGCATTACAAAACAATACTTTACCATCTGTACTAAGCGACTGATTTGGAAAATCTTCAATATATTTTTTAAATTTAAACCGTAGAGGTTGCTTATCCTTGGGCATTATTTCTTTGTGCCACAAGCAAATAACTCAGATGTGTAGGAAAATGCGTAAATTACGAAGACGCAACACAAAATGACATTCAGCGCTCGCGAGTCATACGACACAAACACAATGCACGTAGGACGGCTTACAAGTTGTGACTGGCCGGCCGGCCACTGCGCGACGCGACGGCGCCAGAGGGGTCTGGCGGGTGGCGGGCGGAGTCCCGCACGACTACCTACATTCGTGTATGCCGCGCAACGACAATTTATTCCCGCGGAGCGGCGCTATGAAAGCAAAAATTATGCAGTTTAATTATTAAAGATAAGAAAGATGGACTTATGTAATTAAATTAAAAAAATATGGTCTTAACCTTGAAATATGGATTATAAAACCCTCGTTTCCCAGCTCGAATCATCATAATTTATGGAGAAAACCAAATAATGAATGAAAATGATTCAAATTAAAAATATGTGTTTAAGTACATACCTATTTATCCGAGCCTTACTAATGAACAACTAAATTGATATGTAAAACAAATATTGCAACAAAAACTTACTTGGATGCGGTTCATCCTTAATTTTGTACTATGTTTGCGAGCATTCTTTTTAAAATTTTCCCATTTTAATCGTAGCTGCTGTGGTGTTCGACGACAAATTGTGGCAGTAGCATTAAACTGGTTAGTAAAGCGAACCCATTCTTCTGTTTTCATTTTATTGTTGGTGGCGTTGGTTGTTTTTGAAAGAATTATTTTATTATTTTCTACCAAACCCACAAAACTTCACTTACCACTTCAGACTCCATAGTAATTTAGGTATCACAAGTAGGTAATGCAGTAAATTATATCAATTTCTTTTACAAAATTAAATGTTTCTTTGGCGGCGGGTGGCGAGTTTTCGCTTTTTGACAACAAAAAATACCACACCACGCCACAGATAATAAATAGGCGCGTCCTGGCTCTAGCCGTGTCGTGACATTCCTTTTTTACCCAACACTTTGAATTTTATTACAAATTTGTTCGTATTAATACAATTGTTACGTCTTAGGTAAACCTAGGTATTAAAAATCCATAAAATTAAATTATCAAACCGGTTTATGCTTTCCTTTTTATTATTACAAACAAACAATCCATGTCTATTTTTATAAATTTTGCCTACAACGGAATGACGAAGAGGGCATGGATTTCAAGATATCTGTGGATTGAGCGACAGCAGGATCGTCTTTTTTCGATAATAGGACGCGGGTTGGAGATCGATCCATAGATTGGTATATATCGCCGATCGATATATATCTTGGATCATAGATTCAATATTAATTTCGGGCGTAAGGGGACAAAGCGAGGTGACAGATCGGAATAATCCGGAATCTTAGTCTGGGTGGTGATGTTGTTGGCCATACTGAAACAAAACATAAGTGTTACGATTATGATGTTACTGACAAATAATACTTAGTAATAGTGTATCCAGTAAAGGATGGTACGGCAGTGTTTGCTTCGCGCTCGACTTTGGCGGGGGCACTGCCGTGCACCCCGATATAAAAGTATAAATAAAAGTATATCTCTTCATTTTTGTGTTTTTTACTAATAATTATTTTATGACATATTTTAAAAATCGACTGTATTTAATTTGTTTACATTACTGGTTTACCCCCATACGGGTGAGGTACCTACATCTGAATATTTGTATTACCCTTTGGCTAAATCTTTCAATGATTTCTGCAATTAGTCTGACTGTATTTTAGCGCGGCCTCTGCCCGCATCTCCTCAATACGCAGGATTGCGGCTATGGATTGATCTAGGGCACTTCTAGCTGCTGAAATATGATAAATAAATGTTGGATAATAAAGAACGGCATTAAGACTTAAAAAATAAGTTTAGGATTCAACTTACATTGTCTTGTCATTTGTGTAGAGAGCTGGCGTGAGGCACGCTCTACACTTTGCCGCCGAGGGGGCTCTCGCAGCCTTCGGACTCTTTCTGAAAGTAGCAATTTATAAATTGCTTTATATGGTGATACTATCTTTAACGTGGATCCACATGAGATACAATGGCTTTTTAATTGTTTCTGTAATTACGGCATTGAACCAGTTAATTAGCTCAAGCAGTTATGTTGAACAAACCTGCACTTTGCCTAGGGGAGTTATGTAAAGAGTCTGTCTGTCCCACTAGACTGGGAACAGGGGACACAGGCAGCGACTGCACATGCACTGATGTTGCAGATAGCACGTACTCATGGTCAATCAAACTGTAATAAAGTTACAATAATATTAATAAAATAAAAATATATTGCTAATATTAAGCAGCATAAACATTATGTTTTCACAAGAGATACAACTCACATTGCTGATGAAGCTTCAGTCTCTTGTAATTGGTGTGATTGATCATCAACCACTTCCACTGTCACTGCACCATCACCCTATATAATGTATAGTATTATTAATTAGCATTGTTAGTATTATTAAGCATGATGAAACAATGTTTTACAAAAGCAGATTTGGAAGTACCTAAAGATACACTTACGTCATTTGAGGCAAATTGGTCCTGCCTAACATCGGCTAGCGGGCCAACATCCCTGCCTAAAATATTGGCTGTCCTCTCCTCCAATGGTGACAACACGGGAATAACACTGGGCCCACCACCAGTAGTTCGTTGGTTGGCATTTATAGTGACCAACTTTGACCTAACCTAACGTGTAGTCATTCCACACCTAACAAAAGAATAAAACAATATAATATTATTATAGTCAGGAACACGCGGCGTATAACTTCCACTTTTATCTGCGTCGATGATTCTCACCTTGGACCATTCTTTCCCTGTTCGGGCAGGCCCTTCAACATTTAGATTTGTGGCACACCCATTCCATAAGCGTGCCGCAACTTGACGAGCCTCTTTAGACCTAACTCGTCCAAGAGCAAGGTCTCGATGCTGCTCTAAGAATTGCACCATCAGCTCCATTTGCCGGACCGTCGTGCATCTGCGTCGCTCATCCATTTCCACCAAGTAAAGTAAGCAGTACACCAAGAAAAGTAAAAAAAAGAAGAAGGGAAGGGAAGTGTTCCCAGGAAGTGTGTGAGTGGTTTATGAAACAATCACGACTCCTAATGAAATGATAACAATGATAACAACGAATGAATGCGGCTGTCCAAAGAGTATAATATAACTTTGTATGTTTATTTACGTTTAAAACTTGCTTACCTTTTCAAAAGTTCAAGTACATACCGCGCTTTCAGCTGTCAAAACTAGAGGTGTACACGTTAAAATTTATTACTAAACGCTCGGATATACACAAACTAAAAGAACATCACTAACGATTGACGTAGCGCAACGTTCCAACTTATTTTAGCATATGAACTTTAACCCTTTACCGCATGGATTTTTAAAATTTGTTCATATTAATTTATATGTCTTACCACGGAAAATATCATAAAAAAAATAAAAATACATGGAAATGGTATAAAATTCGAATAAAACCCCCAGTTCCATATTTGGAACAACATGCATTTATGGTTATTTTGAAAGACGTTCCACATTTGGAACAACATGCAGGTACGGTAAGAGAGCCAGGGAGGGTGGGGGGAGCCAGGGGGGGGAGGGGGGGTAGGTTTAATATATAAATAGTTTCCAGGTACTCTTTACGTACTGTATATTATATAAATTAGGTTAGGATAAGAATAAAGATTTATAATCAAACATCGATTGTACAGTAAATGTTTATTCATTTGTGAAAACATGAAAACTCTTAAAACAATGTCGGTCGTAAATTTCAACCGCTTTCGGGCGAGTCACATCGATTGTAGCCTTTTTTCTTTTGAATATTTCTTAACGGTTGATTCAGGATTCTTTTCAACGTATGAAGAGCGCAGATTGACAACTTTGTTATCCACCCACGTAGTGACACGGAGCTTTACATCTTCGACTTCGGTGCATTTTTCCATAGAGTAACTTCTGCCACGTTTTAATAGCTCTTTCGTGCTTGTCAAATTTATCTCTTTTGCCCTGTTTAGCTGAATAGTAGAACCCTAATGGTAGAACCACGTTCTTATGCAAAAATGCCATAAGGGGTAGACTTGTGTACCAGTTATCTATAAAAAGTTTATGGTTCAAAATTTTTGGCACTGTATCTGTCACCACATTGCCGGTTGCACCAAGCTCAGGGCAGTTTTCTGGCAAATTATGTGATGGGCAGCGGAGGAGTCCAAAAATAAACCCAAAATTTCCACTAAATTAATTTAATAAAGTAATTACAATTAATTCTTAATATTAGGTGAGTAAGTACTAAGAGGTTGTCCTAACGACCGATGTACGTGACGAAAGGCCCCGCGCCGAATCTGCTGGTTAGTTTTATTGGATGCATCAAGTTGGGTTGCGCAATCCATTCACAGTAACCGAATGTATGGGATGATGATGACGTATCTGGGAGGCACTCACAGATATAACAGACTATTTAATTTTGACAATTCAAAAGTGCCTGTACAAGGTCTAATTGAAATAAAATACTTTGAATTTGAATTTGAACACCTTCCCCCTTAGATGAGCAACTATTTGCCAATTTCTACGGCAAAAGTTGCGGCTTTCTTGTTCCGCTGCGGCAACTCGATGGCTTCTTTATTCGATTCAATTTTAATGAGTTTTGATCGATGACGACGAATAAAGTAGATGGTAAGAAGTGCACCTGCACTTAACAATGCAAGTACAATCGCGTACAATGGTATTGTTGTGTGGTAGAGACTCGAGGATTCCGCAGTATCGATTTCAACAGACGTTTCCATTGTAATTTGTTTCTGTATCTTGTGCAATGTGCTGCGATCCATTGAAGTCAGGTGGTAATTTGGTTGAATCTTCTGAGAATTATTATTCATCCGTGGGAGCGCTGCGATTTCAATTGAAATTCCGTTGACTTTGTCATCGATGTTAGCCAATGTGAATTTCGGGGTTTTCATTCTGCAAGACTTCGGAATTGTAGTTAGAAAACTTCCTTCCAGAAGTTGATGGTTTTCAGGGCCGCAGTAAAGTTGAACATTGGTGGGCTTCGGGAACGAGACTATGTAGTGCTTGCTATCCAGCTCCAGCAGGGCTTCCTTGGCCAGAGAGATAGGCGTGATTTGACACGTTTCATCTATCTCCTGGGAATGTATGAGTTTTTCTATGCAATCCTGACCGGAGCGAATTTGGTGACTTGTTTTCTGCTCGCAGATATGCCAGTTATTTACCTTCGGGCATTCAGCCTCCATGTACACATATTCCTTTGAATTGATCGCTACATATGGATAGGAAGGTTTTTATTAGGAACTGGACAAAGTTTAAATAGTTCAAAACTACTGGGAAGAGTGATAGGGAATTGAAGGACAACCACGATTTTCTTATCGACATAATATGAACCTAAACTAATTATGTCATAGTAATATGTAATGTCTAACACCCATATTCTAAGAAGTATCTTCGAAAGTTCCTCCACCTCCACTCATTCGAGGTTACCTTAAGGACTACCTCAAGGAATCCTCGAAATCGATATTCTTACTTAAAACTCGGTCTTGTCATGAGGTAATCTTGAGGATCCTCCAGTGAGGTTGAGTCGAGGTCGAGTCGAGGCGTCAAACGTCATTGAACTACAGTAGACATTTTGATTTTTTTTTGTCTATGGTCACTCAAAAGTTGTCGAATTGCGGTTTTTTTTATCTGTGTGATCGCGTCGGTCCTGTCATCCTGTGTGTTATGTTTACGTTGAAGCTTTAATAGTACAATTGTGTTGTGACTTGAAAGTTTTACTCCGTTTTTATTTTTATTGTTTCACCAAATATGTCTGGGAGACAAATATTCAGTGAGTCAGAGAAGGCGAGTCTCCAAGAATTAATTATTAAGTATAGATTACTTTTAGCATCTACTAAAGCCGCCGGGAATCCTGCTGTAAAAAAAGAGGCTTGGGCACGCTTAGTGAATGAGTACAACTCAATTGAATCCAATACTAAGGTAAGTAATCATACACCTAATTATAAACTACAGCGTAACTCCTAATTTAGCCAATTATAATTCACTTTTATAAATACCACGCGTAGCGGAGAATTTGGTGGTCGCAGTGAGTTTCTGCTAAAGCGTGGTATTTTTTTGAGTACTTAAGGGTCCCTATCAGTTTCGCGGACAAAAAACAGAAAAATCAGTATTTTTCAGCGCTTTCTCAATATCCGTAAGTTATCTAGTTTTTTTTTAAATACACAAGTATTTATCACCTATCTATCTAGTGAGTGGACGAAATTAAATTTTGATAACTACTTAGTAAAAAATTCGTTTATAAGGCATTATAAACGAATTTTTCAGCACTTAACTACTAGCTTTTTCTTTTCATAATTCTGATTTTTCTTCTTTCCATTTAACGACAACTCCAACGCCATAAAATGTACAGTCCCTTTAGTGTCGTTATATAGAGTTTACACTGTATTTTGGTCTGCATTATGTTTGGAGTAAGCATTAGGTTCATGGTTGATTGGGAAAACTTTACAGTTTCGGGTAGCTTGATGAGCTGGCGTCTGTACGTACTATGAGTATAATATATTTTATTTTATTTTCTAGGGGCAGCTAAAAATATTAGGACTAAGGTTATAAGCGAAGAGTTAGAAATAAGAAAAAACAATTATGCACGGGCACAAGAGAGGGAAGAAGAGCTGCACAGGATATTGGTTGAAGAGAAACAGTTGATGTTAAAAACAGCGGAGGAAAGGACAATGGGCAAAATTGTATGGAGCTTGTCCCATCGGCGGCCACATCTGTACTATTTATTTTCTAGTAGCCAATTATGTATACAATAAGACTACAAAAGTCTGTTTCTGTAAGTTCCTTGGATAAAAAGTTATTATAGGTGGATTATATAAAAAAAAAAAACTAATTAAATCATTTAAAAGGAATGATTACAGTTTGTATCTTAAATACAATATTTTGTACACCTCGTGATGATGTTACATTGATATAATAATGAATTTTAAGTACATTATAATGATATGACTATGTTATTATATACGTAATATACAAATATAAGATAATGATAGCTTAAATAAAACTAAAGGTTTGTTAAATACGTTGATTTATTAAAATAAAAACATCGTGCCAGATTACAATAATACAATATTACTTAATAACTACAATAATTATTGGACTTTAATCGTCATCAACAATTATTTCATTTAAAAAATCAGCTGGCAAAAGAATGTCTTCCTCTTGGTTTCTCGCCCACCCTAAGTACCAAACTATACACATTATGTGGGCGCAGCAACCCAGAGTGCGTTTCCCGCTAAGGCAACTGCAATAATAGTTTTCTATAGCTTCCCTACCATTTTTCTGCCTGTCTATAAGAATATAAGAATAATAAATTCTAGACCGCGCATGTCGCGATTGTATTCGGCAGCGGAGAAGCCAAACATTTGTAGCTGTAATGCCGTACTCGATTAGACCTGTACATTGGGTATCTCTATACACTTCTATATTATATAGGCCTTGTCGCACATGCTCCGCATAATAGCTGCGAGCTAACTTCACTTGATATGTGCCAAGTGCAAAAATAATTAAATCGTCCTCGGTCAGCGACGGAAAATCACTTAAGTTAGGTTGGTTACCAGTAATACTATCAAAGCTAGCCCGTCGACGATTTAAGTTGTTACCTAGGACATACTCTGCTAGGTGATTTGGTTGGTTCAATCGCTGGTTTATTATTGTTATAAATGTTTCTGCATGTACACTATCACGTAATGGTTCTCTGCATGCGTTCAATAACGCAGCGGCTATTTTAAAATCCTTCATCATATGGGGCAAGCCACGATTAAAAAAATCTTGCCGAAATAACTTGAAGTCGCGTTTAAACCAACCATTTATAACTTCGATAACCCAGCGGCATATGGTAACCAACCTAGACTTATTAGCTTGCTCTGTCGTTAATTGATCTTCGTTGCGATTTTTTGTTTTTGGCAAGTGCGCTTCATATCCACAGGCATGTAAATCGTCGATTACGTCGCGAAATCCACGGTCTAAGATGAACACATCCCCTTGTCTAAAAAACCAATGAATACTGCCTTCTTCGTCTTCGATCATATTTTTTAGGATTTGTGAATCCGACTCTGTAGCTGCATATGGCCCAAATGCATCTATTATATGACCATCGCAGCATACTATTAAAAATGGTTTCAATAAATTCGTGAATTTGTGTAGACTATATGATCGCCTTTGGAATAAATGGTTTGTGGACTTTTGAATGTAGATATAAGTGGCGTCTGCTATCACAATTGCCTTTCTATCTAAGGGTTCTGCATTTGGATTTCCAAAAACAGCATTTGGCACTTGAAGATTTCGATTAGCTATATCCCTTCTGTCAATATGGTCGTAACCCAGATGTCGAGGAACGAAGTCCAAAAAAAGGGAATCTCTGGCTAACTTAAGATGTCTTTCAAGGGTTCGCCGGCTCATGTTGAAAAGTGATGCCAGCCTTTCGTTTGCTTCACCACTTCGCAGCTTCATTAGGTAACAGGCTAATGTTGTGTTCGGCCGAGTTGATACGTTCGACAATGACGGGGTTTGTTCCAAAATATTCATAAATTGTTCTCGACTGACACCCAATCGAATGTATATTTCATTTATGTCCATGTCATCTATATGATCAAAATCCAATATAGATCTTCGAAGCACTGCTATTTTCATGAGGCTCATGATATGCAAAAAATGTGTGGCATTGAAATCGTGGAGCAAGTTAGGGCTGTCAATTATTTGATCCCAATTGTTGGATTCCATATGTTGAACGCAAACTCTTGCGCTATTGGGAATATAAAAGTTAAAATGAATTAAAAATGTTACTTTCAGATTATCCGGAATTCTTCGGAGTAACGTTCGTCTGCAGTTTTCAAACATACAACGCGTCGCTGTATTAGGGAGTCTTGAATATTCTTCGATTTGTAATGCACATTCATGTGGTTGCGTATTTTCATTAGGTTGCGCAGCTCTTTCTGCCCGTTGCCAGCATGGTCGACAAATATACTCCTGGCCGTTGTATTCTAGCTGAAGATGAGAATATTACAATTAGTTAAACTGCATAGCTTAAATGGTTTCACAAAACTGTCTATATGAAATACTTAGTTACTCTTCTAAATAAAAAAAAACCGATAAAGATAAACATATGTATACGTATTCTTTTTCTAAATACGTATACATATAATATAATACCAGTAAAAACGCTTCATAACGATACTTTTTAAAGTGAAAAACTACCAGTTCCTGACATGATAAATAAGACATAACGATTTAGTTTGACTTACCTGACGTTCAGGAGTAACAGCTTCAATAATATATTGGGCTACAGCGGGATTGTCTTCAAACCGAGCGTGTGTTATCTCGTATCTTCTTCTGTTTATCACAGATCGATTACACAAAACACACATTTGACGGTTATCAGCCATAGTTATAGGAATACAATTCACAAAGTCCAGTAAAACAAGCACAAGTCACCAAGTTAGATATCAACAAGTCCGAGATACAAGCCAGAGTCGAAAGAGATGGTCAAACAAAAATAATCGCACAGTACTCAACGAAACAAATGTCAACGATGGACTGCACTGTGCTCGCGGACCTGACGTAAATCCTCGGGTGTTGTGTGGGAGCCGCACTCGTCGCTGATTGGTCACACGAAGCAGGTAGAATTGGTTGGTCTGATTTTAACAATGGTTCCTAGAATTGAAAACAAAAACCAACTTGAAGTGGCTCATTCAACGAATACGTTAACAAAAGCAACTGTTGAGTGGTCGGGTCGCCCCGCACATTATTGCCGCCATTTTTCTTTGAAAGCGGTGCAATCCTGGTATGGTTTACGATCGGCCCAGTGCATATTAGCGGATAAAAGGCATCATAACAAAGGTATTGAATATTGTGACAAATATTTTACATATACATGGAAGCCCAATAGTTTCATTACTTTATTTATTAATGCATATGTTTGTAAAATAAGCAAAACGCAAAGGTTTTTCGTATGTTTTGTGATGAAAAACAAAAAATGGTAAATGATAAAAATATGACAATTCATTAAAATAGTATTTAACCCATATCTTTTTTCTCAAATGATATTTAATCATACTGCTTGAACAATATTTGTTCTATAAGCATTCACCTTTCAAATGACACTAGTTTTATTAATGGCCGCTAATGGGCCAGGACGCCCATTGTCCTTTATAAAAGGACTGTAATTGAGCGAAGAAGTGCAGAAGAGCGCCTGCGCTGCAACCAAATTGAAAGGGAGCAAGCAGAATCATTGTTAGAAAAATAAAAATGTTTATTTGTATTTTTAATTGTTACTATGCCTAATTTCTTAATAAATAATTTGTTTCACTGGACCAATTAAAATTCCTATTTATTTTATTATCACTGCTTATGATAAAGCAAAGTCCCCCGCCGCCCCTGTACGCGATAAACTCAAAAACTACTGAACGGATTTTCATGCGGTTTTCACTAATACACTGATTCCTGAGAAAGGTTTAGGTGTATAATTTATGGGTGCGCCAAAGTTCACCTAAATTTTCAACTCCGATAATTGGAAATCCGAAAATGTTCTTCCTATAATTTTTCATCCTTCTTTTTTTTTTTTTTTCTTAATTTTTCTTTTTTTCATTTTTCCTTTTTTTTTCAACCATCTTTTACACTATTATTCAAAGTCATATCTTTTTTGTTTAGATTTCTTTTTATAGATTTTTTTTGTTTAGATTTTATTTATAGCGGTAACCAACATAATATACAAAAGTAACACATTTGTAATGACAACTTAGGATGCAAGAGCGAGCGAAGCGAGCTCGGGACTTGGGGCACCCCGACTCGGACAGGTTAGGTTCGAAGGGGATGACGGGGGCTCGTTCGCTCGCTTTGCTCGCTCACTCGAGCCCCCGTCATCCTCTTCGTGTTAGGTTCCTTTAAACCCTGAGCGAAGCGAAGCGGGGCTCCGTCGACTACGCCTAACCACATATTTTTGTAGAAAAAAAAAAAAACTTTGGGATTTCTTTTCTCGGCCACTATGAGAACTTTGCGGTTTTTGCAAACTTTGCGGTTTTCAAAGTTACACTAAAAAGTGTCTATTCTATCCAAAAAAAAAAATAGCTACTATTAAAAAGCGCCGGGTGTGGAAGTACAGTGGTTCCATAGACACAACTCAGTACGTTATGTAAAGCATACCCCCAAATAATAATCATACCCTCAAATTAAAACTATAAATCTTCTAATATTATGGTAATTATGTTTAGGGATAAAAGCATTATGATAAAAAACAGTAGGAGTTTAAATATATTTACTTTAATGATATTATTAATTACAATTTTCGGAAACATGAGTGTTATGAACATCGCCGGTAGCACTACAAATAGTATGAATGAAAACTTTAGGATGAAAAATTTTAGGAAGATTGATAATTCGGATTACAAATCATTAGGAAGAACAATTTCGGGTAAAGAACTTTAGGTGAGCCAATATGGACCCATAATTTATCGACATCTACGCGGGCGAAGCCGCGGGCAAAAGCTAGTAATGTATAATAGAAAAACATTATCTTGTGTGTTTGTGTAGTAGACTGTAGCTATGTGCGTCATATTTTATTATACTCAACTTTAGTCTAATGACTTTAGTTGAGTACTATAATTAGTAAGTATATCAATTATTGAAACTTACTTTATTATTAGCACTCACGGGATATTTACCATGTTTTTTACTTGATTTGAGGCTCCAATATTTCGGCACTGTTGCAAGCACCATGTTCATGGTTACAAACCAAGTGAAAAACATGGTGAATATCCTGTGAGTGCTAATAATAGTGTTAGTGACCATGTCAGTTTAAAAATGAAACCAACTTTAATCACTATTAGTTGCTATTAGTATGGAAAATCGTTTTCCAAGATAGGCAAAATTCTCTAGAGGTTCGCTTCCATAGTTTCACTCCGTAGTAAAAAGCTATTCTTTAGTGATTGCCCCTGTGCCTATTGTGTAACAAAACTTGTGCAGCAATTGTATTGACAATCACTTGTGTAGTTTGTTTATGGAAAAGCACACAGAATGTCATTAAAAAAAATTAATAGACAAAACTGATTTATTTAAATAAAACTAGCAAAACAATGTTAGAAATGTCTTCTAATAAACGCAGCTCTGATTAAACTACCTCGTTCAGTGGCATTTACATGTGGTACTGGTACCTCTTGTAAATCTTCAATTGGCTTAGCTAAGAGATCTTCATGGGTTAGCAAAGTGATGTTGTGGAGGACTGCACAGGCAACAATTATATTGCAAGTATTAACTAAATTATTTTGGAGCTTTGCTTTCTGCTCAAACAAGCAAACCGCCGCTTCCAAACACCATTCAGTCTTTCTATAATATTTCTAGTGCTTATGTGCGCTCTATTATATCTTATTTCTGACTGTGTTTGTGGATTCGCTACTGGTGTAAACATATGACGTCTGGGCATATCCACTGTCTCCTATTAATATGCCTGAGAATTCACCTTCTTCAAATCTCATGCAACATCTGCTGTTATTAAATATGCGCGAATCGTGTACTGATCCCGGCCGACGTGCTACAATGTCGTAAATTTCCATGTTAGGTCCACAAATTAATTGCACATTAATCGAAAACCAACCTTTGCGATTACGAAATACTTCCCCGTGCCGTCTATCGGGGTTCTTGATAGGAACGTGTGTACAATCTATGCACCCTAATACACCCGGAAATCCTGCTACTCGATAGAACTTTTGTTTCACTTCTGTCTGCTCACCGGATGTGGGGAATTTAATAAATTGTCTTATTTTAAGAGCAATGGTCTCTGATGTTTTAGCCACAATTTTGGATGTTAAAAAGTTACACTTTTGTTATTGGAAAAATCACAATCAACAAGCTATCCCAACGCAATATTGCGGCAATACACAGCTGTCAAAATACACTCAAGAGTACTGTTTACCCCAAGCCAAGCCCGATCCCAATTCCACTTACTTCCCCAAAATGGACACCCAATTTAAAAACCATTTGGCGCTAGCATCGAACTCAAGAGTACGAAACGTCACAATTCCAATGTCGATCTATCGGAATTAAACTCAAGAGTAAGCACCCAGTTCAGGCATTCACTGATCCCAAACGAATTTGCCTTTAAATACAATCAAAGCGGCAACTTCTTGCCACTAGCGCTTGCGCCTGTCAACACGGTGATGTTTTCTTTTCCACTCCCATGGATAGACCTCGCACAAGGTTTGTTTATTTGTACAACTACTTTTGTTCTGGCTGGATCCAGACATAACGATGTCTCATCTAAGTTCCAAATGAATTGGGGCCTTTCAAAAAGATCCAAATCTTTTAGAGTATTTTCCAGCAAATCGAAATATTCACCAATGACGATGGGATCGTCATTTTTCTTCTTAAAAATTCTACAGGCTGTGTTTTTTTAATTGATAACCGATGTCGTTTCCGGAAATTAATGAACCGATCTGTGCCCTTTTTTTGTATCCACAAAAAAAGGGCACAGATCGGTTGTAGACACCCTTTAGATATGGTACGTGATAGGACTGATTTCTTGATTATTATTTATTATTTATTTTTATTTTTTTTTTTTTTTTTTTTGATAAAACGTTGCCCCACACTAGGAATTTCTCCTGTATTGTGGGTGCGTTTACAGACATTTAAACTCACATAGACAAACAGCCAGACCCCAGACCAGATTTCTAGAAGCATATGGACATTTAACTTCAGTTATGGTTTCTGATCCCAGTGAACCATCAGGAGGTGCTCCCAGATAAGGCCTGTCTTGAGACAAAAACAAACCACATTCCACTACAACCACATCATAAGTCTCCATGTATTTTTAATAGCTACTTTTTCGTTTAAAATCCCATGTGCCATGGCTCTTGTCCGGACTGAATTTTTATTTAATATTTGATGGGAATATTTATTTAAGGTTTCACTTTTCAAATGGCACACAGTGTGAAAAATGCTTGGTATGTGGGTTTTTCTATAATTGGAACTTTGCCCTCTAGTTTCCATTTCGATTTCTTTAATGCTGTTTTCTGACACATTCAATAGACTCATAGATTCTAAAAAAACATCGAGGGCTGATTTTTCCATATAGTCATGGTCCAAACATACTCCTCGTCGGTTAACTGCAGGATATAATTGTTTTAGAGGCATTGACGACTGAGTAATTTAAAATCAATGACAAACCTGCATTGAAAGGCACCCTTATCAAAATTATGGTTTTGTCTGAAGTATGAAGAGTAAACAGAATTACGGATATCTCGTTTGGACGGCAATCTGGAGGCTCTCAATGGTGTTGCATAATATTTCTTTGATGGCTTATGAAATTTCTGCAGTTGTGAGTTAGAAACTTCAGAGGAGTATTAATTTTTCCCGGACAATATTTTCAGCAGCAAGAAGTACGACAGCTATATGTTTACAATGAGCTTCTTTTCCTTCTCCTGCGGCACGTTCATAGCTTGCTTCTTCAGGCATTCCATCATTAGTTAATTTTATGTTAACCTCATATTGAAGCATCTTCATGGCTGCCTTGCAATAACCTGGAAGAAGTATTGATATATTTAATAGGCAAATTATACATCAACATTTAAAACTTCACCGTCCTACCATTGTAAACCATGGAAGAAGCGACCTGGCCATACTAGTTTCTAGACATCAACTTTAAAATGAGTTTTTAGTGAGAATAAGCCTACCCTTTTAGGTGTGTATCTTAGCCGGATGTTGTTGGTCGTAAAACAAGAAGGTATCTTGATTCATACAATCTTACAGCATCACTGGTATTCTTATTAAATCTGCAATAAAAACCATTATGAAAAATAAGGGCCGCACGAGGGTATAAAACAAAATTTACCTCTTATCTTTAGAAATAATATTCTATTATGTACCTGTCAAAATAATTTTGAATTTATATTGTTTGGTAATCTTCGGCAATATGTTGGAGCTATTAACGTCGTGGTAAAGTTCTGCAGCAGGAACGTCAATTGCTTGGCTTTCAGAAGCTTGAGGTTTTTCTTTTTTTTTTACGGATGGGAAATCATGTCAGACTCTTACTGACTAAAACCCACCCGTGTTCCTTCCTTAGCCCTTTATGTTCCGGGCCACTGGTAAACCTTTAGGACAATCCCGCTGACCCGGCAGGCTTCGGCCCTAATGGGGCCCCTCCTCGATGCTGACATCTCTGAGGCGCGCGTGGAACACGTACTCGCCGTCCGGCACGGAAGCTTGAGGGCTTTGATTACTGAAAATAAAATTTCGGTCATAAGCTTCTAACCTAAAAAATAAACAATACCATTTATCTTTTAAAGTAATGTTCTCCCATTTCTCGTAAATTTTCCTACCATGAGTCAAGGCACAATTAACAGGTAACAACTAAAAAAATATCCAAATGTATTACTAATAAAAATATTTTATTAAATATAAGTCTACCTGTCAATGAGATCTGCTTTCTTTCCAGTTATAAGGATAAGTACTCGTTTTTTTAGTTCGTCTTTCAATTCTTTAACCTACCAGGTACCATACATATTGTCATTAACGATAGCGGACCGGTTACCAACACAAAAAATAGCAAGACCTAAAGCGTACACAAAGCGAATACGATTTGAGAGCAGTCATCCCGCCGCTAGCGACATATGCGCTGAGCTTTGCGTGTGGATCCCCATTATAAATGCGTAGGTCCGAATTAGAGGAAATCGTTTCGATATCTTTGCCCTGTTGTTTGGCGGTGAGAAAAGGGGTGCCTCAATCCTCCGAGGATGAAGAGTTTTTCCCCACTATTGCACTTAGGAGAATCGCTGGTCAGGGTCGCTACCCCGGGTTTCTCGAAGTAAACGGTGACCACGTATCTTCCTTTTCTTCATTTCGCTGACTAACGATCAGCGCAACACTATATATCACTTACCACAATCACTATTATTCACTTTCTATAAAGTTTTACCTGAAACTTCACAAATTTTCACTAATTGGCACGAGTTCTGCCAAGTGAAAGGTAACGAAGAGAGATAAAGGTAGGTACGTTTACCTATTCTGATTATTACAGCATTAGATGGGGAAATTCTTAGCCTGCTTCTTCAACCAATGTGTTGACGACCACAGCGCCATCTACTAGCGGCGAGTGACGCTAACCGATGACGAAGCCAGTGCGCAAGGACATCAGCGCGATGCTAGTGATGCGCTACGGATCTTCACTCACGACAATGTCTTCGTGACCCGCTAACGAACCACACAAATTATAACTGTTTTAATTGTGAAGAAATACATCCAAATATTGTAAAGAATCGATATTACACGTTATCACAAGAAGCCTGGTGGCTAATTCCAATCCACGACGCTGACACGACGACGACCTGACAAAGAAACCCCAACATATTTAGGCCTTCGAGCCGGATGTTCATCCGAACCAGCAAGCACCATCTTCAGCAACGGTCAGGTCAATCCACCCAATTTCCTTCCAAAATCCTGTGCTCAGTTTGTGCTAATATCGTTATTTTTCGCAAAGAATCCAGTGTTCAACTACGGTGCAAATTGTGCGTCTACCTACATCGCTCGGGCGGCTGGTTAACTGTAAGTACTTGATCTTTTTCTCTTGCAGGCCACCAACATGACCAACAATAAGAGGCATTCAATAGTAGAAATAGAAGGTAGTGAAGATATCATTCGCGAACTAGTTAAGAAAAGAGGTATCGTTAAACGAAAATTAACCTTGTTTTCTAAGTATGCGCAGTCATTAGATGTTTCGAAATTAACGGACGCTCAGAAAGCGGAGTTAGAGGAGCGTTTTCAAGCCTCTCAATTAATAATCGATCAATTTTCTACTATACAAGATGAACTGGATTCCATTGTGTCTGATAGTCAGTTGGACGGGGAACTGCTAGAGAAACGTTTCAAAATCAGTTTTATGCTATTGTGGGCAAGGCTAAATGTATTTTAAAAGATACTTCCACTCAGAATGTCGGCGGCCAAAGTCGCACTTTCAATTGCATGAAGTTACACACAATTTCATTACCGAAATTCGACGGTACATACGATCAATGGCTCGAGTTTCGCGATACTTATTTGTCAATGATCACTGACCTCTATTAAAATACGCTGGACTGGCTATCGCTATCAATTTCATGTGCCTATTTGAAAATCGCCATTTTGGCGCTGACGGCAGCAGTGTGGGGGAATGGAACTGATACTAGTGATGTATAACAAAAGGTTAGTTAGTTAAAGATATCGACCACAATGATAAAAATATTACCAACGCTATTGTTACAGATTTCCTATAAATTAAATTGGTTTAGGTAATTATTAACATGTAACATTCGTGTTGTCTTTTATACGTAATATGTTTTTAAAATCGTGAAATACATTTTATAACATATGTTAAGATTTAGTAAAATTCTAGATAATTGATTTAAAACAAGTAATATAGGCATATATTTTGTTAAATGTTACTAAAACACAGATAAAAAAACATGTCTGCACTAGTTGAGTACCTAACTAAACTAATGAATAGTCGTAATAAGCAGGTATTTTACGTAGAAAACATAACTTGAAATAGCAGTATCTAGTACTGTTTATGGACTGTAATAATAAGTATCACATGTTATCACATGTCTTTTATGTTATAATGTAGATTAGAGTAGGCAATATGTTGTTGTTTTTTATTTTATTTTGTTTTATTTTATTTAGGTTTGATGCATACTTGTATTACTTGTACGTTTGTGTGTTTTTACGTTATTCATACTTATAAATTGTATGTTTAAAGTCACTTCTTTAAATAATCATTTATTGGAATGAATAAAACACACGTGTACAAAAAATATAAAAAAATGGCGTCGCGACTGAGAGTCGTGGAGGATCGCTGATACACGTCCATCTCCGCTCGCAATCGGTGTTCTCCTCCGTGTCGCCCGCGTCGCTTCGTCTGCGCTAGCAACAAGGTGCGCGGGCGGCGGAGGAGGGGGCGCACGCTCTATGGCACTGCGTAGCAACAACATCGTACCTTCTGAAGCCATAGAAAAACCCGTGCTATATCCTCCCCCTCTAGCCTAACTAAGTGTCCTCGCGGTTAGGCTAGTCTAAGTACCTACGCGGCCTACCACGTCTACGTTTCTCCCGAATGGGTGGCTCTACCTGACCGGCGAAAGGCGTGAGGTTCGAAACGTGATATTTCCCTACGTTCCTACCGGTTTGTACGTTTTCCAGACCATAAGTGGTTGGGCTGATAGCCTTCCCGATTTTGTATGGGCCGTCACGACGTGGGATAAACTTCGCGGTCTGTCCGCGGCCAGCGTCGTTAGATCCCTGCGTTTTCAATAAAACTAGGTCGCCTACCTGGTACTGTGGTGACGGCCTCCTCTTTTGGTCAGCATTCTCCTTCTGAACGGCCTGCGCTTTCTCGTGAGTGTCCCTAGCCTCGTCCAGGGTTGCAGCCATCTTCTTCAGGTATGGCGTAATGCTGGGCACGAAGTTGTCGTGTTCTACGATAGCTCTCATGTCTGTTGCAGAGTCGGAACGAGCCCGTAACTCTCTCCCGAAGGTGAGGAATGCCGGCGAATACCCTGTACTGCTGGTAGTCGCAGAGTTCATAGCAAACCTGATTGCTGCGAGATGCACGTCCCAAGTGGTATGGTCGTGGCCTACGAGCATAGCCAATTGAGGTTTGAGGTCCCGGTTCTTTCTTTCTATGGGGTTGGCCTCGGGATGATAAAAAGGCGTGAGCGACTGGCTTATTCCCAGAACGTGGCAGACCTGCTGCATCACCTCGCTCACAAATTGCACGCCGTTGTCACTGATAAGGCGACGTGGCACTCCATACCTGAGGAACACCTCATTCGCGAGAGTCTGAGCACATTCGACGCTGGTGGCATTCTCTAACGGAAAGAGTTCCACCCAGCGCGAGCAGACATCTTCAACGATCAGTACCCACCTGTTCTTTCTAGGCGTTTCTACGACCGGACCAAACAGATCAACGGAAACTACCTCGAATCGTCGTGACACAGCGGGTGTCTGCAGCAGTCCTGCTGGTTTGCGGTTGTCAGCTTTATACCTCTGGCAGGGCACGCACTCTTTTATATAGTTCGCGATGAACGTGCGCATGCCAGGCCAATAATACCTTGCACGAACGCGGCTTAACGTGCGCTCCACGCCGAAATGGCCAGCTGTTGGCGCATCGTGGAAATCGGTCATGACCTGCCTGCGTTCATGCTCAGGCACGACTAAGCAGGAGTCCTCTCCATCGTCTGACTCCAAGCTGTACCTGTATAGGATACCGTCGGAAATGGTGTACCCGCGGTCGGACCATGGTCTCCCCCTAGAGGGTTCGTCGGACTCCATGTCCTCAATAATTTTCCGGACTTCTGGGTCCATTACCTGATTGCTGCGGATGTCACTGCTCTTCCTCTTTGGCATATCGATGACCGTCACGCATAGGTCACACTCGCTCTGGTCCTCAGAACAAACGGGTCGCGATAGCGTATCTGCAACCACGTTCGCGCGACCGGGTGCGACGTTGGAGGCCCAAGGTGACTCACATTCATCGATGACGTCATCTTGCAGCAGCTTATCAAGCCCCTTCCGCAAGGCCTCTTTCTTATTTTTCGACATACTGTGCGGTGGACAAGCAATAGGTTCTTGTTGTGAGCTTACCTTTATACGATGTGAGGCGAACTCCGTCGCCGGTCCGTCGCGTGCGAACTGCGGCGCACGGTTTTCCATAAAAGCGTTGAGTGTATGCCGCTGCTCGGGGGCCAATTTAGAACCTTCATCTGAGCGCAACGATAACTCAGTGAATGCGGTGCACAAGAGTTTCGCATCAGTAGGGTCAAGAGTATATGTGGAAACAAAATCATAACAATCTCCCGGACTGTCCGAGAATGACCAAGTGCGTCGGGCGGCGTCTATTACCATGCCGGCCCGCGCCAAAAAATCTATACCTAGAAGCGTTCTAATATTATTACCAGGCAATACTAAAAACTGACAAAGTACCTTACGGCCTTGAATAATAATATTTACCTCGGCTGACAACAGGTCTCTCCACCCTTGTGTACCATCAGCCAGGCGTACGAAACGTTTAGTTTCGCTAAAACAGGCTCCTGAATCAACCAAAAGTCGGTGCAATAGAGGGCTCGCAATACTATGTGTAGCGCCGGTATCTACAATCGCCACGCCGTTACGGCCCATAACACTAATATTTACCATCGGGTGATGTTCGCGCGCACTCATATTCGTTATTTGAACGCACGAAGCGGTATCACTCGTACTAATGTTACTATCGTCATGACAATAAAAATCTACATCAACAGTGTTGAAAGATGTTTTCTCGTCTGGTTTCGACAATGTATTCACGCAAACATCGCATTTCGATCTCACGACGCCCTGTTTACCACAACCATAACAATGTAACTCCTTAGGCGTAGAGTCGCTATTATTCTTATTACTAGTCGCCTTATCACGATTACGACATTCGTCACTAACATGCCCGAATAACTTGCAATGATTACAACGGGGTCTATTGTTGTTGTTGCTACGCGGTGCAGACGCGCTCGTGGTGGTCGAACTCGAATTCGATGCGGATGTTTTGGTTTGCGGGATCGTATTACTAATACTTATAACAGAATTTGTTACCTTAAGCGCTTTATATGTATCCTCCGCGATCCTCACCTTATACAACAGATCATCTAAATTACGTACACAATCACGCGGCACTCGTTTCATTACGCGTCGGTGCAGTAATCCGTAGCAAAAGTCTACCTGCACTACTTCGTCGAGTTTGTATGGTAATTTTGCAATTAATGCCCGCACTTTACACAAAAACACTTCCGCGCGTTCTTCCTCTTGTTGCTCCGCAGCGAAGATCTGCCGCAGGAGTTGATACGCGGGCTGCGCCACGCCGTAGGTCGCGCGGAGACGTGCGATCGCTTCTGGCCACGTAGCCGCCGACGCCTTGACGCCGCGCCACCATACTGCTGCTTCACCTTCCAGCAGCATCGGCAATCCTCGGAGGGCATGCTCGTCACTTACGGCAGCGCACTCCTTGTATACTTCGACGGCGTCCAGGAATGCTTCCAGGACCTCAGCGTCCTGGGAGGTCCCGTCGAATCTCGCCGTGCATCGTGTGAAGTTGGCGTCGACACGCGACGCGGGACCAGCAGCGGCACCTCCGCTGCTCGCGTTGGTCGTTGGAGAGACCCCGACTGGGGTGGAGGCCCTGAATTCGCAGTTGGAAGTCATCAGCGATTTTATGAGGCTTCTGTTGGCTTCCGCTTGCGCACGCGTGATTGACTCGATCAGCGTGGATAGAAAGTCTGCAGGGAACTGGGGAGCTGGTTGCTGTGTCGATCTTGAGCCGGCGCTCGCGGTTTCGTCCGCGTGGCCGCGCTCCACGACGCTCTCCTCCTCTTCAGTGAGCGTGACGTTATCATCATCCTCTCCTCGTTGTTGACGGAGCGCTTCTCCTCTCCTCGTTGTCGGCATCTTCACGCTTAGTGATGACAACGGTAAGGTCGAATGTCCGTGTTTATTCCTAACAAGGTGAGTAGGTATAGGTAACCGTTCGGTCACGTAGGCACTAGATCACAGTTCGTAACGGTTCGAGCCACTAGTTTGGGCGCCAGTTTAAAGTCACTTCTTTAAATAATCATTTATTGGAATGAATAAAACACACGTGTACAAAAAATATAAAAAAAATGGCGTCGCGACTGAGAGTCGCGGAGGATCGCTGATACACGTCCATCTCCGCTCGCAATCGGTGTTCTCCTCCGTGTCGCCCGCGTCGCTTCGTCTGCGCTAGCAACAAGGTGCGCGGGCGGCGGAGGAGGGGGCGCACGCTCTATGGCACTGCGTAGCAACAACATCGTACCTTCTGAAGCCATAGAAAAACCCGTGCTATATATGTTAATTTTAAGACCACGCTATCGCATTAGGTATACACCTGTAATGATAGTGGTAGGGAGATTATAATAAATAAATAAATAATGTCCGAATGACCCCTTCCATCCTTGTTCTCCTTAATCGGATAACAGTTCACTATAGGATCAATAAATAATAAAATTCTGTAAAATAGTAAATTAATAAGATAATCCCTCCCTATAAAGAGTGCACAATAAGATATTATTACTAGTCAGATACCGCATGTTGCCATGTGATATGAGACACAATAACTTTCTATTAGGTCTGTAATTACGGTAATTAACTTGTAACAACTTAATTACCGCAGGGGAGGGGGACAGGGAAATTAAAAAAAGGATTCTCAAATCACAAAAATTACTTTCGAGCCCATATTAGTTTCCGAGTCAAAAAATGTCTAACCTTCTCTCCAGTTATTAATAAAGAATATTTTTTTGTTTCTGCGAACAAGCGGATGTCTATATATTTTGTTATTATTAAGAATATTTAAATGACTGTGAAAATTGTCTGAGATATAACTATCTCTCAAATGATCTTCTAGCTCAGGAAACAGTTCATTTATTTTTGTTAAGAGGTTCCTTATTACCTTTGCAGTTAGTCATCATTGATCATCATTTCAGCCGAAAGACGTCCACTGCTGGACATAGGCCTCCCCCAAGTTAGGGGAGGGGTTTGCCATAATCGCTACGCTTGGCAGGCGGGTTGGCGATCGCAGTATGGTATGGTGGTGGAATGCATAGAGAACGCTGCTGCCCATTCTCCGGTACGACCCTTAGTCGCCTTTTACGACACCCATGGGAAGTATGGGGTGGTGCTATTCTTTAAGTCCGGCACCACACAGACACAGTTTGCAGCTAGTACTGCAGTAAAATTCAACTCTATAGGTGGTTTATTGTTATTATGTTTACAAGCTTGTCGGAATAATGATTCCACCTTAAAACAAATATTTACTACACTCACAGAGGGCACTGTTAACCCACCTCTCTGCTTTTGGATAATAAGCGCTACCCCATTTCTCCTATTTGACACTGCATCTTGTGGTACAGCTTCACAGGCCATTAAACATTCATCACATTAATTTTTTTTTTCGAATCGATCGAATTACAAAGCCTGCAATAAAGCCAATGCATTGTTTGGAAGTCTCATTAATATTAGAGTCAGGTATTGCCCAAAATACATGTAAAAATTCACTTAACTCGGTTTGTAACGAGGATGGGTCATCGTCGTCAAGGCGGTATTTCTTCGTAATACGCATATTTTCAGCATTGGCAAAATCATCAACATTAAATTTATTTCTGTTTGCGCGATATTATCTATATTTTCAAATTTATGATCCATACATAGATTGAGGAAATCAAAATTGATTGTGGTTTTAATTTTATCTATTATATTTTTTTTAATGAAAGTTGTGTGCCCATTTTTCTTAATGTAATTATTAATTACGGAAGCACAGCACTCCACACAAGTAACCATATCAATGGTTACATAATTCAGGCTTCTTTTGACTTCGGTGTACTCCTGGAACTCGACAAACAAGTGATGTATTTCTATTTCTTTTGCATACAAAGCATTTCGGCAGTTTTCACAAGTTGTTGATTTTTTTTTTAATATGAACCCACACACATAAGCACATGCCTGAATTTCTGCACTATCTTCATTTGCCTTACGATTTCTTGTGGCAAATCATTAATTGCAGTAAATTCAGATTCTACATACAATGTGTTGATTTGCTTCCTCGTCAAAGTTCAGGAGGTTGTTATAAAATACATAAATAATCAATTGAAGTACGTTATGGGGCAATAACTAGTAAGCGCTGCTTTTTTTTGTTGTTGAAATTTAACAGTATTTCAGAATTACACCCTTAATTCAATACAAATAAAACAGAATCACCCGACTACGCACACAGCGACAATGCATGCAGCTGTTTTTCCCCGAAATGGTAGCCGCGCCGTCGCGCCGCGTAGCAATGACCCGACCGGTAGCAATAATTTTACCTAATTTTATTTCGAAAATCACCTACATTATTGTCATAAATTTCGCTTGATAATTAACTCATTTTTGAGCATCATTGGAATACGGAAATCTTACTAATGACAGTAATACTAGTGCGCCAAAGAAAAGTTCACTGACCTGTTATCAGATGATTAAATGATTTTGTTTTTATTTGTGGATTAAATTGGTTGATTTGAAACTTTCCTTCCTACATAACGGGCTTAGGGCCGGCAATAATACCTACCTTAGTTAGTGTACCGATCTACTAAGTCTAAAAATGATGTTTTCTACGTTTGATGAAATGGAAAGACGTGCTAGTTAAGTATAAGTACGTGGTGTACTTACTTTCAACTCTTAGGTAAACACTCGTCCATCCACAGGATGTTGGCGTCTTGGTGTTCCAGGAACCAGCGACCAAAATGTAACCCGCACAGCATTATCACCAGGGTGAATGTCTTGTGCCCGATCGGGATACATTTCCACGAACATCCGGATGGCTCCACGTAGGCTGTCTCCACTGATGGCGACCATCTCCACCAACTCGGCATTTGAGTAATTGTCCGTCATCACACTTTGTAACTACGTCTCGATGTACGGAAATTCGCAAAGCGCACTTGCGAACACTTCGGCTAGTTCAATCACACTGTCGGCGCCGGCGCCGCGGCGCGCGGCGCCGCCGCCGGCGGGGAAAAGGGGCGTGGCTAGGAGCAGCGCGGGAGAGTGTGATTGGAGGATGGGATTGATTACCTACGAATTTATCGAATGAGAATTGCATGAATGGTTTGCATTTGTGTGTGTGTGAAGCGCGGTTATAGGGCTAGTAACAGACGGGCCGCGTTTAAATACGGCTGGTTCACACTTACGGATTTCCTTAAATAAGAAAATAAAATAAAAAAATACCTACTCATTTTATTGTTGATTTGGGTCGAGAATCATTAGCATAATTACGTCCTTGAATTTGACTAGGATGCAAATCAACACATTGTATATGCATTTGGGTTGTTAAACTGATAACATTTTTGCAAAGTTATTAATAATTACATTGTTATCATTTTCACAATGTGGGATAAATTGCTCAGAACGGCTGTTTTAAGACCGGCCACAAATTGACCACATGTTGGGTTGGTATTAGAACCGCAGTTCCCGCGAATACAACCAAAAAGGTTTTCAAGAGGATCTTGCTGCAGTCTTCTTGTAGCCAGACTGGTTATGTTGTGGGACCTTACTAAATTCCTCCACAATCGTTCAATGGCGTTTAGAGTCCATATCCAGCCTTCTTGTGATGGTGGTTTACGTGGGCTTCCAATATATTTCATACGCATATTTTCAGCATTGGTAAAATCATCAACATTAAATTTATTTCTGTTTGCGCGATATTTTCTATATTTTCAAAGAACAATCCCCAAAAATGTATGGACACCGTCCCCACCCTTGTAGCACTTTAAAACCTATGTTAACCGAAGGGCCATGGTCATTTTATCATTTTATTGTATGACAGCGAAACAGAAATGTGCATCAGAAAAAGTTATATCGACATGAAGAAACCGGAATCAGTCACAATAATAATTATGTTTCCGATCACGATGCTTTTTTTTTTACTGTGGGATGGTTTCGTTCGGAGTTTTCAAACAACTCTTTAGAATTAAATGCTGACTCCCGCTCGGGAACAACTCACGGAGCAGAAAAAAGTTCATAAATAATTCTGCTGAATATTGGTTTTGTGAGGTTACCATTGACGTTTTTTTAGGAGATTTCAAATAAAATACCTTATTAATTACAAATAAAACCTTTATTCGGTGTTTTCAGTATCTACATATTACAATATTGTCCCAGGCACTGGCTGGCCCAACGAAATTCTCTAAACGCCTTCCAATCCCAAAGTACCAAACGATGCTGACGACATGCGCGCAGGCACCAACTGTCCTCATACCCGTCAAACATGAGCAGTAATATGCCTGAATAGCGTTTATTCCCTGTGCGTTACTCAGTATTAAATACGTATAATAGGTCGCATTAGACCTATGTCTTGATAAAATTCGATCCCTTAGAAGAGTGCAATCTTCCGTGTCTATACCGTATTGATTCATAATTAGGCTTGGAGTTGCACAAACCTCTATGTTATAGACGCCGCCACGTAAATGTTCGCTGACATAGGAGATGCCAGTTTTAGATGATATGTCCCCAAGCTAAACAAAATAATATCTTCGTTTGACAATTCAGGGAACGGCATATTTATGGACTCGTCAGTCAATGTCCTGAACGCAACCCGCTGCCTGTTAACATTTTCTGCAACAACGCAGTTGCCTAAGTCATTGTTGATATGAATTCTGTGACTGATTCGTTCTACGAACTCTGTGGCGTAGAGACTATCATGAAAAGGCTCCCTGAAGGTGTTGAGAAGCGCTCCAGCAATCCGGAAGTCAGTGAAGAAGTGAGGAAGTGATTTATTGAATACCACGTTCCTGAACATTTTAAAGTCGCGTTTGAATCTCCCGTTTATCGCCTCAATGACCCAGCGGACAATTGTTATTAGACGCGATTTATTCGCTTGTCCATTCGTGAGCTGCGTTGCGTTTCTGTCTTTTGTAGGTGGCATGTGAGGCTCATAGCCACATTCTTCGATTGCAGGAATTGAATCTCTGAAGCCTCTGTCTAATATAAACGTATCATTCTCGTGGAGCAAGTAATGAATCGGAGAATAAATGTTATTCATTATATCCTTCATAATCTGAGCGTCCTAGCAGAGTAGGGTCCTAGAATATCTATTATATACCCGTCTGGGCACACTAAAAGGAATGGCTTCAATAAGTTTTTGAATTTGTGCAGGCTGTATGTTATTTACTGGAACAGGAAATTCTTACTTTTCTGTATATAAATGCATGTTCCGTCGAATAATATGATGGCTTTTGAATCTCCATAAAATGCTCTCGCAATAGTAGTGCTGTGACTTATTATTTCATCTCGGCCGATGTGGTCGTATCCTAGATGAAGTGCCACAAAGTCTCTCGTTAAGCACTCTCGGGCTGTATTCAGGTAAAGTCACACTGTTGTCCTGCTGACGTTTAAGTGGCATGCTATTCTGACATCTGGTTCAGCTGACCTTATTGTCATAAGATAGCATGCCAGCACAGTTTTTGGCTGTCTTGTGTGCTGGTTTAAAGATGGTGTGTCATTTAAAACAATAGCAAACTGCTCGTGGGTTAGCCCTGTTCTAAAATATAGTTCTTCAGGAGAAATGCTGTCTATATTTTCAAAATCCAAGGCTTTTTTGTTATTATATGCATTTCTTAAATCGTCCATCATGTCCTTTAACTGGTCTGGTGAAAATGTCGTATCTGCAGAATCATATAATAGGTTCCATTCATTGGTCCGCATATGATTTGTACAAACCCTTGCACTGGTAGGGACATATAAGCTGTGCTCGATCAGTGAATGTATTTTTAAGAATAGTGGTATTCTATGCAGATCTTGATTTGCACATCCATGAAACGCACAGTGACGAGACGTATTTGCTAACCTTTTGTAGGTTGGGACTGTAATTAACTGCTCGGCAACTGCTTGTTCATCTGCTTGCTCATCAGGTTGTTCCTCGTTTTGTCCACCTTCATTTCTCATTTGGTGTCGATGTGCTGCCACCCAACAGCGGTAACACACGTACTGCAAGTCGTTATGGGCCGCCTGAAAGATAACATTATTACTGCAGTAAAGAAAAAAAATATACACTTCTGGACACATCTATTGGCCCACCTTAGAGTTTAGGTTTCGATGGCCCCTACCGAAATATGATTGCTAGATTGAACAAAAACTGTTGATGCAGTTTTAAACCTGATACATTTTACCATCTTTTTCGATCGTATTGTTTTAAATTTGAATTCAGAATACCATACGACATGGAGCTACGCCTAACAAGTCGGATATGCGCCTTGTTAAAGGCAGTTGATTTTTGAATAAAAAACAAGTTTTATCAAATAAAGGTTTAATTTAATAACGCGTGTTGCCTCCATGGGCATCTACCACAGCTCTCATACGATTAGGCATAGAGTTTATCAACCGCTCTATGAAATTTTGAGGGATCATCTCCCATTCCTCTTCTATGGCAGTTTTCAACTCCTGCATCGTCTGGGCAACTGGCTGACGAGCCCTAACACGTCTTTTTAGCTCGTCCCACATGTGCTCAATGGGGTTCATGTCTGGGCTTCTGGCTGGCCAGTCCATAACTGTGATGTTCACATCCCGAAGATATTCCCTGACGATGCCGGCCGCATGGGCTCTTGCATTATCATGCATAAAAAGGAAATTTGGGCCCACATAGTCCGCGTATGATATCACGTGAGGTTCTAAGCACTCACGAATGTACCTTTCAGCATTTAATGTTGGCAGCCGTGGTCCTGTAACAAACAACCTCAAGTTGAGTTTTGCCGCTCGCGGATATACCGCCCCAGACAGTCCATGAGCCACCGCCATAAGCAACCCTCTCTTCAAAGCAGCATTGTGCGAAACGCTCTCCCTTACGTCGGTAGACCTTCTTCCTTCCATCATTGCCATGTAACACAATTTTAGACTCATCAGAAAAGAGTACACGGCTCCAATCTTGCTGTGTCCAATTTAAATGACTGCGTGCGAAATGAAGGCGCGCTGTTCGGTGGGCTCGCGTTAGTTTGGGCCCATTAGCTGGCTTGTGTGGTACCATATCGCGTTCTTTTAACCTTCTCCGAACAGTTCGAGCGCTCACAGATACTCCGTGGAAGTCGCGAAGTTGGTTTTGTATCTCAATGGAGGTAAGGTGACGATTTCTCAAGCTGGTCGTCACGATGAATCGATCCTGCCTTTCAGTTGTGACCCGAGATCGTGGCCTTCCTTGGCGACGAACAAAGCCGCCAGTCTCTAGGTACCTCCGATAAACATTTCGGACCGCAGATCGACTTAAATTAAGTTGAGCACTCACGTTTCTTTGGCTGTGTCCGGCCTGAATAAGTGCTTGGCGGCGACTTCAGGTGAAGTATCCATAGATTATTGATAGAACCTCACCTTAATGTTAAGAATAAGTAATGTTTGTTGCAAAACCAAAGATATCAATCACTTTTTCAAGAATTAAATCCAAGTAAACCAATAAAACCAAGTTTTCTTAGTATTCGATTGTTTGATATCAACAAACAGGCTCCAAATTGTCTTTTGTTTCTTTAAATTCTGTGTTCGAAATTCAAAAAAAAGACTATTGAATGAAATTGTGAATGTGCCAGGTTCAAAACTGCATAAAAACTTTTTGCTCGACCTAATATAAAATTTTAGCTAGGACCAAACGAAACTGAAAATACAAGGTGGGCCAATAGATGTGTCCAGAAGTGTATATCGCAATAGCTTACTAATGAGAGCGCCCCACTCATATTCCTTAATATCGCTGTGATAGCTGTCTATCATTTTTAATGGGCCAAGTGATAGCATTTAGAAATAAACTAAAATCGTCGTACACACTTAAGACATACCCTTTTTTTTTTTTCAAAAAATATATGATACTTTATAGGCTTAGAATGACTCAAGAAAAATAAAAAAAAAATAATTACGTACTTTCAAGAAAGTTACAGTCAAAAAACCGTTAGTTCCAGATCTGGAAACACATGCAATACAGCATACATAAATTATGGTTCCAGATTCGGAACATCATGCAGTTTAGATAATTTGGAATTGGTGGAGTACTAAAAAAACACATTATTTTATAAAGAATATAATAGTATATTTTAGATAGTATGAAATTGAGTAAAACAATTACGATCTTTGTTCAGGCACAAATAACATTTGCACTTTTGGCAATATATTTGGGATTTTTGCTTACATCCCACCATCTTACACCTTTGACGATCAGACTTCCACTCGGGCCAGTGGTTAAATCCATCCACTGCGATTTCGATTGGAGGCATATCCAGGCGTCAACGTCTTTTTATTTTATTGATATTCTCAATGTCTTGGTTCAAAGGGCGTCCTCTTTTACGTGTCGTAGGAGTAGAAACTGTTACATCTTCTTGCATTAAAATATCCGCCAAAATTAATTTGAAGTCTAGTACAGGCAAATAAGTTTGATCATCTTTCTGTTTCATACGTCGTGTCCATAATAACCAACTATTGACACAGACGAGGTCAACAAAATGGAAAAATAATCTGTGGTACCATTTCTTGCTCCTAATTTTTATTCTATAAAAGCCTAACATTGAATCAAGCAAATCCACACCACCCATGTATTTATTATAAATTGATATAGACTTTGGGCAAGGAATATCAATTCTAGTCTTATCTTTCCTTACGAATCTATTGACTGTCGCCATTGGTTCTTTGCCGACATAAGATGAACATAAGCTGACTACCTTGTTGTCGACCCAAGTAGTAACCGATAATTGGACGTCATCTACGACTGTAGATTTCTCCACACAATAACCACGTTCACTTTTCATCAAGGCTTTTTTCTGCAAATCAAGACCTGGTGCTCTATTCAGCTGTATAGTCCCTAAAGGAAGGAAACCTTTTTGATGTAAAGTAGCCATTAGTGGCAAACTTGTGTACCAGTTATCCATAAATATAAACATAAGTTATTTGGAACGGTCTGCAACAACCTTTGAACGATATTTCTCGGTACTCCTAGATCTGAACAATTTTCTGGCGGTCCAGAATGCTTTCCCGAGAACACTTCAAAGTCATAACTAAATCCACTAGATCCGCTCAACACGTAATTCAAGTAACCCCACTTATGTGGTTTTTTGGCATTGTACTGTCTTATTCCTGATGTACGAGGTTTAGTAGGGATCATTTGCTCATCAATAGCTAAATATTCTTCTTTTGGAACTTTTAAGAGCCTATCGCGTAATATATTCAAGAATGGGCGTATTTTCTGAAGCTTGTTATAATTGGGATCATCAGGCTTTCGCTCTTCATTTTTGTTAAAAAAATGTAAGAATCTTTTTATCTGCTCGAATTTATTGCATGCCATTACGGACGCCACCTTTTCAATAAATGTCCCGTCTTTCCAATAATGACGCGTGGTAGAAAGGTGTACTACTGACATATAAATTAAAATTCCAATAAATTTCCGGATGTCTTCATGGGTCACTTCAGTCAAATTTTCTGGTGCAATTTGAGTTGCATATATATTACTCTGAGTTTCTATTAAGTTTATCACTGATGATGGAAAAAGAAACTTGAAAAATTCCATGGGTGTTTCTAGCCGCATAATTTCGTCGGGAAGGGATTCACATCCAAGAAAAACGTTACTCGATTCATTATATTCAATGCCTTCATCTGTCCACACTGCCTTAACCTTCTTAGTTTTTTTCACTGTCGAAGATGAAGAAGAAGGCTGATTCCTCATAACTTGTTCCTCATCACCAGAATCAGAATCGCTACTGCTTACTTCATTTTCTGGTAAATAAACACTTTCTAAAGGCTTTAGGAATTCTATATTCATCATCATCTGAAATATCTTCATCCTCACTAGTGTCTGGGACAAAGGTAACACCACGAGGTCGAGTAGACATTTTGTCTGTAATAAAATAAAAAACAAGTTACTTAATGCATGATGTTCCAAATATGGCCATAAGTATTTTAGTATGCATTTTCCCCTAACTGCATGATGTTCCATATTTGAAAAAAAAGAACATGTTACTGCATGTTGTTCCAAATTTAGCACAAACTTCGAAATACATTACAACCAAGATAGTCATTTCATTACTTACGTTTCTTTCCATAAAAGTGTCGGGTATCCATTTTTCTATGTCGTTAATCACTTAATTATTTTATTTTATCCTTTAAGAGCGTTTACGCCGTACGGCATTTCATACAAACTTTCAAGCTCTTGTTTTTCGAAATTAATGAACCGATTTTAATGAAACTTCCTACGCATAAGCAGGATACAAAGGTCTAAAAAGTTAGTAGAAAACATTTTCAAAATGTCTTATTTAAATAAAGATAAATGGAAATCTCTGTTTCTATAGAAAGTTTAAAATCGGTCTAATTTGGCTGTAACACTATTTTTCGAAAATGTTCTCTACTAACTTTTTAGACCTTTGTATCCTGCTTATGCGTATGAAGTTTCATTAAAATCGGTTCATTCACTTCGAAAAACAAGGGCTTGAAAGTTTGTATGAAATGCCGTTCGGCGTAAACGCTCTTAAATAACTTCAAATCTCTCTCCGTAACTTTGCAAACTCACGAAAGTGCAAAATGGCGGAATCGACTGTTTTACCGATCGAGTATGGTGATAAAGGAGTACAATAAATCTGCCATCTGTTGGTGTTTCGATAAAACAGTCCATGAACTGACATATTAATGGCAAACATGATACAAAGATGGCATCACTAGTCATCTATAACGAATTTAAGTTAGTGTGACATATTTGGCACTGTATGCGTAAGGCTTACCTTACGCATACAGTGCCAAATATTTGCCTTATAAGTTACCTTAGTAAAGGGATAAGTCATATTATTTAATACAAATACTGATTGATCCATGAAACGAGCTACAATCTATTTATTTCTTTAAAAATAGTTATTTACTAACCTCTTGTACATTCATTCGCTCCAGTACGTACTCGGAGAATCCTGGATGGTTCTCCATGTATTCATGTGTTAGAATGCGTCGATTTCGATCTCGGAATACAGACCGTAAACACGTAACACATTGATGAATTCGTTGATGTTCCATAGTGCCAAAACAATGAAATAAATCCAAACCACAGGCACGCAAAATCCGGTATTAAGTCCGTAGTCGCTTAAAACAAACCAATTCAACTTAGTCCAACCGTTGGCACAAAATCAAATCCAGTAAGAAGTCCAAAGTAGAAGGATAAAACTAGCAATCAAAAGTGGGAGACAAATACGCGTACGCTCAAGGAAGTTCCAAAAGGTACTTAGGAACAATTACAATAACCAATAAAACCGGCAGCGGTAGACACGCAAGCGATAAGGGAACAAAGACATACTTCCCTTCTCCCCGCCCTTCCACCACCTCCTGCTCTGCGTCGTGTGGCGCTGCGCGTGCGGCTCTTATTATAACCATTCTATACTGCTCTCAAAAACTTACCAAAATGTAATTATATTGTTGTAGGTATTGTTACATCATGTCGAAAAAGTATAATAAACGGCACAATAAATTGTTACTGATTCCGTTTTCTTCATGTCGACATAACTTTTTTCGGATGCACATTTCAGTTTCGCCGTCGTACAATAAAATGATAAGATGGTTATGGCCCTTCGATTAACATAGGTTCGTTTTGAACATTGTTCTTTATGATCCATACATAGATTGAGGAAATCAAAATTGATTGTGGTTTTAATTTTATCTATTATATTTTTTTTAATGAAAGTTGTGTGCCTATTTTTCTTAAGGTAATTATTAATTACGGAAGCACAGCACTCCACACAAGTAACCATATCAATGGTTACATAATTCAGGCTTTTTTTGACTTCGGTGTACTCCTGGAACTCGACAAACAAGTGATGTATTTCTATTTCTTTTGCATACAAAGCATTTCGGCAGTTTACACAAGTTGTTGATTTTTTTTTTAATATGAACCCACACACATGCCTGGATTTCTGCACTATCTTCATTTGCCTTAGTCATTTCTTGTGGCAAATCATTAATTACAGTAAATTCAGATTCTACATATATGCATGTGGGTTGTTAAACTGATAACATTTTTGCAAAGTTATTAATAATTACATTGTTATCATTTTCACAATGTGGGATAAATTGCTCAGAACGGCTGTTTTAAGACCGGCCACAAATTGACCACATGTTGGGTTGGTATTAGAACCGCAGTTCCCGCGAATACAACCAAAAAGGTTTTCAAGAGGATCTTGCTGCAGTCTTCTTGTAGCCAGACTGGTTATGTTGTGGGACCTTACTAAATTCCTCCACAATCGTTCAATGGCGTTTAGAGTCCATATCCAGCCTTCTTGTGATGGTGGTTTACTTGGGCTTCCAATATATTACATACGCATATTTTCAGCATTGGTAAAATCATCAACATTAAATTTATTTCTGTTTGCGCGATATTATCTATATTTTCAAATTTATGACCCATACATAGATTGAGGAAATCAAAATTGATTGTGGTTTTAATTTTATCTATTATATTTTTTTAATGAAAGTTGTATGCCCATTTTCCTTAAGCTAATTATTAATTACGGAAGCACGGCACTCCACACAAGTAACCATATCAATGGTTACATAATTCAGGCTTTTTTTGACTTCGGTGTACTCCTGGAACTCGACAAACAAGTGATGTATTTCTATTTCTTTTGCATACAAAGCATTTCGGCAGTTTTCACAAGTTGTTGAACTTTTTTTTAATATGAACCCACACACATAAGCACATGCCTGGATTTCTGCATTATCTTCATTTGCCTTAGTCATTTCTTGTGGCAAATCATTAATTGCAGTAAATTCAGATTCTACATATATGCATGTGGGTTGTTAAACTGATAACATTTGTGCAAAGTTATTAATAATTACATCGTTATCATTTTCACAATATGGGATAAATTGCTCAGAACGGCTGTTTTAAGACCGGCCACAAATTGACCACATATTGGGTTGGTATTAGAACCGCAGTTCCCGTGAATACAACCAAAAAGGTTTTCAAGAGGATCTTGCTGCAGTCTTCTTGTAGCCAGACTGGTTATGTTGTGGGACCTTACTAAATTCCTCCACAATCGTTCAATGGCTTTTAGAGTCCATATCCAGCCTTCTTGTGATGGTGGTTTACGTGGGCTTCCAATATATTTCATAATTAAAAAAACTTTTTCATTTCCTCACAAAACATTTGAGATGTGAACTGTTGCTTCTTAAATTTGTTGCATGTGGTTTCCCTCTTCGCAAGTCAGAACAATCGCTGTTTAATGTGTCAAATAGTTTGTCCATACTGTTTATCAGATTTGCGGTGACAGTAGCATCAGTAGTGAGTTCTCCAGTAAATTTGAAAAAAAAATCTATTATTATTTATACAATATTGTAGTGATTTATGTTGTTATAATAGTAAGTAGGTATTATAGATACATTATTAATTATTAAACAAACTATAAAAGTATAGTTTAAAAACTAAAACCCTACTACTGAAAAGGATGAAACAAGAAAGTACATTTCCGTGGTCGCATGCCTGTACTAACATACTTATAAACTATGGTAGCACGCGACCACGGGAATGTACTTTCCCGTTTCATCCTTTTTACTAGTCGGGTTTTAGTTTTTAAACAAATTTTTTTTTTCATACTTTTTAGAGCGTGATTTTTCAGTAGTCGGGTTTTAGTTTTTGAACTTATTTGGTGGCGCCTAACACCAAATACGAGTACTTGGGCGGAAATATAAAATTGTTTGCGTTTATCCCAGACGCAGGGAGCTTGTTCAATTAAATAGTGGACTGTATAATGCGGGGGTGAAAAGTACGTGGGTAGGTCTGACTTTGCAAAATACGATACGAATTAGGACGAATTTTATTTCAATTATTTTGGGGTTATAATTTCGTGATAAAGTATGTATTTGCAGAGCCGCTTCAATTTTTTTTTGTTTAGGTTTTATTGTTTTACATGTAAGTACCTAGGTAATATACCAAACTTATACATAAATATTTTTGGCTCAAATACGAGGCGTGATTTTATTAAAATTATTCATAAGTATCGAGTGCATGCAAGCAAAGCCGTGTGCAACAACTGACAATATCCAGGGTTATTGGTAAAACATTAACAACCTCTTAAGAAGTCGTTGTACTCATTACTATGAACAACTTCCACTATAGGACGCGAAAAAAAAAATCAGTTGTTCCCTACATTTATGTTCGTATAACTCGTCAAATGTAGGGAACAGCTGATTTTTTTTGACTGACTGATATAAACAAGAGATATGAGGAATTTCAAATTTCTATAGAAAACTTATTTTTATCAACTCGTCTTTAAATGAGTGTCCATTCAAAATATATATTTGGGAGCCTAAATATTCTGTAATCCAATCGGAATAAATACTCACTACATTAAGAACATTTTTGATTTACAAATTATTTTGGTATTACGTTTGTATGAACTGCGCATGTTCCGCCGGCCCCTTAATATTTGTACAATTAGGTTTTCAAATACTGACAGACTGATGACAAGAGAATGTTCTGATTAAAGTGTTACATGCTCAGTGGTTCTGATAAGCTTGTAGAAAAATGATCTTGAATAGGAGAGCTAAGAGCTTTAAATGGTAAAGTGTTTGATAAGTTTATATAATTGGTGAACACGTCTAAGTTCCCAATTTATCCCAAATAGATTTATCACTCATTTTAGTTGAAAATAATGAATAAGTTACACAACATTTTTAAATTATAATTTAAGTACAACTTTTGCCCGCGGCTTCGCCCGCGTGGATGTCGATAATTATCCCACAGGAACGTGTTACTCTGCCTTAGCCCAGTAACCATAAATACTAAGGCATAGGCAGCAATCAAAGGGGACCTTCCCTGTGATGCATGGTCTCATGTGATGTGATCCTTCAATCACATCATCCTTGGGATTGTATTGAAGGTGCTTTTTTAAGGATATTTCATCAAACATCAGGGTGTACACATTGTTTGATGACTTTTGCAATTGTATGTGTTTTTTCATAACTACAAAAACTGGATGATTAAAACCAACACCAAATGGTACTCTGTTAAGTAGAGTTTTTAGTGTGGTGGGTGCAGGTAGATGTAACAGCCTTCGTAATAAACGATAACATGTAGGTGATCTTTTAAACATTCTTAAGAGCGGCCAACCCGTCGTACTTTTCATACAAACGCTCGTGCGTGATTATGTCGTTATAAGACATCTATCTTTGATTTTTTTGAATTAATAGATATCTTGTGCACCGTATCTAGGCTTCTATCGAAGCAAAAATAAAAAATTTGAAGAAACAAATTCAGTATGAGCCTCCAAAAATCAGCTTTTTTGCATAAATTTTACCTGAACTTTGACCGTTCATAATGTACTCATAAATTGTAAAAAAAAAGAAATCATTTCGATAGAAGCCTTGCACATGTAATGGAAATTCTAAATGACAAATATTTTTTCCAAAAACTTGTAAGGCTTACTCAAAAACACGTATTTCCTGGAACAATTTTTAGGAAATTTTCGAACACTATTTTTCGTTCAATGGTATCGCGTTCTCACTACTCGTAGTTAACAAGGCGGTATGAGGTGCGAGGGGGCCGAGTCGTGCGGGGTCGGGGCGGGGTGAGACGGGGGAGTTGAATGAAATTCACCGAATCACCGCGCTACGGAACTGTTAGTCGGTATTGAGATTGTTGACTGCGCGTATGTGAGTGAAGTGTGCATCGTACATCTAATTCATTTAGTGAATTCTGTTTTACCTACTACAACGATTTTGCTTTTTTATACCGGACACTGATTTTGCTTTCGAAAAATTTAGTAGTTTTCTAAGAAACGAACCTGGCATTTGTGAATACGGACACCGATTTTGTTTTGATAAAGATTCAGTGGGGGGCAGTTTGAAGGAGATTGATTTTACTTTTGAGAAGAACTAAAAACTTCTGTAAAATGGGTAAGTACCTACTTACATTTTTTTACAGAGCTAGAGTAGGTAGGTAGGCAAGTCTAATACAAACCTATTGTTTTGATAAAATTTTATTATTTTATTATGTAGATTACCTACTTATCTTACCTACCAACAACCTAACAATAAATTTGTAAGGTTGTCGGCAGGTACCTCCTTATCTAGGTAGGTATCTATCTATCGCGTATATTTTGTGTAAATAGGTAGGTAAGTACCGATAATTATCAAGCTAACCAGAATTCTCGTGTCACAGTGTTAGTTACCATACTCCTCTGAAACGGCTTGACCGATTTTTATGAAATTTTATATGCATATTTAGTAGGTCTGAGAATCGGCTACTATCTATTTATCATACCTCTAAGTGATAAGGGTTATCCGCCCCTAATATTATTTTTTAATTTATTGGACAAAACCTAGAAATAATTTAGGTATATGGCAAAACAACGTTTGGCGTGTAAGCTAGTATTTTATAAATAACATGTATTCACTATTAATATATTGTGTTCCTATTATTTTTAATTGTAAAAGTAGGTACCTACTTCATTTTTGTTGAAAAAGTCTTTGTAAGTTTTTATTGTTTAGACATTTAAGTATTTTGCTGTTGCCCTTGCAGGGTTCATGACAGGTGATCACAATGTATTGTAAACTTCAAAATTCACAGTACTTATCATTCGAAATATTGGAAACCATCCATAACAATAAAGATTATATCTACCCTACATCTTAAAATTGTCACATTTTCATAGAGTGTGTGCATTATGAGAACTTTTTACTAAAATAACATAAAAATACGTGTGTGGCGATTCGGGCATTGTTTTCAGAGCCCGTAATATAACGGTGTCGGTGCTTTAAGGGTTAATACAGTATTATTTACTTACCTAAAGTTTATTTTTCTCCTCGGAATCACCAGCTTCACAATAATTTTCTACTATTTCTTCCCAGCAGGGACTGTAATACCGATATGATTCATGTATCGACATCGAAATATCGATATAGAAACTGATATTTTGGTACCTCTTTATCGATACTGGTACCATATTTTATTTCAGTTCATCAATATATGTACTTATGAGTGTCTTTATCGGTACCGGTACTGATCCTAAAATAACGATATATTACCAATAAAATGATGTGGCACCTTCTGCGCGTACCCCGGTCCCCGACACAGACGACACGACAGTCGGTGAAGTTAACACAACAGATAACTCTGTCTCTACCTAATTTCGACCTTTATATCAAACGCAGAGAATTATCCACGAAATAATCGCCCCAAGATGTCTGGTTTGTATTTTCTAAAGATTTAATGTTCTTTTTAACTTAATTTTTATGTTCTACCGATGTGTATGGGAATAGGAATTGTAAATAATCGTGCAAAGCAATCGGAGACCGATTTATCACAATTCAACGAAATTGAAATAAACAATACGTCAAAAATAAGATCGGGGGTAAGTAAACATTGGTAGAAATCATTTAAAAAAACCATTTGTATAATATGAATTTTACCTTCCAAGCATAAACAATGTGGTAGTAGATGAGTCATCTGGGGACGATGTTTCGAGTATGGAAGAAGATTGTATTAAAAGTTCACCAATTCGAGCCCGTCATTATGACGTAGATCCTAATAGTACCAATGAACTTAATTCACCGGAGTCTCCAGACTTATTCGATTCTGATGAGGTAAGTTTTTATCATCATAAAAATCTAAAGCAATATTTTTATTCATTAGGTAGTGTTTGTAACTCACACAATTATCCATACTATGCGTATCATTATACTAAGTATACGAATTATCTACAAGTATACACATCGTCATTTTTAGGGTTCCGTACCCAAAGGGTAAAAACGGGACCCTATTACTAAGACTTCGCTGTCTGTCCGTCTGTCCGTCTGTCTGTCTGTCTGTCACCAGGCTGTATCTCAAGAACCGCGACAGCTAGACAGTTGAAATTTTCACAGATGATGTATTTCTGTTGCCGCTATAACAACAAATACTAAAAACAAAATAAAATAAACATTTAAGGGGGCTCCCATACAACAAACGGGATTTTTTTGCCCTTTTTTGCTCGATATCAAAAATGGTAATAGGTAGGCCCTTGAAATATTCACAAAATACTCAGTTGTATTTTAACTTTAATAATAAATAATAAAATTAAAATAAAATAAATATTTAAGGGGGGCTCCCATACAACAAACATGTTTTTTTCGGCGTTTTTGCCTTGTGGTACGGAACCCTTCGTGTGCGAGTCCGACTCGCAGTTGGCCAGTTTTTTATAGTTTTATTCCAGCAAGGAAGTGACCCTACCTATAAAAAAAACAGCTTTTAATATGGAACGAACTCTGGGGAGAGAACTCACGGCGCGGTTTTCTGCCGCGGCGGCGACGGTTGCGGGCCCGCAAAATTCTGTAGAATGCAAATATATAGGTAAACAATTGTATCAAAACTCACGGCGCGGTTTACAGCCGCGGTATGCGCGGTTGTTTGCGGCGCCCGCTGCACCGCCACCGCGGTCGCCGCCACCTCGGCGGTTTGCGCCCGCACGCTCTGCGGTCGGTTGACGGCGACCGCGCGGGAGGTAAGGGAGAGTGTGCATAAAAGACCCAGATTACTATTGATTTTCCACATAATTTTATTTTATCTTTATATTTTGGAAAACTGGATAACTTTCACCCACATTCATTAGACAGTTCTATGACATCAAATGACGTTATAAAAATTCAGAAGCACGTTGGGAATATAGATACGCCGTATTATTGTAGAGGGGTACAAAAGCAAAGGCACCACTGTCCATGGAGTGGGAGTGGGTCAAATAAAGTTGTTAGTGTAGTGTTTCGGGTTTGTAAATTAACAATTTAACTATACTTGTTTTGCTGTGGTTAATGTAATTTATTTCTTATCCTGCAATGTAATTTACACATACACATAGCATTTTAACGCAAACAAAACAAAATCATTTGGACAGTGGCGAGTTTGCATCATAGTAATGGACTGTGGTAAGTATGCATCTAAAGGTTTGGACAGTGGCAGTTTTGCATTTGAGTAGTCTGACGTCATTATGGAGGTAAGGTTAGCAAAAACGTTGTTAACGTTTTGAAAGTTTTTTGGCGGCAACCCATGACGTCATGTAGGAGCTCATGTTTCATTATTTAGATTTAAAAAAAAACGTTAGAAAATGAAATAGTTTTTATTAAAAAAAAAAAAACAAAACCACTTAAATCTGCTTATTTAAATACTCATTTCCGACTCTGGGACCGCAATTTCACACATTTCTTGCTCATATTCTTCAATTCCTTCAGTTCTCATTTCAACTGATCTTGTCATCACCTGTTTGTAATAGCTTAAATCACTCCTATCTTTCCATTCTGAGCCATAGTGTTTAGTCAATAGATTATCCACGTCATGCAGTTTTGCTTGTTTGACTAATACATTATGTTTATTTATTTGATTGGGTCTGACTTCTAAAAATGACTTTCCTCTTTTTAAAATGGACTTGTAACAGCCTGTTTCAACATTATAATTTGGTTCACCTTGTACAAAGACATTATTGCTGCTATTTCTCCTCAAGAAAAACTTTTTCATTTGAGCGAATTGAAAATGCCAATTCGCTGGAGGACGTATCACACCATTTAAAGCTGATTTCCAGTCCATAACATTATCAAAATGGATAACAGTCCCATAATTTTTATAGACTTCAATATACTCCTCTGGCTGTACTATGTTTTCCATGTGCTTTATTTCTTTTTCTATAAGGCCGAATACTCTGTCCGGTGGAATAAAAGAGTGTCCTGGTATAGGAAAAATCAATTCAATTTTTTTAATATGGGGTGGTGCTCCACTCCAATGGAATTTTTGTTTTGGGCACCACACCCATCAGCTACCAATCTTATGGTATTAACATTTTGACAAAAAATTGTAGTCTGTAGTCTGTGGTACACTAAATGATAAATGATAAATGATTTTATTTTCTCTTCTTGGTCAGGTTATATGAAGACCATGTAGATCGATGTCTGAGACGGTCTTTTGAAGAAAGAACCACACAGATTGAGAGGACCTGTCCAGTCAGTGCACGCATTTGTCAGAAATCGTGCAGCTCAACTCAAGACTTAAGGAGCTCAACGATTCGACGAACAATACCAAAGAAAAGACATTTGGGTAGGCCACATAAATTACTCAAACTGCCAGACCAAGAGAAAAAAAAAACAGAACAGAAAGAATAATAAAAAATATATATAAAAGTAACAAAATGACCCACATCGTCTTCACATTCACAAATCACAATAAATAAAATAATGTAATACTTTACAAAGTAAGCAAATGTCATTGTTTATAAAAAAATCATTAATGTCAAAGTGTATATAAAAAAAAGGACGTTCCAAATGCAGAAATGTGAAGCAGCTCAATCCCAAGCCTTTTTGTCCTCAATATAATCTTTAACTGTATAAAAGGCTTTCTGGCACAACTTACGTTTAATGAATGATTTGAATTTATTGAGGCTTAGATCTTGAACGTGGCTTGGTAGCTTATTATAAAAGCGTATACATTGGCATCTGAACGAGCCACCTATTTTTTTGAGCCTTGTTGTAGGTACAACAAATTTGTGTTTGTTTCTAGTATTTATATTATGGATATCACTGTATTTTTTAAACAATTTTATATTTTTATGGGCATATAAAAGATTTTCATAAATATACTGAGAAGGCACAGTCATTACATTAATCTCTTTAAATTTGTCTCTGAGAGAGTATCTCGGACTTAATTTATAAATTGATCGAACAGCTCGCTTCTGTAAAACAAAGATAGTCTGAATATCGGCGGCATTTCCCCACAATAGAATACCGTACGACATTACACTATGAAAATAGCTAAAGTACACTAAACGGGCAGTCTCTATATCAGTTAAATTACGAATTTTTCTAACAGCATATGCTGCGGAACTTAGCCTTTTTGACAATTTATCTATATGTGGACCCCACTGAAGCTTAGCATCCAAAGTTATGCCCAAGAATACTGTGTTGTCTTCAGGATTCAATTCCTCGCCCTTTATCAACACATTAGTTTTCACATGCCTAACGTGAGGTAGCGTAAACTTAATGCATTTGGTTTTTTTCTCGTTTAGAAGCAAATTATTAACATTGAACCAATGGACTACTTTCGAGATCGCGCTATTTACATCGTCAGTAACCAACTGCTGACGTTTAAGTTTAAACAAAAGAGAAGTGTCATCTGCAAACAACACTATATCATGATTATCCTTTATGAGGTACGGCAAGTCATTAATATAAATAAGAAACAAGAAAGGACCAAGAATTGAGCCCTGTGGGACTCCCATTGTTACTATAGATCCGGGTGATCTTTTCCCATTAACGTCAACGCTCTGAATCCTTTTACTCAAGTATGAAGTAAGAAGATCCAGAGCAGTGTTCCGGATTCCGTAGTGGCGGAGTTTCCTGATTAACGTTTCGTGAAGAACGCAATCGAATGCCTTGGACAAATCACAAAAGATGCCCAAGGCATCGCATTTATCTTCCCATGCATTATAAATATGTCCTAAAAGTTCAACACCGGCATCAGTAGTTGAACGACCCCGTGTAAAACCGAACTGTTTGCTGTGTAATAATTTATGTTTATTAAAAAATCTTTGCATTTGGTCTAAAATTAATTTCTCAAAAATTTTACTAAAGGTAGGTAGTACAGAAATAGGTCTATAATTTGTGGGGTCTGATGTACTACCTGATTTAAACAAAGGTATTATTTTACTATATTTCATAAGGTCAGGAAACTCCCCATTGTCAATACAACTATTAAAGATAAGAGCTAAAGAAGGTGCTACAATGTCAATAATAGACTTAGCTACTTCTACAGAATTACCCCACAGATCTGCAGTCTTTTTTACATTTAAAGTGTGAAAGGTTTTAATTATACCTCTACAGGTAATATATTCAAAATGAAATTCCGAATCGCAACCATTAACATTTTCCTTAAGCAAAGACTCAGCAACAGAAGGTGAAGAGTTTAGTGATTTAGTAGTTGAAACGGGAATATCTGAAAAGAAATTTTCAAAAGCCTCGGCGACTTGTGAGTCTGATTTTATTATGTTATCATTAATAGACAGGCTGTAGTCAGTATTTCGGTTACTAGATCTTCCCGTTTCACTATTAATAATATTCCAAGTCGTTTTAATTACATTACTGCTGTTTTTAATCTTTGAACCCAAATAACGTGACTTGGCCATGTAACAAACTTTTTTAAACAATTTTGAATAATTTCTAACATACAAATTAAATTCATCAGTGTTAATATAATTCCTTTCATTGTACAGTTCATAAAGCCGTGTTCTACTTTTATGAATGCCAATGGTAGCCCAATCACTGAAGGATGCATTACTATTAACCGAGATAGTCTTGGGGATAAATGTGGAATCAAATTGTTTACAGTATACATTAAAAAAATTATCATAAAGATGATTGGGGTCAGCATGAATAGGCAAAACGGGTAGTTTATTAATGAGTTTAACTTTAAAAGCCTCCAAGCGACTTGCAGTTTTGGGGTTAACAGTGATATCCTTTTTAGCCACTTTTTTGTTTTGGTTTTCAATAGTTATCCTTTGCATGATCCGCAATGATCAGAATCTAGTAAAGTTATAATTTCTTTGTGGCTTGGTATAATATCTGTATAAATATTATCTAGGCATGTGGCACTAGTAGGGGTTATTCTTGTTGGCTCTAAAAATAGGTTTAGAAGATTGTAGGACTGAAACAGACTTAAAATTTTACTACAAAAACCTGAGTTTTCTAATAAATTGACATTAAAATCACCGCAAATGATAACGGACTTGTTTGAGTTACAAATCCTGTGTAACACTTCATCCATTACCTTTTCAAAGCAGTCATACAATCCTGAAGGGCATTCATTGCCAACACATATTCCCTCATTAGGTCTTCAGAGGTATTATATTTGTTGGTCATTGAACTAAGTTTTTCCTGTAGATGGTCAAGTTCAGATTGCAGGGTATCTGTGTCAATTTTGTACTTCCTAGTACTTTGCTCCAAATTATAAGAATACATGTCTAATTGTTTGAGTAAATTCAACCTTTCTCTATTCAATTTAACATTTTTGATAAAGAACTTTTGTCTTTTTACCATTTTTTGTGTTTTAAGAATGTATTTATTAATTTTAATGTATTTTTTAAGTTTATTTTTACTGGTTACTACCCTCAGTGAATTATATGACTTTGATTCATCATCAGCTGTCAAATCAATAGTGTATGTGGGGTTTATGGCAGAAACCATTGACGGGGCAATAGGCATCAATTCATTGAACAGACTTTGGTTCAGCGAGGCGGTGATGTTAAGATTGGTCGTATCAAGTTGTGTTATTTGACTTTGAGCCTCATGTAGCTGCTGTTGTAATGTATGTTTTTGACTAAGAGCTTGTTCATACTCTGTGCTACACTGGCTGAACCCATCCACAACAAGTTGAAGTCTATCCCGTTCTTCTATGGCATCAGTGTATTGAGTGTATATCTGAGCCATTTCAATTTTTAACTTCCTATTCTTTTCATGAGCATCAAAGAGCACCCTTTCGTTGTCATCTATTTCCCTAATTAGTTGGTCACAGGACTCCTTTGACGCCTTCAAGGCGCTCAAAGCCTCATTGAGTTTGGACTCTCCGAGGCGAGCACGGGCGCTGCGAGTCATAATCATGATTAAAACTAGTAAGGAAGCGACAAGAAATTAGAAGAGAGAAGGAAGTTGTGGCAGCAGTTGAAAAGATGATTAGTTTAAAGGGAAAAATGAAATTTAGATGCAATTCTAAGGAGTTCTGTCACCAAACCAAAGTAAGGTTATGTTTACGTTCAAAGGTCATTGGCATCAATAAGTAGCCTTACTAAAAATGAACAAACTAATTGCTGTTGAAATTGTACTACGTAAACAAACTAATAGCAAGTAAAATATAGAGTATTGTACCTGATATCGAGATGACAATGCAAAATTCACTTGTGCCGGTAACTGTCACCGATTTACATTGAAATATTTACACTTAATTTGCACTAGCTATATGAATCTAACACAAAATACACATTATTATCCTATTTACTCGAGGAGTAATTGGAAATAGGCCTAAAAAACAACGAAATTTAATATTTAAGATTAATATTACGAGAACAAATTTTTAACAGCTGTTAGCTGTAGTGTTGCCAAAGGAAGAAAAAAAAGATGCACTGCAGATGCAATCTCATTTGCTCCTTTACGGTGCTCGTCTTCTGACCAGGTGTATAATGTGACAGTTTCTTTACCTAAAGTATTCTCAGGTACTGATTTAACGATTGCAAAATTGTAAATGTACAGTTGGCGGCTGTAGTAAGCTGCCTGATCGGGTATTTTTGGCAAGACTTGGTTTTTCTGGCAGTCAAACGAGAAGACAACCATGTCTTCTCTTACTTCCTTTAGTAAGCGATAAAATGCTTTCGACTTTAAAATATGCAATCTTTTTTCAGCCATTAGGTTCGCTTTTTGCGTTGTGTCTGTAGACGTCTTAATTTTTTCTTGTAATTCGGTGCATTTTGAACAGGTATCTGTTCGGGGGCTCCCAAAACCCAAATTATAGCACCTATTGAATATTGCCCTGAAATAACATTCGCGAACTTTACTGTCGTCGCTGCACTGATTTATGTACATTTTCCACATCTTCCTAATATTTAAAGTAGACGGTAAATATTTTCTTATGACTGAGGAGCGGCAGTAATGGGACTCTAAGCATTGAAACGATTCAATAAATTGCTTGACAGCCCTTAATTTATGCAAGTTTTTTGCAGAAGTATGATCGCCGCCTCTGTTTTCTTTAACAACTGATCCTGTGATAGCAAAAGTTCGAGAAACAGTTCTTACTCTCTGAACTGTAATATTCAAGATGTGAACAAATGTTTTCTGGCAAACTCGTAACAGTGCGACCTTGTTCCTTTTGCGTACAAATAGTGTTGTAGTATTTTGCGTTGGTTTTCGTAGTCCAACTCGAGGGCGGCGTCTGACAGCTTTTTTTACTTTACAGTGTTTAAGAATGAAGGCATCCTGGCCTTTTTTATTTTTAGTTTTGTAAAATTGATCGTGAAAATGTGAAATGTCTAAGAGACTTAATTTTTTGCAATGAAATTTTTTGTCGTTTGGTCCGTGATTACAGGTAGGTACACCAGGGGGTATTTTCGCCGAGTACCTATAAAGAAAACGATTTGGGTTAAATATATATCTAAAGTAAAATCCTGATGTATGATAATCACGGTAAAACTGAATTAAACTACTTCGTGATCAATGATCCTCGGTTCGATATTTAGAAAATAAAACTAAAATAAAATCCATCAAAAATATTAAGCACATTTCTAAAACTAAAGATACGCGCGAAACACATAACCCTTCTTGTAGTCGGGTAAAAATAGACTTTAAATCAAAACAAAATTTGAAAATAGATCCACAATAATTGGTCGAGTCTCTTTTGAAGTCGGTTAATAATTATGTTCGTTCATATTTATTGACGGATATATTACCGCGTAAAAAGTTAAATAAAATATTAAAATACAACCACTGAAACTAATTTTTTCTATCTACAAGTACACTAAATTGACAAAATAATAATATCGAATCATAACGACAAAAAATATTCAAATACGATTTTTGATCTGACGGTACAAACATGCTTACCTTTCTTCCTTTGCTTTCGCACGTTTCCAGGTTCCCGGTGCTCTTCTCCGTTTTCTTGCCTTTTCCGGTAAACACTCTTGAATATTTTCCTCCATTTTGTAAACGTTTTTCCAATTAATTAAGCTTTAAAATCAATAAAGTACAGCAGCGATTTGTCATACAAAACTCATCAGCGGCCATATTGTTTATCGAAATGTTAGCGCCTTTTGATTGGCTGATGTGGACAATGGCGTTCTTGTAATTGAATGTTTATGGACAGTAGCGTTTTTGCACCATAACATAGTTTTAAAACGTGTTTTTCTATGGGACAGTGGGAACATTGCTTTGAAATCATCAGAATGATAATAAAGTTTACAAAAACATCTAATAGATGGCATCATTAGTTACGTTTTGATAAAAAATGGACAGTGGAGCCTTTGCTTTTGTACCCCTCGCTATCTTCCTTTGGTTCTGGAATGGCTACTACGTACCTACCGGAAGACGTAACATTGGAAGGCTTCCTACAAAGTTAACCGATGACCTGGTAAGGGTTGTGGAAATCCGATGGATGCGAGACGCCCAGGAGCGTTCATTGTGGCGATACTTGGGAGAAGCCTACGTCCAACAGTGGATATATTTCGGCTGAAATGTTGATTATAATGAGATAATTTACGTGTGTAAATTGCATGATTTTTAAAACTGACTCTTTCATACACTCTCTCCCCTACAAAAATCCGACGCTATTTTGTTTCGGGCTAGCGGTCGAAAACCGCAACCGCGGCGGCGGCGAAACCACCGCGTCGTGAGTTTTGAAATAAAACAGGCGGTTCTTCTGCCGCGACCGCTGCGGGAGAAAACCGCGCCGTGAGTTCTCTCCCTGAAATCGCGAAAAAATGTTTCATACATTATGGTCGAGTAGGCATTGAACTTTTATAAGGAACAGCAGATTTTTTTTTTACGTGATTTCAGAGTTGGCTCAATTATGACGACTCAATGTTATGAATTTTTTTATATGTATGTAACTCAAACTCAAACTCAAACCATTTATTTCAATTAAACCATTTACAGGCACTTTTGAATTGTCAAGAAGTCGGTCAGTCAGAAAATATGAAGCTAGTTGCCCATTCCAAAGCGTACCTATGGTAAGGTACCTATGGAGAAGAACGGGCAAGAAACTCCATGGACACTCTTTTAAATTGTATTTTTACAAAAATATTAGTTACATCATTAATGTTGAATTTACAATTATATGTGAGAACGATGTAAAAAAATACGTACGCGTTAAGAGCGTCCAGAGTACAGCAAATAGTAAGAAGACAACAATCCAAAAATAAAATAATTAAAAATAGGCCGAGGCAGCTGAGTGATGACCAGCCCCAACTGACGGCGCCCGTTCACGAACATGACGCATAGATCAGCACCATTCAACTCAACCATTTTGAAGGGAGCTAAATGATCCAATACGCACGCCACCGTCAGCGAGACATTTGTGTGAGCATGACATACTATCAGCCGCCATGGCACATTCAAGTCAATGAAAGTCATATTACCCGGTAAATGGTAAAGAAGGTATACTTACATAGAACTCACATCTGTGCTATGCAGTTACACAATGCAAAGGAAATTGAGTTTATACAATGCAAAGATAAACTTACAATCTTCAGCAGCTCCAACAGTATTTTCCAGTGTTAATCAATTAGTTGTGGTTGTGGAGCAGGACCAGCATTGAGCCAGGCATTTTTATCAGCGATGTAATCCCCTAACTTATAGTATGCCTGACTGCATAGTGTGCGTTTTATACAAGACTTGAATTTTGTCTCATTCAGTTGAAGAATGTGGGGAGGTATTTTATTATAACATTTTAAACAGTACCCCATAAAAGATAAGTCTACTTTAGCCAGTCTGAAACCTGGTTGAACTAATAGCTCCCTATTCCTAGTACTATAATTATGTCTTTCACCTCTTTAACCAAAAAGATGTAAGTTTTTTCTTACATACATGATGTTTTCGTAGATATATTGAAAAGGCACCGTCATGATGTTAATTTCCTTAAACAGTTCCCTTAGAGAATCACGCCTGCAGAGGTTATATATGGCCCTGATGGCTCTTTTCTGCAGAATAAAAATAGAATCGATGTCTGCAGCCCGTCCCCAAAGCAAAATACCGTAAGACATGATACTATGAAAGTAACTAAAATAGACCAGTCTCGCGGTATCTACATCAGTAAATTGGCGGATTTTTCTGACAGCATAAGCTGCTGAACTTAGCCGTCCTGCAAGAGATGTTAAATGAGGACCCCATTGTAGCCTTGAGTCGAGCGTGATCCCCAGGAAAACCGTTTTATCGACGAATTCTAGTTTCTCTTGATTCAATACTATCTCACAATCACTACTCTTTACATTTGGTAAAGAAAATCTTATGCACTTAGTTTTTTTCCCATTTAATACTAAATTATTAGCAGTGAACCAACTTTGGACCTGCACTAGGGCGTTATTTACGTTGTCATAATTTGTAGCACGTCTATTTACCTTAAAAATTAAGGAAGTGTCATCAGCAAATAACACCATTTGTGGTTGATTTTTTAATAAATGGAGTAGATCATTAACATACACTAAAAAGAGGAAAGGACCCAATATCGAACCTTGTGGCACACCCATTTTTACTGTTAAACCATGTGAATTGACACCATTTATTTGAACTTGCTGTTGTCTGTCATTTAAATAAGAACTAACTAAACTGAGCGCAAGTTTTCCAAGCCCGTAATGCTCAAGTTTCAAAAGCAAGGTTTCGTGATCGACGCAATCAAATGCCTTAGAGAGGTCACAAAAGATTCCTATGGCGTCTTGGGCCTCTTCCCACGCGTTAAAAATGTGTTTTAATAAGGTTACACTGGCGTCGGTCGTACAACGTCCTTTGGTGAAACCATATTGTTGATCGTGCAGGATTCACAACAAACAGGAACAAATAGTATTGCGGGCATCGTCGGATATTTTGTTGGCATCGTTTATATTGCTATACGTAGCTTAATTCTGTGGATCGCGATGTGAACTGCAGTATAAAAAGAGGTGAAACGATGCCTGCCTTTTTTTCGGATGGGAAATCATCAAATAACTTCTCCCGCGGTCACGGAGTGTCAAACTTTTACTGACTAAAACCCATTCATGTTCCTTCTTTAGCCCTTGGTGTTCCGGGGCCGCGGTATCTCTTTCGAACAACCCGCAGCCCAACGATGCTCGCCTGGCTTGTCGATGGCTCGCTTGCTAGCGACGTGGCCTGCGCTTTTCTCGTGGACAAAAGTTCGTTGAATTATAATGTAAATTAATTAGGCAAATTTTAATATTGACACATCAAATAAAATATCCGTTGGGACGAACACTGTTAATGTTACGGATAATATGGAATTAAATAATTTGAATATGGAGACAGTTGGAAAATGCTACACGCTGGGATTTGTCATTGGAAGAACATTGACCATGATGCCACAAGAAAAACGAGAAAATTGCATCCACCAATTATTACATTGCTTCGGCACATTCGATTTGAAGCTTTAAGTGAGGAGATACTAACATCATTCATCATTGTTTTTAAAAATAAAGTTTTTCTAATGTGGATATATCACAAATAAAACAAAATGTATGTACAAATCAACATTTATACGAGACAGGAAGAAGGCTTAGTTAAAGTACAGTATGTAGGTAGTCGTGCTACGCTAAGAGTAACATTTTATCTCTGTCTAAGGGTCAACATAGATCTGTAAAAAAAAATCTCGAGCACAACTTAGATGCTAATTAAAAACCAACCTTTCATTAAGCTATTTTTAGCGTTCATTGGATTCATAAATAAAGCGTTTTTCGGCAGTCTGTGTTGATCTTAAGACATTGTTAAACAATGATATTCTCTCTTTTGATTAATAAAATTGCAAATTAAGTCTTTTTAATATCTAAATAATTGTTCTGTTATTAAATTACCAATCAAAATAGTTATATACTTTAATAACGTTTTATCTTTCATAGAATTTGAGTTATTTACGTAACTTTCACAACCGACTTACTCGGGTGGTAAAAATGTTTAAAAAATATGTAAATACTTAACTAAACCTTGACATAATAGTAACTAAAACCATTTTATTATTTAATGTCCTTTGGCAATAATCACAGTCGATAAAATAAAACGTAAGATTCTCATAATATTGTATAATAATCAGAGGTCGGTGTAGGTAGATTGATTTTATGTACTTGCGTCAAGATATTCTAACATGGACATGCCATTTTATCCATAATGTGATACTTGCTTCTGACTGGTTGGCATATCCATATTATCCTCTACGTTTGACGTCAATAACCTTAAATCAATCTACCTACACCTCTGATAATAATATTATACAGGCTGGAAGAAACATTGACAATATAATTAGATAAAATTACGGAAGTTAAATACCATTAAATATTTATCGGTTACCAAAATTGACATTTAGCTCTTTTTAGTTTTATTCACGGTACTGCTTTGTTTAAGTTAATTTGTTATTTTTAATTAAAAACCTCAAGATTTTATATTGTTTAAAGTTCAGTATCCAGAATTTATATTATAAGTATATACCGGTTGTGCGTCGAATGTCCCTTCCACCCTGTATAGAAAGAAGTAAAAATATGTTTGATATTCATTATAATTATTAATTACAGTATCAAAGTATGTATAAAAATAATATCTTCAATTAAATCGCGTTTTAAATTAAAACGGTACTTCGAAACTACGAATTTTAAAGACGCTAGTCTCTCAACACTGACTTGTGTAGCTGGACTGGCTAAAACAATAGATGCTAATTTATACAAGCGAGGATATTTATTTTTATTGAATTCCCAGTGTTTTAATATATTTTCAGTAGATTTGAGAAGAGATTCTTTTAAAAACGCCATAAATTCATCATCTATGTTTCTAACACCATGAGAATGTGTCTCCATATTATTACTTCCTCTTCTTATAAGAGTATGTATGTCATTATGAGCCTCTACATATTTAACACTAAGAAAATCTTCCAGTTCAACTCTTGCATTGTCTGTATTCGTGTGAGAGCCGTGAGATATAAACGTAGAATTTGTGGAGGAAGTTTTCTTTATTACTGTCCAAATATTGCAAGTGCTGATGTAACTCCCATAACTTTATTTTTGCAGCATGTCGTTGCTCTTCAGACAGTGTTGAATTAACTCTTCCGTCGAAAAAAATAGCACATAAAAATGCGTCGTTGTTAAATAAAGTTTGTTCCCGTCTTTCCATACAAGTTATTAACAAAGTGCTAAGAGTTGTGTTAACTGTTTTTAATTTAATTTTACATAACAGCCACTGCAAATAAAAGTCTCCCATTGTAAGTTGCTCGTATTGTAAATTTTTTGACAACTCTTTAGCCGGCAATAGAGAAGTCAAGTAATCTTATAATTTATTCCAAGTAGCTTCTGTTAAAAAACAATTAGGATCATTAGCGCTGTCGCTAATTTCTTTCAGATCTATTAATCTCTGTATCATGTCTACTGTCGAGTTCCACCTTGTAGGACAATCTAGGATAGCTTGATTCTTGCCAGTTTTGACAATTTCAGCCGCATATTTTTGAGTTCGCAATGATTTAGCAATTTTTCGCGCATCACTAATGGCTTCCTTAATTTCAGTGTTGTTACAAGCTTCTAAAACGGCCAACTGCAATGTATGTGCAGCGCATCTAACAACAGCAATATTTCTTTGCTGGGTCGTATTTTCATGGAATTGCATAGTCAATGACGAAGTGAGAGTTTCTGTGAAATGGTCTTCTCTGTTAGTATCGAACTCAATATCAGCGTCGTAATCCAAGTCAGAATCTGAGTCAATGGAGATATTTTCTACATCTTCCATATGGTTCGCACTTTGCTCATGCATGACGCCATCTTCATCGATGCTGGGATAATCTATGCTAACACTAGCGTGAACGTGAGGAACGTCATGATTTTGAGCATTGCTTCTTTCATTCAATAACCTGCTCATTTTGAGCATATTTGCTCCGTTATCTGTGGTAAAACTATAAACATTATCCAGACCAATCCGAAACCTTTGCAAAACAAAAAGTACCTGTTCTTTCAGGTGCTCTGAGGTATGCCTATCCAATAGTTCAATCATCGCTAAGTTTTTTAATACTATATTTCCCTGTTCTAGGTACTGGGCGTTTATTCCCATGAAGCTCCTCAATGATAATAATGCTATATCAACTTTTATGCAAATCAATTTGTCTTGAAGCTCTTTCGCCATTTCAATTCGTAACGTTCCAGCGGTTTCGATTAAACAGTCTCTAATTTTTCTAGATCCTATTTTTACATTGCAGTCGGGTATCAAAGCCAAAATATTTTGAAATGCTTCGTCATCCAAAAGAGCTAAAGGACGACCGTGTATAGTTACCAGACTAGTACATTCTTTGATAACTATTTCCGAATAATGTGACTTTTGGAAAGCTTCCTTTTGGTTTATATTGAGTGTCGCCACTTCTTCACCTTGTTCCTTCTTCTTCTTGTATTTTAAGATGCTTCATAAGATTAGAGCCGTTAATACTCTGAAAATAAATAAAAATAAAAGTACCTATAATATTTATTACAGTAATTTACAGGCTGCTTGCAAAAGCTTTAAGGTGAAACCCCATAATGCATTTAAAATACGTATTTATTAAAATAAAATTAACTTCACACACACTTAAGACTGAAACACCCAACTCGTCCACAGTTGCGCTCCATGCACACAGCACACTGTGCGCCTCTTTGTGTTCGGCGAAAAACCGACAAAAGGCGGATCGCGGCTCGCACGGCTCGAAATACTCTGTTCACGCGCGTAGTGTGCACGGTTCGCGCCCACAATATGGGGATTCTGTTACATTGCTACAATTTTTTTTTTAAAGTGGTTTAAAATCATCTAATGACTTCTCTCGCTCTTGGGCGGAGCGAGAGGGCGTGTCAGACTCTTACTGACAAAAAAATTCCACCCCGTTCCTTCTTGCCTATGCTACTGGGTTCAGAGCATGCCCTTTCGGATTCGCCCCCGGTCCCCAGTAGGCTTCGGCCCTGCTGGGCCCCTACAGATTGCTGACAAACTCTTTGAGGCGCGCGGGAGACGACTTTGGCTTGGTCCGGATCATTACCGGACGGTCGGGCGGCGAGCTACCCATTGCTCTCCGCCCGCAAGCCCGCGCTATGGAGGCCGGAAATCGGGATCGGGATCCCGGCGACGGTCGCGTCTGAGACGCAAGCGCCGTTGTCTCAAGCGGTCGGCCTCCTCCTTAGCTAGCATTACTGCTTCGCAGAAGGAGGCGACCGCCTGCCATCCCTCCTCGCTCCGGACCATGGCCTGTACCAAGGCCCGGCGCGAGAGATCGCCGACGCCGATCGCCCCCACGAGGGCACGACGATGCTCTTCCCAAACGGGACACACCTCCACGGTGTGCTCCACCGTGACCTCTGGGTGGTCAGCGCAGTGCCGACACCCGGACGTCACCTCCGCCTTCACCCGCAGCAGGTACCTCCCGAACTTGCCGTGTCCGGTGAGAACCTGCGTCATGCGGAAGGTAAGGACGCCGTGAGGTCTTTCCAGCCACGCCTCAAAGAGAGGACTTACCGCCGAAATTACGGCGTGCCCTTACATTGCTACAATGTGGACGGAAAATTCTTTCCTTACGTGTAACATTGCATGTTACATTTCGTAAATCTACCTGGCCTAAAAGCCGCCAGGTGATTTTTTCGTGACGTCAAATTCAGTAGAACAGCATGCTGCACGCATAACGCTATCTTAATAACAATACTTACATAGGTAGGTATCTCCTTTGTCATTATCGACAAATGAAATGAACGAGGAGTGTAGGTAAATACCTATAGACTCAGGATGGCCTATATCAGAATCTTCCATGTTTCACGTGGGTCAGAAACTCGAACAAAGTCACAAATTGATTCTTCAATGATTTATTTCTCCTTAACTTCACAGATTAACAAAATATAACGCTAACACTCTTTAATTAGGCATAGATAACGATACTAAATTAAATCAACTTAGAAACGGTTAAAGATGGCGTCGGAAGTAAGCGATTCGTCGAGCGCGTGGTGCGTTGGCGGTTCTCGATTCCGAAGTGAACAAGATGGCCGCCCCGCTCCCACCGGTGTGACGTTCCGCAAGAATGGCAGCTGACAGACAGCTGACATATGTCATGCTGCCATTCTGTTCCGACGTCGTCGACAGCAAACGTCAAATGTCATGTGTCGCGCCGTCATACCTATACCGTGACAGATAAACAAATAAACATAAATATGATGTACCAGTCAACATGTATACTTAAATACCTACATTTAGGCGCTCTCCTATTGAGATCGCTCATGCGATGCGTGCGTCCGACCAAAATAATGTTGTGTTTTTTTTTTTTTTTTAGCTATTTACACTTTAAGGAATATTGTCAGACACCAAAAGTGATTTAAAACATTATTGGAAATAAGTGCAAATCACGGTGGATATAGTGACACAACGGCCGGTTCGGCAAGTGCACGGGAGTGTCGTTGTTGGGCGGACTGCGTACGAGCGAATACGGCGCGCGACGAAAGTCAGTGACGTATCATCGCTGACTGGGTTATTGAGAGCGCCCGGTGTGTTTACGAAGAACGCGGTGTAATACTTTATGACAGTTACGTGCACATTGGCTAATTACTTGCTAATAATTTTGTACTTTTCGCTATACTGAGCGGCTGCTTTGCTCATTCATCATGTTCCTTTGTCATCGTTGCCAGGTCGAAGCCAGGGATGGTGTGCAATGTACACTTTGCCTCAAAAGCTTTGATTTCCCCTGTGCCGGAATTACTGAGGCAGGATATCGCAAGCTTGGGGACAGGAGCCTTCCTGTCTGAACTTGGAAGTGCAGTACCTGCAAAGCTGGGTTGGCGAGTCCTTCTAACCCACCCTCTGGGAAAGCTGCACAAGGGGATTTAGAAAACATCCATCAGGAGCTCCGCAAACTCACGGAACAGTTAGCATCGTTACCTCTTCTAATAGAAAAAGTAAAGACGATCCAAGCGGATATCTCGGACCTCAAAAGCATGAAGGATGAAATTGTTGGAGTTCAGAAATCTCTAGACTACGTCCACGGCACGGTTGATGACCTCACGGTCAAATTGGACGAAGTCGACAAACAAATTGAGTCCTTACAAAAAACTAAGGAGGACGTCTCACGCTTCGAGATGCGACTTGGGCGGTTGGAGTCAAGCATGCGCGAGGGTGAGCAGAGATCGCGGCTTAATAATATTGAGATAAAGGGAGTCCCGGTCACAGAATCGGAGAACCTCTTTGCTACTGTTGCTAAGATTGGAGGCATAATCAAATGCGAAGTCTCGAAGGATCAAATAAATTATGTTGCCAGAGTTCCCCAGCGTAATAATAAGGATGCTAAAAACATTATTATATCCATGCATAATCGATACTTGAGGGACGATTTCATAGCGGCAGCTAAAAAACACAAGTCATTAACAGCATCTGACTTGGGCTTTAATGATAATGGTGCTGGCAAGATCTTTGTCAATGATCTTTGAAAATAAGCAGCTGCTCAACAGGGCGAAGATTTTGGCCAAGGAGAAGGATTTTTCTTTTATTTGGGTGAAAAATTGCAAAATTCTGGTCAAAAAAATTCTACTTCACCTACACACGCTATTATGTCAGAACTGGATTTGAAAAAAATATGTTAATTTTTCTATTATTGTTATACTTTCATCGTTTTATATTGGTTAGTAGGTCGAGTTTGAGAGGCACTGGTGTGTATGTCTTAATCACCTCATTGACGGGTTTGATGCGCCTTGCTTTTGTTACGTCAGAGTTGTTTACCTGCGCTAATCGTTTACGTTTCTTTACCGATCGATTGTATTGTATGTCTTATCTATTTAATTTCAAAGTCGCTTTTCGCTTATTCTGTACAACGATATTTATATTTGAATTATCATACCTTGTAAAGAATAGTTTGTTCACTGATTGTTACAACTTTTGCCTATTTTACACTGTTTACTTAATGAATCACTATGATCTCCGCTTATTAATTATCTCATCAGCGAGTCAGAGTAGGGAATCTATTTTAATTACCGTGGTGGGTAGTGACATCTGTATCACGTTCCACATTAGTTTATACCAAACCATAACACCGCACTTTGTTCACTACATACTTATTCTAGTTCCGCCACACGTAGCTACTAGTTATACGCTTATACTTGTACCAGCATTCTTTATGTTACTCTCAATTCTAATTAATTTCCTTTTTAATTATGCTAATTAATATTTATCACCAAAATGTACGTGGCCTGCGGACTAAAACGTCAAGCTTCCTTAGGAATGTGTGCTCAAATAACTATGATGTGATATGTTTAACAGAGACGTGGTTAAAAGAGGGCTTTAACGATAGTGAATTATTTGATGACCGCTATATTGTTTGGAGACGTGACAGAGATTACGTGGATAGAGATCAGACACTTGGTGGTGGTGTTCTTATTGCTGTTCGACGTGAGTTCGTTGCGGAGGAGCGCTCTGACTGGCGCTCGTCCGCGGAGGACTTGTGGGTTACTCTAACTCTGAAGCGTTCCAGACCCTTAGTATCATATAAATTGCATATTTGCACAATTTATCTTTGCAAGCAAAACAGAGGATATTCACTGACTACACAGCTTACACATTTTTATACTAAGTTAAATGATATTATATTGAATAACTTAACGGACACTTTTATTATCTTAGGGGATTTTAATTTACCGAACTTAACGTGGCAACTAACGGATGATGAATGCTCTTTTCGCCCGGATAATGTTCATGGTTCTATACAGACAGATTTTTTTGACATCTTAAATACATTTGATCTGGTCCAGTACAACGGTCATAGGAATCTTAATGAACGGGTGTTGGACCTTATTTCTGTAATAATCACCTTACTGTTGATAAATGCTCTGACCCTCTTGTTCCTGAAGACCCTCACCATATAGCTCTTAGTATTTTTGTAGATTTTGTTGAGTATCATGAGCTCCCATCACAGCAAAGAAAAAAGTTTCTTTATCAATCGGCCGATTTTCCTTCTATAATGAAAGAACTTGATGAGTTCGACTGGCACTGTGATCTTGCCAAAGGGTCAGTGGAGGATGCCTTGTCATTGTTGTATGTCAGACTATATAAAATTTGTGAAACTTTCGTTCCAACTAAAATCGTCAAATCTATGTCTAATTATCCCCCTTGGTATAAAACCCCTCTAATCAAAATCCTTAAAGAAAAATTTAAATATCACTCCAAGTATAAGAAATACGGAAATTTATCAGACTATGATTCATTTTTAACTTTGCGAAGCCGTGCTAAACTATTAGAAAAAGAAATGTTCGACAGTTACATTGAGGTTATAGAAAATAGTATCAATAAATCGCCCAAAGCTTTCTGGTCCGTCGTCAAAAGCAAGCAAAAGTCTTCTTATACGTTTCCATCAGTTATGAAGTATGGACAGAGGTCGTCAGCACAGGGTGATGAAATATGCAACATGTTTAGCGAAGTTTTTCAGTTTAACTTTCTCCAAAACACTATACCCGGTGTAACTCAGTTAGATAGCACCATGCACTGTCTTTACCAAACAACCGCCTCTGATATATGCTCCGTTGAAGTCTGCGAAACTGAAGTATTGAAACTGCTCAAGGCTATTGACGTGGATAAGTCAGCGGGGCCTGATGGTATTCCTGCTATACTAATAACTAGGTGCGCGCAAAGCTTAGCTTTACCACTTACCCTAATATTTCGTCGTTCTCTAAGTGAGGGCGTGGTGCCGCATGTTTGGAAGACAGCTTTTATTACCCCTGTGCATAAAAAAGGCCCTAAAGACAATGTAGAAAACTACAGGCCAATATCTAAGCTTTGCTTGTTTGCGAAGGTTTTAGAAAAAATAGTTTACTCTTCAGTTTATAGTGCTGTTAAACAATCACTTAATGACTGTCAACATGGCTTTCTAAAAAACAGGTCTATTGTGTCGAATTTGCTTATCTGTTCCGACTACTTGTCCTCCACCATGTCTGAACCCTCTCAAGTGGACGTGGTCTATACTGATTATAGCAAGGCATTTGACCGTATAGACCACGGTGTGCTTTTGGGTAAGCTGCTTGCAGTTGGTATCAGAGGCGATTTGTTCAGATGGTTCAAATCTTATATCGAGAATCGCTGTCAAACAGTTGTACTGAATGGGTATAGTTCTGTAACTGTTAAAATACCCTCAGGAATACCACAAGGATCCCTTTTGGGCCCTTTACTTTTCATAATTTTTATAAATGACATTGGTTCGTGCTTTACCCGTTCCAAAATAATTCTTTACGCCGACGATATGAAAATTTTATGCCCTATATCAGAACTTTCCGACTGCTTTAGTTTACAGCGGGACTTAGATGGTCTTCAAGATTATTGTCTCCTTAACAAACTCGAACTGAATGTCTCTAAATGTTTTGTTAGTACCTACACACGCAAACCTCATCCAATCACGTTTCAGTATAAGTTACATAATACTAATATAAACAGGATAAGTGTCATTAAGGACCTTGGTGTAACATTTGACTCTAAGTTACTCTTTGATGCACACATCGAAAGCGTTGTTAATAAAGCTTCCAAAGCACTTGGATTTATACTGAGGTTATCAGCGGATTTTAAAAATGTTAAAACGTATAAAATCCTTTATTGTGCTTTTGTCCGCAGCCATTTGGAGTACGCCTCACAAGTGTGGAACCCTAGTTATAATATTTATATAGATAGAATTGAGGGAATTCAAAAGCGGTTCCTTCGTTTCTTACAGTACAAGACTAGGAAATATACTCCCAATTATATAGCGCGATGTAAGAGGTTTCATATCTTGCCACTGCATGAGCGCAGACGCATTGCTGATATGGCGTATTTATTTAAAATCGCAAATGGTACTATAGATTGCCCTGAGCTGTTAGGCAGTTTAGGGTTAGTTACACACTGCAAAATATTTCGCAAACCTAGCTTGTTGCATGTCCCTCACTCCAAGTCCGCGTACAGGCAGAATTCGTATCTAATTCGTGCAAGTAGAACTTTTAATGAACTAATTAGTGAACATGATTTGGACATTTTCAATACCAGTGTTTCTCGGCTTAAGCATTTGTTGGTGAAAAGCTTTTTACGGAAAAGTAATTGTTAGCGTCTAAGTGGTTTCTAGTTTGTATCTATTAATCGACCGTGTTATTTTGTTTTCTAATTTATGTTATTCTTAGGTATTTTGTACCGACCTTTTTTTTTGTTGTCTTTTTTGTTTCAAGTGTTTATTAGTGGAAACTTGTAAATGGCCTTCAGATGCATATTGTTTAAGAGCACTGTTTAAATTAGCTGTAAGTTTCCCGAACAGAATAAAATAAAATAAAACCAAAAACTGTGCATCTCTGATGATAAGAGACATGTCGAGTACGCATGATCACATCGCTTCAAAATAGGACACACGATGTCATCGAAGAATACAATCGCATCGCACCATACCATCGTACGAGCGATCTCAATAGGACAGCGCCCTATAGGTACTATTGTCATCAAATGGGATAAATAACTACATTTATAAATATCCGTAGTAGGTAATTACCTAATAAATAGTGATCGTTCAAACTTATTTCTGAGTAGGTAGGTAGTTAGGTAAGTAAGTAAGTGCTTTTTATACCAAACTATTTCTACTAAATCTAAAAAATCACACTTAGAAGTAGGCAGCTAAACCACCACTACCATCACCACTATGGTTAGTGCGTAATAATAAGTCGAAAATGATATCAGTATCGTCCTAGTAAAACCAAGAAAATAGGTAGGTACGTATATAAATAAATTACTTACATTTAAATCCTTATTGCACACCAGACATTTCGATTTTAATGAGGTCTTATTAACATTAAAGTATTTGTATACATGATTTTGCTTTTTACGCCCCATTATTTATCACGATTACGTAAATCAAATTTGTCAAAACAACAGCAATAACAACAGGTAGACACGCGCGCATTCGACAAAAAGACGCAACTCGTCGCAGTAAGTTACTTTCCACTGTTACACAGGGTCTGGTCTATCCGTTACAATGTTGCCGCTCGGCGTTGCGGCTGTGCGAGTGCGAGCAACTAAGGTCGCGTCATCGTCTCCCTCTCGCGACGGGTATCGATATAGAATAACGATATAGTTATCGATAATTTAATAGCAGTATTTAATAATTTCGTAATGGATATCGATATTAACATAAAATATCAGTTGCAATAATGATATCTTCTTGAAAATATCGGTATTTTTCATTTATCGATATCGGTCCCTGCTTCCCAGTTCCTACGTTTAATAATTCTATTAGAATAATCTGATGATTCCATATCCCATTCCCATATAGCTACCCTTTTCTCAACTACATAAATAAAAAGTTCCGTGTCAAAGTTATCACGCTCCATTTCGAACTGAATACGTCCACTCGCGAAGAACATGCGCGTAGTTCTGGACGCTGCAACGGCGCCGGAGTATCTCGACTCGCGCGTCACACGCGCGTAAAACGTGCGAGTCGAGAGTCCCGCTCATTGCAAGCGTTTTACGCGCGAGTGAGGTAACGCGCGAGAACATCTGGACGCGATGTATGTAGCTCTAGTATCTCGAGTACGCGCGAGTGCCTACGCGCGAGTCGGCTCGCGCGTAAAACGCCCTGTCTGGACAGGCTCTTAGGTATCGGGTGGGTCAGTGTCGTTGCCTCGAGTATGCTTTGTCGGCATTTCTCAAAGGCTTGTTCTGCTACTTGAGACCATTGTATCGGAGTTTTGTCTTTCTTCTTACTGTTGTAGATATTTATTTAATTCATGTTGGTACTCAGCGTGATGTGGTAAACAACTACGGTAGAAGTCCATCATTCCTAGGAATCTTCTTAGTTCTTGAACTGTTTGTGGTTTCGGATAGTTTACTATGGCTTGTATTCGTTCTTGAGTGGGTTTGAATCCGTCTGATATGACTTGGTATCCGAGAAATGCGATGTTTTCCTTGGCAAACTCACAGTTGACGATGTTGAGACTGACGCCGTAGGTATTTAAGCGTTCGAGTACTAGTTCTAAGTGGCGGCGGTGTTCTTCCTTATTTCTCGAGTGTACGAGCAGATCAGATCGTCGACGAAACAAAATACGTTTTCATCGAGTCCTCGTAGAACCTCGTGCATAAAACGTTGAAAGGTTTGACCAGCGTTTCTTAAGCCGAACGTCCTGCAGGTGAATTCGAAAAGTCCGAACGGTGTTATTATTGCTGTTTTTTGAGCATCTTGTTTTGCGATAGGAATCCAGAAGTATGCCATTTTCAAGTCGAGTTTTGAGAATATTTTCTTGCCATGGAGTTGGTATGTAAAATCTTGGATTCGTGGAATGGGGCATCGGTCGGGAACGGTGACGGCGTTGAGTCGTCTGTAATATCAAAAATGTCTTATTATTAATTAATAATCGCCGCATACTCGAAGTGATCCGTCTTTCTTTTTCACAATGTGAAGTGGACTCGCCCACGGACTGTTTGATGGCTTGAAAATTCCCATCTCGATCATGCGCTCGAATTCGAGTTTTGCCGCCTTATATTTGTCGGGCGGTAGAGGGCGCGGCCGTGAGTAGATCGGCGGCCCCAGATGTCTCGATGTGATGTGTGACGTCATGCTTGGCTGGAGTTTTGAATGTCATTGGTCGAAGCACATCTGGATATTTCTTCAGCAGGTCGTGATGAGTGTGGTCGCGATTGATAATGAAGATTGATTCTTCTTATTTTGATGGCATTTACTCTGAGCTCGGTTACGCGGTCGACGAGTTTTCTTTGGTGCAAGTCGACTAACAGTTTATGGTGTACTAGGAAGTCGGCACCCAGTAACGAAGTCTTCACATTGGCGACGACGAAAGTCCATTTGAAACTTCTTCGTAAGCCTAGGTTGAGCTCGAGTGTGCGCTCTCCGTAGGTACGAATCTCTGTTTCGTTTGCCGCGAAAAGTTTGTAGCCTGCATTTCCCGCCGGTTTTGAACATTTCTGGTTTCGGGCGGCTAATACCGATATGTCGGCTCCCGTGTCGACAAGAAATTTTTCTCTATTGTTGATGTCGATCACACACAGGCGGCGGCTTGTTTGGTTTACATCGACGCCCGCCAAAATCGATGTACTTTCTAGTTTTCCCGCTTTGCTGCAAAGGAATACGGTGATTCACATTTTCGTGCCCCATTGCCGAATCGGTAGTGGTACCGGCACAGCCAGTCGGGATCGCCGGGCTTGCGGGCGTTGCCAGTACGCTGTCTTGAATGTGAGCGTGAGCGGCTACGAAATGCGGAGTTTTGGCGGGAACGACGATACGACGAATGTTGATGGTTGCGGAGTTCGGCGACTTCGAGTGACAATTTCTCTATTTGTTTCGTAAGCATGCTGATTTGTAGGCCTGTTATTGCGTTTATCTGTACCTCGTTGACTGCTGGACTTGTTGACGAAGGGTTTGCTGTGGAGACTGTGGCGACTGTAGCGGGTTCAAAATGTTCCATCATTTTGTCTGCCATCGCAGCTAGGACTTCGAGCGATGACTCGGTGTTGACGGAGAGTACGGCGCGAACTTGAGCGGGCAGCTGGTTGAGCCACATAACTTTCAGAGCTTCATCCGAAAGTAGCTTGCCACTGAGGTCTCGCATTTTACGACGCAGCTGGCTCGGCTTATTATCGCCGAGTTCGAGGCCGCTGAGTAGCTTCTGTAACTGCCGGTGGTCTGACTCTTGGTACGTTGAGATGAGTCTGTCTTTGAGCGTGCTGTACTTGCCGGTGGTCGGAGGATGTACGATGATGTCTCCGATTTGTTTCAGGTCGCTGTTGCCGAGTATTTCTAGTTTAAATGTATTCTTATGCCCGGATCCTATACATATATGAGAAACGATTCGTTTTGCTTACGAATAGTAGTATTTTCTACGAGGCACGACTCAAAATCGTTCCTATAATTAACGCTTCGTAATTTAGTTTACCGACAGCTTGCTACCTACGGATGGGAGGGATACGAATAACGTAACGTAGGCTAACACGATTTAATTATAGCGGGAGGTAGACTATCCTATTCAGACTCGTTTTCATATGACAAAAAACATCCTTTGTTGTTGTGCGGCAAACACAGACTTACTCGCCTTATATTTGAGCATCAACATAAATCACTATTACACGCAGGGGCTCAGTTACTACTGTAGGCCAAGCACGAATATCAAACGATTTTGAATCGACAATGTATCGAGGCCTCGATTCGAAAACAGAGTCTGTCGATAGTAGGCAGCACGAAGCACATTCGAAGCACTATCGAACACTCGATTCGAATTCGAAGGTGACGTCATGCTAATGTAAATAGGGACGCGCCATAGTGAGCAAAATGAACGATTGTTGAATGAATCGTGCGTTCGAAAACTAAATCAAGTTGTTAATATTTTTTTCACCCTTGATTAAACGTTTTATTATTATTAAATTTAAATAAAAACTGAATGTTATATAAAGAAGATATCCAAAGTTAATTATTAGACATTATAAAGTGGCATTATCTTCAGCAATATAACATAGTTTCGGAGATTTTATTTAAAAAAAATTACGGGTACCGAACGCACCCACTTGACATCCGACGCGTGAGGGCGCCAAGTTTGTTTATGTTTTACTACACGTCCACAGCAAAAGTATTGTTTCTTTTCTATACTTAAATAATTAAGTGCTTTTAAGTGAATAAATAATTATGAGAACTAGTCAGACGCAATATGAAATGATGGTTGAATTCATGGAAGCGTGAGTAAACAGTTTTAATAAGTTTGAGTGGCATAAACTTTAGTGTAAAGTACACACATCAAAAGTGTCTAGGGATCAAGCATTTTTATGCGGATTTCTTGAGATTGAGATGTGGCTTTGTAATAAATTTATGATTTTATAAATTTATATGGATCCTTTTTGGTGCATTTCATAATTTGAATCAGGAACTGTGAATCAAATTCGAGTAAAAGATGAAAATCAGCTGTCAATATTTTCCCTATAAAAACATACAACGCATTGAAGACATTATTAGTGCTACTGTTTCCCTACTACTGATTAAAACCAACGTTATTATGGAGCGGCGACGTCATTTAAGCAGGGAAGAAATGCTCAGAGCCGTGGGAATGATAGAAGCTGGTTCCCGGCAACGTACTGTGGCTTTAGCTCTGAATACAAGTCAGAGTGTTATCAGTCGACTTTGGACACGTTACCGAAGCACTGGTACCGTGGCTGAGCGCCATGGAGGACGGTATCGCTGCACCACACGGAGACAAGACCGATACATTCAAATCTTAACTCGAAGAGCTCCAACAATAACCGCCATGATGTTAGCCGTGAGGCTTCATCACTCTTCAGGGAACTTAATTAGCGACCAAACAGTCAGAAACCGCTTACATGAAGTGAACCTTCATTCCCGAAGACCGCTACGGGTACCACCTATAGCAATGCACAATCGTAGGATTCGATATCAATGGGCTCTTGAACACAGAAATTGGGCAGAAGAACAATGGCGTTTCGTGTGCTTTTCTGATGAGTCTCGTTTTGGTATGAGACCGGATACAAGACGTATACGACACTGGAGAACCCCTGGACGCCAACAGCGATTAAAATCCTGCCAGGAAGTCCATCCTTATAGTGGTGGAACCATCATGGTATGGGCGGGTATTTGGATCGGCGGAAGAACTGAGTTGATTTGGATCAGAGGCAACCTCAACGCTCAAATTTATGCTGAGACGATTGTATCAGACGTCATCGTTCCTCTACAAGTGCAAATCGGTCCCTTATTTCAGTTAATGCATGATAATGCACGACCGCACACCGCAAGAGTTGTAAGACAGACTCTCGCCGCAGCTAACATCAATGTCCTGCCCTGGCCTGCTCAGTCGCCAGACTTGAACCCGATTGAGCATGCATGGGATATGCTACAGAGAAGAGCTCTGCCGAATATGGAGGGTATCCAGTCGCAAGAAGACCTTTTTTTGTTGTTGCAATGAACATGGGCGGCCATTCCACAGCGTGATTTGGATGAACTCATTTTGAGTATGCCAAACCGATGTTCTTATGTTGTTAGTGTTCGCGGTAGAAACACGGATTATTAATTGTTTAAGTTACCCAATAAAATTTTAAAGAAAACTGTTATTTCAGTCTTTTTTTCGAACTTTTGTGTTAGTGGTTCAAATGTCAAAAATCCCTTTATTAGGAAAATGGCAAATTTCTTTATTAATGCAAAGGTGACTTGGTTTATCGTTACTGTGACAAACGAAAACACTTTATTTGATGAATCCTTAAAGAAAATTTTAATTAATATCAATCAGGAGAAAAGTTATTGCAAAAATATATGTTGATCCCTAGACACTTTTGATGTGTGTATTTTAAAGTGCAATGCTATTTCTATTCCAGAAATGGAGATTTGTCTAAACCTTCAGGCGGCCCACGAGGTCGGAATTTCATACAAATGAAATAGAAGGAATTAACAAATAAATTAAATAGTGAAGGCACAGGCGAATGTAGGTCTGAGGAGAAATGGCGCAAGGTATGTTAACTCAAGTGACGCTAATTTTTTTTGTTGTTGGGGCACTTGAATAAAGTCACTCTTAAGTCTCTGCTTTAAGTACTTATCCAATATCTTTGTGTTAGGTAATTAAGTTTGTTTGGAATTCCTGCCTAAATTATTGCTGTTTAATTCAAGGTGTGGAGTGATTACAAAAATAATTGCAAGAAGAAGTGTGCCAAAATTAATAGGGCCGTTAGTGGCACTGGTGGAGGGCTAGCACTCCAATTAACCTTGACCGATTTAGAAAACCGAGTCATGCAGATAATTGGAGTGCAAGCAGCTACTGGCATGGTGGTGGAAGAAGCAGGGTTTCAACGGGTTAGCTACTTACTTACTTTTAAAATTGATTTTTTTTTATTACCTAGTAATTAAATATTTTTTTATTTCAGGAAGCTGCTGAAATTTCTCAACCATCAGAGATGAGAGTTCCTGATGCACATGTGGATGATTATGAAATAGGTAAATATGAATCTTACTTTTATAATAATTAATCAGGTAATATAAATATGTTTAGTGTCTTGTGGTTACAATTATTTGCTGTGTATGTTTATGCATCCCTAAATTACATAAAAGCATCATAATTTTTGTTCAATGTCAAATCTTGAAAAAAAGAATATTTATACATAAATCCCAATATACATACATAAATATCACATTACATAGTAAATGTTTCTATGAGAACTCAAGTTTCTGCTAATAAGAAAAAGGACTAGTCTAATCAACATTAATAAATGTTTTACAGATTGGAATATTCCGGGCACAAGTAGTCAGCCAACAGTGGCTCCTCCTCCACCACCGAGTCCACCAGATGAAACCCCTGCTCTCCCATTAACTGAGGCTCATCCTCCGTCTCCTCAAATACCAGTAGAAGAGACATGGAAACCACCACCACAAAAAAAGGCAAAGAATTTAGAATTAGGAAAAATGTTTTTAGAAGCAGATAGAAAGGCAAGGGAGTATGCTAGAGAGCGTGATAGGGCCTATGAAGAATTAGAGAAAGAGAGGTTGCGGATTAGGACAGAGGAATTGAGAGTTAGAGAATTAGAGATGCAAGAAAGGGTGAGACAGAGAGATGATGAATTGCGATTACAGGCTAAATGGTTGGACTTTATGAGAGAGGCTATGGAAGTTTTTGTAAGGTTTATGGAAAAAAAGTCTTAGATTAAGGTTATTTTTTAATTAATATAAATATTCTATTTTTAACATTATTAATTAAAAAGTAAAGTTATGTGTGTAATCTATTAATTCTATCTACTAAAATATTCCTTATCGCCCTTCCCCTAATTAAGTCATCTCCTCCATTTTCCTGAAAAAGATGGTCAGAAAAAGATAAAGGCATGTTTTGGAGTTCTGCTGGTTCCGGTTCAGGTACTTTAAATTTAAGGGCTAAATTATGCAACACACTGCACGCAGTAATGATTTTTGCACATTTCTCGGGTTTCTGGAGTCCCGTCAGCAGCATCCGGAATTGGTGTCATTAACCAGGGGCGTTGTGGATAGCCGGAATCACCTGTAAATATTCAAAACTTTAATTCCCAAATTGTTTTTACCATAGGTAAGGTAAACTAGCTGACCTAGCGAACTTTGTGTCCCCATATTTTTTTACCCGATTTTTCAATTATTTTACTTTAGTAAAAAACGTGTTCTGACTAAAACGAATACAACAAACAAAGAATTATCCAATTTAGTATTAGTATAGTCGTTTGAAAATTATGCGTCTACATTAGATTAGAATTACATACATTCGGCAAATCATTTTTATTTATTTATGTAGATGGATGAATTTACTTGATTGTTACTAACCTAATAACCATACATGTTCATTATTTCGATGTAATTCCTGCATGTAGTTATTAGCTAGGCTATTTTCCCATATGAAAGCGTCGTGGGTGGCTCCTCCATATTTTGCATTCACATTTAAAATTCGGCAGTCACTATCACATATCTAAAATAAAGAGTAAACCATTAGTAGGTACACTGACATACCATAGTAAAGTGGTAGAATACATAATGCTATTATGTAATTAGTTGTGTACAGTCACATACCTAGTTACAAAAACTAAATGCTTACCATTTGTACATTTAGTGAATGAAAATGTTTTCTACAATAAAACAAATGTTCAATTTCTTTACTGGGTGTAAAAATATGGAAATGGCATCCATCAATGCATCCTATAACTCCTGGGAAACCGTACTTCGCAAAAAAGCTGTAAGACAAAAATAAATATAATTATGTTAATAGACAATCAAATGGTAGTATTAGAAATTAATGTTACAATAGTATACTATAACATTATGTTTTAAACATATTTCTACAAAAAAATACTTAGATACATTTTCCCTAATAGATATTGCAATGTTCACACTAACTTGCTTTTTATTAGGTCTCTATCAGCTCGAGTACTTGGGAATCTTATAAAGGTGTTAAGGATTGCTGGAGTTACAAGAGCATCAGTGACTTCCTTCACACATTTGCTCACTGTTGTTTGGCCCAAATATTTAGCCATTCCCACTATTCGCTGATATGACCCAGTGGCATAAAAAGATAATGCACAAAGGGGTGATTCTTTGAAACCGAGGGTATTTGACTCATTCGTATGGCTTAAATTTATTTTTACCATTAGATCTAAATTAACATATTAGTTGGTCCCAGCCATTAAATGTAATAATATATATCAAACGCACTGATTTGCGCCAAGTAGTTTAGGATTTAGAGTGTGCTGATTAATTGATAAGCCAGATTAATGATGACAAAGGCAGAAGAATGAGATTTTGGACCATATTAATTTGAACCATGCAGATAAATGATAATTACATTTTATTTTCAATCAAGTTTATTATAAAATAATTAACAAGGAAATAATTACTCACACAACTAGTTTTTGGTATATTAATTCCGATATTACTTAACTACGTTTATTGCCACGTAAATTGCCAATATGTTGCCACAAGTTGGCAATTTTTATAAACAAAGATTTTAAATGAAAAATATGTATATATTTTTTTGTTAATCAAATTCAGACTTAATTTTGCAATAAAAATATTATAAGTAATAGGAACTTATAAGCTTGAGATTGTAGAAAACTAATTAATGTCCTACTACATACGTACTATAAAATATTAAATCTTTTTTAGTACGTATGTAAAATAAGACATAAAAACTGAAGTAACATTTTTGGTCAAATTAAACATTCATTCATTCATTCATTAAACTAAATAGGTAAATCACACTTTCTTCAATGCTATAAAATTTTTCATGAAATAACACGCAATGGCCCAAAAAATAATCGTTTTAAACCTTATAATAACAAAAAATAATAAAAATCTTCGTTTTACGTTTAAAACGAAGCCTTTTATTGTTTTTCGTTAATATGAGGTTTAAAACAAAGATTTTAAATGAAAAATATAATTTTTTTTTTGTTAATCAAATTCAGAGTTAATTTTGTAATAAAAATATTATACGTAATAGGAACTTATGAGCTTGAGATTGTAGAAAACTAATTAATGTCCTACTACATACGTACTATAAAATATTAAATCTTTTTTAGTACGTATGTAAAATAAGACATAAAAACTGAAGTAACATTTTTGGTCAAATTAAACATTCATTAAACTAAATAGGTAAATCACACTTTCTTCAATGCTATAAAATTTTGCATGAAATAACACGCAATGGCACAAACAGATATTCGTTTTAAACCTTTTATTAACAAAAAAAAAAAAAATCTTCGTTTTAAGTTTAAAACGAAGACTTTATTGTTTTTCGTTATTAAGAGGTACAAAACGAACCTATTAAAAGAAAAATATAATGAATTATGTTTTTTTTGAGAATCAAATTCTGACTTAATTTTGAAGTAAGTACCTAATATAATATAATATGACCTTAATTTCAAACTTAATTTCAATTCAAGCTTATAACAATGAGATCATAGAAAACTAATTAATGTCCTAGATACGTACTAAAAAATATTTAAATCCTCTTCATCAACAGAGTCTATTAAGTATGGATTTATATTTTCTAAATCGATACTAAATTTTTTACTTCCATCTCTACTAAAAGTTATCTCTGAGATAGAATCGAAGTCAGCATATTGTGCTATTTCCACGCTTTGTTCAGCATTATCGTTCCTTTTTCCCTTTTCTTCATTGTCTTCTGTCACATGTTCATGTTCTTCTGTTACTTTTTTTTCAATATTATTATTTATTCCTAATGATTTACGTACATTTTTACCATATCTTGCTCGTTTATGAGGTATATTGAACACAAGTTCCTCATCTTCACTTTCTTGATTACTTGTTGTCCAAAAGGATTCACCTATTTCTCTTAGCTGTCTTTTTGAATTAGCTAGCGGTGTGATCGATAAGTTTTGCTGAACTCCGTCTTGCAAATGATAAAAGCTTCATGTGGTTGCAATTGACAGCTTGATACAGACAGTTTGGATCTGTACAGCTCAGTTTTCGAACGGCTACCACAGGACAATCGAAGTTCCAGACTATCTGGTGCATTTTCATGCATCCTGGAAAAGCTTTCACAGTTTGTGGGAAAAGTAAGTCCTTTTCGCTTACATCATATTCAGAAACAGTTCTCAGTTTTACCTTCTTTAAGTTTTGCTCCATAATATTCAAAAAATCATTCATATCTTTTATGTCCTGTCCTTGGGAAACAGCACGATCCGCAGTTCTCTTCATAACAGCACCTACTCCATCTGGGGCACCCTTTCCATGACCAGATTCACTATAGTTCCACGTAATGATTTTGATAGAGCTCACACCGCATTTACACATTCGTGTTCGCCATTCGCCTCGTCAATCGACGAATTATTCGACGAAACATTCGTATACGAGGGCCGTCGCGAACTACTGTTCACACATTCGCGGGGTGAATCATTTTGACATTCGCACACGAACATGGAGGACGTGAAAATAATTGCGGCATGCGCGCTACATCTAATGAGTTTATACAATTATTTAGATATCTTGCGTAAAAAAGTAAAAAAGAACCGTCGACGCAGACGATGGTGGATGATAGCGTGTCATCGCAATAGAACAATGTGAGTACATACCTATTTAATCCGAAATTTGGAGCAAAAAATTTATTAAATTACACTGTACCTATGGTAAAAAATTTATTAAATTACACTGTACCTATGGTAAAAAATTCACATCTTCTACTATGTTGATAATCAATTTTGTTTCAGCCAAACTATGGATTCTGTCTTCCAAGAAATGCTCTGTGAAGATTCTGGAGAATTTTCAAATTTTTGTAGAATGTCACCAATAGATTTTAATTATTTACTGAGTAAAATTGAACCAATAATTACCAAAAAAACAACTAAGTGGAGAATACCTATACCAGCAAAAATGCGCCTAGTTATAACTTTAAGATTTCTGGCAACTGGGGATAGCTACCGAAGTCTTCATTATATGTTCAAGATTTCAAGCTCACTTATATCAAAAATCATCAACGAAGTATGTCAAGCAATTAACATGGTTTTGAAGGAAGAAATAAGGGTATGTATTCAATATTTTAAATCAAACTTTTATTCAGTGATCTTTAAAATTAGACGTTCTAAATTAACAAAAAACAACAGTATCATTCATGATATCGGTAATTTACTACCTACTTATATTAAATCAGATTCATCAATTTTTAACCCCCGACGCAAAAACGACGGGGTGTTATAAGTTTGACGTGTCTGTGTGTGTGTGTGTGTGTGTGTTTGATTATGATTTTGTTTTCTTTGTTTGAAAGGTGAATTAGTCGGGAGTGTTCTTAGCTATGTTTGATGAAAATCGGTCCAAGATGGCCGCCGCCACAAAATGGCGGATTACATATTTTTTCACAACTCCCTTAGTATGGGTATCAAATGGAAGGGCTTGAATAGTAGAATACCACCACTATGATAAATTTCAAATCCAAGATGGCCGCCACCACAGAATGGCGAATTATAATTTTTTTTTACAACTCCCTCAATATAGGTATCAAATGCAAGGGCTTGACAAGTAGAGTAATGTCCACTATAGGTATTGAAAGGGAATGAGGAATATTAACTAACGAAATGAAAACTAAAAACTTGAAAAAATTTTTTTGTCTGATCAATGCTCTAGAATGATTCATCATTACTCAAAAATAATCAAGCTCAGTGATCGTAGGTACCTACGACCACTGAGCTTGACTATTCTTATTACGAATGGAATTATCCTACTTAAAAAGCGTAGGTATTTCTACATCAGATAGTGTCACAGTCCCATTTTATAAACTAGATCTGAAATACCTAAGATATCTAATAGCTATGAAATACTTGTACGAAAGTTGAATAACTACAGGAAGAACTAGAAAAGGATACAAAAAAATCTGTTTAGTCTTAAAAATTATTCTTCAACTATAAATTAATAATTATTTTTTGACGGATAAAAAACCTGATTAAACACCAAATTACCTGAATCTTAAAACGCAAGAAAATAAAAGAAATGAAATACAAAAATTAAGGAGTCCCTACAAAAAGCGTGAAATAAAAATTTTAATTAAAATTTTAAAAAACCCCCGACACAAATATCAGTAATCTACTATTTATTTATATTAAATCAGACTCATCAATTTCCGTGTGATATCAGTAATCTACTACTTATATTAAATCAGACTCATCAATTTCCGTGTGATATCAGTAATCTACTACTTATATTAAATCAGACTCATCAATTTCCACGTGATGTCAATAATCTACTACTTATGTATATTAAATCAGACTCATCAATTTCCGCGTGATTTCAGTAATCTACTACTCGTACTTATATTAAATCAGACTCATCAATTTCCGCATTTGTTAATGCATGTTGAAGGATGTTGATTGAAGGTAATATAACTTCTTCAGACAGTATATGTATTTGGTTAGATTGTGTTGTTGAGATACTAGAGGGCATTGGTTGATAATTTGAGATGCTTATTTGATCTGGTAACTGTGACTGATAGGGAGCATAGGAAGTTGCGGCAAATGGTCTATTTGGGATGCTAATATGAACTGACTGTGACGGCATAGGAGTATATGAAGATGCGGCAGAAGATGATCTATGAATTGGTGACTGTGACTGAAAGGGAGCATAGGAAGTCGCGGCTGAAGATGGTCTATTTGGGATGCTAATATGAACTGGTGACTGTGACGGCATAGGAGTATATGAAGATGCGGCAGAAGATGATCTATGAATTGGTGACTGTGACTGAAAGGGAGCATAGGAAGTCGCGGCTGAAGATGGTCTGTTTGGAATGCTAATATGAACTGGTGACTGTGACGGCATATGAGTATATGAAGATGCGGCAGAAGATGATCTATGAATTGGTGAGTTTGACTGAAAGGGAGCATAGGAAGTTGCGGCTGAAGATAGTCTATTTGGGATGCTAATTTGAACTGGTGACTGTGACAGCGTATATGAAGATGTATCAGAAGATGATGTATGAATTGGTGACTGTGACGACAAATCAACATAGGAAGCTGCTGAAAATGTTTGATTTGGTATATCAATGTGCACTGGTAACTGTGGTAGGGAATCAGTAGACTGTGGTAGGGAATCACTAGAGTCCTGTCCTGGAGAGGAAGTAGAATAGGAGTTACAAGAAATTCTACATGGTGGTTTTCTTATGAGAAGCCCATCGATTTCATGCATCATAAGATGCCTTTCGTAGTTAGGATAATTTCTTAGTTTGTTTGCCAGTAACTTTCCGTAGAGGTCACAATCGTCGTCTTCGGCGTTCCGTTTTTTTTCAGACATGACGTTGTTAAGCGTTTCGAATGTTTGGTTAATTTTCTTTTGTGCAGCGCTGATTTCCGATGCTAGTTGACGGCGTCTTTGACGCTGGCTTGTAGGTGCGGGAAAGTCTCTAGAATGTGCGTGGGCTCTACTGTGGTGATCCGTTTCTCCAGAATGGTCTATGATTTCGATGTTTTGGTTCTCAGTATTCGCAGTCTGATCTGAAACACTTTGTTGCTCGTTGACATGTTGTTCTTCATTTGAAGGTGATGATGCCTATAAAAATATACAGACATGTAAATAAATTATATCTTTTTTTTTTCAGATACCACAGACACCAGAGCAATGGATTTCAATAGAAGAAGGATTCAGAGTAAAGTTTCCGCATTGCATTGGAGCGATCGATGGCAAACACATTGTACTAGAAAGTCCAATAGGCAGTGGCTCTCAATATTATAATTATAAAAAAACATTTAGTATTGTATTATTAGCGTTAGTTGATAGCGATTACAATTTTATATTTGCGGATATCGGTGCTCCAGGCCGAATTAGTGATGGAGGAGTATTCCAGAATAGCTTACTGTGGAAAAAAAATATCAGGGGTGATCTTAATTTGCCACCTGCTTGCCCACTCCCTGGAAGACAAAAACCTGTCCCATTTGTTTTCATAGGTGATGGAGCATTTGCCTTGACTACAAATGTGATGAAACCTTATCCGGGTAATCACGACCATGGTACATTGCAACGAACATTTAACAAGAGATTATCTAGTGCACGCGTTATCGTAGAAAATGTTTTTGGTGTTTTGACATCTGTGTTCAGGATTTTAAAAAAACCCATGGAAATTCAAGTGGAAAAAGCTAAAACAATTACTATGTCTTGCATATTGTTACATAATTTTCTAAGGAGAAGTGAGGCTTCTAGAAATATATATACCCCTCCAGGAATATTTGATATAATGGTCAATGGCGAAGTGGTTCAAGAAGGTTTTTGGAGGAGGGAAAGCCAATCCGCTTCTGCTTTGCGGTCCTTGCCAAATAGAGCTAGGCGTCCTCCACTCAATGCTGTAGAGATAAGAGAAGAATTTGCTAATTACTTTACCAATTTATAAAATCATTCTTAAATTGTGTACGATGTTTTTTGTGTATGGTGTATGTATGTAAGTAATTATAACTAATTATAAACCAAAGAGTTTTTGTTTTTATTGAAAATTAAAATCCTGATGAAAAAAACTGCAGTTAAAAAACACTCGCTCGCTATGCTACGCTTTGCCCTACCGGCACAAAATACAGAGAGTACAGAAGCACATAATACAGACAGTACAGAAAACAATCTACATACAAAGTGCGCTCGAGCAACGCACACATAGACACCGCTCACGGACACGTTATCTCAGACGGGTTGGGAGCAGTGCGAGCGCGCGTGTCATCCGCTTGAGACACGCGTCTGTGAAGTGCAAAAATGGAACAACAAAAAAATGGCTATCTAAGCTCGATTTATATAATAGTTTCCTATTTTGAATCAGTATAAACAAAGTAACTTTTTTGTAAGGTCAATTCACGCCACCAACTATTACGTAAGTTGAAAACATGATTTTTTGTTTTTGTAGATATTGTGTGGTTTTTTTTATTGTCATTTGATAGGTTTAGGTCTAAAACGGAGAGGGCAAAATAAATTGTGTAAAATTAAATAGTGTAATCCGTTTTGAAGTTATTAGGGATTTTCGATTTTCGATAGTGAAAATTGACAAATGTAAAATTTTATATGTTTTTGTTCTGTAAACTTTTTGTAAGTATTGTAATACTATGTTTATTGTTTCGTTTTAATATTTTAGAATAAGCTCAACAATAAATCAAACAACTAGATACGAGTGCCACTACCACGATAGTTTTTTGTGCATAAGCCAAAGTTGACAACCATAGCGCGACCGCCGAGCGTAGGTATGAAAAGTGAAGTACGTGATTGACTTCTGTACTATCTGTATTTTGTGACAGCAGGGAATCACATGTATGTACAGACGCCAGCACATCAAGCTACCCACCAACTTTGAACCTTATACTTTAGCGATAAAGTTGAAAATCTATTAAAGAAATTTGACAGATTGTAGTAGCTTGATGTGCTGGCGTCTGTACTTCAATTTTTAGGGTTCCGTACCAAAAGGGTAAAACGGAACCCTATTACTAAGACTTCGCTGTCTGTCCGTCTGTCCATCTGTCCGTCTGTCCGTCTGTCTGTCACCAGGCTGTATCTCAAGAACCGCGATAGCTAGACAGTTGAAATTTTCACAAATTATGTATTTCTGTTGCCGCTATAACAACAAATACTAAAAACAAAATAAATATTTAAGGGGGGCTCCCATACAACAAACGCGATTTTTTTTGCCCTTTTTTGCTCGATATAAAATGGCAACAGGTAGGCACCTGAAATATTCACAAAATACTCAGTTGTATTTTAACTTTAATAATAAATAATAAAATTAAAATAAAATAAATATTTAAGGGGGCCTCCCATACAACAAACATGTTTTTTTCGGCGTTTTTGCCTTGTGGTACGGAACCCTTCGTACGGAGTCCGACTCGCACTTGGCCAGTTTTCATACCTACGCTCGGCGGTCGCGCGCGCTATGGTTGTCAACTTTGGCTTAAGCACAAAAAACCATCGTGGTAGTGGCACTCGTACGTATCTAGTTGTTTGATTTATTGTTGAGCTTATAAATAACAATATTAAAACAAAACAATAAACATAGTATTACAATACAAAAAGTTTACAGAACGAAAACATATGAAATATTACATTTTGCCAATTTTCACTATCGAAAATCCCTAATAACTTCAAAACGGATTACCCTACTTACACAATTTATTTTGCCCTGTCCGTTCTAGACCTAAACCTATCAAGTAACACTAAAAACAACACACTATCTACACAAACAAAAAATCATGTTTTCAACTTACGTAATAGTTGGTGGCGTGAATTTACCTTACAAAAAAGTTACTTCGTTTATACTGATTCAAAATAGGAAACTAATAAATAATTCGAGCTTAGATAGCCATTTTTTTGTTGTTGCTCCATGTTTGCACTTCACAGACGCGTGTCTCAAGCGGATGGCACTCGCGCTCGCACTAGTCCCAACCAGTCCGAGATAACGTGTCCGTGTATTTTGTGCTACCGGTCAGATCATGCTAACGGACAACACAATCACTATACATACTACAGTGTTTAAATAGAAAGGTGTATAATCACAGATTACTAAATAGTTGTAAGATCAAAAACACTTACATTATCCTCAGTGTCTATTGTGTCACCGCAGTCGTACACTGGAGCCAAGAAATCTTCCATCAATTTAAATGCAAACCATATAGGTTCATAAACATCTTCTGCTCCCATACCCGATTTGATAGATGATTTCTTCTTTCGAAGATGTACGCGAAAACACGCCATTAATGAATTCTTCTTTAATTTTAAGTTGCTGACTGGCAATCCCATACTAGTTGATATACGGTTCCATGCATCGTTTGTCTTTTGTCTATTTTTATGATTCTGATGTTTTGGGTTCCAAATGAGCTCTTCCTTTTGATATAGTTCTAGGAATTCTAAAGTTCGCACTTCACTCCACTCCATTTTGTTTATACGTCCTGTTGGGTCGGGCGCTAGCAGTCAACTGAATGCAGGCGAATGTGTAAACAGTAAGTTCGTGTTCGCTATTCGTGCCCTTTGATTCGCGTCCGAAAAACCGCTCCCAACGCGAACGCGCGAATAGCGAGGCGAATGGCGAGGCGAATAGCGAGCGCACTGTTTATACATGCGTGTTCGTTATTCGCCTCGCCATTCGCCTCGCTATTCGCGCGAATGTGTAAATGCGGCATCAGATATATATGCAAACATGATATTAGGTGAAATATTTTTTTATTACGATACTGACTAGACGGGGAATCAGAAATGAAATGTATAGTATGAATGCCTGTCTTTTTTTCACCAATATATTCAAGGATTGGTACGATGTGAGCCCACACGGCTGAAATGTCATGACGAAGGCATTCACTCACCGTGCAAAAAGATTGTACTTGCTGTATCTTTTCATCGTCCAGAAAATATATTACCGAAGTATGTAAAGTTAATTGTTTACGGCTACCACCAAAATGGTAGGACTGTATTTCTTCATTACACTTGACTGCATAATTTTCACTATAGTCAACATGGACAATACACTCACCCTCTCGAAGATGTTCTTTTAAACATTTGAAAGCCTTTTGTTGAGCAACTATATTACCACAATGTATGAAATATTCATTCAGTGTTGAATCAAATTTTTTAATACATTTCTTAGGTTCTTCTCTTTTTTTAACTTTCTCAGTTGTTCTTATTTTTCTTGACGTACCTTGAATCATGTCTTGTTTAGTCTCCCACTGCCAGTACGTGATTTCGATAGAATTATCAAATTCCTGATAAGACACTACCTTATTCTTGCATGCTGAACAAGTTCGATGCAAACAATCTGCATCATACACGTCGCAACATAGCAAAGAGAGAAGATCTTGAGAGTTCTTAGATGATAGTATCTTTCTCTGGTATAAACCCTGGATGATTAAATCCATGTTAGTATGCAATTTGCATAAACAAGTGTCTCGAGACCGAAAATCAGGTAGCAGCACCCAAAAAGGTCTTAATTTGCAGAATGCTGAATAGCTGATAGTAAAATTTGAGTTTTTCAGAAACTTTTTATGCAGATTGAGAAGACTGTCACTGAGGTACCGCTTTTGTTTACGTTTCTTGTTTCTTGCTATAAATTCTTTTTTTCCAGAGCATAGTCTACTATTTTCATCGTCCTCATAAAATATTTCGACTTCTTTTTTCAGTCTTTCAGGCAAAGAATTTAAATTATGATTTGGTGTTTTATTTGAATTTTTCACTATGCGATTTATTTTAGGGACTATTCTACTTTGATTGGGCATGTCTAAAGCTGAGGGTCCTTTATTAATTTTTGCCGGTACTAATCTTTGCAGTTGTTTTTTATAACGTTCATTTTGTCGCTTCATGTTCAGTATTATTTGTTTAAGATTATTTATTTCTTTTTCTTTTTTGTAACGGATACGTCTTACAGCAGAAGATACAGGTGAAGAACAGGAAGGAGATTTTGTATTTGGTGTATTTGCTCCTAAATCAGTGGAAAATTCATTGCTCTGTTTAGAAATGCTGCGCAAAATCCTAGATGGTCCTGGTATAGGGGAATCTGGTTCTCTATTTAGAAGCTGGTAATGTAAAGGTGGATCATTATTATTGTCTTGTTCAGTATCTGACAAAATGCTGGGACTTTGTGGGGGGGTGTTTTGTGCAAGTAGGGCCGCTGTTCTTTTTTCTTGCTTCTTTCTTAGGTATTATGACTTATAATTTGTTCTCCATCTCTTTCTTTGTAATCTTTGTTGTCTAAAATTCATTTCACTTATTGGTAGTTGTTTCTTTTCCTCTTTTCTACGTATGTAGTTTTGTCGATTTTTTTCTTGTTTTTTTTTCCATAAATCATCATTATTTTTTATTCTTTCATATCTCCTTTTTTCCGCAAGTCTTTTTTTTCTCAGCCTTTCTTCTCTAGTTTGCTTCTTTGGTTTTGCCATTTTCAAAATATAGATCTGAAAAAAGATAATGTGATTCAAGCGACTAGCTAGAGTAAATATAGCTTAGTACTTTAGTACCTACCTCTTTTAGAGTACCTACATATCTAATAAAATAATGTATCGTAAGACGGCTTAATCAGTGGTTTAATTGGAGATGTTGCTTTACAATTATCGATTTAAAGATATAAAAAAAACTGTATCAGGTATGTAGGTATTTTATCCCCCGAGGTTTACTTTAATTTTCTTTTATGTTAGTTAAGCAATTTTATATAATTTTTAATAAAAATATAAATAAAATATGAGTGAAATGGAAAACCCAAAATGTCCAACATAAGTAGGTATTACAAAGAAACAAAAAAATAAACTTTAACAAAAACAAATTTGTTATTACTTTTTCTATAGACTAATTCACCTGACAAATAAAAATCCATCTGGTCTTATTGGATTCACCGTTATTTGAATAAAACCTAATTCATATGCCTTGTTCAAATTCACCTGGTCTTAAGAGCCAGATGAAACCAGACTAATGGGGGCCAGACAAATGAGGAATAGGAAGTTATTCAAATCCTGCTCCTTTATTTATAAGCGTATATAATCAAAGGTGTAATTAATATTAATAAAACACCTCATAGGAGACTTTAACTCGGTTACAAAACGTAAGTAAATACACACAATCCGTAAATGAAGACAGATTAATTATACTACTTACCGTACAAACGCCAGATCACAGTCTTTATGATCGTAATTTTTCACCAATATACACACGCACGAGCACTCCGTAATACAGATCGACACTGACTGGCGCGGCCAATCACGAGTCGATATTATTCTATCGAATACTTTGTGTTTACGTTGAAATCATTCTTGAACGAATTGCGCCAGCTGAATGATTACTTTAGTCGGGGACAATTTATTAATTAATGTAATTACGAAAATATACAATTATTTTGTCATTAAATATTAAAATATCAAGAAACATATATTTAAATATCTGTTTAACTACTAATTTTAGTATATTGCGAAAATTGATCGCAGAAAATTAAATAATTAAATAAAAAAACGTCATTGGGACACGCCAAATTAATTAGGTTTTACTGTTTTCTGCAGATTTAATTATTGTTTCTTTTAATAAATCTCATTTAGCTACATGAGGCCTCGATAGACATTTACATTTACCATAAAACCTGAAATCGATATTTAAATTGGAGATTATTTTGATGTGTTCTTCAGTAAAAATCATGTCACGTCTGCGTTTCAAAGAATTACCGTTAGAACCTGTAACATAAAATATTTACTTATTTGATTTTTAGGATGTAACAATTTACTATTAGCTTTATAGATACCTATTTTGTGATATTAAATACTAAATAAGTTTTAGTTAGGTATCCACTTCCATTTCCATACTGAAATACAAGTAGAAGATATTGAATAGGTATACTTATGTAGCATCAAAGTGGGTACCTTAAGTTCTAGACTAATTCTAGAACTCGATGTTAATGATGTTTTTTGTTGAAGTTGCTCACAGAGGAACATAAAAGCTTCTTTATTTAGGCGATATCTATTTTTAAATTCGGTTTCATTTATGTCCAGTGGGTTAATTCTATTCCTAAGTTTTGCTCTGCGCGTAATTTCTCTATAATGATAAAAAAAACATATAAGCAACTCAAATCTTTTTCAAACATTAATTTTATTCTATAGGTACGCAAATAAATAAAATATGATTTAAGTACTTACCTTGTTTCTCGTGATTGATATCCATAATTTTCTAGTAAATTTGCCGCCAAAAAATAATATATGGCACTACGTTCATACAGTGGCGGTCTTTGCATTTTAAATTATTTTGGAGCTATTAATAATTGTTCCAATAACTTAACAATAATTTTTTAACACTTTTATTCACAAAACTAACTCTAAACAAAACATAAACACGGTTAAAACTTTATTTTTACACTTTTCGAAACCTTTCTCACCGACTATTTTCAAGTGAATAATGTTTCGAGCATACTCGTTAGCCAGCCTTCGAGAGTTTACATTACCGTACGTCAAAACAATGTTCGTGCTATCAAAAATCTCACAATTGTTTATAAGTTTCGAGTTTCGTTTACCATGTCGTTTCGATTTCGATTACGAGAGCGCGCTAAAATCATTCGTGCTGCCATGTTTTGTTTCCTTTTACGTCCGATAGGGGCGCTGTACAATTCTCATACAAATGTTACTCGATTTCGATACGAATAACTTTTCGCAAATATTCGTGCTTGGCCTACTGGCCACAATTCGTGATACTTGGTGGCCTATTAGAGGGCGTAACTTGGCTAAGGCGATTATCACACGGCACCGCGCGCCGCCGCGGAGGCGGTGGCGGTAAAGCGGATTTCGTAGCGGTACCCCGCGCGGTACGGTTTACGCGCCTGTCCGCGCGGTTGGATTTAACGCGGATTTGACCAGTTTGATCACAGACACTGGCAAGAATGGACGCTGAAGTGGTGGCAATAATCTGGCTTTTATGGCGTAAAAAGAAATTAAAAAGAAGATACTGGGTTCATCCATTTTTACGAAGCAGAACACTAAAAATAGGGCATTCATGTTATTCTATAAAAGTTTGAGAAAACACGAAGATAAATTTTTCAATTATACGCGAATGCCTACTTCTTCATTTGATTATTTGCTAGCAAGGATAAGACAAGCAATTTCTGGAGTAAATACGAACATGCGTCCTTGTATTTCACCGGAAGAAAAGCTTCTTGTGACCTTGAGGTAAGTGAAAAGAAAAAGCACATTTTTCCAATTTATATTTTTATTATTTTAAATAAAATCAGTCAGTCAATCATTCTGATGATTGAATCTACCTCAGACTTTTTAATGATTATTTACTAAGTACTTCTTTTACTATGAATTCATTTGCTTCTGTTTTAAATCCTTGAACATCTACAATGGCAGTCATGATAATCTGCGCACTATGTTACTCAAAGGTTTATATTCCACAACTCGATCGTTAATAATTAAACAATATCCAGTTGTGTTATCTGGTATTGGTGCTGAACATTCAATCTCCAACCGCACATCTACGGGATCTGTTTTCAAACTATCGTTTTGCCTTGAACAGTCTATGATAAAGAGAGGAGCCTTCTCCTTGAAACTGATTAAGTCAAGCAAGGGGTCTGCAGGACTGTTATAATAAGACTGACGAAATTTCACATACATCTCGTATAATATATTATATTTGCCCACGGTAAACTGTAAGCCTAAAGGCTCGTACGGGTAATACTGTGAATTCAAAAATAGTGTTATATTTGTTACTTCACAATGATCGAACAACGAACTGTCTTTGGTTTTATTATTTTTTCTATTCGTTTGTAAGCAAAAAATTACATATCGTGGTTTCTCTAATTGAGATGCAGTCTTAACTGACCAAGAATGCTTAGTAGTTTTAGGAAGTAATGGATACTCGTATAAATCCCAATTTCTAAACGCCATCTGAATAGATTTATCTTTTTCTAAATGTTTTAGAAGTGTCAGTCGTTCCCGGTCTGACACTTTTATGTGTGGTACACGCCATTGTATTCTTTGTACTTCTATTTGAAAATTAGCAACATCATCAGTTAATATGATACTGTTTAAGTTAGAGTTACTTCTATTTAGTATAAGTTCATGTTTACAATTAATAACAATTTTATTGTAATCTTCTGCAAACCCTAAAATCTTATTTAGAGGTATGATAGCACTAAAATTACCATCATTTTTAAACCCACCCATAATCCAACCCCATAAGGCAGCAACTTTATTTTCCCCTTCATTCATTGACACGTATGATTTTATTGTTGACGTTATTCCAGAATTTTTTATACGATCTATTTCAATACCATTCATTTCATACCTGATGTCTTGAAACAAAGACATAACAGGGTTATTAGTGAACGTAACAGTTTTCTTGATTGGATTCCCATCTTTACTGAACAGCTTTGCTTGACCTTCGATGTAAATTGAACTGGCTGATGGTAGGACGTATATGTCTTGCTGATGTATGGGGATTCTGATTTCATCGTTTTCTCTAAAGCTATTATTGTAGGGATTATATGAATGGATTTCATAACTTTCGATCGAACTATCGAAGTGTGGTAATTCAGTAATCTGTAGTATATTCATACTTTAAAACCTAGGGCTCTCAGAAAACCTTTATTTTCTTCAGTCAATTTCTTAACTCTTTTCCCTTTATTTGCTTCAGTCAATTTCTTAACTTTTTTCCCTTTATTTGCTTCAGTTAATTTCTTAACTTTTGTCTTACGTCTATGCACCTTAGTGATCGTTAAAGGAATAAGATGTTTTATTTTCACAGGAGTGTTTTTATAATATAGTATCATTTTGTTTTTCTTAAATGAAGACGTAGTTGAATATTAAATTCGTCGCCAAAGTTAATACAATAACCAAATTGATCAACAATCCTAACAGATATAGATGAAATTATATTTTTGTTCACTGGAAAGTAAATAACGTTTCGCGGTATTTCTTTGTATTGATGACCTGAAGCAGTATCAAATACAAATTCATGAATAAAGAGTCGGTAATCCGTTGCAGTACGAACTGTGTACAAGATCACATTCGATTCTGATTACAGATAGACTGCTGCTTTTGATGGACACATTTGGTCTTGAATTTAACACTGAAAAATATAACAAACCGCACTCGTATTGATCGGATAAATGCAGTGGTGGTTGAAAGTATGACACCAATTCAGATTTATTTCCAGAGATGGTAACTGTGGTAGACATGCTTGCATACTGGACTCTTTCAGAAGATCCTGTTTATTTTATTCCTACTCTACACCAAAAATTCCTTAAAAAATGTAAACAGAGATGTCCACAATTGAAAGGATGATCGCGTTGTATATTATCATAATTATAGTGAACTTTAGTACCTACGTATTTTATAAATTCTTTAGGAGGCTTAAGATTTCCGTAACTGTCAAAGTACTCAATATAATCATTGTATTTTGCATAGGCTACCCAATGAGAGCCAGGATCTTTAGAACTATCTAAATTAATAACTCCACATTCTTTTTTATAAGGGCTTTTGGGAAGCTCATCTCTCATAAAGACTCCTCTAAAATAGGGAATACTATTTCCATACTCCAAAATGTCAAAGTTAGTTAAGGCTCGTTTGGGCAGCCGATATCTCAGTTTTTTTTATTCGATACAAAAATTCCAAGCCCATTTTTATGTGGTTTAAGACGTAATCCTTTCCCAATGCAGAGAGAGCTTCCATTTTTTCATTATGTCTCTTCGATTCAGCCAACAGCTTTCTAGCCATCTTGAATTCATTTATGGTTTTGGCAATACCAGCTGCACCGCCTGCTATTGCTCCTGCCGCTGATAATCCAGCAAAAATAGGAATCAAAGGTAATACACCGCCAGTTTTTGGTATAGGAATAACACGAGGAAGTTTAATGGATAAATCATTAGCTAAGTCTCTGGTGGCGGCCATAGCTACTTCTATTGCCGCTTTTTTGCATTTTGGTTTTAGTTTTTTCACGTGTCTTTTCGTTTTAGTGATAACATTTTTAAATTTATTTTTTAACCCTTTTCCAGGTGTAACTTTTTGAGAGCACTTTTTTCTAAATTTGTTTATGCCAGAACCGCTTTTAATTTTTGTAGACATTGTCTTGCTTACTAAGCGTGCTGCGATTTTTTCGCTTACACTTGCATCCGAAGCAACTGCTCGCTTTTTTGCCATTTTCAACAAAATTAAATCAGCTCTGTGACGATCCTTTAAGTTTGATGATTTTAGATAAGCAATGTCGTGTTCTTTGCAATATTCGTCTAATTTATTAATACCTTCGTCTCCACGTGTAAGTCTTTTAATTAGATTTGTACCAGGACCACAATAATTATATCCAGGTAAATGTAATTCAAATGGTAAATGATTTATGAGCCAATTGAGAAGACTACTCTCTCCAATACACATCGTAAGACTAATCAATCATAGATTGAACACTTAATAAATATAATACGACTTTGGAATGTTAACATTTTTTTTTCTTTGTTATAATCTATTCGATTTATCAATCCAGCTATTTTCAGCAGAAGACAATCCTAACCATTTTACTAAAACCTTATTTCCTTTCCGTCTAAGAACTTTTTCAACTAGATATACATTAGGATATTTTGTCTTTTGAAGCTCTTGTACATAAAATGCTCCTAAAATAGGCTGACTTCTGATTGCATCTTATTGAAGATGCAATCAGAAAATTCGAAAAATACAGAATACAACTCCTGTAACCTACTTAATTGTAAGTAGGTTACAGGAGTTGTATTCTGTATTTTTCGAATTCTAAATAATTCTGTCGACCAATTGGGAGTATATCCCTTTTCAAATGTTCCTTTGTATTTACTGATCTGATCACCCACCTTGAACTTACTTTTTAAGCCAACTTTTTTTTCTGACTTTACATATTTTTCTAATATTCGTTTTTAGGGTTCCGTACCCAAAGGGTAAAAACGGGACCCTATTACTAAGACTTCGCTGTTTGTCCGTCTGTCCGTCTGTCCGTCTGTAAGTCTGTCCGTCTGTCCGTCTGTCTGTCTGTCTGTCACCAGGCTGTATCTTAAGAACCGCGATAGCTAGACAGTTGAAATTTTCACACATGATGTATTTCTGTTGCCGCTATAACAACAAATACTAAAAACAAAATAAAATAAACATTTAAGGGGGGCTCCCATACAATAAACGCGATTTTTTTTGCCCTTTTTTGCTCGATATCAAAAATGGCAACAGGTAGGCACTTGAAATATTTACAAAATACTCAGTTGTATTTTAACTTTAATAATAAATAATAAAATTAAAATAAAATAAATATATAAGGGGCGCTCACATACAACAAACATGTTTTTTTCGGCGTTTTTGCCTTGTGGTACGAAACCCTTCGTGTGCGAGTCCGACTCGCACTTGGCCAGTTTTTTATTAATATTATCCACATTTGCTGGAACTTCATCAATTGTTCGATGATGAGTATGGTTATATTTATAAATGACATTATTAAGAGTGTCATTTATCCAATTGTAGTTACCTTTTAAACTAAATTCTTTGTACAACTTAGACTTCAATGTTCTAATGAATCGTTCAACTATTGAGGCTTTTTTTGTTGAGAAGGTTGAATAATGGTTAATGCGAAAGCATTCCATGAGTTTATTAAATTTATTATTATAAAATTCTGTTCCATTATCAGTTTGTAAATTCTTAGGTACACGGCCTTTGTCCAGCAACATCTTAAAAGTGTCACACACGCTATCCTTGGATTTGGTTTTAAGAGGAAAGGCCCAACCGTATTTTGAAAATGTATCGATAATGACAAGAATAAACTTATAATACTTATTTTCTGAGGCAACAGATTGCATATCAATTAAATCTGCTTGCCATAGATCATCTATGTCTCTCATAATAACACGTCTTCGAGGAAAGTTCACTCTTGCGTTTTTATGAATTTCATTTACCACATCTGCTTTGCTCATGTTGATATTTTTTTATAACTCTTATTATTTAAATCTCTTCGGCTTTCTTGTGTTACATAAACGATGAATAAGTGAACATGATGAATAAGTCTGTAATACTGAATCAAAATCTTGTCACTGCCGCTATTTATTATTTAATTATGTCAGCTTCTTTTAATTCTTCAATTATAGATAAAATTTCATTATCATGATTTGTATTGCCAGCATTTCTCGAAGCCACTAATAACTTTAATCTGTCAACCAATTCATTGGGATCATCCCAATATACTAAATCAGTGTTGTTTTTATATTTTTTTAGTTTTGGTAAGTTACCTCCAAGTTTGATCTCACTTTTATCATTTAAAGTTTCAGAAAATAATGGTTTGATTATCTCACGATATTTTATCCCTTTATCACCTCTTATTTGACCTTTAGGGTTAAAATCTCTTTTATGCGCATTTGTATAATGTAGCATGTCCTTATAGACAAGTTTATCTTCGTTCGATATGAACTTTAGATCAGGTTTTCTTCGTAGTAAAAGTTCTTTCAGGCCAGGGGTCAAATTATAAGCTTTATCACCGATTTTAATCAAAATTATATTATCATTATTTAAACTATCAATTTTAGAAAATGATACAACTGAATTACCCAAAAGTAATTTTTTGTGTTCACTTCTTAATCCGAACGGTATATTAACACCATCATAAATACCATGTCATCACCTTCTAATGAGATTTCTAAATTATCTGTAAATTGTCTTTTAGAATTTTGTTCCGACAACTGTGCAGAGTTCAATTTTGGTTCGAAATAATCATTGAACTTCGTAGATGAACTAGCATTATTTTCATCCGATTCAATTTCTTCAGAATCATTCAGAGTTGTATTTTCTTTACTTTTTATTTTTTCTATAGAACTACACACATCAAAAGTGTCTAGGGATCAAGCATTTTTATGCGGATTTCTTGAGATTGAGATGTGGCTTTGTAATAAATTTATGATTTTATAAATTTATATGGATCCTTTTTGGTGCATTTCATAATTTGAATCAGGAACTGTGAATCAAATTCGAGTAAAAGATGAAAATCAGCTGTCAATATTTTCCCTATAAAAACATACAACGCATTGAAGACATTATTAGTGCTACTGTTTCCCTACTACTGATTAAAACCAACGTTATTATGGAGCGGCGACGTCATTTAAGCAGGGAAGAAATGCTCAAAGCCGTGGGAATGATAGAAGCTGGTTCCCGGCAACGTACTGTGGCTTTAGCTCTGAATACAAGTCAGAGTGTTATCAGTCGACTTTGGACACGTTACCGAAGCACTGGTACCGTGGCTGAGCGCCATGGAGGACGGTATCGCTGCACCACACGGAGACAAGACCGATACATTCAAATCTTAACTCGAAGAGCTCCAACAATAACCGCCATGATGTTAGCCGTGAGGCTTCATCACTCTTCAGGGAACTTAATTAGCGACCAAACAGTCAGAAACCGCTTGCATGAAGTGAACCTTCATTCCCGAAGACCGCTACGGGTACCACCTATAGCAATGCACAATCGTAGGATTCGATATCAATGGGCTCTTGAACACAGAAATTGGGCAGAAGAACAATGGCGTTTCGTGTGCTTTTCTGATGAGTCTCGTTTTGGTATGAGACCGGATACAAGACGTATACGACACTGGAGAACCCCTGGATGCCAACAGCGATTAAAATCCTGCCAGGAAGTCCATCCTTATAGTGGTGGAACCATCATGGTATGGGCGGGTATTTGGATCGGCGGAAGAACTGAGTTTATTTGGATCAGAGGCAACCTCAACGCTCAAATTTATGCTGAGACGATTGTATCAGACGTCATCGTTCCTCTACAAGTGCAAATCGGTCCCTTATTTCAGTTAATGCATGATAATGCACGACCGCACACCGCAAGAGTTGTAAGACAGACTCTCGCCGCAGCTAACATCAATGTCCTGCCCTGGCCTGCTCAGTCGCCAGACTTGAACCCGATTGAGCATGCATGGGATATGCTACAGAGAAGAGCTCTGCCGAATATGGAGGGTATCCAGTCGCAAGAAGACCTTTTTTTGTTGTTGCAACGAACATGGGCGGCCATTCCACAGCGTGATTTGGATGAACTCATTTTGAGTATGCCAAACCGATGTTCTTGTGTTGTTAGTGTTCGCGGTAGAAACACGGATTATTAATTGTTTAAGTTACCCAATAAAATTTTAAAGAAAACTGTTATTTCAGTCTTTTTTTCGAACTTTTGTGTTAGTGGTTCAAATGTCAAAAATCCCTTTATTAGGAAAATGGCAAATTTCTTTATTAATGCAAAGGTGACTTGGTTTATCGTTACTGTGACAAACGAAAACACTTTATTTGATGAATCCTTAAAGAAAATTTTAATTAATATCAATCAGGAGAAAAGTTATTGCAAAAATATATGTTGATCCCTAGACACTTTTGATGTGTGTATTTAAATTAACTAGAGTTTTAAGAGGATCTGTCACCGGTTTCAGCATTTTATCAAGTGACAAGTTCATTGTATGTTCCTGAGTTTTCATTTGTTTTATTTTATTTTTTATGGAGTCAACAGACTTCATTAATTCCATTTTAATATTTTTCTCCATCCTTTGTAACCACAACTGGATTCTAAGAGTGGAATAACACTAGCAATGTTTTTGTATATAATTCATTTATATGTAGTTGTGTATCTGCTTTCATTCAAATTTAAAAAAAATATCAAAATTCTGTCTGTACCTTCCATTATTTAATGATGACTCTTTGTTAATAAGAAGAAAGTTATAAGGGTTACTCCAAACAGTTTTACAAATATCCTTGAACAGATTCCACGGTAGATCGGAGTTGACATGTTCTTCATAGATGTGCTTTAAGTTCACATCATCTTGTTGAAATATTATAATAAAGTTAGCATTGTCGCGTAACAACTGTTTCGGAATTTTTGAGTAAGTTTGCGATAAGTAAAAGCAATCAATTTGCTTATGTCTGCCCATACAGAAATAATTATGGATGTTTATTTGATTTTCACATACAACATCATCAAATATAAATACAGAATTTGGTAAAGCTTCACTCGGAGATAAGACATCTTTATCGTCATTGAACTCCTTGAATTTTATCTGAGGTACTCTTCGTAATACTTCTCGTAGAAAACAATATTTTGGCTGAAAATTAGTCTTCGAGTAAAGGTAAAGGTTTTTAAAGGAGATGGCTAAATGACTGCCCCAAGCATGTATAGTAATCTCACATTAACTAGTAATATTTAAATATTCATTCATGAATTATTTAGTGTTTATTAATTTCCAAGAACTTTCGTGAATTATTAAACATAAAAAAGTATCTTAGTTGCTTTTTTTGATTGACATGACAAGTTCAAGGGGAAATAATACAGTACTGCAAGCTAGGGAGGAGTCATATCGCTGTTCCAGAATTCAAATCAAAACTCGATTTTTGATAACTGGTATCAAAACGATTTATTTTCCGAAACTAAGAAGTGGCAATCAGAGTTTTCGACCTACCTACCTCAATACAGCAATAACAAATATTTAGCTCAGTTAATCTTTAAGATCTTTTCCAAATACTTTCATCATTTCAACCATAATGTTATTTACATTGTCTGTGAATACTGTCTTTATTTTAACTCATTTGGATATGTAGTTTAGGTTTTACAACAGAATACTTATCTTATTATGATTTTAGTGGAGATTATCTATCGTAAGTCCGTTTTATCAAGTTTTTTTTGTGCAATTACTCCTTTGTAGATACACACATCAAAAGTGTCTAGGGATCAACATATATTTTTGCAATAACTTTTCTCCTGATTGATATTAATTAAAATTTTCTTTAAGGATTCATCAAATAAAGTGTTTTCGTTTGTCACAGTAACGATAAACCAAGTCACCTTTGCATTAATAAAGAAATTTACCATTTTCCTAATAAAGGGATTTTTGACATTTGAACCACTAACACAAAAGTTCGAAAAAAAGACTGAAATAACAGTTTTCTTTAAAATTTTATTGAGTAACTTAAACAATTAATAATCCGTGTTTCTACCGCGAACACTAACAACACAAGAACATCGGTTTGGCATACTCAAAATGAGTTCATCCAAATCACGCTGTGGAATGGCCGCCCATGTTCGTTGCAACAACAAAAAAAGGTCTTCTTGCGACTGGATACCCTCCATATTCGGCAGAGCTCTTCTCTGTAGCATATCCCATGCATGCTCAATCGGGTTCAAGTCTGGCGACTGAGCAGGCCAGGGCAGGACATTGATGTTAGCTGCGGCGAGAGTCTGTCTTACAACTCTTGCGGTGTGCGGTCGTGCATTATCATGCATTAACTGAAATAAGGGACCGATTTGCACTTGTAGAGGAACGATGACGTCTGATACAATCGTCTCAGCATAAATTTGAGCGTTGAGGTTGCCTCTGATCCAAATCAACTCAGTTCTTCCGCCGATCCAAATACCCGCCCATACCATGATGGTTCCACCACTATAAGGATGGACTTCCTGGCAGGATTTTAATCGCTGTTGGCGTCCAGGGGTTCTCCAGTGTCGTATACGTCTTGTATCCGGTCTCATACCAAAACGAGACTCATCAGAAAAGCACACGAAACGCCATTGTTCTTCTGTCCAATTTCTGTGTTCAAGAGCCCATTGATATCGAATCCTACGATTGTGCATTGCTATAGGTGGTACCCGTAGCGGTCTTCGGGAATGAAGGTTCACTTCATGCAAGCGGTTTCTGACTGTTTGGTCGCTAATTAAGTTCCCTGAAGAGTGATGAAGCCTCACGGCTAACATCATGGCGGTTATTGTTGGAGCTCTTCGAGTTAAGATTTGAATGTATCGGTCTTGTCTCCGTGTGGTGCAGCGATACCGTCCTCCATGGCGCTCAGCCACGGTACCAGTGCTTCGGTAATGTGTCCAAAGTCGACTGATAACACTCTGACTTGTATTCAGAGCTAAAGCCACAGTACGTTGCCGGGAACCAGCTTCTATCATTCCCACGGCTCTGAGCATTTCTTCCCTGCTTAAATGACGTCGCCGCTCCATAATAACGTTGGTTTTAATCAGTAGTAGGGAAACAGTAGCACTAATAATGTCTTCAATGCGTTGTATGTTTTTATAGGGAAAATATTGACAGCTGATTTTCATCTTTTACTCGAATTTGATTCACAGTTCCTGATTCAAATTATGAAATGCACCAAAAAGGATCCATATAAATTTATAAAATCATAAATTTATTACAAAGCCACATCTCAATCTCAAGAAATCCGCATAAAAATGCTTGATCCCTAGACACTTTTGATGTGTGTATTTGCTTCAAGTACCTTAGTCGAAAATCGCCAATGAAAAACATCAATCAATAAAAATCGTCGTAGACACGTTAAAACGCCTAGATAAAAATTCATAGCAATGTCATTGTTTGAAGTTTTTGTACCTTTGTCGTAGGAGTTACGCGATTTTATATTCAGGAATGTGCAGATATGAAAAGTTCCTGAACCTTTTTAATTACAAAATACTAATTTTCAGCTATTCAGCATTATATATTGCTAGGAACCATGTCTATACATGCATTTTCATTGCGGGATCAGTCGTCCATACTTCAGTTTAGCCATGTCCTTTGAGCCCATTTTCATGCATTAACAAACTGATCACAACATTTGTTTTTGTTTTACCACAATTTGAGGGACCACAAATTATACAACGAATCGTATTTGGCAACAAAGCGCTATGTTTAATCTCTTGAGGAGACTCGCCAAGATTTATATTTTTAACGTTTAGTGATATGGGTTGTTTGATCAACTTCATCTTGTCAATTAATTTAATTATAACCTAACATAAACATATATACTTTATTTTGGGCTATCTTGAGACTTGTCACTACAGGAACGGTTCTATTCTCATCTTACAAGATAGCTATGTAGAAATATGAGCTAGGTAATGACTCATGATACACATCGTGCATCAAATAAACGATCACTTCGCAGGTATTCTTTGCGTAAGCAAGTCATTTTGTGTAAGATTTAATATTTTCAAAGTATTTTTTTAAAAATTTATTTACATAAACTAATAATAATAATTATGTAATGCATCTATTTCTTT